>OU893344.1:18069139-19269139 GCA_918026875.4 Diatraea saccharalis
ATATCATGAAGAATTCATACTAACAGTTGCCCATATCGTTAAACGCAAATCATTAATTGATCTGGCCAGGCCACATCATGGTGTGGGCAGCAAGATTTTTCCATTTCAGAAAATACAAACATTTCATGAAATGGCTGGCCGCATCATGAATTGGTCAATTCTACGATCTAGCTACGACATTTATACTTGGAAACCTATAGTTAGGTGCTTATGTAATATGAATGAACAAATGTAATAAATTAGGATTTGTAAAAATTATCAACTTGAAAATCTTAGGTTAAGTCCTATCAATTCTCAATAAATTAATTACTGATGAAACGAAGAACACAAATAATTGCAATTTCTTTAATCTAAATTTGGAGCAACATTTTAATGTTTTTGATTTAAAGCATGCACAAAGTAGGTACTTTGATCAAAATAATAGCGCGATTTAGAATATCGCACGTTGAGAATGACAATGTCACTAACCAAAATGTTTTTTCTTTCGTAAACAAAATGACTTTGAACATTTTTATCCATTAACCCATATCTTCCTAGTGATCGATTAGTCGATCGGTTGACTTATTATTTTTTTTAGAGAAATTCGGACCGCATCCATTGTTATTTTTTAAGTGTTGGTAATCTTGATGCTAATGGCTGTCAAATTATATTTTTGACGTTTTACAATTGGCGCGCATTTTCATAAAGTTCAAGTGTATTTGCGGCAATTTTCACTCAAAAATATGTCTCATCGAAAAATGTAAGTATTTTCGCTTTATTTTATTATTATTTTATTTATTTCTATGATTTTATATTAAACATAATGTGTATTATAATATTGTAATGTGGTAAAATTAATATAAATGAAATGTGGATAGATATAATAATATTTTATAAAGTGATCGATTTTTCGATCAGTAGGATGTTATGCCCGTGTATGGTTATACTTCTTTATCTTTCTTTTACTCAGATATTTGTATTGTTTTCTTACAGTTTGTCTGTAAATGAAAAAATTTCACATCTGGAAGATGACACAGTTGTCTTATCAGCTGATATTTATATTACTCCGCCGGATAATTATGATAAAAGCGATGAAGATAGTGGTGATGAGGAATTTACCCATATAAATAATTTGTCAAGGCAACAACTGTTAGCAGAAGCCGAATTAAGGGCCACCGTAGCTTCAGAAACTGGTATTGATGTTGAAGACAATTTATTGGATGATCCCTTACCCAGCACCTTGTCAGTAAAACTACCGCCAACGAAAAAAAAAGCGCGCTGCTGCATTAAGACGTTGGAGGGCTATCGATATTCCAGATAAACAGGAAAAAGAGACTGAGATGCCTAGTTTCCTTGAAAATATTGAAACTCCAGTACAGTTTTTCGAATTATTTTATGATGAAGAGGTATTTGAACTATTGCGTTCTGAAACTGAAAAAAATGGAATTCAGAAAGGCAAGCATGGCTTTAGGGTGACAATTACTGAAATCAAACATTTCATCGGAATACTGTTATTGTCGGGGTATAACAGCGTGGCAAGGTATCGCATGTATTGGGAACAACAAGTAGATTGCAATTTTCAAGTCGTGTCATCTCTCATGTCTAGAAATAGATTTGAAGATTTGCTTCGTTACTTCCATGTCGCTGACAATAATAATTTACCACCAAACGATAAGTTCGGAAAAGTTCGTCCACGGTACCTGACTCTATAAGGCTAGATGGAAAAGCTCATCATATTATCAAGCAGGATAAACCAACCCGGTGTGGTTTATGCCACAAAAATACATTTATGAAATGCTCAAAGTGCAATGTCGCTTTGCATCAAAAATGTACTGTTGCTTTTCATACAAAATAGCTTGTTTTGTCCATTATATTGTTTAAATAGTCATAAGAGTCTTTTCTATTATAACATAAATAAAATACAGCTAAAAACTCCTTTTTATTTCACAATCACCCGATGTACATATTAGTACAAGACATGCATATATATTCCTACTGATCGATTAGTCGATCGGTTTCAAAACTCCATAAATAAATTTAAAAAAATTTTTTTAATCATCAATTTATATTTACATACCTAATTAGGTGCTAGGATAAAATTTTCATCAAAATCGATCAACTCTAGATAAGCTTGGGATGATATGGGTTAAAATTACAAAAATTTAATATTTACTCAAATACCAGTTTTCATGGCTATACAATAAAAAAAATTGGAAATAATACCTATTAGGTAATTTTATTGCAATGACAAATGGTTGCTATGGTAACATTTTGATTCTCCATTTAATACTTTCACTCCCATTTTTATACCTTTAAGTGAAATAAAATATTAATTTTCATCGACATAGGTCCATAAACAAAGAAGTTTCATACAAAATTTATCACCCTTTTTGACCCCCATTTGGGATAGAATTACCAAGAATCCGTTCTTAGTACACCTGTACGTATTAAGGGGAATGTACCCTCCAAATTTCAAGTTTCTACGACCCGCGGTTTAGGCTGTGCGTTGTCTGTCAGTCAGGACATCTACTTTTATATATTTATAGTTAATAATTATTATAGAGGGCATTGTCAACTTTTCTATACTTATAAAGAGGAATCTCTGTGACTGTTATCTATTGTAAAAATGACTGAAAATGACTGATATCTATTGTAATGTAAAAAACATTGAGATATGTGTAAAGATTGAGCACGTTATTTCTTGACAAAAAATAATATTGCAATATTCTAAATATTGCAGATCACAACTATTTATAACAAAATTTTCTTTGGCTTTGTTTATGTTTATATTTAAACTTAATAAACAATGCTGCGTGAAATTTTATTATAAAAAGACACTTCACCACCATCAAAACAATCATGCTTCACGTACAAACAGACGCGAAGATCATTCCAGAAAACATTTGTTTTTCTAGTGCTAATTGGGTTTAGATCGTATCTCGTAATTTTTGGTAACATTCCGCGCCCCCTCTGTAAAATGGTACATATGTGTGTGCCTACTTAGCCTGGTCTAGAAGATACAAGAGAATCTGTTTTTTCATACAGGGTCACGTTTGACTGCTTCATCAACTGATACTAATAATATTAACTTTTTTTATTTTCAGCTTCAGTTCTGCATAACATTCTTGCATTCATCTCAACTCCTCTTCTATGACTGCGGTTATCCAAGATGGTCGGTGCTCTTCACTCTTCCGAATTCAATATTTTTCTACTATCTTTTCTACGATTTCTATTACAAAGCCTATGGTAAGCCTGGCGATAAGAAAAAGGAAACTAATACTAACGGAAATATTAAGATGAACGGAAAAGAAACAGATGTCTCTTTGGATAAAAACCAATATAAAATTACTAATGGGATCAAGCACGGTGAAGTTAGTAATGGCAAAAAAGTTGATTAATAATTTAAAATTTAAATGAAAATGTAAATATTCACCATCATTATTTAGGATTACAGTATTCAGGATAAACATACATTGATTGGAGTCTAAGTTACTCACAATCATTCGTATAATTAAACTATAACGTTTAAACCTTATGATTGATTGTTGAGTTTACGAAAAAAAATGTTACAAGAAACTATTCATTGATTTAAAATTTATTTAATTTTATCCATGTATCGTTTAGTCAAATTAGTAATATGGCCTAAAGATACATCCTCCGAGTTTTGTAAGAAAATTATGGATAAGTTGTGGACATATTATTATTCAATCATTGTAAGTTTGGGTATTGGGTAAACTAATGAATAAGTGATATCTACGCAGTAGTTATTAACCAGAGCGCTTAGTGTAAGTTTTTTTGAAGTTTACGTTCACTGTTGATCGTGAGCGCGTTAAGATTTTAGTATGGAATCCGGTTCAGCGCCCCTAGCGGTAACTACCAAGAATTACAAATCTCCATACAAATTCTTAACGCGCTCACTAGTGAACGCGTTAGCGTAAAACTTACACTTACCACTCTGCATTCAATTTATAATTCCAACTACATACAACAAATATCTCAATTGCCCAATAAATGATACTTTTAATATTTTATCCATAGATACAATAGACTTGCACCAAGTAGAATTTCAATATCCAGTAAATTATTTTAATAGTGTTGTAAAAAAAAATTATTTACCAATATTATACTTAAGGCGAATGCTCAACTTTAATATGAAATCGATGTGTTTGTAGAAATGCTTTAATAATAACATTTAATTTGTTATCGTGTTACCATTTTAGTTTTTTAACTTTTTTATTATGTAAATGATTGTAAAATAATTACTCAGTGTATTTTTTTAGTTAATTATACATTTGGTGTAGTAAGATGTTTTTGAAAATTTCGAATTATTAGCTTTTTAGAATTGCATTAGGTATATAAAATATCTGTCATCCTTAAATCTTCCAAAGCGAGATACAGGACTCTCAGCATAATGTTATAAGGTACATATTGAAGTATATAATACTTAATATATTGTTAGAATATTTTTATCATGTTTATCGTCTATCCAATAAGTTCATCAAACTATGATGACCTGTTTAGAATAATTAATTTGTAAACAAAAAAAAAACAACAAAAACAAATTGTCCAACCACAAGTAGAACTTCATGAAATAAATGAGAAATTGGATTGCTAAAATTGCTCGAAGCAATGTATGTAAATATATTATATTAAACTTAATGAAAGTTTATGTCAATTATAATCCGATACATATAAATGTTTTTTAATTTATAAGAACCCGTATAAAACAAATTTATATGTAAGGTTTATTTTATTGTTTTCGTTGGTATAGTTTCATAGTTCATTTATTTATTTATACCTAAATACTTCATATTGAAATTAGGTGTAACTGGTTATTTGTAACTTTTCTGATTCAGTTAAGGTAAAAAATATTATTTAAAAATTTTATTATTTTAGACTAAATATTTTTTATAAACAAATCAAATGATTTCAAAATACGACGACAGGGTTGTGTCATTAAATTACAAAATTCCCATACACCTTCCACTTTCATCATCTAACCCTAGGTATTATGTCGAATCAAATTCCTTTTCAAGACTAATTAAGCGTATCCAAATTTAGTGAGATTGTTTACGAGGTCCCACATATACCTTATGATTCCCTCATCATGTCAGCTCCATTTCATAACAATACTGTGTTTTTCTTCCGAAATCAGAATAAAACTGTGTATGAAACATATAGGTTTTCTTCAAAATTCTTGAAGTAACATTGATTAGGTACAATATACTTGTATCTGAGGAAACAATTTAAATTCTGCTGCAGTAGGTAATCTACTCGAGAATTTGTTAAATAAAGTATTCATGGTTAATTTTCAAGTATATCTAACACTTAAAGAGGTGTATTAAAACACTTAATAAATTACATATGTACAGTTACATTTTAAAAAGTTCATGATATAAAATCAATTAAACAGCAAACCTCGTGCGAACTGCGACATTCATTCTTACCTTGATTTATAATACAAGAGGATTCTATAAGTTTAAACAACTATCATTAATAATTAATCCTGTATATGTTAGTAAAGGTAAATTAAATATTTATGTATCATTTGAAAATAATTTATTGCCCTTCATAATCGATATTTTTCCAAATTGACAATATTAAAATTACATCATTCCTGTTTTGTGATTGGTTTTTGATTTTTTGGTTTATTATAACTTGCATTATAAAACTGTGTAAATAAATAAAAGAAAAAGGCCGTAGACAGCTCGAAGTAAAGAAATCCTAAAGCGCTGTGTTCGCACGTGGTGAAGAAGAAATCAATGAACTGATATATGAACACACACACAAACTGTACCTGAAATTATAGAAAGACATCTTGAAACAATGACTAACTTCTAAGCGTTAAACAAATTTGCTTACTGATAATACGCTAATTTTTATTAAGTTGAAATATTTAAATGAACATATAAATACTTCAAATATCTTCTGTAAAGTGCATTTCTCAGAAAATTTTATTTTAACAACTTTATTTAAAACATCGATTAGGCGAGATGAGAAATAAATATTTTATAAGCAATCAATAGCTTAATTCGTTATTTTAAATGAAAGTAATCGTTCTTATGTTCATTAGTCAACAAAATACTAATATAATCAAATAAGCAAATTATTTTAGAAATATAAATAAAAATCCACAATAATATTACTGACCACATCGATCAGCAATTTATCTATATTAATATTTTGGAGGTAATTTCTTACTTTGTTTGTTTGTTTGTAGGAGGTAAATCTTCGGAAATACTGACCGATCATTCTTTAATTTACAGTAGATAAGCTACATAATACGCGGGTGATTGTAGTTATAATTTACATGGGCAAATTCCCGAGAAAACAGCTAGTAAACAATAAAATGAAGACAATACTTACTCTTTGGAAATTAGTAATATGTCTCTTCCAAATAAGATACTTGGCAACCTCTGGGCCGAGGCCGGATAATCCATAATAAAGGTACATGGCCACATGTACTACAGAGTTAAAAAATATGAAGAATATAGTCGTAGCACTCTGTGCATAGAGGAACAGCAGGTACGTGAAGAAGACTACGGAAGCGTGATGGTAGACATGGAGAAAAGTGACCTGGTTATACTTCTTTCTTAATATGAAGAAAATGGTATCCAGGAGTTCAGTGATCTTACCCAACCAGTACACGTAAACACAGTAAGACATCTGAAAAAGAAAATTATTCATTTTTTTATTTTATTTTAACATCGAAAATATTACTACCAAATTTATGAAAGGCGGATATTGAGATACTTTGATATTCAAATCTGAGGTATAAGTCGTTGAAGTTTGTTTTCTACTTTTCTTTTAAACTTTTGTCTAATAATAAACATTTCCAATGATGTCAATATTTATGCAAATAGGAAAAAAAAAAGAATTGATTGGTAGAATAGCCAGGTTTCATAAATATCCTAACTCCTTTTCCCAGGGGGGATGATTCCTAGGGGATTTAAAATACACAGGTTTCTAAGTAACATGTGTATTTTTAAAGGATGACTTAGGACTTACAACCTATAAAAGACGCACTGGTCAATTCTTAACAGATAATTTAATAATTAGGGTGATAAATTAAAACATCTACTTAAGCGATACAGAAATAAAATAATGTTGAGGAAATTTTTACAACTGAGTAATATTTTAACGAACAAAATGACCGTATTTATGCTCAAAGCTCTAAAGAAACCTGACGATTAGTTGACAGAGTACAATGTGGGCATTATGCGACTTCAGTGATGGTTTGGTGGGGTGTAACCTATTAATGAGTGACAGAGCCATATTTTTGTGAAAAGGCATCAAAACATCGGCACGAGTGTATCAAGATACCATTCTGGTGAAGGTAGTTAAGTTCCTTAACGACACCATTGTCATTAACCAAGAATGGTCTTTTCAGTAGGACTCGACGCCAGGTCGTTAAGCTCGAAACACACAATCTTGGTTAGAATCGAACGTTCCGGGCTTTACTAGAATTCAAGACCGTCCATCATTTAATCGAGATCTTAATCCGCTTGATTATGATTTATGATCAGTTTTAAAGAGTAAGGTTTGCTCTAAACGCCGTGAAAATTTGGAGTCCATAAAACAATCCATACTATTGGCAGTTAAGAATTTTCCAATGGATATTTTCCAATAACTGGCCTCAAAGTTTATATGACCGTATTGCAGCCAATGGAGAACTTCGAATATTCTATATATATTTTAATGACTTTATATTAAAGTAACACACAGCAACAGTAATAAATGTTACGTTAAATAAAAAAATATATATTTTCTATGTAACAATGTTTATGGCAAGATTAGGTAAATACCTAATATTACCATATACGTATATACGTATTATGAACGATCTGAAATATCGAAGGTATAACATCACCCACACCCTAGACAACCCGGTACCTCAGAAATAACTATCTTGAAACCAGCGTGGGACCACTGTCCTATTATGTTTATCAAATGGACATAATAGGACAGTGGCTCACGACAAATAGGAACATAAGAGTACACTGATTACATAGCCGGTAAAATAAAATAAAATTTTTAATTAAATTAATTTTTCTTTAAATTTACCTTTCTTCGCAGTTCTGGCTCATAATGATTACACTGTTTTGGTAATATACCTGTGAGCTGCATAATTTCGAAAGACTGAAAACAAAAATGAAGTTGATACAACTTGGATTATTTGTAATTGTTCTGTTCCAAACTAGATTAAATTGGTAGAAACAATATTTCTACACGTGTCCTGGAAACTGATCAAAGTTTTAGTAATATAATAAAAATCTTATTCGAAGTATTACAATCATAAACACTAAATACGATTATTCGAACGGAACGAAATAACTTGTTTGCTGAAGAATTTTTTCTTTATTTTGTGAAACAGTGGGTTTTTAAAACCTTTAGAATACCGACATTAGATTGCTTCAGAGAAATAACGAGAAACTATCAATTGTGTGACAGTGTTTTCTCTCGCTTTAATATAAGCTGGAAATGCTTGTGTCCTTGTCGACACTGTCGATAGGTAACTGCATTATACATCATTTCCCAAACGCAAAAGCGGTTCACAGTGGTGTTTCAAATCACAAGCCGCGAAAGTTACAAGTACAGTATATTAATGTTATACATAAATTTCGCATTAGTTTCAGTAGGTTTTCACTTCCGCACGCGAATGCGTCGGCGTACTGCGGGCGTTAGGTGTCATTCAAATGTAATATGTATTGCCCATTATATCAAAAACTTTTCTCTAATAATGCAAAATATACTGTGTAGGTATTTTTTTTTTTCACTACATGTACCTTACCTACCTTAACTGTAAAGAATAAAGACTTACCAGATACGCATAATATGCTGAAACGATCACTTGGAACAGGTTGTATATTAAAATGGTGTTCTTTAATTTATATGGCTCACGATTTTTGACATGATCTGGTCCAATTTTCAAAACAAATAACAGATATAGGATTACGATGCTTATTACTAAAAACAATGAATCGCTAAGCGGGTACTCCTTCACATCGTCAACTGCAATCAAAAATAAAAATGAGTAGATAATATAAAAAATAATAACTGTAATAATATAACAGAAACATTTTCTTTGGAAATAATTTTAGAATGTAATACTGAAATAGTTTTAAGCATATAAGTGCGAGAAATTTTTACAGGTTGGAAGCATCAGTTGCAATCAAATTAACATATTGATGCTAAATTTAATAATGTGACAATTTTGGAACCATTACGAAAAAACCATTGTATCAATCTTTCAATCAATCCTTACTTATCGTTTGATCATGTAGCTTAGTCAAATTTTGATATTTAGGTATGAAGATTGAAATGGTGTACTACAAGTTTCTGGAGTGGAACTGGCACATCCGCTCTACATATAATAACAATTATATCCAGATAGTTCGACTGCGTAATTAAAAAGATACCAATGATACGCAGAACGGAAGTAATAAAAGATCACATACTAAATCCTATTAATATTATAAAGGCGAAAGTTTGTAAGTATGGATGTATGGATGTTTGTTACTCTTTCACGAAAAAACTACTGGACGGATTTGGATAAAACTTTACAGCAATATAGGTTATACATCAGAATAACACATAGGGTACTTTTTACTGGGAAAACTTCTCACTCCCACGGGATACCGACTTCCACGCGGACGAAGTCGCGGGCGTCCACTAGTAAGTATATGAAACCAACCAGCGCGGGGTGGGCAAATATAAAAGTCGCTTTATTTGGTTACAGCATCGCGAGGTGGACATTGTGCGATTAGTGCAATCAGTCTTTATGTTTAGTGTGGTAATAATAATACTTGTCCCATCCTGTCCACCACACAACGGATTAGAATGCGCTTTTCATCAGTAACTGTGATTCAAGAGGAAGGTTTCTATGTATAATACCAGATCTCAGACAAATCCGCCGGCATTAAGTTTTATACTAATTACTAGTAAAATGGATATTAGTATTCCGACTTGGCTACAGAGAATATCATTGTCATGTTGTTTAATTTATTCAAGGCTTTTTTAATATAAATCTAAGAATTTTTTATTTTATTTTTCGTTGTGAAACAATGTAAAAAAAAAAATTAAATTTTTAGATAATGTTATGCCTGTCTTAAACAAATCACAGTGACGTGTTGTCTATATCGAAATAAAAACATGTCTACCACATGACGTCAGTTAGTTTTTGACTAGACATGGAATTTTAATAAATTGAAATACAATTAACACAAGTGTAAATGTAAAAAACTGTAGAAGAATCGGTCTGTGCATTAATATTCTTTTGATTACTCATTGTATTTAAATAGGGATAAAGATTGCTAATCGTCGCTTATATTAAAAGTAGCAGTGTAAAGTAGTATTTCTGTTAATACTACTTTACACTGTTTAAATTTTTAACGACTCCAAATACCTTCTACTTTTCTCAATTCGTTTAAATGTAACTTTTTTCACGCATGTTCCACAATAACTTTAATCCATGATTTATTTTCTTTTTCAATGCAATTTATGAGCAACTCATAAAGCGCTATTTTTTTTAATCCATTGTAAACACCGAAAGTGAGTCTTTAAACACGTGTTAAATAAAAATGTACTGAAATCCTTCACTGCACACGTGCTTAAAAGTATTTTTTTATTTTTTTTTGGCCGAACACCAAAGAAATTAAAAAAATTGATGAAAATATGTCAAACTTTAGAGGCAAAAGTATTTCAAGGACCCTAGATATTTTCAAATAAAAATGTATGACACGAAAACATGTTCAAATATCACATTTAATTTTAACAAATAATTTTTACCTTTAATACATACTTAGTTTTATTAACCTATATATTTGTTTTATTTCCTTGCAAAAAGCATTGAAAAATGTTGTAAGAAACTTGAGCGTAAAAGGTTTTTCGAATTCGTGCCAATGAAAACCCTCGCTACGCTCGCGTTTTCCATTTGACCCTTATTCGTAAAACCTTACTTTCCGCACTCGTATCTTAAATAACTATTAATAGATAGAAGAGATTCACGAAGAGGTCTTATTACACTATCATCAAGGTACTAACAGTAATTTTGTTTTCGAGATAACGAAATTGTCTTAATTATTTTCATAATATTATATTGTCACTAAAAAGAGTTTTAAAATGAAATTGATTGAAACTAAAACCGACTTAAAGAAATGTTGGAAAATAATTATTAAAACTACAAAAACTAATTTGGCGTCGGACAGTTAAAAGCATGGTTATGGCAAATCTGATTTGTTGACGTTCTTTGTAGTTTTTAAGAATTATTTCTCACATGCAATGTCACGTAAGGACAAGCTTCTATCTCTATACGGCCTAACTCTTAATGCCCAGATTACACAATGTAAACCCTAGTAATAACATGTGGCCTTAAACATTTTGCTACCGCACATGAGCGTAAGATGAAAAATTGTTTTTTTTTTTATGTGTTACTTTTTTGTCATATTTCTTGTAGAAACGATGACTAGAATTTTTATTTGGTAAAATTCAAACCCAAACCCATGAGGTGTGAAAAAAAAGCTGAAGCGTTTTGAAAAACGGCAATTAGTGCTCTTACGTTTCAATTGCTCGGCCAACCTACTGTAAGGAAGTATTTAAAAAATATAAAGAAACTACAAAAATTTATGTCTTCTTCTTCTTCTTCTTTTATATTGGCTTATCTGCGCGTTTCGCACAATTCTTCCAATTACACGTGAAAAGCTATTAGAAGGTAGGGATATTTTTTAGAAAAAATAATTTTGGAAAAGGCTTATTAAAAATTATTTCACTTCCTATGACAGTTTAGCGATCCAGAAACAAAATACAACATATTTACGACATGCAGGACATAACACAACAAATACACCTATGGGTACCGATTTAGTAAGCAGGGTAAATATTTGGACTTTTAGAATTTAATTTTGTTATTTAATATATATTTTAATAGTATGCTTAACAAAGGTGAATTAACTAACTGAAGGATATTTTTGACATTTAGGGGCCGGGGTATATCATTTGGAAGGGAATCATATAAGGAGTAACGAAGTTTGGGGCATTCAAATAACACATGTTCGACTGATCCTTCATCCAGTCCGCATTCACAAAGGGAATTGTCCTTAACTTTAATTTTGGCTAAGTGGACAGGGATGCAAGAGTGTACAAGTCGAAGGCGACACAATACTGAAACCACTTGTTTTGGAACATTTTTCCGACGGGGATACCAAGGTTTATAGGGAATTATTGGTTGGATTTCGTAATAATATTAACCGGTTTTTATTCGAGTATTCTGCCAATGTGATTCCCACGACTGATATAAATGAGAATGAGTAAGAGGGAGAAAATATTGACATGGTAGTTTGGGATAGCTAGCAGTACCACTGGATATTGCTGTACGAGCACATGAATCCGCTGACTCATTGCCTTTTATGCCACTGTGGCCTGGGATCCAAGCCAACACTATTTCTAAGTTTTTCTTTCTACATCTGTATAACGCTTGTCTGATAAAATTTATGTCACTAGATGGCAGCACGAATTGTTGGATCTTAACGTCAATTCATGACGTTAAACCAAAGATAATAGAATTATCAGTGTTGTATGGATCTTATAATTCGGATTAATTCGAGTTATGCAAACGCAACTCGATTAATACAAAGTAATCTTTGAATAAATTTCATTTTTATTTGTATAGAGGAAAATGGAAACTAACATAAAGGAAGTGAGCACAGAGGGTTTTTTAAAATCTATGGAAATCAATCGAATTAATGCTGTGATATAATCAAAATTGGCATTTAGCTACGATATACAATAATATTACCGCCAAATAGTTTTTATAAATAAAATACTTATGCCATAGTAGGTTTAGGAATTTATCATTATAATATTTTACAAAAGTTCTGAAAACAATAACAACTAGGTAAGTTAGTTTTATTGCTATTAGTTGTTTGTTGAACTTACAAAAACAAAACTACATCAAGTCTTAATAATATTTTTATATTATGTATGGTGAATGAATTAATAGGGTTTATTAATCAGCAACAAAAGTCATAAAAACGATAATTATAATAAAAAATCCGTTAATCTATCAAATATACTAAGTATTCGTACAAAATAACATGACTTTTGGCTAAAATGACGTTTGTGCTAAGTGTAACGGGCAAATAACTTGTGCTTTCGAAATTAGGACTTTAAAAAACTATGATCAGTTATTAAATCTTATATTCATAATTAAATCATATCAATAAACATTCAGCAATCAACAAGAAATGTCTGTTCTAAACGAACGGCAAGGTTATATCTTTAAATTTCAAAGTCACAAAGACACTATATACTTTACTATTGCTACTGATCTTGCATGTCGACGGCGGACGTCGAGCCATGTGTTAAGTTAATTCGTACGGTGGGATTGTGCTTTTTGGTTCTTACAATAATATTGTTAATAACAGATTGACTTCATACACAACCTACTCTAGAAAACTGTTTTATTGAAATATATTATTTACTAAGTACCAAGAGTAGTCATGCTGTGTGTCGTGTGCGTTAGGTCGTTACGTTCCCTAAAATATAGTATTAAATTAAAAAAGCAGCCCTTGCGTAGTTTCTTGCCCATTCTTGTCAGTACAAGATCTCCCGCCTTAGTTTTGCGAGCCATTGGCAAAGTTTTAGACTTTCAAAAGTACTAACAGCCTAGACTGAATTGATTTTGATATTTACATGAATATCATTCATTTTGTGGATGCATAATGACACGTACAAATACAAGCTGAATTCTGCGCTCCACTTTCTGTTCTTCTACTACTACACTACGTTAAAACAAAACGATAGCACTAAAAAGAACCTCCACTAGATGGCGACTCTAGCAAAAGTTGATTTTTGCAGGAAACTAATGGACCAAAGATAGTCACTTCCGTTCCTTTTAACTAACAAATTAAAAAAACCTAAAATTTTTAAAGATCGAAATTTAAATATCAGTACAAATACGAAAAAGTACAAATAGAATATGAATTATTTATTGCGTTTTGAAAACTTATTTAGTTTTAAACGTGAAAGAAAACCGGAAGGGTTGTCATGGAGAAGTCAAGAACGTACCGTAGCGAAATCTAGTTTGATATCGGGAACTAATGTTTTTTTTTAATACCACCTCAATCGGATAAAAGTTACGAGCAACCAATAAGTTGGCACATCACGTATCAACCAAACATCGTTCCTTTACACGTAACATAATAAACAACTTAAACTTATAATTAAAATAAATTAAAATTAATTTGAAAGTTAGATATTATTAAAAAAAAAACTCACGATGTCATATTTATTAATTTTCGATACTCAATTTACTTTTATTACGTCAGAAACAAAATTTTAATGAAAATCATAAACAAAATCCAAAAATCGCGAGTGACATCTAGTATGATTTCAAGAACTAATTTTAATTTTTTTAAATACTTCCTCATTCGTTCTTTCAATATTTATTTCGTTTATTTTCACATGGAGCAGGTTAGTATTCTTAATGAAAAATGTAAAAAAAAATCCAACAGGCGGAGGTACTCTAACCTACGACCTTTCGCAATAAGGGCGACTGAGCTACCCAGGACTAAGACAGGACTGGCGAATTTTTTAAGCATTTTGTTCCTTTTTTCCAGTATATCATCATGAATACAAATTTGAGCAAATATAATAAAGAATGTTAAAATTTTGTCTCTAAAGATAGTATCAAGTGTTACTGTACGAAAGTCCATTACAATAACTGTTATACAATATTCAGTTAAATATTATTTAACTAAACGCAAAATAATATATATTACATAAACATGCACTTACAATGTTTAAGAAAGACGTACGTTTTATTGATTTCTTGATTATCTTCAGTAACGTGTTCGGCCATTGTAATTTAAACCAATAATAATATTTATAAGAAAATAAGTTGATCAAACGCTTAAAATTGAACGATCCTAAGTTGCCAATGTACAAATAGGGAATAATGATCGGTAGTTAATGTCTGTTGTTTAGATAACGTCAAAAATTTGCATAGAATGTGAGAAACACACTTCAATCATTAAATTAGACACTGTTTCAAGTAAAAACTTACGTAACACCAGCGGAGATGAAGTATTTTTTTCCATATCGATTCTACAAAAGGCTTTAGTACTTAACACTCGAGATAGTGGCGTTTTCGTGGATTTAAATGAAAAAATATATGCATTAACATAAATGGGGAAATGTTGTGATAAACCATCATCATTATTATATTTGGTAAATGATATTTAATTTTTTAAATACTTATATTGTACTCTATGATAAATAGTAGGCTAGCAGAGTTGGTCGGCAGCCGTCCCCGCATTACATGGCCTCGTCGGTTATAGGAGAGTACCCGACCCTTTCCGGCCATGAAGGAGGACCAAGGGTCTTGTTAATGGGGGTGAGAATCCTGGCGATTAGATCCTGGCTTCCCAAGTCTTATTCCCAGCAGAGGGTACACCTTAGGGGATTTTGTGGGTAGGACTCTGGTGACGGGGGAGAGTGCCTCACCAAACGGCAAGAACGGTGCTTAGAGCGTTTCCCTGACGCGAAAAAAATGATAGAAACATTTGATAGGTATTTAACTGTCATCTATTTATTATTGGCGAAAATGTATGGATGCTGATACTATAGCAAAGAAATGTAGCCCCATTTCGTGGCTCTGTTTATTAAGTTCAGACGTCAGGGCGACGAAACCATCAACATAATAATAATAATAATAAAAAAGTTTATTCACTTAAGCAGTACACTGACAAAAAAATCAATTTTTTATTCCGCCAAACTGCTTAACAGTTTTTTGGCAGACCGAGCTCCCTTTATTACATATAACACTGTACTTCTCAGATAAACTATCTGTCACAATTGTGTATCAAATAATAGAAATCAGAACATCTCAAAAATAGAAATCACAACATCTTAAAAATAGAAATCAGAACATCTTAAATGGCATGCACAATTGATCAACCACTAAATATCATAGTTTTCTAATTAACATCTGCTGGATTCAACCACACACCTATATAGGTAGGTAAATTATTTTAACATTGCTTTAATTAAACACAAATTTAGTGTAATGTGATCAATTTTATATATTCTCATTGAATGTGATCCAATAAGTAGGTAATCTTCACACATCTCCTCTTTACTTATATTATAATGTATTAAATTGTGCAAAATTACACTTCTTGTTATTGTAAAATATTTTTCTAAAAATTTTCACATTGTGCGGCGTATGATAAAAATTGTCAGAAAAGTGACCTTATAGCATATTCGGATCAGCTAAGACATCGGCATGAGTCAAGCGCCCAAAATCCTCCATGAACATTAAGCAGATAAGAAGGTATTTTTGTCCGGTGGATATCTCATAATTGGACTAATGCCTGTAAACTCTGACGTTTTGATTGATGCCGTAAAATGATGCAAAAAAAAAAAACAAAAACTGTTTTCGAGTTACTCACGGGTGACATAATCTGAATTTACTGTAATGATCCGAAGATGATCTCACTAATTGGTGTTTCTTTTTAAAGAGCTGCCAACTAAAGTTAGCAGAGATCATAGCTTGGGAAAAAATGTAATAACCTCGTTATTCGGAAAGACAGGTTATTACAAATCACAATGTTTTTGGCCGATTAAAAAACAGTTACTGCAGAATGGTAAATTAACATTGTTTGCCACTTTTCTTGGATGAAGTTCGGGAAAAACGACTTAATCAATGACGATCCGACTGCGAAGTATCCTCATTGATAACGTGCGCACAACCAGCGCCAAGCAAAAGATCGACTATTTGAAACTACATACACCCAGTTTCTGAATTGAGTATTTAAAATTAAGCATGTTTCTGATTTTATTTTTTTTATGATTTGTTTATAGCAGTTTGATAAAAATTAGGAGTTTTTGCCATGTGAAACGTATAACTTAAGTTATTGAGAATACTCAGTTGAGATTTTATTCTTTTCTATTATTACTCAATCATGTACCAGCCTTCAGAATACTCCATCAAACTGGCTCATTATACATATGTCATGAGAATCGTAATTTCTACAAGTCACCAAAGTAATTACACTTATATTGAATTAAGTTCGATGTTCAAATAATGATAAAAATGATAACTACTTTACAAAACAATTAATAAGTAATGTGAAATTATGAGATAATAATGAAAATGACAATTTATAAAAAAACATGACTCTAAAGTTCGTAATAGATAAATGGCTAATAACAATATAAATAAATACTAAGGATTACTTAATTTATAAAGAATCTAGGATCTGTCTAACCAACAATAAAAATCGTCCCATCCCATCAGCAAACAAATCTAAATCCCCGAGCAAGCGTATTTCACGCGCGGTAGGAGCAAGTGCAGCATAGTTAGTTCATGTAATCGGCCTTCTCAGCAGACGAGGACAGCGGCGAGGAGCCATCAATTCCTCGATGGCAACCGGGATCCGGGAGGGAATTGAGAGATAGAGGGTTTTTTTTATGGGATAGGGGGCAGACGAACAGACGGATCCTCTAGGTACCGAAGGAGCTGGCGGTTGATAATGGATTCCATTATCTTTGAAAGCAAAGGGGTTATAGCGATCAGCCTGTAGTTGGACGGGTTCGAGCGGTCACCTTTTTTTGGGATCGGATGCACTAAAGCAGTCTTCCATGAGGTTGGGACAACAAAGACCGGTGCCAACTCTGCCCACTCGACTTGTGGATATCCAGGGAGAGTAGCGCTAGACGCACTGAGCTTTGGTGAAACCGGATATCAGGTATAGAGCTCTTGCACCGTGGAATGGTGGGCGGTTTCAGCCCCCGGTCATTCAAAGTTGAGTTGGATGCAAAAAAGTTACCCAGGAGATCGGCTTTCTCTTTTGCATCATGGGATAATGAAAAGTTATCTTTGTGCAAATGAAGGTGGAAATGAAGGCGTGCAGAAATTACCTTGAGATTTGGCAAGAGACCAGAAAGCACGCGTCCCCGAAGGAAGACGTTCAAGCTTCTTGCCAATTCTACTGATGTGCTTCGCTTTCGCTCTTGCAATGTCTCTTTTGAAGTATCTGGAGAAAAAGTTGTATTGCTTTTTCAGGGCGCTGGTATTTACATCCCGCGACAACACCGCATTTGCCTAGACTTGGTACGATTCCCGCTTTCGACGAGAAGCCTTTCTCGAGGACTGACCAAACCCAGGTTGGAATCTGCCACCAATAGGGACAACCGAGGATGGAATGAAAGTTTCCATAACCTGAAGCACCACATCAGCAACAGTCTCGGCGGCATTGTTGGGATCATCCGGCGTAAAGCAGATACGTTTTCACGGGTAGGACGCAAAAAAAGACCGCAACCCATCCAAGTCTGCCGACTTGTAGACACACGGCGACTACGTGCACCACATGGTCGTTGCAAGCACGTGAGTGGCACTATTCTCCTAAAAAGGCAGTGGTCCGAGGAGCCAAGTGGAGCGTCAACAGATATGAAGTAGCCGTCGGGATGGGAGGTTAACAAAAGATCCAATAGTGAAGGATCATGACTCTCGACATCTGGAATTCGCGTAGGCGAAGGCGTGAACAGATCTCCCCGCGAGATCGGTCTTGCTAGAACCAAGTCATTCAGTATGATGAGCATTAAAATCGCCCAGTATCTTGATCTCTATGAGTGAGATCTGCTGCTGCACAGAATCTGCAGCCATTTGGACGTGCTCGATGAGTCGGTCAGTTTCGGCATTGCCGTCATGGGACCCCTAGAAGCACGAATGGACGCGGGGGCGGTCGTCGCTGTCTACACGAAGCCATAGGATGCACTGGTCCCTACTTTCAAGGTGACCAAGGCGCCGACAACAAATATCGTCTCTGACGTACACACATACACCAGCCTTTGGTGCGAAAGTGTGCTCCAGTCCGTACCCATGGTAGGACAGGTAAGAAGTGTCAGCCGGAGACGATATCTGCGTCTCGGTCAAAAAGAGTAAGGCCGACTTTGCTGTTTCCGGGTGGTGATGGACAGCGTTTAGGTTTGTATGAAGCCCCCCGATGTTGCAGAAGACAGTGTGGAGGGAGGTGCTGTGACTTTATTCTTTCCCTGGTCATGTATGAGCGCGGTTTTTACTTACATTTTAAAATATTATAGGGAAGGCAGTTATTTTTACTCCACCCAGCCACAGGGTCTATGTCTTTTTGCAGTGCATCTGCATTTTCTTGGCTCTCTACACCCAAATATAACTTAAGGTCATCACTAGACAAGAGACACTCGGCTACTTTCATCACTTCAGTTAGATCGTTTATTATAATCAGGAATAGAGTAAACCCCAATGTACTACCCTGACTTACACTGGACCTTGTGTAAAAGTGTACTGACGCAAATCCATTCAATTTTACAAACTGGCGTCGATCCTTTAGATAGCTAGTAAAAAAATTTTAAAGTTTGGGCGTATAACCTATTATAAATAACTTCTTCAACAAAATGTCATTATCAAAAACCTCGAAGGCCTTCCTTAAATCAAAGTAGGCTGCATCAACCTCTCTGCCAGCATCCATTTCACTGGAAACGTAGTCAATTAAAGCCGTTAAGTTTGTAGTAGTTGAACCTCCTTTGCGAAAACCGTGTTGACTGTTATGCAGCCGGTTACCTATCTGCTGACTAATGTCAGTGTTGATAATGGCTTCGAAGAGCTTTACATAAACAGATAATATTGCAATTGGCCTATATTCTGTCACCTTTGGAATAGGATCTCCCTTGGGAATTGGTGTTACTTTAGACAATTTCCAAAGGTTGTTACTGGTTACTTAGCCTGTCTCAAAGAGAGATTAAACAAATATAGCAGAGGCGTCGCGAGAACAGATACGCAATCCTTAACTAAAAAACCCGGTACACTGTCAGAGCCACCTGATGATCTCGGTCTCGGTCAGCCTCTACAACATCTAAGCGAGGAACTACGTCCAAGAAAACAGAACTGAAATATCGTGCATATGCTTCGGATGCATCTTGTCCCGTTACTACATCAGAGTTTAACATAAAATAATCTACTTGTTGTAATTTTTTTTTCTTATCTTTTACGTATTCCTGGAACTTTACTGGTTCGTCAATAATATTACTCTGTGTCTTATGTATGTGCTGCCTCTATGCACTGCAATTAGGTTTTTCACATGTCATCTGTAATACTTACACAATTCTTTATTATATACAAGGAAAGGCACATATAATTATACTTGATTAGCACACCAAGTTTAAAAGATGCGTACTTTCCGCGTGATTTTAATGCTTTAACCGAACATACATCCCCTACACGCTGCATTGAGATGATCACGCACTTGCTCATCTGTTGTCACCTCCTGCACGTAGTACAGATGTAAGTACCGTTTTCTTTCGGGTGCACTTAACAAAGTAGCTCCAGGCATCGCTGTGTCACGCAATACTCCGGGCACAGATCGCCACGCCCTATCATTAATGTGGGATCTGCATTTTAACGATTTTTGTTTTTTTGTACAAAACCTCATAAAAGGGTGTAAGGAATAATATCACAAAAAAAGAATTGTTGATTTTTTCTGACTGAAAGTTATACAATTAATAAGCAATGGAACTAACAAAATATTTTAATGTTGACATTACCTGTCTTCTTTATTCTTTTACATACATGGAATAATTTCTATTTTATATTTTATAATAATTTATCATTATCAGCCCTTTTACATTCCCACTGCAGGAACTCAGGCCTTCCTTAAGATGGTTAAAGAGGTCAATGTAGCGCTCTTGGGCCAACTCTATTCTTGATCTTTATAAATGATTTGCCTGATAATATTAAATCGGCGGAATGCCTTCTATTTACTGATGATATTAAAATAAGCTTAGGTGTTGGTAACGACATTGATGTTAGGGCCTTGCAAAATGATATAGATGCTATGTCAAACTGGAGTAAGATTAATCGTCTTTCTTTTAATGAGAGCAAATGTAAAATAATCACATTTTCACTAAAACGTAATAGAATTATTATTATTATTTTTTAAATGTAAATAATAATTTATTTGATGTCCATTTATTTAGAGTAAATTGCACTACATGACCTAGGAGTAATGTTAGATGCAAAATTAGATTTTCACATTCACGTAACTTCAGTTGCTAAATCAGCTAGTAAGACTTTAGACTCACACGATTTGTATACATTATAATTATATGTAATCGGGTCTTGTTCGTGCATTTTTTAAAACAATTAATTTACCTCGACGTTTCGGCTACGTTACAGCAGCCGTGGTCACGAGGAGACTGGAGAACTGGCGGGTGTCGTCTTGTGATTTTAGTTGAGGCGTGAGGGTAATCCGGTAATAATGTTTTTTTTAAATGTGTAAGTGTCGCGATCGCAAACAACCATGAACAATATTCTCGGATACCGTAAGTGCAGTGTGTCGCCACCTTTACGTACAATAAAATCAAGTGGAGGGTACATCTGAAAATTTGTCAAGAACATTATTACCGGATTACCCTCACGCCTCAACTAAAATCACAAGACGACACCCACCAGTTCTCCACGGTAAATTAATTGTTTTAAAAAATGCACGAACAAGACCCGATTACATATAATTATAAGACTTTAGACTTCGCCATTAGAACTGCTGCTGATTTTGATGATGTAAGAGTTGCAAAAATATTATATAACGCTATGTTCGTAGCAAGCTCGAATATGCTGCCGCTGTTGGATTCCGTACGAAGAGAAATATGTTTTACTGCTGGAAAGGGTAAAACGGAAATTCGCTCGATGACTTTATAAAAAACTATATGGCTGCTATCCTTATCTATATCCTTTCATGTTTGTCTCGGGTATGGTAGGGTTGAAGACTTTTAAGTTTAGGCGGATTATGGCAATGATGAGACATTACTTATTTGTATTGCACAATAAGTTGGAGGCACCGTCAATATTAGGCAGAATCGGACTTAAAGTACCCAGATATTTGTTGCACAGTGAAGAGGAAAAGGTGGCTCCACATCGAAATTAACGAACCGCGCGATAGCACTGATAGGTGATGTAGTCGCTCGGTACGATGAAACTGACATATTCGCACATAGTTTGGCACTTCTCATGACTAGTTTTCGGACTATTTTAGATGATATGGACAAATAATTTATAATAAAATAATTTCATAATAAAATTGACATTGGATATCATAACTTATTAATTATTTTTTTGTATTTTATGTATGAATGTTGTAAAAATTTTATGCTGATTTTATGTAACGAAGGATTGTTTAAATTGTTAGTTGGCATTGGAAATAATATATATCAAATGTATTTTTATTATTTTGACACAATATTAGATTGTCTGACTCACTTTGTATTTGGTATAGATTTTTTTTAATGATTTATATTTAATGAATGAACAATGTAATATTCTTTTGGCTGACAAGTCTTTGTACCTATAAATAAATAATTAATTATTATAAACTGATAGACGCAATTTTTTTTCATTACAGTCAGCTGATAACTATCGGTCTGTAGAACCTACAAAGTAATATGACGCATTTCACATTAAAACTAATGTCTGATTTTCAATATAGAGCATTTTTTTAGGTACTCTTTTTATCGTAACTTTCATTATAAAATTTAGTAAACAAGTAGAAGTAAAGAGGAAGTGAAAACATGAAATAGATAATCCCGAAAATGCTGTGGTCACATATTGTGAAGAATGCATCGATGATCTTACAGATGAACAGCATCACAAATTGAACCTGAAAGCAAGTAAATATTAACACGGAATAAAAAGTTATTTCTGTGGATTCCAAGATGAGTAGCTAAAGCTCCGTATTTTGATGTATCTGTGACAACGGAGGTACCACAACATCTAGACCCGAAACAATAAAGTCAATTTTCTACATTAACCCGACCGGCAATCGAGTCCGGAACCACACAGATGGCGACACATTGAAACCGGCTTGCGAACCACTCGGCTACGGAGGTTGTCAAAAAAATAAGGGAAGAAAGGCAATGTCCTAATAATAATAAAATAATAGTATTTTATTTTTGTTTTAACGTTATTAATTCTAATACTAATGATGTCGAATTGTTTGTTTGTCCATTATTAATGAATATTAAACACGTGTATCTTTATTTTTTTTTGTATGTTTCTTTATTTCGCAATGCGGATTAAAGACTGCAAATGCAGCCGGAACCAACGGCTTAACGTGCGGAGTAGCTCGAGATCATAATTTATTGGTCACCCATCCCGTTACCGATCCTTGCGAAAGTTGGTTAACGACAACAATCGCTAATGTGGCGCTTATCCACTATGCCTCCGATCTACTCTACATATGCTTGACCCCATGTAAATACTGAACAATCAACTTAGCCCTTGTCCCTTATGTATAATTATATCACGAAGCCCATTTGATTCTGTCTGTTGGCTGTTCGTTGGTCCACTCTATATATACGCCACATACATTTATATATCTATGCATAATCATGTCTAAATTTAAATAGCTTTTCCAAACTTTGATCACGATCAAAATGTCCAAAGCTTTTCCTATGATAATAGTTTCCTTATCATAGATTTTAAATATGTATGTTTTATTTACTCTTTGGTAAATGTTTGTAAAGTTCTCTTCGGTTTGTGTTACTAAACAACACATTGATGGATCTTTTCAAAATATTCTACAGTTATAAATAATAAAAAATCTAAAAACGGGATAAATATTTCATAATGCTAGATTTTTTCCTTACTTTGTATGCAAAATTATAAAAATGTTCAAAATTTGGAGCCCGTGGGTCTGCTAGAAGTACCTTAGAATTTTGATGATCTATGAGTCAGTCAGTGACAAAATTTAGGTATTATGAATTGCAATTATTCCTAAAGTACTCGTTAAAATTTAATGTGACTTGGAAATGTGCCTCTTTGTATGATGCCCTCTTGGTCACTGAAAATTTAGGCTTCTAGTTTACTCTACAACGAAGTTAAAGGGGGTCAAATATGGCTCGAATGGCTTCAAGAAAAGACTAGTACGGCTGTGCTCTTTTTACTTTGTTGCTCGATATGGCGGGTGCACTTCCATGCCCCCAGATAATCTCTTAGGTTATTAAAAGTATACTTACTCTTTGAAAATTGGTAATATGTCTCTTCCAAAATAGATACTTGGCAACTTCCGGGCCGAGACCGGATAATCCATAGTAAAAGTACATGACCACATGTACTAAGGAGTTGATAAACACTAAGAAGATGGCTGAAGCACTCTGATCGTAAAGGAACAGCAGATATGTACCGAACATGGTAGAGGCGTGATGGTAGACATGAAGAAATGTTACTTGATTATACTTTTTTCTTAAGACGAATAAAATGGTATCCAGGAGTTCAGTGACCTTGCCCAACCAGTACACGTAAATGCAGTAAGACATCTGAAATGAAGTGGAAACATTTATTTTCTAAAAAAATTATCCCTTTTTCTTCGCAAATTTGAAGAAAAACTGACCATAAATCACAAAGTCAACAAATTATGTTGAATTATATTTACTCAACTAGCTGTGCACTATGAGGGTCATAACCTATTATGCGGGCTTAATGCGGATCGGTGGGTTAACATTGCCGATTCAGCTAGAACTAACGGCTTAAAGTGCATTCTGCCAGTGTTGTGCACAGTGCTCAAGATAATAATGTTTTAGTCACCCATCCTGTGAACGGTCCTTAAGGATGTTATTTTTCTATCTTTTTTCTCGTTTCTCGCGCTCTGGTTGTCGCTTGTGTCTGAGCATTTTATTCGTGCCTTTAAACTGTCCTTCTTTAGTTTTTGCTCTTTTTAAATTATTATTATTTATCTACCTATAGTTGTATGCACAATCGGCTATTTATCGTTCTATTTTCCATGTAATCCTAAAGGTTGCATGGAATCACTGGCTAGCGATGAGTTTGTCTTTTGTACTTGTTATGTAAAATAAGTATTCATGTATGTCCTTGTTGTGCAGTATTTACTTACTTATTTAACTGCAATTTAATCCGAATGCGCTAACCCACTACGCCATCGGACCCCTTATGCCTAAGCTATACTAATATTATAAAGAGGAAAGATTTGGTTGTTTGTTTGTTTGCATCGAACTTGCTCCAAAACTACTGGACCGATAGTTTCAGAGCGATTCTGACCTACGGGAAACTACATCAGACGCGGATGTCACAGGCTATAATTTTGCGGCAAAATCACGGGAAAACAGCTAGTTCATTATATCCCGTGAAAACTTATCTGCGGTACGCCTTTGAAGTATGAAGGCAACACGGGTTGGCGATATCGAAACTACTTTCTCGATCTCTATTGCGCAAACTGCGAACTCTTTCAGAGACCAAGTGCATTTCTCTATCAAAGGTAGTTCTCTATCAGCAGTTAGACGCGCTTGGCGATCTTCAGAAGTTTCCTGAGATCAAGCGCTTGTTGTATGAAATCTCCGAGAGCTCAAGAGATTGTCCCTGTCAGTAAATGCTTTGGATTCAACTTTATACTGCCTCGCGATGGGCAGTTAAATACGCTTCGCGTTTTTCAGGTGTCTCCCGAGACCGAGCGCTTTCCGTCCGATCTCTTTTTATGTCAATAAAAGTCGGTCGGTACATGTCTGAACATGTGTGTCAGACAGAAGATACGTGGAGTTTTATTTTTTGATGAAATAAAAAAATATATTTAGGGGAAGATTGGGACCATTCGTACACTTTTTAGTCAATGATTTTTAAAATATTGATAATCAAAGATAAATTACTCAATTACTTATTAAAACATAAAGCATACTTTCTGGTCCTTATTTAAAAAGTTCAAAGTCTATATCTTGTATAATATATCAAAGGATTGAATTTTATTAAAAGCTAATGAATGTCCGAATCTACCCCTATTACGGGGTACAATCGTACATGGGCAGGGGAACATTCAGACAGTGTGGTAACTTCATATATATTAAGTGAAACAACAAATTAATTTAAAAAATCGTTTTCATTGATCTTAAACTTATCAACGATGTAATAAACTAAACGACATATAGGCTTAGAGTCTAACTATCTTTTTATGAAAACCGTGCATCCATTTTATGTTAGCGAAGCCAGTTTTATAACAATTTTGCAAACATTTATATTACAAAACTTTATCATATCATTTGATAGTGTTGTGACTTCCAATATCGTAAGTCCGAAATGTGTTTTTGAATTTTTTCAATTGATTAGTATTTCAGTAAAACTATTTGTTTTTTACTATTTTAAAACACCTTTTACATACGCAAAAAAAAACTAATTTAATTAATATTGGGAACGTGTCTGCCTTTTCTTCTTAAAATTCCGATCATTTTTTCTAAATTTTCTGATATAATAATACAAATTGTTAGCGGGGGTACATACATACGCGTACGAATGTGCCCTTTCTGGAAATGTACGAACGTGCCCCGAAGATCAAAAATAAAATTATTTTTTCTAACACAAAACCCACGTAGAAATATACACAATATAGATATATTATTATTATCTTAATCGTATTCACTTACGATTAAGCAATAATCCAATAAAATTTGACGTATGATTAAAGCACAGAAGATCCAAAAACATTAACAAAATAATTACTATGAGCATGCCAAAACACTTTAAGTTCTCTAGTTTCGCTCGCAGTGGCTGCATATGTGGCTAACTTCGTGGACAACTGGCAGTCGCCGGCGCCTATCCACTGACACAAAGTCGTTATAAATAGGCTTTTCTACAAGATGTAGTAGTGACTGTATTAAGGTTCCCCGTGTACGAATGGTGCCAAACTTCCCCTACATATTTTAATTTCGACTTTCCACTCTCGAAGGCAATCGTCTACTTATACAATATTCCGAGAGGTGCTTAACTGTGCTTCCGTCAGATTTGAACGGCCCTCATCATCATCATCATCAGCCCTTTTACGTCACTAACTGCAGGAGCTCAGACCTTCCTTATGAACGGTTAAGGAGGATGGCCCACGACCCTCCATGCTGGCCCAATGCGGATTGGAGGATATTAACGACTTCAAATACAACCGGGACCAATCGCTTTACTTACGTGTCTTCCGAAGCTTAGAGTTGCTTGAGATAATTTTTTTTTTTGGTCACCCCTCCTGTGACCGACCTTTGCGAAAGTTGCTTAACAACTACAATCGTGGGCCATGGCGCTGAATGAATAAACTATTGTTTCCAGCGAAGACTGAAAATACCAACTTTGAAGTACGTATCTACAGCAATTTATATGTTAAAAAAAACAAAAAGAGTATTAACATAAAAATAGTAATAAGAGAAAAAGAAATATAAAACTCTAGTTATCTTTACGTTCAAACTTCACTTGACGTGAATCTAACTTTTTTAACGTCGTGGAAAAGCTTCTGACATTGTCTCTGTTACCTGGCAAGCAACAGGGTGTGAGTAAGATTCTCCTCCGTGAACCCGACAGTGAGCTGCCCAGTGGGTCCCCAGAGGCCTACCCACCAAAAGCCGTACGCTACACTCTCTCATGGGAGATGAAACCCGGCAAGCTATGGCCGAGTCACCAGAACACTCAAGTATTGGACCATCGGTCCCCTTGCAGATAGAAAATTGGAGAGGCTCGGGTAAATCGAGTGCCTCTGCCAGACAGACGAAACCGTGCAATGCGGGGGCGGTAGCCAACCACCTCCGCTGGCCCCGACGATGACATGAACCTTATCTGATAAAAATATTCTTTCATTGTAAACTACTCGATGCTTAATTGCATCATCGGAAGGCTCTTTTCGCTTGTTCTCCTACTCGCGTCCATTCATTTTAAGCTGAACCCTATTTAATATCATTGGACATATATAAATGAGGTCAACTTACTTTGGAGAAGTCAAAATATTATTTTATAGACAATATTAATTCGTAGCTCGGTGGCGCTACGGAGAAGCGCCGCTGCGCATGATCGCTATTGTTAAGCAATTTTCGCAAGAGTTGTTCACGGGATGGGTGATTAAAAAGTTATTATACAAAGACCTGAGACCCTGCAGTTTGGCTATGAAAGAGTTAATGATGATGATCAATATATCAAAGACGAAAATTTTGCAATTTTTGCGAACACGTCACTTCAAATTGACATAACTTTTTTATTTGTGAACCGATTGAAATAAATCTTACACTAAATCTTTAGAAGAATACCGCAATATAATAGTGAAAACTGCATTTAAATCGGTTCAGCCGTTTCTCAGATTATCGTGCACAAATGCACAGACAAACAGACAAAAAATTTAAAAAGCATTGTTTTGTGTTCTATTGCGCTTATAAATGTCCTTCGTAACAGTTTTTTTCATATATCTTCAAAGTACAGACATCAATCGCTTGCGTTTTTATTATAGTATAGAAAGACTATAGTAATTGTTCGTAAGCGTCACAAGTCAAGAAAGTCACACGCAGGCATACACGCTCGCGTACACACACACACACACACACACACACACACACACACACACACACACACACACACACACAAAGATTTAAATCTGTGAAACGTTTGAAATAAATTTGTTTATACTTACTTTTTCTCGCAATATCGGATCACGATGGTTGCATATTTTTGGTAGGAAACCCGTCATATACAAAATTTCATAAGCCTGAAACGGAATTTTTATATTAATATATTCTACTTACTAACAATAGGAACACGCCCTGGCTCACACGTAACATTTATAATTTTTTCGCTTAATTTCATTCCATCCACAAATATAAGCATAAGTCATAGAAGCGTGACATTAAGGCTGGACGTATAGCCCAAAGGCTCTGCTTATCTATCCCATTTCGTTTTGTTTATCCTCTAATGATAGGAACACCGTTGGTCTTTTGCCACATTGTTTTTATGATTTTATTATTGTAAATGTATATTTCGGTTATTATTGTAAATGACAACTGTATCCCAAAATTAATTCGAAAAAAATAGTCACAGTCAAAATAAATTTTTATTCAAAAAAAAACTTTTAAATCGGGAAACATTTTTTTATCGTTTGTTTGAAAAATATGAAATCTCACCAGATACGTATAATACGCAGATGCGATTACTTGGAACAGATTGTATATCAAAACGAAGTTCTTTAGTTTGTACGGCGCTCGATTTTTCATGTGATTTGGTCCAATTTTTGAAACAAATAGTAGATACGCGATAAGGACCCATATCACTAAATACAAGGAACTACTTAGTGGATAGTCTTTGACATCGTCAACTGGAAAGAAAACACAAATATATAATAATCATAACATCTCAGATAACAAGTAGACAGCTGTAAAAGGTATACCCAGAAATTATAACAAAGCTAAAAAAAAAACGCAAAAATTTACAATATTATGTAAGTTACCCAGATTATAAATTATTATCGAGAATGTAAGATTTGAACTCACTCTTCATTCGATTCAGCTCAAAAAATACACAGAAAATGACACCTCACTTACCTAGTTCGTAACATTTGCATTTTTAAAAAAGAACCCTTTGCCCATACCCCTGGCCGTGAACCCTTTACTTTTGGTAGATCCTCATTTCTAGGGCCAAGATAAAAATGAAGCTTAATTGATATACATAAGGATTTTGCCTCCAAAATATGCTATTTTATATAATAACTGAGGCCTAGCGCAGTCTGATCTGAGTAGAGAGCAGGACAGCTGTGCCCAACTACTTACTACTACTGATCACTAATATATATATAGCCTACTTACACTGTCTGAAGAAGACGTATGTTTTGGTAACTTCTTTGTTGCTTCCGGTGCCATGTACCATCATTGTCTAAGACTAAACAAACTTTGATATTTTTTTCTTAAATCACTACGGTGAACAATAAATATTCATAGAATGTAAAACAAGGTTATTGACATTAAGGGCGTAGTATATGTGCGTAGTTCTCTTCGGCGTCATTGTACTATTACTACCAACTTTGTACATGCCAGGTCCAAAAACATACATTACATTTTAGTGTAAATAATGGAAACCATCACCATGAATATTAATGGGAGTTTCGTCTTAGGAATATAAAATATTGATACATTAAAGGTTCTCTGTGAAATTACAGTTTTAGAACTTAATGAAAGAATAAAAGGAGAAACCCGGTCAAGTGCTAATTAATCTAAATCAGAGTGGTACTTATCTATAAGTTTTACGTTATCACGTTTACTAAAAAGCCCATTAAGAATGAAATAAAATGAGATGAAATGAGACGAGATGAGATGAGATAAAATGAAATGAAAATATCTTTATTCAATGAGGCTTATTACAAAAACTTTTGAATCGTCCAAAAAAAATTTGTTTTTCTCTACCACTTATTCAGGACGTTTTTTAGCTGACAAGAAGAATAAGCAAAAGAAAATTATCAACTCTTTATCATTAATAATTACATTTACATAAATAATGACTTTACCAAAATAATATGTATTATCACAATAATCAAAATCAAAAATTATTTATTCAGTCTAGGCTGTTACAAGCCCTTGTAAGAGTCGACAGCTACGCCATTAAATTAAATTAATAAATAAATATAATTTTCAAAGTCTGCAGGTCATAGGTTGTATATATGATAAGTCGTTATAGAACAAAGCGAAGGCTATTTATTCCATGCATTGCGATACTTAAAATAATCATCAACTTTATAATAGCCTTCACTCATAAGTATATTCTTTACATGAATTTTAAATTTATTTATGGGTAGCTCAATTACATTTTGTGGAACTTTATTGAACATAGCAATGCATCCAGAAATGATCCTCTGGTTTTCTGAAGTCTGAAGCTGGATGAGGAAGTAATTAAAAAAAACGAAAGCATAAGTTGATTTTTGCAGGAAACAAATGGACCGAAGCCAGTCATTTCGGTTCAGTTTAACTAACATATTAAAAAACAGAAATTTGAAGAGTTCGAAACTTAGATATCAATACAAATACGAAAAAATACGAATAGAATATGAGTTGTTTATTGAGTTTTGAAAACTAATTTCCTTTTAAACATGAAAGAAAACCGGAAGGGTTGTCATGGAGAAATCAAGAACGTACTGTAGCAACGTAGCGTAGTTTTTTATTAATACTTCCTCATTTGTATGAAGATTTGTAGTTCTTGAAAGTTACCGCCAGGAGCGCTGTACCGGATTCCATACTAAAATCTTAACGTGCTCGCGATCAACGACAGGGAGAACGTAAACGTCAAAATTAAATTAAACTAAGTGCTCAGAAACGCGGTCCAGGTGCACCAATGGATATCATTTCTTTAAATAGGTACTGGTGCAGCTTTACAGTCATTCCTTTCCTAATCTTAAGCGTTTCTCCATAAATTTTCCTTCCAACCTTTAGCGTGTACTGTTATCTACTAGCCAAGTGTATTATCCAAAATTCCTCTCTAAAGACTATCCTAACAGAGTTCAGTGGCCATCGTCTACATTTTTTTTTCTTATTTGCCTAAATACCTAGGTATATCTTCCTATCGAAACACTTCCTAAAGGTCTACAAAAGCCAAAATCCATCCGAAAACTACAAAATCCAAAATCATTCATCAAATATCTATAAACAAAACAAGAACATTAAGATTTATAGCGAGAGTATTAGGTGATCGTTTACCCGGTTTTTTCCTCATAAATGAAGAATCTAACATAGCCCTGTACTTTTGGAGATAAGGGGTAAAACAAACTCCATCTATCGATTTTTCATCAGGGTATGCCCAAGTTTGCCAAGTACGTGGCATTGTGACACAATTAAAAATACTTCTTATGGCTTCTAGAGTACGTAATAATTAGACTCAGCCATTTCATTTAAGCCAATCCTAACGATTTAAATTATTATGTTTTTTTTTATTTAGGATGCTTTCCCAACCTTTCTCAATATGTAAGTCGGTCAGTAGCGATAGCACAGATTACTGATAAAATAAAAAATCAATCATAATCAAAATTTATTTATTCAGTTTAGGCTTTTACAGAGCACTTGTGAAAGTCGAAAACTACGCCATAGGGTCGCAAAACTACGGCGGGAGACCTTGTAGAAGGAGAAGAAACTCGGCAAAGGCTGTTTCTCCCTGTTTTATTTCACACAGAGAAGTCTTATTGAAAAGTGACTTCATTAGAATATGAAATCACTTTCCATTGCAATATTAGAAATTAAATACAATAAAGTTAAAATATCTAACACCATGCCTTTTTGTCATTTAGATATTCCTTAACGGTATAATATCCTTTACTTTATAGACAATTTTTAATATGACTTTTAAAATGATTTATTGGCAAATCTAATACATCACTGGGGATCTTGTTAAAGTATTGTATACCTTGACCCATGAAAGAACCTAATACCTTCTGTAACCTGTAAGAAGGCATTACTAGCTTGTTTTTATTTCTAGTATTAAGTTTGTGTACATCACTATGTTCGGTATACACATTAATATTGTTCCGGACAAAAAGTATACAACTATATATAAATTGAGATGCAACCGTCAATATTCCAATTTCTTTAAATTTCTCTCTAAGATATATTCGCCAGCCCAACTAATAGATAGCTCTTATTGCCCTCTTTTGTAAAACAAATATAGACTGAATATCGGCTGCCGTTCACCACAATATAATGCCATAGGACATGATACTGTGAAAATAAATAAAGTACACTGTCCGGGCAGTTTCTATATCGGAAATTTGTCTTATTTTTCTTATGGCATATGCAGCCGAGCTGAGTTTACCAGCTAATATAGAAATTAAATATGCGGGTTCCATTGCAGTTTTGAATCTAGTGTTATGCCCAAAAATGTTGTTGAACTTACAAACTCTAAATGTTCGTTGTTGAGTTTAATTTCAGTTGGTTCTACTTTTACATTAGGTAAAGTGAATTTTATACATTTGGATTTTTAGCATTCAATTGAAGATTATTAACTGTGAACACTCGTGAGAGAGCATTGCTTACATCGTCAAAATTAATACTGCATAAGTTACTGCATAGTCTATGGCTTTTGAAACTATATCCTGCGGGAAGAACTCGAATCAACAAGTGTACCACGGTTGCTGATATTCATGCATTAACGTACCCACATCGATATGTTCTTCAATGCGATATTGGTATTTAAATCTCAACAACTTTTTCAGAAAACATTTTTATATCTATTAAAGCGAAGGCAGTGTTTACGTAAGTATGCGCCCTTAACAGTTTCTATTCCTAGGGAACAGTCTAGGAGGATAAAAAGTTGTCTATATATTAATCCATACTAAGATAATTACCAAATTAAAAAAAAACATCCAGTGGTTTTTACGTGAAAAAGTAACTCATTTAAACCCACAAATTTTCGCGAGTTACAGACACGCGATATTACTATAGGGAATATACCTAATAAATATCTACAGTAAGTACCTGTATTGTATATGGTTTTTAAAATGAAGTATTTTAACCCTTGATGCTCGAGGGAGACATTGGCCTGTTATTTATTTCAAAAGATTGTTCTCATTAAATGAAAATAAAAATGAATATGTAACTAATCTATCTATACTATAATAAAAACGTAACCGATCGATGTCTGTACATTCAAGATATATGAAAAAAACTGTTATGAAGGGCATTTATAAACGTAATAGAACATAAAACAAAGATTTTTTAATTTTTTTGTCTGTTTTTCTGTTTTCTGTGCGTTTGTGCAAGTTAATCTCGGAAACGGCTGAACCGATTTTAATGTTTTCACTATTGAATTGTGCTAACCTTCCGTTAACATTTAGTGTAAATTTTATTTTAATCGGTTCATTAATAAAGAAGTTATATTAATTTGAAGTTCTGTGCTCGCCAAAATTTGGTATGAAATTAATTGTTTTATTAAGTTTTAGTCTCTGATATATTGTTTATCATCGTCAGCTCTTTTACATCCCCATACTGTGGGGCTCAGGCCTTTATTTAATAACATTTTGGTCATCCGTCCCGTGAACAACCCATGTGAAAATTGCTTAATGATAACAATCGCGGGTAGCAGCGCTTATCCGTTGCGCTACCGAGCTACGCATTGATATTGTCTGTAAAATTGTAATTTAAATAGAAATAAACAAAAAAGTAGTTTTCAATATTTTGGATACTCCAATGTAAGTTGATTTCAATTATATATGACCAATCATATATAGGTATTATAAGCTGAAACTTAAAATACATATTATGTATAGTATACGACCACGCGAGCAGGAGATGCGCTGCTGTAATTAAGTATCGAGTAGTTTACAGTGAATGCACGTAGTATAAGGTTTTCGATAGTAAATTCTTATCAGGTTAGGTTAACGTCTTTGAGGCTAGCGGAGGTGGTTGACAGCTACCTCTGCATTACAGGGCCTCACCTGTCTGGGAGAGGTTCTTGAAGGACCCGAGCCACTCCATCTGTGATGGGACCAATGGTTCAATACTTGAGTGTCTTAGTTACTCGGCTGCGGCTGGGTCAGTTCGCGGAGAAGATTCCTACTCACCCCCTGAGCCTGAAGCATTACCTCGAATGTTTTTTATTTTTTTATTTTCTGACGTTCTGCGACAAATAAGACGCGCATATCTGATGAAAGATACGTGGTGGCATGTCTATCGACCCTGAGACTTTTATTGACAAACAAAGACGCTTGAGCTTTCAGAGAGCTTGTACAATAAGCGCTCGGTCACAAAAGAAACTTGACGGGCGCGAAGCGTATTTAATTGCCCACCTCGAAGCTCTTGTTTGTGTATCTTGTATCAAGTTGAATCTGGAAAATTCACTGTTAGGGAAAATATCTTGAGCTCGCAGAGAACTTATACAGCAGGCGTTTGAACTCAGATAACCCCTGAAGATAACTTAGCACGTCTAACTGCTGATTGTAACACATATACAGTATTGTTTGAGTCTGGAACTTCCTTTGATAAGGAATGCGTTTAAGCTCTAAAAGAGCTCGGACTTGTCAGTATGGAGAGCGAGAAAGTAGTTTCGATTATCGCCAATCGGTGTTGTCTTCAACCTGCCTGTACCCCACAAACGTACCTATATAATTAACTGTTAAAGCCGCGTAAATTATAACCTGTGATTTTAATATTCTTTCTCACTCGAGTATGAAGCAACATCATATTCGAGTGAGCAAGAATTTTTTAAATCGGTTTCGGAACCAATTCGATGCAAAAAAACTAATGAAATTTTTCCTTTTTTTAAGATTAGAGGTTAGCGCATTCGGTTTACGATGCGGTTAAGTAAGTCTTTATTGCACAACAAGAAAATGACATACATATATATTTTTCATACATAATGTTTTATGTTTAATAAAATATTGATTACAGCAGATTTTATATTTGTAAAATCAATATGCACTTACATTGAACAATCACATAAAGTGTTAGTATTATAATTCGTCCATGGGACAGGCGAAGGAACTAAGCCATACAGCCAAACAATCACATAAAGTCAAAATCAACATACATTTTTTATTATTACTTATTTAAACATTCATAACAAAGGGACTGTGTCATACAGCCATGAATCCATAAACACCTTCCTCATAAGTCTAATACCTGTCTAGGTTTAACAAGTCTACCACTTTTCGTACGATAAGTATCTTGGTTAACATTGGGTATAGCTTGCCTACTTGTAACATTCTGATCTAAACAATAATTAGTAGGTTGATTTACTGTATTACTATTAGAATCTGTGAATGATAGATTATTGGAGTTTAGGAGAGTATTTGAAGGTTCTGACAAACTTAATGAATCATAATTATTCGTGACATCCAACAATTTCTTTCATTTCTTAAATCATAGAAATTTGGTTTAGTGAATGATTTCTTCATTTGATAAGAGTTTCGTCTAAGTAATTGACCATCCCTTTACTTCTTTATAATGTATGATCTAGACACTGAACATTTTTTTTGAATTTTTGCTTTTTCCCGTACATTAGAATCTCTGTAAACAACATGATCACCTATTGCAAAATTCACAACCTCTTTTTTAGCTCTATTATCATGTGACAACTTAGTAATATTCTGTCTATAACATGGCTGTTGGTAAAATTTGTTTTGTATTTTACATTTTAACACTTCTAATGTACATGGTAGATTAGTTCTTAATCTACGACTATTTAATATTTGTGATAGTGATACATAAAATCCTGATGAAGCTTTATTGTTATAATTTAATATTCCTTCTTTATCAGGGGTGTATTTACCCTAGGGCCAGAAGGGCTATAGCCCGGGGCGGCAGGCCGCGAGGGGCGGCCCAGGGCTAGGGCTTTGGTTTGGACGTTTGAAAAAATACAAAAAATATTTTCAGACTTAAGCCTAGAACGCCCCTGAGCCACCTTTCCACATGTTGATTTAATGTCTGAAGAAATTTGAAATTCAATTAAAGTATGAAAGCCGCCCCTTGTGATGTGCGTGGATTTCATGTCTGGAGAAATTCGAAATTAATTGAAGTATGCAAGCCGCCCCTTGTTCTTTCCTGAACCGGTTGAACCGTCTATTTTTTTTCCGCCTCGGTTTTTTTATTTTATGTCTGAAGCAAGTCTGAAGCCAAAAAAAAAAATTTTAGTATTTAGCCTAAGTCGCCCTGCGCAAGTAATTTCTAGAAGTTCTAAAATGTACAGGGTCAAGTGCAGAGTAAGCTTTACATTGGGGCACCTTGTTCCATTGGTTTAAGGCGATATTGCAACAAAACTGTACAGGTTGATCTGCACTTGACTGTACTAGTCTATCTAGAAAAATAATAAAGTTTTCGTATGTTCGGAAGATAAATAACGTATGAGAGAAAGTTTGTCGTAATTATTTAATATATTCAAAATCGAAGGGTTCCATATTTTGTGGACCATGTCGTCTTTTCGAAAGTGAACATGGAGGTCAACTTACTTCTGAATTAGGTTTTTCTGATTGGAAACATGCTCACGAGAGACTTAAGGTTCATGAGTCTAGTTTGGGGCATAAAAACTGTTTGCTAAAAATGAAAAATCGGGGACAAGTAGAGACCCGGGTTGATTCTCAATTATATATACAATTAGAAGATGAAAAAAAGTATTGGCGTAACGTATTACTTCGAGTAGTTGTAGCTGTGAAACATCTAGCTACGCGTGGACTTCCTTTTCGTGGAAAGACAGATAAATTTGGATCCACAAATAATGGAAACTTTCTGATGATGTTGGAAGCTATTTCAGAGTTTGATCCATTTCTTGCCAAACATATTGAGCATTTTGGCAACCCAGGAAAGGGCAGCACCTCTTACTTATCATTTGCAACATATGAAAAAATTATTAAAATTATGGTTGACAAAGTTACCGAAACCATAATTGAGCAACTTCAAAAAGCCAAATACTTTTCTTTTAGTGTTGATTCTACTCCGGACATAACCCATGAAGATCAACTTTCTTTAATTGTGCGATTTGTTCAAGATAATGCAGAACCAGTTGAACGTTTCCTTTGCTTTCTGCCAAATACTGGTCACAAAGCAGAAGACATGTTGCAAGCCATTTTAAGACTTTTGACAAACTGAATATCGATATTGCCAATTGTAGAGGTCAGTCTTATGATAATGCAAGCAACATGTCGGGGCAGTATAACGGCCTGCAGGCAAAGATTAAAGAAAAATGCCAATATGCAACATATATACCTTGCGCCGCACATTCCTTAAATTTGATCGGATCCTCAGCAGCTGAGTGTTGCCCAGAAGCTACAAAGTTTTTTGGAGTATTGCAAAATCTGTACGTATTTTTTACAGGATCAACGGAACGTACAAAAATATTGCAAACATTTTTAACGGAACCTGAAAATGTAACCGTTAAAAGTTTGTCACATACGCGGTGGTCGGCAAGAGATGATGCTTGCTCGAGCCTGAATAAAAATTGGGAACAAATAATTAAAGCTCTGGAAGCAATAAAAAGTAACTCTTTCGCAACAAAAAGCCTTAATCAAAAATGAAGCTACAGGTTTATTGGCTCAACTGAATTCCTTAGAAACAGCGATATTATCGGAATTCTGGGGATCACTCCTAAAACAATTTAATACCGTTTCTAAAGTTTTGCAAGGTGTGGCCACAAACGTTGAGGTAGTCTCCAACCTTTACGATTCCCTGATTACTTTTGTGAAAAATCAACGCGAATTATTCGATGCATTTGAAAAAGCTGGAAAAGAAAAGTGTACTGAAGATTACAAAGATAGCCGGAAAAGGATAACAAAAAGAAAAAAACGAGACGATGAGCAACGCGAAGGAGAAGTAATTTTACAAGGACGGGACTATTTTAAAGTGAATACTTTTTTGCCAATATGCGACCAACTGTTGGGCGAGTTAAGGAGGCGTAAAACATCCTATGACGCTGTAACCGCCAAATTTGTATTTCTATCCAATTTAAGTGCACTATCTGAGGCGGAAATTAAATTGAACGCATTATCACTCCAAAAGTCTTATCCTACTGATCTTGCGGATGATTTAAAGGATGAATGCATACCATTAAAGAATTTTTTGCCGTCCCAGGGACAAGAAACTAAAACAAGTTTACGCGAACTAAACTTATTAATTAATAAAAAGGATCTGAAAGTAGCGTTTCCTTACATTGAAATTGCGTTGCGCTTTGTACTGTAGTAACGAATTGTAGTGCAGAACGCTCATTTTCGGTACTCAAACTGATAAAAAACTATTTAAGATCGCGACTTATCGAAGAACGGCTTAATAATTTGGCAATTTTGAACATCGAAGCCGATTTAACAAATAAAATTGATTATGACGATGTAATAAACGAATTTGTTAAAAATTTTGTCCACAGAAAAAAAATGTAAAATATAAAATCGATAATTTTTTTTTTTGTTTCCTTTCATTCCTTGATGGAGCGGAAAGCTACAGGAGCCCGGAGCGCGCAATCTTAAAATACGCCTCTGTTCTTTATAATCCTGATGCAATTTTAAACATTTTCTCAAAATTTGTTTGCAAATATGAACAGCCTTTTCTGCCATGCTTTTACTTCTAGGATACCTTGGAGTCGATGTTAACGTAATGGTTTTCCTGTTGAATTTATAGCCGACAATATGCCCTTTTCGTCACATGAATGTTTTTTTAACATATTATAAAAGTATATACTCTAATAACATCGACTCCAAGGTATCCTATACTATGCATATAACTGAACTTGATTTTTTGTTTTGCATTGGCAGTAACTCAATCCAATGTGAATGGTAATCAATTATAACTAGAAATATCTTATCTTATAGTTCTAAAATATCACAACCAACTTTCAAATATCTTTCTTTAGGCACACTAAGAGGTAAAAGATTTTCTTTATAGTTGTTGTGTCATTTAGACACATATTCTTAAATGTCATTCTTCATGTTATGCCAGTAAAATATCTGTTCAGCATTAGAGTAACATTTACTTATTCCGTGATGACAAGACAACGATTAATTAATGAATTTGGAACTATAATCTTATTTTCTAAAAATAGTAATCCTTCCTGATAATAAATCTCAGCTTTAAATCATTGATATTGTTTTAATTCAGAGGTTAGTTTCAATGGCCAACCATGCAAATAACAGTCTATTAATTTACATAATAAAGTATCATTCCAAGTTTCATTTCTAAACATAGTTTTTATGTCAGTCGACATTGGTAAATATTTTAAGATAGTATGAATCATTTAACTCATTTCAAGATCATGTTCAGTGACATTGATGCTATTTCTGGATAACATATCGGCAAACTGCACATATTTGCCAGGTACATAATAAACATTTAATGTATACATGAGTCATTTTAATCTCAATCTCTTCAGCTTAGGGTAACCTATATTGTTTATATGTTTATTCATAATTGCAATTATCGGCTTATGTTTGTATATTTATTATTAGTCCACAAATGAATTTGTGAATTTTATTTACACCAAAACAAATGGCCAATAATTCTTTTTCTGTCGGTCCATAATTAATTTCTGAATCATTCATTTTTTTCCTTTCCGTTTATAAGTTAATTCATCTAATGTGGTCATTACTTTAGGCTTTTTTACAATATATTTATTTAAATCTACAGAATCTAAACATAAATGAATCTTTTTATTTGCCCTTTCAACCAAAACTAACCGATTGATACAAGCTTTTGGATCAACTTTGTCAATTTTAATGATAGAATTTATTTTCTCATTTTTTAAAGTTTCTCTAAGACAAACACAAAAGCAGAGAGAGAAGTGAGAAAAAATATAGAAAAATAACTATCATAAGGGTCGTTCATAGAGTGGATGACCAAAAAATTGTTATCTTGAGCTCGTCCGTGCTTCGGAATGCAAGATAAGCATCAGTAGTCATTAACACCCACATTAACAATTCGCATTGGGCCCGCGTAGTGCGTTATGGACCATTGATCCTACTCGATCCGATAGGAAAGAAACAATTCTCCTGATATACTTACCCACGCAGTCGCGGGCACAGCTAGTACATAACATGTCGTGAGTACTTAACGTAAGTTCCTCTAATTTAGACACGTTATTATATCTTCATGCATAATTTTAGTTTTAGAAATTAGTTCCCGCCTTCTTGATGTTCGCATTTTTTTTTTTGTGACAATGTATGATGGAATACGACTTAGCGCTACACTAGAATGTGCAGCAGATTTTAGGTAAGCTTAGATCATTTATTTGCATTTAACAAATTGAATGCAAAATTGATAAATATTAATTATATAATAAAAACAATATCTGTACTAATACGAGGGTCAAACTGAAAGTTCTTAGAACTGGCCACTTATAAACAATATAATAAAAAAATAATTCTAAAATTTGAAAATATAACTCTTTGCCAATATTACTGAGTATATATTTCATTCATTTGTCATTTGTTTTACGATTTGGCGGCAAATTGAAAATTGTCTGTGTCACGTCATCATGAATTTAACACGAGAAAATTTTCGTGCAATGATTTTTTATGACTTTCGATGTCATTTAAGTCAACAAGAAAGTTATGATAGACTACGATTGGCCTTTCACGATGAAGCCCCATCTCGTGCGACTGTTTACAACTGGTTTAATGAGTTTAAACGTGGTCGCACTAATCTCACTGATGATTTACGTGAGGGACGGCCTTCTACGGCGACGACTGAAGATAACATCTGTGTTGTGCGGCGTATGATAGAGACTGACAAAAGAGTGACCTATCAACAGATTCGGACAAGCTTAGGCATCGGTATGAGTCAAGTGCACAAAATCCTCCACGAACATTTAGCGGTCAGGAAGCTTTGCGCCCAGTGGATACCTCATAATTTGACTGAGGCTCAAAAACTCCATCGTGTGGATTGGTGTCGTAAAATGATTGAAAGATTTAACGGAGGTGACTCAAATGCTGTGTTCGACATACTAACAGGTGACGAAAGCTGGATTTACTGTTATGATCCTAAAACCAAAAGACAATCTGCTCAGTGGGTGTTTCCTTTCGAGGAGTTGCCAACTAAAGTGAAGAGAGATCGAAGTGCGGGAAAAAAAATGGTGGCCTCGTTCTTTGGAAGGATAGGTCATTTTGCAACAATTGTGTTAGAGGATCAAAAAACAGTTTCTGCAGAATGGTACACTACCAATTGTTTGCCACTTGTCTTGGAAAAAGTTCGAGAGAAACGACCTCGCAGTAGGATCCTCCTTCACCACGACAACGCCTCGTCGCACACCGCCAAGCGAACGATCGACTATTTGGCGACATCAAACGTTGAATTACTGGGTCACCCGCCGTATAGCCCCGACCTCGCGCCTTGTGTTTTTATTTATTTCCAAAAATTAAAGAAAAACTTAAAGGAAAGCGGTTTATGAATGCTGAAGAAGCGGTGGCTGCGTATCGCGATGCCATTGAAGAGACCCCTAAGGACGAGTGGGCAAAGTGCTTTTCCCAGTGGTTCCATCGCATGCAGCGGTGTATTGACGTGAATGGACAATATTTTGAAAAGATATAATAAAACTAATAACTGGCGAATGTAATCAGTTTTTGATTTTCTAAGAACTTTCAGTTTGACCCTCGTATTGTATAGGTTAAGAGGAAAGATTTTTTGTTTTCTTAGTTAGTGTTGTAACAATGTCACATCAGTAAGTATTAGAAGGATGTAGCCATAGAGGAGTATCTAATAAAGAAATATATATTACAAATAGATCTCCTTGAATTCACTTTTCTCCAGCCATAATCGTCAAAAGTTAGCAACAAATTGGCTCCAAAACTACAGGACCTATTTAAAAAATCCTTCCACATACGGGAAATTACTCGAAACATTGGCAGGCTATACTTTACCAGGGCGAAGTAGCGGGAGAACCGCTAATCTTTAACTTAATGCGATATTTTGCGAAATACAAATTGAAGGTTTCAAAATAAAAATCAATACGAATCCAAAGTTCGATTTTTAATTATGTCTCCATAGACTCAGATTTGTTAAGGCAATTGGGCGTCAATCAAACAAACTACCTTGTTTAATTGTCTGAAATAATAATCTATCGGTATCCTTTTCAAAGGTGTAGCGATTGTGATAGTTTGAACTCGTAATCGGTTTCAGAACGAATAATTTGAATGATCAAAAAATGTGTGTCTAACGCTTGGCTTAGACAATTCAAATTAAAGATATCGTTCATTCATATCGTTCTTTCAAAGAAACATCGCGGTCGTTGATATGATGAGGCTAGCGAGAAATTTGCGAATGACTTTCAAATGTCAAATTGAAAGGGAATACGATAGATTATAATATTAGTAAATTAAGCTTGACAGCTCTTTCACCAAGCAGACACGTGGGTAGAAATGTTACAGAGACTTTGTTTCTTTTGCTTCTACTTCCTCGTCGTTTATTTCCAACACATCTTTGTTTTTTCGCGCAGACTTCTTGTATGTAGACGAGTAGAAATTGGTGAACATGATGAAGTACAGGATAGTGGAATAAACTGCGTACACGATTGTTATTACTGTGTACTCACATTTCGTGCGCAACAGACTATACAACTGATGAAGTAATACAGTTATAAACTGGATCTGGAATAGAATATGTTATAATTTTAAGCATTGTTAAGCTAAAGATCGAAAAGATTAACGTTGGTAAGTAATTGATCTGGATGACCCTTATGATAAGCTAGGTCGTGTCATAAGTTGAATGACAAAAATTCACTATAAATATTAGAAATCACATACATTGCTCAGATTCTAAGATGACTAGCTAAAGCCCTCGTATTATAGAGTATCTGAGACAACAACACACAGACCCAATACAATATCGAAAAGTACATTTTCTACATTAACCCGATTGGAAATCGACCTCAGAGATGGCGAAACCGGCGTGCGAACGAACGGGTAGCCAAGTGAAGGTTGGGTCAGGAGAGTGGAACTTCGTAGGGAGGTCGTGAAACTCATTTCTGACCAGTGGAATACCAAAGTAGTTCACCTAGGTGTTCCTCGGTTAACTTTTTGTACCCCTAGTTCTATATATATTGTGAATCTAAATCTATATCACCACCAGCCCTTTTACGTCCCCACTGCAGGGGCTCAGGCCTTCCTTATGGATGGTTAAGGAGGATGGGCCATGACCCTCCACGCTGGCCCAATGCGGATTGGAGGGTATTAACGACTGCAAATGCAGCCGGGACCAACGGCTTAACGTGCCTTCCGAAGCACGGAGTAGCTCGAGATAATAATTTTTTGGTCACCCATCCTGTGACCGACCCTTGCGAAAGTTGCTTAACGACTACGATCGCGGGCCGCGGCGCTTATCCACTACGCCACCAAGCTACTATATATAAATCTATATATAAATCTCTAAATCTATATATATAGTCTGTATCTTTCAGGTAAGATAGCAGATTTTAAATTATAAACATTTAAAATTAAATCGTTAATACACTACACTTTATATAAAGCAGAGTCCATAAGAGTAAGAGTTAAACACTGGATTTTGGATCCAAAAGGAAACGCTTAAGAATTCGGCGTGAATGTATATGCATATAAACATAGCCATAGCTATAAAAGTATCTGCGTGTAATACTAACCCTTTGTAAATTCGTAAGGTGTCTTTTCCATGATAAATACTTTGCATATTGTGGACCAAGGCCTGACATGAAGTAGTAAAAGTACATGATGACATGAATCATAGAGTTAATAGTCATGAAATAAAGACAAGTAACGCTGTGACTATAACGAAATAATATGTAAGATCCAATGATTCCCGAAGTGTGATGGTACAGATGAAGGAATGACACTTGCTTGTATTTCTTCCTTAAGACGAAAAAAATTGTATCTAAGAGCTCAGTGACTTTTGCCAGAAAATAAGTATACGTGTAGTATGATATCTGGAAAACAAAATTAATTGGTTCATTATTTATTTTGAGGGGTTCAAAATCTGGGATATCTTTATTTTTTGCCGAAATAATCATGTAAGATGTTTTGGACGTATTTCCTGTCAATAGGTTACACTTAAACCATTCGTTTACGATATCTAGATCTTCTTGCGCTTCGAGAATTATTTCATGAATAGATTTACCAAAATAAAACAGACATGTATCGTCAGCATATAATGTTAGGTGAACAGTAAGACCAATTTTATTTATTTTATTTACATAAATTAGAAACCGTATCGGACAGAGGATGGAATCCTGTGGTATGCCGTATGTGACATCTTTGGTAGAGCTTGCGAATTCAGAAACTTTAACAACCTGACACCTATTTTGCAAGTAAAATTTGAATATATTTAGAGCTGTGAAATTTATGCCTATATTTTTTAATTTTACGAGTAATTTTGACTTACGAGATCGAAAGCTTTTTTCAGATCGGTAAATATTCCCAAAGTAATATTTTTTTGTCAATATGAGTTTTTATTTTGGTTATTAAATCTATAGTAGCTGTGAGTGTACTCGATTTCGACCGTAAAGCCGTATTGTTGGTCAATTAATAGCTTTTTCTAAGATAGATAGTCGTTAAGCTGATCAAACAAAATTCTCTCAAATATTTTTGATATGACGGGCAAGACCGATATTGGCCTGTATTTCCCGGGTCAGTTTTGATTCCAGATTTATATATGGGACTAACTTTAGCTACTTTAAGTGATTACGGGAAGATTCCAGATTTCAAGCATTTGGAAATTGAGTGTACTAACTTTTCTATAATGACATTTTTTAGACATTTGATTACTTTAGTGGAAATATTGTCTAACTCAGTGCTGGTGTTAGTGTCTAGGTCATCTATTATTTATTTACCTTATCTCGAAATTTCGGGTCAAATATAGGACATGCTTTTGGTAAGACACCCGTTTCTAACAATATTTCTAAACCCTGAAAAATAAAAATGTGTTTTTTTATAATGAAGTGTTTTGAATGGAAAGTAATTAATGAATGAATATACAAACATATAAATTTACTAGCTGCTTTTCTGTGACTTAGCTAAAGTACTATCTACGAATATCTAAAGCCCAATATTATTAGTGCAAAGTCTTCCTCACACACCATTGGTGACAAATATATAACAATATCAAACTTCAGGTATATACAATGGCAATATGCAAGTAGTTGAGATTCAATTAAAATGCGGTCATTACGTAAAAATTGGCAGAATTTGCCTGCAGGTGTAGATGTTAAACTGCGTCTAATGACGCTTGACGTAAAACAACCGGAAAATTGAATTACATGATGCAATTGAAAGCGCATTAGTGAAGATTGCTTTAAACCAATTACGAAAATTTCTCTTACCAAATATGTAAGATAAGTTGATATTATGACTTGCAGTATATTGTATATTGATAATATACTCTTTAACTTGAATCCTTCTCTATCTTTCATAGTACTAGGACCCACATACAAAACAAATACTAAGTAAGTAATGAGAATTAGTGCCAATGTGCCTGACGCATCATAAAATGGATAATTTTTGATGTCATCGTCTGTAAATAAAAAAAAAGATGCTAATTTACATCATAACGTACATGATATAAATAAATACATATAAGAGAACATAACATACATTGCTCAGATTCCAAGATGAGTGACTAAAGCCACATAATGCGCCAGTATCATAGAGTATCTGAGCGAACTAAGGTAGCGATATACGCAGACCAGGGTTTTGAGTAAAAGTTTATTTTCTAATCCGGGACCTCAGTGGTGGTGACATCTTGAAACCAGCGTACGGACCACTTGGCTAAGAAGTAGTAAATAGAAATAATAATGGAGCTAGCGCGCTAGGTTTACGATACGATGCGTGACCAAAAGTGTATCATCTTAAGCTTCGGAAAGACTGCCTGCAGTGGTTAATACCCACCAATCCGCACTGGGTCCGTGTGGTATTTCATTGCCCATTCCCCTATTCGATTTGATTCGTGTCCGTTTTGGCTGGTGATGATTTATTTGACACTTTTACTTACAGTGACTAAACCAGACGTAAGTAGACTCTTCTGGTGGAGTATAATCAGCCATTTTTTTTTAGTGACGACTTTTCATTAGCGCCGACCTTGCGAGAACCTCTAATGGTGCGAGAAAAGATATTTTTAGCTACTAGACTAGTTAAAATAACATAATGCAGGCTCTGTGGCAAATGTTCCAGAAATCTCCCTCATCCCATAAGAACAGATGCTATCGACGTATAAAAATGATACTTAGGTACTTTAGCACAGATTTATATTATTAACCTAACAAATACGAGAAAAACGGGAATAATTCGATATAAGCCTGGAATATTTTTAATCAAGTTTATGAGCCAATTACAAGAGACTATATTTAAGAATCCATCTTATTTTAGCTACGGAAGGTTACACCTTCAAAAACATCAAGTCAAAAAACCTGATTTCCTTCACGCAAAATTACTAACACAACTTTTTTCACTAATTTTGGTATATTTATCATAACGTTAATGAAAATTACTGAAATCCAACTAAAAAATTTACAGGAAATAGTGATTTTTATTAAACTTTATATTTTAATTTTGTTGAAGTAGTGGTTTAATATGATAAAACTTTATTTAAAGTATTTCTGAGTGGATTTTAATGATTTTTAGTAGTGTTTAACTCAAAAGTCTGCTGAATATATTGCGTTTTACTTCATAAATAATTATAAGGCTATTGGTATGCAATATTCCCATGGAAATTTTCATTGGATTCAAAAGTAATATCGATTGAAGTCGTATTTCATTATAAATATTATTGATTTTTTACAAACATTTTTTAAATATTTATTGTCCGTGTTTTTATAAAAATATGAGTTTCCAAATATAATATTAGGAAGATTTATGTATTTCATGGAATTAACATAATTTACAGCGTGAAAATACGTAGTAGTCACTTTATATGTATTTTGCTTATCGTGTCATTGAGAAATTAAAGGAATTTTATTTTTTTTACTAATAACCCAAAAGAAAATGTCGATGGATTTATTCATATATTAAAAAGGAAATATATATACGCTCATAATAAAAAAACAGCTGTTATGATTTAATGTTTGATCTCCATACTGAAAGTTGATATTTGTATCAGGCTATATGTAAATAAACCAGGAACTCAGAAGCGATGATATTAATAAGATGATGCTATAAACATGTTAAAGTAACTTACCTTAGAACGCTACTTAATATCTCATAGTGCGAGCAAGTACACTCAGTTGAAGGCTATGTAACCTCACAGACACAACGTAGGTACTATTTGGCGTCATAAGTACATGTAATGCTCTGTAATCATTGTTGAACTATGGTCCCGAATGGCATGGAAACATGAAAACGTTTAAGGTACATACTTACTGATTAATATTAAAAAAAGACACAAAAGCGTGTTTACAATGTACTAGCTTCCCGCCAGCGGCTTCGCCCGAGTTATTTTTCATTGCTATTCCACTTCTATTAATCAAGGCGTCACAAGAAACAACAACAATTTTAAGATAATATTCTAAGTGATTCTATATTTATTTTAAGAGTAATTACTTGTGTTAGTTAACAGTTTGTTTTCTGTGCTGTGTTTAAATAATTTCTTGATAAAAGATTGAATTTTAATACGCTAATAAATCATAAAGGTACTAGATAAAAGATAGAATTTTAATACGCTGTTAAATCATAAAGGTTCGTCTGTTAAAATCATTCTAAATTATTATTATTATTACTTATAAACTACGGAATGTAACAATTTTTTTACAATTAATTTATTTAATTTAATGTGAAAATAATTATTTCATTATTCGGTCATACGATGGGTACGCCATCTAGCGTCAGACTTTCTGATGTTATTAGTAAGTTTAATTGTTTTATTTTGAATTCGAGAGAAATAAAACTTGCAATATTGTTTTAAAAATGTGATTAATTTAATAATGAATTTTCACACAAATATTTTATTTTGACATATGGTTGTGCGAACATATGAGTGCAATTTTATTGATTTTTTAATTGTTTAGTGGATTAATTAAGTTGATTTGTGAGGTAATCAAATTAATTGCTATAAAGTGGATTATCATTTGTAACATTAAGAGTGATCCTGTTGATAGTAATGGTGACGTCATGGCTGACGTCAGCGTGGCCGCTGATGTCACTATTTCTAAGGACTCGAGAGAGGTTCATGTGCGGTTATATAATTTGTGGTGAGTACTAAACATAAGGTCATCTATATTAGAATGTGAAGCAGATTTTAGGCACGTTTAAAACATTTGTTTGCATTTTACAAATTTAATGCAAAATTGATAAATATTAGGTCCTAAATTATGAAATCGATATTACAGTAATCAGTCGATTGCGACCTCCCTTTTTTAGACAAGTATGTGTGACGTGTTTCTGCGCAGACTGTTTTGTAACTTTGGCGGCGATTTTGTATTATCTTCTGTATTATGGGGAGCATAATAGAGGTCCGTAGAGAAATACCGGATTCTCTGGATTAATTAGAATTAGACTTAAATATAAATGAAGTCTTAATTATAAGGGGTAGAATTAAGTCGGGACATTGGGAGGAAACAATGTCACATCTGGGTTATATGGCATAAGAGAATATTGCTGTAATTATCTTATTGTCGATGTACACTAGGATGCTGTACTCATATAATGACCATAGTTTGATATCTTGCTTGGATAGGCCCAGGGCTGCCATTGCGAAATTTTAAGTTGCCGTGTTTTGGAATCTGGATTGCCGTGTTTTAGAATAAAAACTACAAAATTGCCGTGTATACATTTTTATTTATTATAAATTGAAAATTAAGGTAAAATATGACATAAAAAACTGTATTACTATAACTATAATTATTCTTCACCGTCATCATACAAATTACTTAATGTATCCAAAATTTCGTATTCGTCTTTGTTAAATATATATTTATTTTTATCCTTCATATTGTCAATCATTTGCTTATTTAATTTGAAATTAACACAATTTCCTTGAGATCGAATAAAATGCTTTTCTAGTAGCGTTCCATTTATTGTGGAAGTAATAATTTTATTTCTTGTTTTTGTTTTTTTTGTTATTAAATATTAAATGTACCTCACTGAAAATTCTTTCAGTCTGCATTTGCGTGTAGAACGCAAAGGACGAAACCGGTTAAATTTTCGCAACCAAGTTCAGGTTGCGTTAAAACTTTTGACCAAAAGTTATTCGTCTTTTCACTTAATGTATATGTACTTTTCAAAATATGAATGTAAGGACGAAGCGAGCGCGAAACTGTGTCAATTAATCGTCGCGATTTCCCCGCTCATAGAGTCAAGACTGCGTCTAGTGTAGTCTAATGATGTGCCATAAAAGCACTTATAGACTATCGAGAAACTAATTGAAAAAAAAAATTGTTACCATTGGATTGCCGTGTTTTAGAACACAGCAATGAACATACTGCCGTATACCATGTTTTTATTGCTGACTTTACCGTGCCGTGCCGAAAAAAAAAATTGTTACCATTGGATTGCCGTGTTTTAGAACACAGCAATGAACATACTGCCGTATACCATGTTTTTATTGCTGACTTTACCCAAATTGCCGTATAACACGGCAATTGTGTAAATGGCAATGCTGGATAGGCCAGACACGAACAGAATGTAGCTGCTTCTGCAGCGTTCCGTGATGAGGTATTCATTAGAGTTGTAATAAAGAAAATAAAAATCAACATGTTGTTTTGCTATACTATATTTTCACTACTACTTTATATACGGAGGATGTTTGGGAGGTAGATTTGCGTGGGCATAATATCATAGGCTCTGTATATTTTTGTTATAAAAAATATATATTATCAAACTATTAAGTATAAACAGTGATCAAAAATAGTGTATAACGTCACTATAATGTCAACAATTAATTAATCAATATGAACCCAAAATAAGCAAAAAAAATATAGTGTGAAAATAGTGACAGTGAAAAACCGTTAAGAAAAATAAAAGAATCTGTACAAAACCTTGTGATTGAAGAAAATTTAGATAACAGTGAATTATTAAAAACCTATTAAAAGAAAACCATCGAAGAAAAGATCCAATAACATAAAATTATTTAAAGTTAACCACATTATAACCTCAAAACATAAATAAATCACTACAATTTAAATCAAGTGTCGCCATCTGTTGGTAGTATGTGAAACTCGATGTACATCACCAAACTTAATTAGTAATTACGAGCATATCCTAAAGCAACTGTCACCTTGATAATATACTGTGAATTACTGTAGAGGGCGTAACGTAAACCACAACTGTAATGTCGACCAATAATAATTATTGCGCTGGATGTAAACAAAAACTCCATAAGCGAGAACACCTAACGTGTAAACAATGCAAAAACACATACGACTTAGAATGTGCAAATGTGAGCCCTCAGCATTTTTATAACACAATGACGCAAGAAATAAAAAATGCATGGAAGTGTCAGGCATGTTATTGTAAGCAGCCTAAAAAGGATAACACGAACACACCAATACGTACTCGAGAAAATGAATTACCCAAAGCTGATATCTCTCAGCCTCATAGTAATGTAACAATAAGAAGAACACAAAATAAACAACATAACGACACAACCAACTCAGAGAATATTGATCTACTAGGCGACACAGTTAACACACAGACCTCTCCAAGTTCATATGTAAATCTTAAAGAAATTTCAATACAAACAATTAGCGATATAATCCAACAAAAATTAAAAGAAAATAATAAATCACTAATTAAGGAAATACAAAGTACAATTAAGTCTGAAATTAACAAAGCGATTATGTTAGCAAAATAAGAAATAAAACAAGAAACAGATTCCCTAAACTATCAAAATAAACTAAGACAAGATTAAATAGAACAAATTAACTTAAAAATAGAGACTATTATAAAAGAAAATGAAAAATTGAGAGAAGAAATAAATTTTATTTATGAGAAAATGGAAAACAAATATGAAAAATTTACAGAAACCAATTCTAAGAAAATTTTACTCTATGATCTCCCAGAACATCATAATGAAAATGACATCACCTTATGTAACAGGATTGTCCATATCTTTCAAGACATTATGAATGTGGATCTAACTGGCTACATGATACATATAGACTTGGCAGATATCAAAATTCAACTAGACCCCTTGTTGTAGAATTAATAAGCAAGAAGATGACTAAATACCTTATAAACCATAGACATTTATTTCAGGAAACTGGATTAGTCATTTCCAAATATTATGATGTATCTACACGTAATTAAAACAAATTGATGAAAGAAGAAATGTTCTGAGCACGTCAAAAAGGATTATACGCTATAATTAAAAATAATAACCTCTATGTGGAAGGAGAAAAAATAATATTAACAAATAGACAGGAAAACACTACTACCAATAATAAGAATATAGAAAATAAGGAACTGAACAATGAATTTTAACAACAAAAAACTTAGAAAAATATAGAGTTCAATTAAAATCAATTGATTGGATGAATTTATTTGATATTAATGAAAATGTAAACTATAACTATAATATATTTCATAAATCATTAAATTATATTTTAGGTAATTGCGTACCAAAACAATCCATAAAAATAAATAATACATATAAAAATATTGGCTAACCAAGAGTATAAAAAAATCATGCTATAATAAGAGATTGCTAAAATCTCATTTACACTGTCAAAAACGCTAAAGGTCTTCCAGTGCTTCATCCATCCAAAAACTCAATGGTTTTAAGGCAAGTAGAGATGAAAGAAATATTCAATATACTGAAAAATTTAAAATGCAAATTGAGTCATGGCGTGGATGAACTTCCACAAATGTTATTTAAATATTGTACAAAAGAATTAACATATCCACCAACGCTACTGATTAACCAATCTTTTGAAGAAGGAGTATTCCCAGATTTACTTAAACATTCTCTCATTAAACCAATACAAAAAAAAAATTACAAACAGATCCAAATAACTACCGACCAATTGCTTTATTACCCGCTTCATCAAAAATATTTGAAAAGGCTATGTACAATCTTTACAAATTTTATGAAAAATATGAGATTTTTAGCGAATGTCAAAATGGGTTCCGTGAAAATAAATCGACAATTTTAGCTATATATAAATACATTCAGGAAATACATAATATAATTAATAGTAAAAAATATGCCATTGGAATATATACTCGATATGTCATTATGATACAGGAATTCGTGGTACATGCTATAATTGGTTTAAATCATATCTTAACAATAGAAAACAGACAGTACAGATTGAATTTTTAATGATAACTTGCATAAAATAGAAAAAGTGAAACCAAACACTATTACTATTAACGCCTCTATACCTCAAGGTAGCGTACTTGGGTGTTTCCTATTTCTAATCTACGTCAATGATTTTGCAGAAGTTCTAAACGAATATTGCGTCATATTCGCAGACGATATATCAATCCTCACATCTAGTCAAAATTCAACAACTTTAAATAGAAAAATTAACGAAATATTATCAAAAACAACAAACTGGTCAATGAAACATAACTTACAAATAAATTTGGCTCAGCTATGGAATAATTTTATGGGGATGTAGCACTGATGCTCCTACCTTAGTAACAAAACAAGAAACTCGTGAGAATAATATTTAATATAGGTGAAACAGAATCATGCAAGCCATATTTATATATACTTGAATTATGCAGGTTTGTTCGAAAATGAATCATGTCAATAAAAATGTATAACAAGTTGCCCAATATATATAAAGAAATTAAAGATGACAAAAAATGTATTGATAATTTAAAACAATTACTCATTAATAAAAGCTATTAAAATATATCGGAATATTTAAAAGACAAAAATATATAGGTAAAACGTAAATTTTAATAAATATGACACATTTTATAGAGAAGTAATTAATATACATTTAGAATGAATGAATGGATGATTAACAACGATTTGTACTAATAATACTAAATATAAGGATATAATATATTTATGTTTAAATTATAAGTATAACATTAGCGAAATTGAAAATTTATAATTACGTATTATTTATTTTTTATAAATTACAATAATAAAAACTAATGCTCCTCCTTTCTATTATTGTTGTGCCCGACAGGGTCCATAGTGAGACTAACTTAATTACGTAACATTATTTTAAATTATCTATGGAAACAATTAACTTATTGAGTATTGAGTACGTTATAGTGGAAGATGGAAAAGTAGAGTTATTGAAAGCAATCTTAAAAATTCTATTTTTATTTTTTTGTAAGCTCAAACCGAATAAAAAGTAAAGACGGAGTTCGCTGAATAACAAAGTGAAGCCGATTTTTAGCAATTGTAGTGTGCGTGCCAGTGTGATCATAGTCATTAAAAACACCCCAATAACTTAACGTTACGACGTTATAGAATTAACGTTAACGCTATGCTATTTAATAATACTGGGAGGAACAAAATGACTGACACAGCCGAAAGTTTCAAGTTAGGTTACATGCAAACGTTCATTTTATTTGACAAATATTTCAAAATAGAGGAGGTGTAAAAATGGAGTAAAAATTTTAAATTTCTAAGTGTTAACAGCCCTATAACGCGCATGCGCAATATCGAATCTGTGCAGATTACAACGAACCGCGAAATACATTAATTTAATTTAATTATTTACCGATATCTTAATGATAGTCGATGCTGAAAATGTCCACTTCCTGTCTGAAGACTGAGCTAAGCACGCTCTTTACAATGCCGGTGCATGCACGAGCAAAACACATCACATTTCACACAAAACTAAACACAATCTTCACTAAACTAAACTTAACACTCAAGACGAACACTATAGTATCTTATTAACAAAAATTCAATTAAAAATGCACTATAACAAAACAAACATCGACAAAAAAGACGCTTCGCAGCTTAATTGAGAATTTAAAGTTAAACGTCTCTAACTAACATCACTTAGTTTTCGTTTCCGATTTTAGTTTTTTGATGATCAATTGATAGCAGTTTGATAAAACTAGGACTATTTGACTTGTGAAACTGAAAAAACTTAGGTTATTGAGAATAAGCAGTAGAAATTTTCTACTTTTTTCAAATCAGAAACCGGCTGTTAGTCTGTAAATCGATTTAAGCATTTTGACTGCCTTGTTTATTAATTGTCTGGTGGAATTTGCATGAAAGCAGTCTTATAAATCACAAACTAGTTTATTTCGTTTTTAGAAATGAAGAAGTCAATGATCGATTTAAAACATTTCCTTAGTACGTCCCAAAAACAGCTGACTCAGGGTTGAAAACACTCATTTTTTTTCAAAAACTTTGTAATTTAACTTTGTATCTCCGAAACTATTTGACCTAGACTTATAATTTTTTTTACATCATATTAAAGACAAATAGTACTCTCCAGAAACCTCGGGAGTGTCGGTCATTCTGTTTCACCGAGTATAATGTAAATTCGTTTGTCAATATAACGAATATTTTATAGATATTTTAAAATCTTTATTATTATTGGATTAATTATTATTGGAGGCCATACATTAGAGAGACTATATAATTAATTTATAAGTTAAGTTTGAAAAATGCCACTATGTCAACTAAAATTTTAATATATAGAATGTTTGAAACTTTTGGATATGAGTTTTGCTTTATTCGACGTAAGCCTTTTATAGTATAATACATAATATCATCACTCTTAAAATGAGTCGAACAAACTACGCTGCGCGAAGTTGAATTCCATAAAGGTTCATTTCGACTATTACGAGTGGCTGAAATACACCTCTCTCAGATTTTGATGTCGGTTTGGAAATCTAAAAATTAACGCATACCCGTTTAGTAAAAATAAAGAAGTAAAAAATTTTACCCGTTTTTTATTTTGCACTTCCTTATTCTAACACTTCAATATCTGTGATCTGGATCTCTATGTAGCATTTTCAATGCAAAATTGATTAAATATCATTTCCATACAACAAGAAACAAATACATAACGTAATTTGTGTTTTGTTAGAAATAACGCGTTATAAAATTAAAGTTACCTGATTTCAGGGTAAATAATAACGTTTAACGATGGTAATATTTGGCTGAGGTTTTGTGTTCCAAGCAATAACTAAAATTTTATTCTTAAATTACTGAAAATGTAAGTTTTCTCCAATAGTTACGTATGAAATGTGATTCCATCCTGCTTTTTATTTTTCGAGGATTGGTTTTTACACCCCTCAGTACAAAAGTCGACATTTAGTAAGAAATTTTTGATTTTTATTTTATAACGAAATATTCCGCACGCTGTCGATAGTTGGACTGATAAGGAAGGCGTAGTTTCGTTATGCGTGTGTGAAACCTACCATTTTCGTGGTAGTTTATGAGATTTTGGGAGAAAAGTGAAATTTCGAAATACTCACTTTTCGCGGAAAACAGACACGATGCGGTGTAGCACCGGGGGAGCCCTATGACTTTTGGTAGTTTTTGTTTCCGCGAGCTGACAACCATGAGCACCACAGTAGAAAACACACATTTTTTTCGACATGCCCTCATAACCCGAATTGTTTGGGAACCTGGGTGGCCAGCAAAAATCGACCAACAAAAATGATACCTACGTACTTTAGCACAGATTTTATCCATGTAGATAAACATGGGCCTCGGAAGCAGTGATGTTAATAAACTGATGATATAAACATGTTAAAGTTACTTACCTTTAGAACGCTACTTAATAGGGATCTCATAGTGTGAGCAAGTAGGTTATGTCTTATACTGTGTGTATTTGGCCTCATAAGTATATGTAATGTTCTGTAAACATTGTTGAACTATGGTCCTGAATGTAGTGGAAACATGAAACGTTTAAGGTACATATTATAAAATAAATAAAACAAAAGCGTGTTTACAATGTGTAGGCGTGTTAGCTTCCCGCTAGCGGCTTCGAATGTTTATAATAATGTTAGTAAAGTTTTATCATATTAGTTTTTAAAACTACATTCTGACAGAAAGGAGAATGCCAAAATACGGCTTGTCGCCGACAATCAATTAATTATCATTGCAATTTATATTTTATAATACTTTCAATTATCAACTATTAATACATTTAAAAAAAGCACACCGTTACGAGTAATTTTCGTAAAGTTAATCAACGACTATTACATGAAAAGTACGCCATTTACAAAAAAATTGCCAGTAAAAAGTTAAAATGACTTATCTGTCGAAAATCGATATTCGCTATGAATAATATACAATAAATATGCCATGTTGTAATATTTTTCTCTTTGGTACTGCATAAAAATATTTTTTTAGTACTTACTCTAAAATTTTACATAACTGTAATTAGTAAAGATATAATAATCATAGTATAACATTTCTCTGAGATCAGATAAGGCTGTGGGGTGATCGTTCTAAAGGTATATTTGCTGGCTTGCTAAAGCGATACAGGAGCATTCTCGTACTTCCCCTCACTTTTATCATTAACCTGTGTCTGATGTCTAGCGTTTTTCCCAATGTGTTAAAAAAGGCTGTGGTTCATCCGATTTATAAAAGTGGAGATCGGAATATACCCAACAACTATCGCCCCATATTAATTCTGCCCGCTATATCTAAGGTTTTTGAAAAAATTATAAATCATAGACTAGTGAATTACTTAGAGCATAATAATTTACTGTCTGACTGTCAGTTTGGGTTTCGTGCAGGGAGATCACATGAAGTTACAGACTTCCTTGTGCGTAACCTGGATCAAAGCAATAAGAGCTTAATTATATTCCTCGACCTACAGAAAGCATTTGATACCGTTTCGGTACCACGGCTTTTGCACAAACTTGAAAGAATAGGTGTACGTGGAAACCAGCTCTCACTGTTCTACAGTTATCTTTCCAATCGAACCCAGTACGTAAAATTGGCAAACAACGCTCACAGTTCGGAATCTTTCATTAATTACGGTGTTCCGCAGGGCAGCATACTTGGGCCCACTCTTTTTCTTATATATATAAATGATCTGTGCAACCTCAGTCTCCAGGGTGGCAAGATGGTTACATTTGCTGATGATACAGCTCTACTTTTTACGGATAAAACATGGGAAAAAGTTTACCATAATGCTCAAAATTGTTTTGATACTGTGTGTACTTGGATCACCTCAAACTTATTAACACTAAATTGTAATAAAACTAAATATATGCCTTTCGCTATCCGTAAATCATCTCTACCGGACGATAGACATAAAATTATACTTCACTCCAGTGGAAACTATAATACCCAATGCTCTTGTCATATACTGGAAAGAACTAAGAGTATTAAATATCTTGGCATAGTGTTTGATAACACATTAACATTTCATTCACATATTAAAAAACACTAAGTGGCAGAGTCCGTAAACTAATCTACATCTTCAAAAAGCTGAGACATATAGCTGACAGGGCCATAGTGAAAATGACTTACTACGCTCTTTGTCAGTCACTAATTAGTTATGGAATTGAGGTATGGGGTGGTGCAGCGCAGACTCACATTGTTGAAGTTGAGCGTGCACAAAGGTCGCTATTAAAGGTTATCCATTTTAAACCATATATTTATCCAACCGAAGATCTATATAAAATCAGCAGAATAAATAATAAATAGAAAGCTCAATAAATGGTGTTGCAAAATAAAAGTTATGGAATATCTTCAAACTCTCACATATACAAACACCGAACTCTTGCTACAAATAAAAACTTAACTAAGAACTATAATGAAACACTTAGCACACACACACACACACACACACACACACACACACACACACACACACACACACACACACACACACACACACACACCACACACACATACACACACACGCAAACACACAAACACACACACATTTATCCAATCAGTATAAATAGTTTTATTTTTGTTTTCTCATTACATAATAATCTAATGCACGGAGATTATTTTATTAATAAATTACTTAATTTTAAATTATTCAAACATAGTCTAGCTGTATATACTAGATGCACTACATATTCGGGGGCCTGGTGATCTGTAATACGGGTCTAAAAACCTACACAGGCACCAGTCTCCCACAAGTGACCTAATTTCCTAAATCTATTGTTTGTGTCATTTATTATTATTTTTATATTGTGTCATTTGTGGTGAGAAATAAATTATTTTATTAAAAAAAATATATAATTGAAAACAATTTAACACCCAATAATGCCACACTTTTTTTTAATTGTCATAATAATAAACATTACATTTGCGGTATAATTGGGTACAATTCGTTCACTTTGTTGTTCAGTTCCTTTTGTTGTTTTCGTTTTTATTCTATCTATTTACCCGGCTTCGAACTTAAATCTGAAACTTCTTAATTATTGACCCGGCTTTTAACTATGACCAGAATCTGTTTTACATGTTGACTCGGCTTTTAACTTGGACTGAACCTGTTATTCTCTTCGACTCGGCTTATTCTCACTGATTTGGAATCATGCTGCGATGTATCAACTGCGGCCTGAATGTCACTTGAATTAGAATTAGACACTCAACAGAGTCTGTAAACATCCGCGTTGAAATCCAGCAACGAAGTTCTCCGCCAGACGTAAGTATTTGGATGCATGTACGACTAAAATGCTGTGGGTATTTACATATCTACATAGATCACTGAAAACATTAATATTAACCCTTACATTTTACCCACAGATACCAAGCAACAGTGTGGTGTGTCATAAGTGTTGGTATAAATGAAGTGCCTGAAATAAGTCAATCACATATTTGTAATGAAAATGTATGTATACATTGTGGAAGATATTTAATATTGTATAAGAACTCGTATGTTAACAATACTGATAAAAGATGTGTTGTTGCGAAAATGATTATGCCACAACAAGTTAGTAGAAACAACATTCATTTAATTATAATAAATAAGTTATAGTAATAATAATAAGTCAATTATTTGACAATTATAATTTACCATTATATTATGCTTATGCTATATAAAACATCTAAACGAACCGAGCATGTAATTAACTATAGATAGTATTTAAAAACTAATGGGATGGTGCCTGTACTCTAAAGATATTTATATAAATTCAAACCCAAATGATGAACTCTGTGGCGAAGTGGTGTCTACACAGAATTTAAGGTTGCGGCACCTCAAGTGGTTCTGGATTCGAACCATGGTTGGGGCGTTTATTTGTGTGAATCGTGGTTGTATCGTCCATATTTATGTATTCTATATGTTATTTAGTTGTCATAGTTTAGTTGTCCTAATGAGATTTTTTAGTTTTGCACTAAATAATTGTTGTGAGCTGTCACAAATATTATGTATTTCGATTTTGATTGGGTTTTTACCTGGGTCGAAATTAAAATCTAAACTATAGTTAAAAAAAAAAATGCTATAAACCTTAAAAGAGATGATTATGTAACAATATTTCTAATGATTTTATTTCTTTTCAGCTCCGATCATCAGACAGAATTTGTCACCTTTGCTGGCAAAAGTGTAATAGTTTATTTCTAAATTATACTGCACCATCTTCATCATCTGCAAGTTCTACATCTTCTCAAGAATTGCCAATTCATGAGATGGATCACTATAATGATGATAACACTATATCAGTCTCGAATTCCAGGGAAAATACTTGCAAGTGTACCAACAATAATTTTGGTGGGGCGTAGAACTGTATGTTGACTAATGACAACCATTTGGTATTTAGGATGTGCTAGATATCAGTCAAATATGGAAGCCAGCACAATTTTTATAACAAAAAATTGATACAACTGATAATTAAAAATATTAATCTTTACATGTTTTTAAATTTACAGACCCTTTTTTACGACTTAAAAGGTTTCGTCCTTTACCTAAAATCCATAAATGTATATAAATAGGCTGTTTTAAAGAAAAACTATGTAGAAAATTGTTGAATAAAAACAAAAACTTTTTTGAACATAACTTTTTTGGTGAGCTTTTATTAAAGATATTATCACGGAATTCGGGGAATTATGGGAGACTAAAGTAAATGCCACGGCCATTTAAACGCAACTGTTTATTGGTTACTCCTAGCAACAAAAACAAACGTACAATCTGTCACAGATATAATGTGCATATAATTTTCTATATTTTTTCCCCTTTCTTATAATATAGCACTCTTGTCTGTCGGTTCTGGCCGAAGTTTCTATGGAAGCTTGGCATTGTCCTTTCATGGAATTTGATTTCGCAGAAAATTTTTCATAAGAATAGATATGTTATCTGTTAAGAATATTATGGTTTCAAAGAATATGTACTTGAATGAAATATATTACACAAATATGCAATTCAGTTAATTTTATAATCTTATTTTTTTGTTGGAAGTTTTCTCCTTGGTATTTTATTTCGAAGAAAATGAAAAAATATTTAAAAAATCGAAAACCAGAATTAATGGTAATTAGTAGGATACATAGTAGAACTGCGAGCCCTATATTTGGATTCGACCATAGACCTCATTCTTTGTGAAAAGTTTATTTGTCGAATCATGGTCAAAACCATATTTTTTGTATAATAAATCTATAGTTACCACGGGAACCACGTAACTTATGACAACATCTCGACATGAAAGATTTTGGATGCGATGTGAATAAGAGGTCTAGGAATGCTCTCTGATTCCGCAAGAATCTCTCAACCAATGATTATCTCTATACCGATAAGGCCGCCGATAGTAGAACTAAATTTATTTCCATAATTATGGTGTACAAGAAAGATTTTATGGATTAATTCGTCATTGGATAAAAAAATAATGTCACCATACAATATCATTTAATTAAATAACAATAAGATTTTGCCGATAACCTATAAAAATATTTAAGATAACTACAAAATACCATAAATTAACACCATGATATATAAAATACAAATATTACCAAGTAATAACAATAAAATATAACGACATTTTTTATATAAAATAAGTAATTATGTTTTCTTTTTAATTATTATTATGCATAACTAATTATCATTCTCCCAAATAAGGGCACAATTTTGTTCGAATTCCGAAATTCCAAGTATAATATAATATCCATAAACTCATTGTCAAATATGCATGATATAAATTCCACAAATACATTTGTATATAGGTACTATAGTGGGGTTGCCGAACAGAGACAATGGGTATGTTCCGATATACACTGCGAGCACTGCGCAGTGGTCTTACTGCTGAAAAATCCGTTCCGTTATGGACTGCCAGTACACTGCTACAGTACCCTAGGGATGTCGTCATAAATTGCCGCCATATTTATACTGTGAGTACTAGAGATTTCGAGGTAAGGTGCTCGCAGTGCTTTTGATCACGTGATCAGTCGAAACAGAATCAGAAAATGATAAGTTTCTAAATAAACAAAAAAAAAAATACTTACGTTTATTTATAAGATGGATTTAATTGATAAATATTTTTTTAATACAATTTTCCAATTTTCTTTTGAAAAGAGGGAATCTTTATATTTATATTCACCTTGCATTAACAAATTTGAAAATGGCGCCAAAAATAGGATTAACAGTATACTGGACTGCGTTCCGTTTTAAAAAGTCACCAGTATAACTAGCTATAAAGGAACGGGCTTCCAGTATACTAAATTGACGTCATACTGTTCAGTGGTCGCAGTGTATATCGGAACATACCCAATAATAAATTTCGTACAATGACCCGACATAATCGCGCTCGCACAGATGCAGCTCGCACAAATTCTCCGTTTGACGTTTTCTTCTGAACTATACTTTCAAGTATCTTCAAAAACGTTATCGCTGTTATTGTTGAAGTCGTCATCATCATCATCATCATCATCATCACCAGCCCTTTTACGTCCCCACTGCAGGGGCTCAGGCCTTCCTTATGGATGGTTAAGGAGGATGGGCCATAACCCTCCACGCTGGCCCAATGCGGATTGGAGGGTATTAACGACTGCAAATGCAGCCGGGACCAACGACCTAACGTACCTTCCGAAGTACGGAGTAACTCGAGATAATAATTTTTTAGTCACCCATCCCATGACCGACCCTAGCGAAAGTTGCTTAACGACTAAGATCGCGGGCCGCGGCGCTTATCCACTACGCCACCGAGCTACTCATTGTTGAAGTAATAATAGCTAACTAACTGAACTGTTACTACCCCTCAAACTACTTACTAATATCACGTTATTCTTCAGTCAAATGTAATTAAAGAAATATAAATATACAGGGTTATTTGTAACCATACCATAATATAGTAAGTTTACTTCTATTATTACAAGTTATTAACAGGCTTGGAACCGCAATATGATAGTATTAAAACTAAATTTAGTTAAGTGTGTGCAACAGAATTGCTACCATTTATTTTTCGTTTTATCGTCATTGCTATCTATTTCATGCAGGGCTCGGAAACGTTTTTCAAAATAACGTTTTTAAAACGTTTCTTATGGTTCTTTGGGCAAGATTGCGTTCGAAACGAAAACGAAATGAGAACGCTTTAAAAAACCGGTTTAATCCGCAAGACGGTGCCGCGCGGGCTGTAAGGGCGGCGTACATTTATTTTATTACGTTATTTACAGTATGCGATGCAAAAAAACGCAAAATAAATGGTTAAAACTTTTTATTAACCGAAAACAATATAATTCTGTTTTTTTCCAAAATCGTTTTTTATATCGTTCTGTTCGAACGAAACCGAAACAAAGTGTTTTTTTTAGGTATTTAAGATGAAAACGTTTCGAAAAATATACCGGTTTCCGACCCCTGATTTCATGTATAGAGCCGCTAATCGCCTCTTTAACCGTTATCGTTAATTTTTATTTGTTAAATTTAGTTTTTGCCACTGGGTTCACATTTTTAACTGAGTATTATTATTAATCAAAATTATATTAAAATAATTACAAATGTAACAAATTATGTAATTTATATAACTTCATAAATAAATAGATTAACATCAATACATTAATCAATTTGAGTATAACCGAACTATTTTTGCCGTACAAGTACAATATCACGCGTAAATAAAAAATCTGCTTAGAATTTTTTACCTTTAAGTTTGCATTTTTTTTTTCATGTATATGTCACAACATCCTTTTCAATATACACCGTTTATAAATAACTAATAAATATATAAGTAAATGAAAGTACGTGAGACCAATAACACATGTCTAAAACATTAATAAAAAATCGGATATAAAGTTATAATTCTTCTTACTCTCTCTTTCTGAGTGAACCTTTATGCACTGATCAAATAAATAATAAATAAAAAATAATGAGTAAATTTACCAATCGTAGATATAAATATCGTTTAGTAACGTTTATTCCGATAACAATTAACGTTATAATAACGATAAACTACCTTCCCAATTATCCCTTCCCTCGATCTTAGTAAGTGGCCTCCCAATTTCAATTGTAATATTTTTCGTTTTCATTTATTGTCTTAAAGAAAAACAGCATATTGCACATTCCTTTCAACTACTTAACTATATATACCTTTGTTCTTTACCCTGCATATATTATTATTATTATTAAAATAGGTTTTGCCGTTTTTAGTAGCTCTATAAAAAGCTTTCATAGATTACTCTTATTAAAATTGGGTATACCAGCATCACGATAGACTTTGTCCCAAAACTCATGTCTTTCCTTATCAGGGTATACGCCTTGAGTCAACTGATTGCTTATATTTAAAAATTCTTTCTTGCTTCTTGTGTAAGCCGGCCATTTTACGCCGAAATAATCGCTTGGTGTTGGGTCCCTGAAAATGAAACATAATATCATTGATTATATAGCTGTAATATTATTTTTATAAGGCAAAATAATATATTTTTTTATAATTTTTTATAAATTCTGATATTTTAATATAATGTTACGTTATAAATAATTAGTGGCCAACAATTACTTTTTATAGTCTTAGAAACGTTAAAATGAATTAAAGTATATCAACGGCACATTAGATTACTACGAATGGCCTACGATTTGAATTTGAACTTAACGATCGACCGATTAAAGTTTAAAATTGATAGGTTTGACCTTTTGTAATAATCTGATATGTTGGTGCGATATGGCCCGTATTCATCAAAAGGGAATGTATGTAACCTACCACTGGCAACATGAGAGACCGACGATGTCGATGAATAGATAAAAACAGCAAATTAATAGTCATGTGATAAAATGGTAGATTATATAAATATAGATTCAATTCCTGCAGTCATCGCAAAAATAATTTACTTACCCAGTCTTCGCGAAATCCGTCCATAGTTTAGTTGCCGTAAATACTAGCTCCCTCGCCTTCTCTTGCTCTTCGTATTTTGATTTGTTAATTACATTATCGAATAAGTAAAACAAATCATCGGCATGGGAGGCGCCTTTCACTCCATCAAATCCCATTAAACTCTTGAACGCATTCATTTCAGAATTAATGCTAAATCTAAAAAAGTATACTGGCTGCTTTGACGCCGCATAGAAGAACGCAAACCTGTATATACACACCGCAAAATGATAGTCGGTGAGATATTTTTCAGCATCACTTTGTTCCCTGAAGCCATTTTTGAAGTAAAATTCTTTAATCCGTTCTCCAAATACATTAACTGTAGATTGTGATGTCTTATTGAAGATCTCACGAGGAACCAAATAATGTGGCTCTCTCTCAAAGACATCCACTTTCTTCATCATATTATTTACACTGATTAAGCCTTCGTGAGAATTGTAGCCAATCAGTAAAGGAACTTCGTTGACCTTATTTAGCAAGAGCATATCAAGAGGCTCTTGATCAATGAAAGGTTCTGCGTTTTTAAATCTTTTCTCTACGACTGGAACAAAATGAATCGGTAGACATCTGTGAGTCTCATCACTACTTTTTACTTTATTTGTCAAACCTACTAGTTTAGTTGCAGGTACGCTCTGGAGGAAATCTAATAATTCATAGGGATTATTTGTCTGTTTACCTAATATCTTGCCTACTTTGAATGCTCTTTCTGTCGAGTTAAGTCCTTTCGACCAATCGTTAAGGCACACTCCACTCTGAGCTATTGCCTTGTGAAATAAACCTTTAGACGTTGGTGACAGCAAATGGTAAGTAACAGATGAAGAACCAGCGCTTTCCCCTCCTAAAGTAATATTACTTGCATCTCCACCAAACTGTTCAATGTTATTTTGTATCCAACTCAATGCCGCAACTTGATCTTTCAAACCAGCATTGCCAGGTACCTCGGGTATATCCAAACATAAGAACCCTAGGACGTCCAATCTATAATTGAAGGTCACAAGAATCACATCATGCTGAAGTAGAAATCTAGGACCAAGAATATCGTCGTTTCCTGATCCAGACATAAACGCACCACCATGTATAAAGACAATAACCGGTAACTTGGCTGTTGGCAGCAGCGTTCTTGTGTACACATTCAGAAATAAACAGTCCTCATTTCCTTCTAATAATGTTGCTGTAAACATGTCGAGTTGGGGACATACTGGACCGTGTTCGAAAGCATCCCGTACTCCAGACCAAGGCTTAGGCGGTAATGGTGCCTAGACAAAAAAAAAATTGTAAGTTTTGTTTTTCTTCTACATTAATCTTAAACAATAATACTGACTATACTATGCCATGCCATAGTCAGGGATATGCCAAAAGAGTTAAAATTTGTACCTATATCATGATAAGTTTTAGGTAATTTAATATTGTTGTTGATAGCTTTTCTAGTCTCTCCCCAGCCTGAGCCAGATAATGATGAAGTCTATCTTGTACTGTCCATCAGTGTTCAAATATAATATTTTCCACGATAATTGATCTTTAATCTAATTAAATATACAGTGCATGCATGACACTGTCTATAACAAATATAAAATATCTGTTTGTTTATTGTGTTTGTAAACACTAAAACTGTTGCATAGGTAATTTTAATAAATCACAAGCAGTAATGTGCATTATTTTATAATCACACTTCACAATTTACATTATTAATGTAATGAATAAATAAATTATTAATTTAATGTAACATCTGATATTTGCCTTTGCCTGAGCATAGACATAAAGTAATGGAACAAATAAATATCTTCATATAACCGCACCGTTATAGGTACTACAAGCAAGAGGCTCATAATTATATGCGTGACGACTATGAATTTGAATAATTAATTGAATTTTCATGATTATATACCATTCCACTCTAGTGTACACTAGTGTGTTTATTCAATATGCAAGTAAAAGTAATATTTTTTTGGAGATTTGTTCTATTACATGATTATGAAATAGAGTATTTTAATTCAAATATCATAGACATTTTGCTAGTTCATTTGCTGCTCCGGCACCTGGGATCAACTTACCAAATGCTTTTATTTCTCAATTCGACTATTGTGGCAACTGATTCGCTACTAGCCCACTTAGCAATCAGCATACTTTGCATTCCTTCTACTTCTCAATAGGACTACTTCATAAGACTACCTATAGTCATTTTAATGTAGTAGCATTGTCAGATAGTCTACATCAGTTATGTTACATATGTTCAATTATGATTTACCGAAATTGGCATAAAAATGTAATTGCTTGCCTTAAATCGTAATTTTCCAACAGGTGCTTGAGCATAGGGGATGCCTTTGAAGCTGTAAAATGTGGTTCCATCAAAGAGTTTCTGAGCTGAACCTCTCAATTTTCCTTGCTTTGTTGCAACTATAGGATTGCTCTGAAAATAAAAGGGTATGTTTTTCACAGTTATCTTTTGATTTAATAAATTAAAATCCTTTTTTTAGCTGTTTAGGGTTAAAAAAAATAATAATAAGTAATTCATCTAAGGACTATGTAAATTATTGGATAAATTGAACAAACTCACACCCATTTTATATACATATTTTTTTAATAAAAACATACCTACATTAATAGTTCATGAAAATATTGATTACAGGGCATTGAAATATATCATTTGTTCTGTAACATGTTTATTATTCTTAACAAATCCACATAAATTGATTATGAGAACAGTACAAATGCTTCATTCTAGTTATTAGAATATTAAGGCTTGGCATATTTATAATTACCAGACTTCTGGGCAATACCCTATAATTTATTGTTATTAAGTATTATTTTGTACCTTGTGTTCAATTGAAACAAAAAAAAAAAACATTTTGTAATGAATTAGGATATACATAATATTATTAGATATCATATAGAAGATTTCTTCTATTCTAAAGGAACTGCAAAGCTATCAATAATGATAAGACGGCAAAACAAAAGCAACACTATATTAATTAAAACTTGGAGTACATAGTATTTTTTCAGTCTGCTCTTAAATTTGGATAAGAAGTGGTTAAAAAGTCTACATAGAGTTACGTAGCCCTTACATTTATGTGTTAATAGAGAAGTTTCAAACAACATATCTTCAAGCCAAGACATAATGTATAATCAACTTACCATACCTTTGCCTGCCAAAGTTGAACTATAACTCTTTGATATAGACATAAAACTTCTTCCTACCATACGTATTAGAAACATTATAAATATATATTGATATGAACCAAAAATAATAAATCAATCTCTCAAAGATAAACATTAATTTGATAATACAAAATATAATTATTCTATCTACTCACATACCTTTTCCATATTTATTATTTCTTGTTATTCTATCTAAAGTAAAATACTTAACTAATTTCATAAATCCATTATCTAGCTACGGAAATTACCTAATTTAACCTTTAACCTAAGTTTGTATCTATTTATTGCCTATTTATGTACAAATGTCAATTGTCGGAATGACGTTTGTTGTCATTTGGTGTTTATTACTAGAGATGCTACTGCTAATGAGAAAGTATTTAAAAAAAAAATTAGTTCCCGAAATCAAACAAGATGACGCTACGGTACATTCTTGATTTCTTCATGACAACATTTCCGGTTTTCTTTCAAGTTTAAAAGTAAATTATTTTTCAAAACTCAATAAACAACTCATATTCTATTTGTACTTTTTTATATTTGTATTGATATCAAAATTTCGAACTTTTTAAATTTTAGTTTTTTAATATGTTAGTTAAAAAAAACGAAAATTTGACTTTGGTCCATTCGTTTCCTGCAAAAATCAACTTTTGCCAGAGTCGCCATCTAGTAGAGGTGCTTTTTTAGTGCTTTCGTTTTTTTGAATACTTCCTCATTTATACTACAAGAAGTAGCTATTCAATCATAAAAATCTAAATCTGATTACAAATCATTTTCAAAATTTAGTTAGGTACCTACAAACATATTACACCTTTAACTGTCACTTTTGAAGTAAAACTTTTTAATAGACTCGACCACACAACACAGAAAGACGTTAGAAGGGCCTTGTGGGCGTGGCAGTGTAGCCACGATCCTGGATAAATGTACAGGATCGTGACTTCACCACGCGATCACTATGTTTGGTCATTCACGAACGCGCGCGCTGTAAGTACTGTGAAACACGCCACTAAAAGTGTCAAAAATGTCGACTTGCGTAGTTATTAATTGCAAAACAAGAAGCCCATCCTCAAGTAGGTCCAAATGAAGGATTTCTTTCCATTTCTAAGTAGTACACTTCTCATATTTAGTATTTTGAGTTGAAATTCGTAAAATGTTATAAAAAATGTGAATCACAAAAATTTTTTCCAAGAAAATATACATTGCTGGAGAAGTACGCATATTTATTACATTGCGTCGTACTAAGCACGTTATGTAAATAACATCGCGAAATCACCGTGTTAAATAGTAACATATAGTATCCGACCGACACTAGTTTTACGACCGAAAACTAGTGTCGGTCGGACTCAAATTTCTCCTCCTTGGTTGGGAATTCCAAATTCAAATTTATACAGCACATTTACACATGTATTTGTGTTTTTTTTTTCTTCTGTTTGTCCTATTTACGTCACCCAGCATAAAAAAGGGAAAACTTGAAATATCGTGTTATTTACGAGTACAGGTTCCACAGTGGAAAAAAAGCGCGGATAAAAAACGAATTCCACCGTGGTACCAGTGCTGTGGAAACGGCTCGAAGGGTTAACGATGTGTATGGCGGTTGTGTTCCAAAAGAAAACACACTGCGTTTTTGGTTCCAACGTTTTCAGATACTTACTATTTAAGTAACTTGCAAAGGTTGATCACGAGATGGGTGAAAAAATATCATCTCATGCTATTCCGTGCCTCGGAAGGCGCATTAAGCTATTGGTCCCGGCTGCTTATGAAGTCGTCCATATCTTTCAATCCGCATTGGGCCAACGTAAAGGGCCATGGCCCATTGTCTTTAAACATCCATAAAAAAGGCCCGAACCGAGCAGTGGGAATGTAAAATGACTTGTTACAAAATACCCTTTTAATCAATTTTACTTAGTAATAAGATAGCTCATGTTCCAAGCTCCATAAACTGCAATATATAGGTTCAGTAAAAATAATTTAAACGATACTCTGGCGTTATTATAATGAAATACTGTTTTGATCACAGAACACGGAAAGAGGTTAGAAAGGCGATCATGCATCCTTTTATACGAAAACCGATATCGCCAGTCTTGCCCCACTTTTCATCCGCCATACATCAGTCGAAATTAAAGATCAATTATACAAAACTATGGAAAAAAATTATGGAGAAAACATATAAATGAGACAGTACAAAAATGTTCTAAATTTTTAAATTTATTCAAAATGTTGGTCGGTAAAAGTTGGGGTATCCATCCAAAACATGCAAGAAGACTGTACATAGCTCTAATAAGAAGTCGTATGGATTACGATTGCTTTATCTATGATTGTAGTGCGAAAACTCACGTGTCAAAGTTGGATAGGCTACAAAATCAAGCTCTGAGACTCATAGGGGGATATATTAAAAGTTCCCCTATTCACGTAATGGAAAATGATCTGAATATTCCACCATTATTTGTACGAAGGCAATACCTGGCCTACAAATTCAGCTTAAAAAATATATTTTGGTTAAATACCGAAACTATTAAATTAATATCGGATTTAGTTAGACCATGCAATTATAAATACTGGAAAAAGAAAAAATGCCCTCTACTTGCTCAGTATTATTCGGATATAAAACAAGTCAAATGTTACACCTCAGAAATTAATCCTATGTTTAGCTTAAAATTTTGGGTAAGCTGTATTGACCACAATGCACTTATTATAACGAATTTAGATTCTATAAAATCTGCTAAAAAAAAACTATGAATATAATGTACTATTACAAAATGTTATAATAGAATTGTATACAAAGTACAACAACTGGCATAAAATTTATACAGATGGCTCAAAATGCAATGATGGTTCTGGAGCAGGGTTGTATGATCAAAGTACAGGATATGAGGCAGGATACGAGGGTCAAACTGAAAGTTCTTAGAACTGGCCACTTATAAACAATATAATAAAAAAATAATTCTAAAATTTGAAAATATAACTCTTTACCAATATTACTGAGTATATATTTCATTCATTTGTCATTTGTTTTACGATTTGGCGGCAAATTGAAAATTGTCTGTGTCACGTCATCATGAATTTAACACGAGAAAATTTTCGTGCAATGATTTTTTATGACTTTCGATGTCATTTAAGTCAACAAGAAAGTTATGATAGACTACGATTGGCCTTTCACGATGAAGCCCCATCTCGTGCGACTGTTTACAACTGGTTTAATGAGTTTAAACGTGGTCGCACTAATCTCACTGATGATTTACGTGAGGGACGGCCTTCTACGGCGACGACTGAAGATAACATCTGTGTTGTGCGGCGTATGATAGAGACTGACAAAAGAGTGACCTATCAACAGATTCGGGCAAGCTTAGGCATCGGTATGAGTCAAGTGCACAAAATCCTCCACGAACATTTAGCGGTCAGGAAGCTTTGCGCCCGGTGGATACCTCATAATTTGACTGAGGCTCAAAAACTCCATCGTGTGGATTGGTGTCGTAAAATGATTGAAAGATTTAACGGAGGTGACTCAAATGCTGTGTTCGACATACTAACAGGTGACGAAAGCTGGATTTACTGTTATGATCCTAAAACCAAAAGACAATCTGCTCAGTGGGTGTTTCCTTTCGAGGAGTTGCCAACTAAAGTGAAGAGAGATCGAAGTGCGGGAAAAAAAATGGTGGCCTCGTTCTTTGGAAGGATAGGTCATTTTGCAACAATTGTGTTAGAGGATCAAAAAACAGTTTCTGCAGAATGGTACACTACCAATTGTTTGCCACTTGTCTTGGAAAAAGTTCGAGAGAAACGACCTCGCAGTAGGATCCTCCTTCACCACGACAACGCCTCGTCGCACACCGCCAAGCGAACGATCGACTATTTGGCGACATCAAACGTTGAATTACTGGGTCACCCGCCGTATAGCCCCGACCTCGCGCCTTGTGATTTTTATTTATTTCCAAAAATTAAAGAAAAACTTAAAGGAAAGCGGTTTATGAATGCTGAAGAAGCGGTGGCTGCGTATCGCGATGCCATTGAAGAGACCCCTAAGGACGAGTGGGCAAAGTGCTTTTCCCAGTGGTTCCATCGCATGCAGCGGTGTATTGACGTGAATGGACAATATTTTGAAAAGATATAATAAAACTAATAACTGGCTAATGTAATCAGTTTTTGATTTTCTAAGAACTTTCAGTTTGACCCTCGTATAAGATAATACCTAATATAACAATTATGTCATTGGAACTCATTGCAATATCCAAGGAAATATCATATGCCAAAAATCTAAAATTGACACAATTTGTAATTTTTTGTGATAGTAAAAGTGCTTTGCATCATTTGGCTCGGTGCATCTCTGGCATCAGAGGTATATCAATAGCCTACGAAATTCTAAATAATATCCAAATTTTATCTGAAAAGAACATAACTATAAAGTTGCAATGGGTTCCAGCGCATATTGGTCTTAAAGGAAATGAGGAGGCTGATCGCATATCGAAATTAGCGGTAACACAAGGTAGTATTATTCACATAGAACCAGACTATTCGGAATTTATACCCAAATTCAAAAATATAACGTTTAATAGTTGGAAAGAGGATTATAATAATAAATCTAAAGACAAAGGCATATGGTTCAAAACAATTCAAAGTCAACCTCCTCGTGAAACTTGGTTTGATAATATTAAAATAAATAGAAATTACATTAAATTGATTTTAAAACTCCGTTCTGGACACTACCCATCGGCAAAGTTTAAATACTTAATGAAAATGGCTGACTCAGATAAACGTCACGCCTGCAATAAAATTGAAGATGTACAACATTTGCTGATGGAGTGTATTAGAAACAAAAATGAGAGGGAGTCATTTATGAAAGAATTTAAATTAAATGTTTTAGATATAGGATTAATACAAAGTATTTTATCAGAACCAAAGTCTATCATTGCACAAAAACTATGTAAATTACTCGTAAATTTAAGATAAGCTGTAGTAAATGCTGTAAAAAATTACCTAGTGAAATATTGGTATCAAATGAATTTAGATTTAAGTATGGTATGATGAGGTTAGCATGTTCTAAAGAATAAAAACACCTTAAAAATTAAATTGATATTCGACGCTGGAAAGGCAAAATGTATTAAGCGCCACTTTGGTCGAATATGAGTTATATATATCGTTGGAATCGCCTGATTTTTCTCTTTCGAATAGTCTAGGTAGCGACTTAATCTGAGCACTTTCATGGTGGTTAATACACCGGTGATTTTCGACTTTTTCGTATATTTTTTTGTATTAAATCCATTCATTTTTTAACTTTGGTTCATAAAGCGTACATGATAGTAACAAACTATTGATAAGTCATTTATACCTGCTTAAGCTTACAACTAGATTTTTGTTAAAACTCTTTACCTTTTCAATTTTCAAAAAAATGACGTAATAAAACATTTTATAGATTGGCAATTATTTTAAAATCTAAACATAAATCAATTTCCTTGTAAATAAAATATATGTTTTTGTCGTTTAAAACATTTTACTTTTCTGCATGTTACAATTATTTGGACGTTAAAACAATTTTATCGACAACATTTAATACTTAAATGGTCGATAATACAATTTTACCTGAAGCTATTCTAATGTGTTTATAGCACTTCAATTAATTTACTTAATGCAAAATTTATTGCATTTGTGAGTTAAACCTACCAAAAAAGACTGATAAATACGAAACTATGGTGGTTAGACGGTAGTTCAAGACTGTTATTCACAGAGACCGCGGCTGTTAGTTAGGGCCGAGAGAGTTGTGCGGGCGCTTCAGCCACCCGTGCACTGTCGTCGAGGGAGGTCACGCTTGCTGTCGCAATACGCTGTTCGTAAATAATTTTACCAAAAAGTGTTAGACAAAAGATTTGACATTGAACCCGATTCTAATGAACAGGTATGTATATTATTTAGGTATTGGATATTTTATAATTAATTAACCTAGTAAAATTTTTAATACAATTAGGTAAATAACTAAGCACTAATAGGTGTTTTACAATAAGCTACCAAAATATTTGGATTCGTATAATGAGTACTTACTTAACTAAAATACCTATTTTCTTTCTTATTAGAATGACATAATGGTAGAGCATTCCGGACGTCTTGAGGGAACCAACAATCTGGTACGTCTTATATACTAATAGTTTAAATGTCCATAGTTTGTAGTTAGGTATATAAATAAGTCATTTGATCCGTTACCTACTTTGGACTGTTTACGTACCTAAACAAAAGATGATAACGATTATCTAATGCTCCATTTGTGTTTCAGGATCTGATCTCAACAATTCAAACGAAGTTAATATATTTAAACCATTGTTTCCGACAGTCATTATCAAAAGTCCTACAAAAGATGTAAGTCTATTTGACCTTTTATTAACTAAATATTTTATTTATTTTTTAAAGCATAACCTACCTTTTTAGTATGATATATTTATAGACGATATAATTATAGAAAGTAACAACTGATTTACTAAAAAAGAATTATTATTTGATTTATTTCAACCTTATTATTTCTTTTTTTATTGCCGTGGTAGTACAGTAGAAGTGTATGCGACTGCTGTAAACGAGGTTGTGGGTTCGATTCCAATTTTTCTTTGAAGTTATTCATTGAATTAATTAATACATTTGTGTAATCATACGTACTTCTATAAAATATGTATTTTGGCGCAAAAATATTAATTCTAATGTGCACAAATTATTTTCAGGAATGCGATTTTATTGAAAATTCGGACTGAAAAATCTTACGCGATTCTACAATGCGTCGAAATATTAAATCAAGTACATGTAACAGAAGTTTTAAGTAAATAGGTGGGAACATTTACTATTTTAACCGATTGTGTTCGTCTATAAGTATTTTTGTTGAAAGGCTTGGATTTTCTTACACCGTTTTGATCTATTTGTTTAATTTCAGATTTCTGAGGAAATTAATAATTTGGAGGCTGAAACCGAAAATATTGCGCATGAGCATGATATTCCAGGAAATGTGGAAGTGCGTTATTTCAAACACATGCATGTTGTTTCAAATATAATTAAATAAGTCGATAATATTATATTTAGTATTCAATTTCTGATAAATATATAAATAATTTTGTATTTGATTAGTATAAGTCTAAGTACAAGTACCTATTAACTTGTGATATCTGATCTCTAGGTATACTTAAAACTATTGCCTTTTCATTTTTTTAAGACTGATTGATCTCAGAAGTTTGTGCTTTAATATTTTGTTAATGCATAAAGTTGTATTCTTGATTTCGTGATTAAAAGTCCTTATAAAAAACTATTTTTGTGTTATTTAGTTTTACCCGTAACTTCCATTAGTGATAATTATTGTGAGATAATACTTAAAGCCTAGCGGTAACGTTAGCTTAATGCAAGATAAGACACTTTAGTTTTCATGGTCTGACTTGACTGGGCCTGATAAAACATTTAACTTAGACGTATTAGTATGCTATACAGAATATAACACATTTTTCTAGCTCATTTTATGCAGTTTTTCATTCGTTAAAACATGTTTTACCTGAGCACGGTCAGTACGGTCAATTTTACCTAACCAAGTCTTAACCGGACCGGACCGGACTTAAGTCAATTTTACCTAACCAAGATTATATATTGCATTGTATTAACTCCAAAATCTTGGACACGAAGACACCTAGATTTTTTTCTATTATTACATTTCATAGTAAGCGTTATTCGTAATAACTATTTTGATTTTCAATGAAAACGCTCAAGCAATTAATTAGTAATGATTTTTTTTGCAAAATTTGAAACTTCAAATCGCTCTACTCAACAATTCATATAATGGCGGTTAATACATTTTGCCTTTCCAGCGTCGATATATAATTAATTTGACATATTACACTAGTGATTGACACAAAGTTGTTTACTATCGATATTGAAAAACAACAAGACAATTAATACATTGAATGGTATTGATTGAATGTGACATTATCTTTTCTCTTTAGATATTAATTGTTAATTAGTTGTTGGATTCAGTAAGAAATACTTAAATCACTTTCTAAAAATAAACTAACATTGAATCGGTACTAGTCGTGCTTAAATATTTAGTTGCATATAATTATGTTTGTTTATAAATAATAATAGTAGGTAATTTTTTACGTTACGTTAATCGATTTCGTATCAAGTAAACAGATAAGATCGGCAACATATTAATAAACTAGTAATATTGACAAACAATATAATGTAAGTAAATGTATACAAAATGAAAAAATACAATTAGTACAATAAGTGTTATTGGCACTTACCCCGAACGGATTCCGATGATTTAAAAAGAATTATTGTTATGGGTCAAAATAAAAAAAAATACATATTTCTGTTACAATATAAAGACTATAAAAACAGATTCTTTCGCTACACCACATTCATTACTAAATTAATATACAATCGCATACCAAACGAAGTCAATATGGTAGTCAAGAATAGGGTTACATTTTATTTGTTGCTATTTTTAATATCTGATTAAATTTATCTTTTATTACCACTATTTTTATCGTCCTTACTTTTATTTAGTTTTTACTAACTAACACATCAAGAATCAATTAAATGTTTCCAGGCAATTTACTAGCCATCAGAATCTACCGTAATCTACATATTATGTTACTAGTGTCCGACCGAATGTTCGGTTTCGGTTTCGTTTTCGGTTGAGTTTCGGCATAACCACGAGTTTCGGTTTTGTTTCGTTTTCGGTGGCAAACCTTCCGAAACTACGATCGAAACCGAATGTGCATTTGGGAGTTTTCATGCTGTGATCGGTCATATATCGTTGAATGAACTAATCCCATCCTAGCCAATGTCGTGATTCACTTGGGTTTGCAGTTCGATTTGTTTTGTTGTGGTGGCGATTCGCCACTGGAGAGTTTTCGAATAATTTATTTTGAATTTGGTAAGTTTTATTTCAATTACTTTGCTACAACCCTGTAAGCTAATACGTGCCATCCCAGCGTACTCTCTCTTTCTCTCTCTCACACTCATTACTCTCGTTTCCTAGAATACGTTTTGATGTCGCCGACGCGCGCACTCGACTACGTATGAGTTTACTTGTAATTAAAACAATTTAAGATTAAACAGGTACATACCTACAGCGTTCTAATCACTCTTTCAGCTTTCACTTGTCAAAATTACCTACACTTCACCTCCACTTTATCAGTCCAGGGTCTCGATATGCCGCCCACCGCATAAAACACACATCTCCATTCGACTCGACACAGACCGTGTCGTGTTACTCTCGACGTAAAACATATCCTCTGTCTCGATGGAATAGATGTTCGGCGGGCCTACCTGTGGCACACTATGGAATGAACCAGTTGTATGTAACCGATTCACAGGAGTCGCGAATCACCGGTAAGAAGGAAGACGTCGATGGTTTTCAGATCTTCCTGACACGTGGCGCTCGTCATAACGCCGCCGAGCCGCAGTAAGATTACCGTCACAAGCACCGCCACACATTATCATCTCGTAATATTAGGCATTTGAGTACGAATTCATTGCACTGACCACACACAAACATAACACACAGGTAATCAGAACGAGAATGAAAAACAAACCAAAAGTCCCGAAAGAACGAAAACGTAAGTTGACCTTCTAAATTCTGAAAACTTACAAATACGCCGTTTAAAGTCACGGACGCGACTGACGCGATGACCAAAACTACATAGGTTATTATTATTGCAACTCGAACACCAATGTAAATACCTAAATCAAAAGTACACCGATTTAGGGTTTCGCGTCATCAAATTTTGTGTTACGTAACCTACCTAACAAAAAATAGTTATTTTTTTATTGAATTAAACAATGAAATTTCAAAGTAACTTATCATACTATTTTTTACTGACGAAATTGATAATTAGGCTGTTTACTTATTATTACAATTTTATTTACGCTTTTCACGGTTACAAAAGAAAAAAAGGCCATAATATTAAAAGTGGTTACCTAATTTAAGACCAAGTCATTAACAAAATTATAAGGCATAAAAAATTATTGATTAAATTAGAAAAGAAAAGAAATATTATTTATTATTAGACCTTTCCATTACAACTAACCTTTATTTAATTATCATTTAAACTAAGAATAAGCGAGATACTTAGATTATTAATATCATTGTATAAGTACGTATTTTATTGTTTCGTGAAAATAACACGGCTTTATGAAAAAAATAACAAAACTTCAAAGCAAATAATCTACAGAACCTTACTGACACATCAGAAACCCAAATTTCTCAATACACATCGTCGTCGATTTTATGTCTCTGTCGCTCCTTCTTGCATAGACTAATGTAAGCAATGGTGCAGATATTGAACTTCAATCAAAGTATTTGCAATTTATTTTTTATTTTGACTGTATTATTAGAGAAGTTTTCTTAATAATAGTTTTTGAAACACCGTTAATCACAAGATTAGTGTTTTTTTATGGTGAAAAGTCATTTACTACTAACTTTTTCTTTGTTTGGAAATAATAAACATATTTATTCTAGGGTATCGTCTCCCAGCCCAAGTTCTCGGATGCATATTTATTCTAGGCATTTATCTTTAGATTTATTTAACTTCTGTTATTTTTTAAACTAGTTCGGCACATGGAGTCGATGACCAAATACAACAAAACAGCTGTTTTTAGGGTTGTCAGCGTACAGTTTTACTTCGAACAAAAAAAGCTGAATATCTAGGTCATGTGCTGGGTTTCAGACTTAGTGATCATTTTTCTGGGTTCTATTTATCATACCGTATGTGCCATATTCGGGATTATACAGGTATTACCAAACACGCTGTATATATCGTATTATTGTTCTAGTGATTATTATTACATTTAATAGTTATTTTACTTACATATCCAATATACTTTAAACTCGATTAATACATTTACAATACATTCATTTATTCATTCATTTAATAATTATTTTATTAATTACTTAATTTATAAACATTAAACATAGTTGATACATTTATTCATATATACTTTTTTTATTATTCTTTTTATTTTTTTATTTTTTATTTGGGCACAGTTTGTTACTTCTCGTTAAGAAACTCTTCAATATTGTAATAACATTTACTTATTAAGTATATTTTCAGCTCTGTAATAAACTTTTTTGTTTCTTTTATTTTCTTTAAGCTATTCGGAATATGATTATAAATTTTGATGGCCATAAAATGAGGTCCTGTAGTGACTAATTTCAGTTTAGAAAACGGTACTTTAATTTGGTTTTCTGTGCGATTGTTTCTCTTTTTAGCCAACTTTACCGGTGAGTATAAATTTTCATGTTTTCGTATAAACTTACAACATTCCATGATATAGATTGAGGTTAACGTAAGTATGCAATGTAATTTAAAGTGAGGTCTACATGATTCCATCTGATCTATAATAGTTAAAATTCTAATGCACTTTTTTTGCAGAATAAAAACACTCTCGACGTCATTACAATTTCCCCATAAGATAATTCCGTAAGCTAGCCTGGAGTGTGCATAGGCATAATAAGCGGTTAGTGCGGTTTTAAGATCTGTAACTTTTTTCAAGTGTTGTAAAGCATAAACAAATGAAGACAATCTACTTTTCAGCTTTTGTAGGTGGGATTGCCAGTTTAAATGTGTATCTAGATCAATGCCTAAAAGTGAAGCAGATGGTACCGTCTCCAGTTTTACATTATTATACATATAATTAATTTGAAGCGGAAGTTTTTGATAGGGTTTGAATTGTATTAATTTTGTTTTATTTATGTTTAGTTCCAAGTTATGTTGTATGAGCCAGTTGTTGATTTTATTAAGAATAGTATTAAGTTTCTCTGCCAACTCATATGTATTAGAGCATGTAAGAGTAACAGTAATATCATCAGCGAAAAGGATGCTTTGTTCGTTTATTTGATTTGGAAGATCATTTATGTAGATAATAAACAGAAGACATCCAAGGACGCTTCCTTGGGGTATAGAACCCGTTAAATATGCTATATTTGATTCAATATTTTTGATTTCCCCTGTATCAGGGTTGACACTCTCTATCTCCACAAATTGTGTTCGATCTCTTAAGAATGATTTAAACCATTTATGTGTTGTTCCTCTAACTCCCGAATCGTATAATTTATTTAGAAGTATGTCGTATCGAACACGATCGTATGCCTTGCTCATATCAAGCAGTAAACTAACAGCGTACTTTTTATTATTGATCGAATCTAAAATTTTTCTGACACATTTATATACAGCTAGTGTCGTAGAGCAGTTTTTCCGGAAACCATGTTGACTATAATGTAAGACTTTAAATTTTTCGTAAAATGAGTATACTCGTCTTGCCATTACAGACTCAAATATTTTAGAGGAGGTTGAAAGCAATGCGATCGGTCTATAGTTATTTGCATTTGTTTTTTCTCCTTTTTTGTAGATAGGTTTTATTTTAGCTACTTTTAAGGCTTCAGGAAAAATTCCTTTCTTAAACGATTGGTTAATAAGTTTACAATATGGAACGGCTAACTCTTCTACACATTTTTTTATTAGTATTGGGGGCAACTCGTCTTTTCCAAAACTTTTTTATTCTTTAGTTTTTGGATAACTGCTCGTACCTCCTTGGGCTGGACCGGTTCCAAGTATCATTAAACGATGCGATATTTGAGTTTCCTATAGACATAAAAAAATTATTAAAAGTATTTGCTATTATTTTAGAATCCTCAATCAAGCTATTATTTATTTTTAGATGTATATTTTGTCTAATATTTAGCGGTTTCTTGTTTGTTATCAGATTTATTAAATTTACTGATATAAGAGATTTTTTTATATCGTTGTACTACTTTTTTTAATGTTTTTGTATATTTTTTATAGTAATCATGCAATATTTTATTTTATTTTCTGTTTATTTTTTGTTTGTGTTAAAATTATTATAGTTTTCGTTTATGTTATTGTTTGTTAAGATGATTTTATTCCAATCTAATTTTGTAATTTCCAATTTAAATCTATTGATATTTATATCATTAAATATACGCTTATTAATAAAATATTTTCGATTGTTCAATAGAGAAGGTACAGAGATTATTATGCCTTTATGATCAGAGATTCCAAACTCATCTACTTGGAGCTGAAAGTCACTGCTCGTAAAATTTATAAAAATTAAATCTATACAAGTTGCGCTAGTAGCGGTGATCCTTGTAGGCTCTTTGACAATCTGATGGAAATTATTTGTTAACATAAGGTTGTATAAAGTTTCCTTCGGTTTGTTATTTATTAAAAAGTCAGTATTTAAGTCTCCGCCTATAATAATATATTTCGAAGTTTCTTTTATTTATATTTGATTTAACATTTTTTCTAGACAATTATAGAATATATCTATTTCTCTTTGACCGTCCGGCCAATACAAATTTATAATAATCAAATTATTTTTTGGTATCTCAATGGCACATACTTCGAAAATGAGTTCAACAGACCAACGTTCGATATCCTTTCGCTCTTCATACTCTATTTGGTTCTTTTGAAGTAATATAGTCGGTAAATATCACTGCATATGCTTTGGAAAACTCAATATAGTCTTAATATTTGATCATCGTATGGTTCTAGTATCGATACTTAGCTAGATTCTAAAAAAAAATATTAGTCGTCGATCTAACTTTTCGAGAGTAGACTATTTTTGGGAGCAAACACTTGTTGTAAAAACGTGTCAATTTGGATACTTTGATTATATAGGTAATGTCCAGATTCCGTGTCTCATACAAAGCGCAGCGATAAACAGTGATATACAGTGCGATAGTTTAAAAATGGAAATTTCCGATATATTATTAATCGATATTTATTGTAAAGTATATAATTCGATATTTTGGATGATGATTTAACATAGTTGGTAAATAGCACTGCATATTCCTTGATAAACTCGATATAGTTCTAATTTGATAATCGTATGCTTATAGTATCGATGCTTTTAAAAGTGTCGATCCCAAAACCATAGCGAATCAAAAGTATTATTAACTTAAGGTAACAAATAAGTGTTGATACGCTTCCACGCCTAAACACCTGATCCCATCTTAATGAAATTTGATACATAAATAGACTTAACCTTGAGATAGGACATAGGCTACCTTTTATCGCGAAAAAGAGATGGAAATAGGGGATGAAAGTTTGCATGGAAATTTGTCAATATCAAAATTTGTTTTTAGGCAATTGATAAGTATAAATAAAAATTTGATAACAAAAGTAATAATACAGAATAAACAGAAGATTAAAAGAAGTAGTTTAGTAACACTCAATGTCTTTTTCGCATTTAAGTCTATCTTATATATAAAAATTTTGTGTCACGATGGATGTTGCCAATAAACTCCAAAACTACAGAACCGATTTCAATCAAATTTCACATGTACCCGTATTTTGGTCTAACTTAGTAGATAAGATAGTTATCATCTCAATTATTCGCTTGTGTCGTTAACGTAAACGAATGAAATGTACCAATTAATTGTTTCTTAAGCAAGTGTTTATTTACTATTTAGTTTTATGAAGTTCTCATAGATGGAGGTGTACGTTGATTCATAGATAAAATTCTTCAATATCGTTTGATATCTAGGTTCCGAATACACATAATTAAAAAATAAAATAAAATGAAAACAATCGGTCAAAATCAATATTATCTACCTCATTTATAAATTTGAGTTTTTAAAAATTATCAATTAATTTTTGTATATATTTTGTAAAAAAGTCATTGTTTATAAAGAATAGTTAAAGATAAGAAGAATAAAATCTACATTTGATAAATTATAGTTTGAAAAAACTAAAATAAAAACACACTTTTGAAACTGATTGAAAAAAAATTTAAAAATAAAACTGGAGTGAAAAATTCATTTCTGCTGAGATTTTCATTGCTGTAAATGTTTAAATGATAGTTTAGTATACTTGTAATTTTAATTAGCACCACACGAATTTTGTAAAACAATATGAGTTTTTCAATTGAGTACTCAAGTTTTATTTTAAATTTAACTAATTTAATTTTTTGATTGCGATCAGAGAAATAAAATATGGCGGTACGAAGTTCGCCAGGTGAAATGACTGTTAGTGTCATAAATAAATTTAAAAAAAGAAGTATTCTAGAAGAAAAATATTTCTGCGCAAAGAAACTATACCACGCGTATATAATTATACCTATATATAATACAGTCAACTGATCTTACAATGATTATAGTTAAATCATGACATTTAAAACTTACAATATGACGGCTGATTTAAATACCATCGTAAAGTTCATTTAGCATATTAATTCTCCACTTACACGGCACTAATTTCGATTTGTTTACGAAATGGCGCCAACAATTGGTCTATCGCTAAAAGTTGTTTTTACAAAACGTCGAAAAAAAAAATAGCACATTTATAAATTTTAACATTAAGTACTATAACATTATCAGTAACTTTATTCTAATGTCAATAATGCTGTTCCTAAATTAGTAAGGGTATAAGTTTTTACATCAGATAGTAGTCTTCCGATAGTAGTAAAAAATAATGCTTTTGTCTTGCCTTAATTTATTATGGTTTATATAAAATGATCAGGTCATTATTTAGGTACCTTTCTACGTCTTCGCACGTAGAGTAAAAAAGCAAGCAATTACCGACGTTCCAAAAATCTCATCGTACCTAGCGTAAGTGACGTGTAGTTTCAAAGAGAGCTGCCCTACACTGCGCCGCTCCGATCAGGAAAAAAACGGATAAGTGCACAAGCTACTCATCCGGGTTTTTAATATCAGTCCGGACTGGAAAAAATCGGATCGCCGGACCTGAAAATTCAGTGTTGTGCACAAGCGCCAATACTCTTGGCTTAGTTACTCTCTACTAATAAGTTTAACATGTCGGATCGCTGATATTGGTAGCGATTGTATTAAAACTTCGTTTACAATTCTGCAAAAACAAACATAAATAAACCTGTTTTAGCATAGTACTTACGGGAGTATAATTACTTTATTCATATGATTGGCTTTGTGCATTTTATTAGGGAATAAAGTCAAGACAAATCCAATTTCAATTTATTTAGTTAACCAAACTAAATATCGAAAGCATTTGTAATTTGTAATATTACAAGATACTCGTATCTTCAAAGTTAACTTTTTTTTAAAATATTTTTTCGGTTTTATATTATGAGGCAAATTGATAAATATCAGAGATATTTTTTAGCCAAGGACTTACAACTACTGGATCGGTATTAGAAACTCCTTCACCTACCGGAAGCTATACCATACGCGGGTGACATAAGCTATATAATACACCACCGAAGTCGCAGGAAAACAGATAGTTATAATAATGTGAGTTCATAATACCTCTTTTAATATTTTATACAAAAATATAAAATTAGGGTTCTGTGGTTTTGTTCGTAACGACATAATAAAACACTGATATCTTGGGCAGAATTTTAAGTTATGCATGTATTGGCATGGGCATCGTAGCATTTTTATTACCTTAACGGTATCTGGAGTTCATATTTATTTTTAAACTGTAATCATAATTACTACTATATTTTAGAGGCAGTGGATTATTTATATGAAATAATAGTACTCAGTTAATGACACGTTGTGATTGATCGAATCTCTGCTTAGTTCGCACTCAGGTGCCGATATAGACAAACGAATTCACCAATAAAAACGGCTCACACTTTCTACCTGTTGCTTATCATTGTACCCACTTCACACACCATCAGTGCAAATAAGGATTAGCACTATTATCAATTTTATTATGGCCAGGAATCGTTCTAAATCGATGATCATACAGATATCACGGAAATGGCGAGCAATTGTGCAAACAAATGAGTTTATTAATGTTATACCTTTTTATTTATATAATGATATTTTGAATTTGTTTTTATGGGGGTTTTTGCACGTGTTTAAGTGTTTCGTTTTTCGTCAGCGTCGCGCGTTATAACGCACGCGAGATAGGTTTTGTGTGCGCAGATCGCGCTACGGTCGACACTGCCGCAACTTTGCGCTTACTACGAAAGCTTGTTAGCACAGGGTTGCTGAACTATTTTTCCTTTTATTTGTACTTTTTATTATAACTGAGATATTTCTCTTAAAAAATATGCAGTACTAGATACACGCTCTATAGATTCGAATAAGTTGTTTCATTATATTAAATGATGTTGTCAGAAAATTTATAGTTACAACAGGTACAGTTATTTCTAAACAATAGGATTTCATTAAAAAGATCAAGTATCAAAGACTTTATTGTCTGTAATCATATTAAGAATTATTCGATTTAATTTTGACATTTGATTTAAAAATAGCTATTTTTTGTATTAAATTAAAGAAACGATATAATGAAATAAATGATATCTTTAAAAATCAGAAATAAATACATTTAGCAAATTTGAACTTCAAACCAAATATTATATTTATTAATATCGATACTGGAAATATCAATTAATGTAAGGAAGACTTTTCAGGAGAGCCAAAAATGTTTTTTTTTCTATTATAGGCCTATATCTTTTTACAATTAAGTTCGATTAAATCGTTTTGTAGAGAAAATATCCTTAGAATTTTCCCTTCTTTTTATCTATAATAATCAAACCATGGAAAACAAGGCAGTATCAAAGATAGCATGTCCCTTCAAAAAAATAATAGTGGAACACATAAATCATCCAATTTGGTGCCGTCGGAACTGGAATTCTGGAAACGTATATACGTTTCGACGATTGATTTCTATTCATCGATATTTAATAGCATGCCAGGAAATTTTTATATTTCGATAACTTATTAGTTATTTTTGTTTTATATATGTAGTGTAAAAGGAAATTTTGGTCTACATTACATGCATCACGTATCTAACTTATTGATTTGTATGAGGATCAATACTGTCATCATCATCATATCAACTGAGAGACTCCCACTGCTGGGCATAGGCCTCCCCCAAAGATTTCCAACGTGATCGGTCCTGCGCCTCCCGCATCCAGCGGCTTCCCGCGACCTTCACCAGATCGTCGGTCGACATTGTGGGGGGCCTACCAACACTGCGTCTCCCGGTACGCGGTCGCCACTCCAAGACCTTACCGCCCCAAAGGTCGTCAGTCCTGCGAGCGATGTGTACTGCCCACTGCTACTTGAGGTTCGCAATTCTATGGGCTATATCGGTGACTTTCGTTCTTCTGCAGATCTCATCATTTCGGATTCGATCTCGCAGAGAAACGCTGAGCATAGCCCTTTCCATTGCCCTCTGAGCGACCTTGAGCGTCCTTAGGATATTATCACTGGCAACACGTACGAATTGAAGACTTTCGTCTTAAGAAACTGCGGTAGATGTTCCGAGAATACACTGCGTAGCTTCCCGAACGCTTCCCAGCCGAGTTGGATCCGTCGATTTATCTCTCTCTGGAAGTTGGACTTACCTAATCGGACTTTTTGTCCCAGGTAAACGTACTCGTCGACAGCTTCCAGTGTAGAGCCTCCAACATTCACTGGAGTGGGTACGACATGGGAGTATGACATTATTTTCGTCTTCTCCATGTTCATTTAAAGACCCACTTGTTGGGAAACTCTACAAAGATCTTCGAGCATTGTGCCTAGATCTTCCGTAGTCTCAGCCATGACTAGAATATCATCAGCGAGACGAAGGTGCGTTATGTACTCGCCGTTTATATTGATGCCAAGTCCTCTCCAGTCCAAAAGCTTAAACACGTCTTCCAGTGCGGCAGTGAACAGTTTCGGTGATATAACATCGCCCTGTCTCAGTCCACGCTGAAGTCGTATTGCTTTCGAGTTTTGGTCCTGGATCCGAACTGACATGGTGGCGTTTTCATACAGTGACTGCGATACTTGGATGTATCGATAGTCTATTTGGCACCTCTGGAGTGACCTAAGCACCGCCCAGGTCTCGATGGAGTCAAAGGCTTTCTCATAGTCCACAAACGCCAAGCACAGTGGCAGATTATACTCCTCAGTCTTCTGTATAACGTGTCGCAGCATATGAATGTGGTCTATGGTACTGTAACCTTTTCGGAAACCGGCTTGTTTGGGAGGCTGGAAGTCGTCAAATCTACGTGCTAGACGATTCGTGATGACTCTCCAAAACAGCTTGTACACATGACTCAGAAGCGTGATGGGTATGTAATTCTTCAATTGGGCCCTGTCGCCCTTTTTGAAGAAAAGCATCACCACGCCCCTGTGCCATGCTTCTGGCGTCTTGCCCTCGAGAATGACGGAGTTAAATAGCTTCTGAAGCGCTTTCCGTACTGGAGATCCACCCGCTTTCAGAAGCTCCGCTGTGACTCCGTCATCCCCCGGCGCCTTGTTGTTCTTGAGCTGTTTGAGAGCCACACTAATCTCGTATAGACTGACGTCCGGGATGTCTTCTGTATAATGTCGGGTTAATTTGGCTCTAGGGTAGCCTTAATGACAGTTTAGTTTCTGTGATGTTGCGTATAACTGTCCATAGAAGCGTTCGATCTCCGCCACAAGCTCAGGACGGGATGTAATGACTCTGCCGTCCTCCGTCTTCAGCTTCGTCAGCAAGCTCTGATCGAGAGACAGATCTCTAGCGAACACTTTGGAGCCTTTGTTCCCCTCAATCGCCTCCTTAATACTCGTACATTGAGTATTAAATTGGCGTATGTCGCGTGTGAGAGACTTCGAGATCTGTCTATTGAGTAGCCGACGAGCATATTCAGAAGACTGCAGAATCATTAAACGCCTTTCTTCCATTAGCTTGCTTGTCTGCTTTGAGATCTTACTTCTTTTTGAATACGGCGAGGTTTGAAGAATTTTGAACCCACCGTAAGTAAAGCTTCTACTATCCTGTCATTGTATTCGTCCACATCCGAGCAGTTCTCCAGGCAATCGATGCAATTTTGAAGCTCGAGCTGAAAGTGTTCGGGGTCCTGGATCTGGGTGGCTTCAGGACGAAGCGTAGACTTCACCAGTCGATACCGTTCGGCTTTTACGTTTAGATTCAATGCGCCTCTTACCATACGGTGATCGCTTCCCGTATTAAACGAATTGATCACTGAAACGTCATTCAATGTCCGAGTCTTAGTCTACATGATGAAGTCTATCTCGTTTTTTGTCACCCCATCTGGACTCTTCCAGGTCCACTTTCGATGCAGCCGTTTTTTGAAGAAGGAGTTCATCATATAGAGTCCCTCCCTATCCATGTAGTCGACCACGACTAGCATTTGACCACGGTGATTCCGGATCCCAAATCCAAATTGCCCCACTTTCAACTCCTCATCGCCACGCTTGCCTAGCCTTGCGTTGAAGTCTCCCATGACAACAGTGTAGTGGGTCGTGGAACCATGTATTGCCCGAGAAATGTCCTTATACATGGCTTCCACTTCCTCATCGGCCGGTACGGCTTATGGCACCGCTGGGCATTTGGGGCCTTTCCATTGGGAACATCGTTTGAAGGGATTTGGGCCGTCTCCCACCACGCTGGCCCAGTGCGGGTTGGTGGGGAGCGCCAGAGTCTCGTTAGTTAGTCGGTAGGGTGTACCGCGTGCAGGTGAGGTTGGCTTGGGATCCGTTAGATGTTGTTCGGACCCCCTTACACCCCACCCCATTAATACTGTATTGTTTATCAATACTGGCTTTATTTTTTCCGACATATTGAACTAATATCGTTGTAATATCGTCAGTTTGTACAAAACCTAAACTTATTATACACTAAAACCTTCCTTAAGGATTGCTCTATGTATTGTTGAAAACCGCATGAAAATCCGTCCTGTACTTTTCGAGTTTATCGCGAACAGACAGACAAACAGAAGAGGCGGGGCTTTTATGGCTTTGTTTTACAATATGTTGGTGATTTACTGTTTTTTTATTTATTTATATACAAATTTATTAATTACCCTTCCCTTTCTTCATAATATTTTTTTAGAATCTGGTTAGACTCATGTCAATTGATTAAATGTGATAATGGATTTATTAAAATTTTACTTTATGTAAATAAAACATTTAATGAATCAACATTTTTTAAAATTGAAACAAGACAAATTGCAAAGAAAATCAACAATAGTCTCATAGTGAAGGAAATCGCTAATAGTATTTTATATTTTTAAAACATAAATGAGTTATGAAATTGCAAACAATTACAAAGTAATTTTTGCATTTTATTTAATTATCTTCGATAGTTTAATCTATGAAAAACGATAAACGCGAAAGCGACATAAAGTACAAATTAACTATGCGTAGACATAAAGAAAAAACTAACTTACTGACGAAAATTACATAAGTATATATAAATACATACAATTACACAAATGTAGGTACCTATAATTGATGATGAATTTATTTTATTTAAGAATTTACTGAGGACATATATTTATTGGGAGATCTTCTGATGGGGTCAGGGTGGCTATTTCACACAAAGGTAAAAGATTCGGACATAAAGCCAGAATGAAAAAGAGGAGTAGAAAGTGAGTGTGTTAGAAGAACGAAGTTGTCGATCACGCGAATCGCAAAGATACTGGAATTTATATTTTAATTACCGGAAATTCACTGTGAAATCTTTTTGGAATTGTTCCAGAATCGCATAACTTTTTGAGATCATTGTATTTTGGCACGGGAATCGGTAATCTTTCCTTGTAAAGATATAGTAAGTTACATATAGTTTTCTGTAATACATTACTACTAAATCTTGTTATATTTTCATTTCCGTTATGTAGGTAATTCACTTTTATGTTTACATCTTGTTGAAGTTTTCTTTTCAACTCCTTTACCATTCCCCTTTTCTTGTGTTCCTTTAGATAGTTCTATATTGTAAGTTGTTCCATTTTCTGTAATAGTATATTGGACTTGTATTCTATTCAAGTTCCTTTTTCTAAATGTACATACTCTAATATGTTTTATGCGTAGATCTTTAATTTTAAAAACAGCAGGATTGAATATGGTATTTACTAAATTATTTAAATTAATAAAATCTGTATGTTCCAAAACATCTACATGATATGGCTTAGGGTGTTTTTTATTGAATACTCAATAAAACTTGGCCATTAAGAAGGTGCCCAAACTATGAGTTTTTTAACTTGTCTCGCAATAATTGCGTGCATACTTCCCAGAGGCAGGTATGTATGTTCAATCAAAAGGTAATTAATTTGTATAATCTCTAGATTTATAGATTGTATGGGAAAGTATTTGAGCCTAATATGCCATATAATCTTTCACATAAGGGACAACTAATTCTATTAAAATACTTTACATTATTTTTATAAGACATGAAATAAATTAATATTCTATAAATCATTTTTCAACGAAACCCATCATAGGAACTGTAAATTTTATAATGTCCGTTACACCTTTTTTAAAGATATCAAAATTTCAAATACACCATTTGATAGGGCGGAAAATTCTGAATTCACTTTGGCCAAAATGTCCCTTACATTAATTGATATTTCCAGTATCGATACATTAATGTTTGAACAGATACATTCGATTTAAAGTACAATAATTATTTAATTGTCAACAGCAGCACCATAACTACAACAAGCAATACTTATTGCAATAAACGATAACAAATTATTAATAATTTGAATAAACTGATTTCGCGTTATAACTCACACGTTATTAAAACGGACAAACATTTGCAATACATTGAATATCTATTTCAAAGATTGTCAGTATAAATTAGTATTAAGCTTGTTTTATTAATATTTACTCAAATACACGTACTCACTAACTACTGCAAAAAAAATAATAAATCTCATATCTATAACCACCTGTTGTGCGTTGGAAATTTTCACACAATGCTCACAATCACTTAAGTCTGTATTTAAACGAGAATTATTATGCAATGTGTTGTTTTTCTAAAATTAATACACTATACGATAAGTTATTAGTTGGGTACAAATAGACGTCATGGATATTATAATAATAAAAATGTTCAATTTGACGTCCTGTCAAGCTGTCAAGATAATGTTAACACGTTGCTTATGGTGCGCAAGGGTCGTTAATTGAAAAGTAACATTAAGGAAACTAGACATCGGTAATGTTATAGAGTATACATAGATAATAAACTAGAAAATCGCGTACAGTTTCATTTTGGTAATCTAAAAGTTGTCTTAAAATGTGTTCTAAGGTTCTCATCGTGAAATATTTTATGGTCAAAGTTGGAACAGATTGTCTTCTATATATTTTAGCAGTTTAATTTATTATATCTCATTTCATTACACTTTTCTTATTTTTGTTTTTAATTATCTATAAAATGTATAGTTTACATAAGTTTACTTCCATCATGTTAACCACTCAGGTTCGTAACACATGCAAGAATTAATGTACATTAACATAAACTTAGATTACTATATGGCGTTACACAACGAAGAACATATTTTAGAATAGAATAGAATAGAAACCTTTTATTTGGCATAAAATACAAAGTAACAAAATATTACATAGAAGCAACATTTGCTACGGCACTGATTTTCAGCAGATGCACCGAGACATGAGGCTCAACAAGACACTTAACATTTATAATTAGCAACACTTATATTGGTTACTCCATTACAATTATTTAATTAAAACTACAATTAAAATAACATTTTAGTATAACAAATTCATACGAATTTCTAGAATGTGTTATAAATGGCATCAGGCCGCGGCACTTCAGAGAAAGCAATCACTATTCTATAAAATTGGACATATTCTTTTAACTGCATTTTTTCCGATTACTTCAATCATTATTCTACAGGGCATACTATTAAGTATGTTAAAAGTTGGAAATATATTGCAATTTAAGTTTTACACTCTATAGTCAAGAGAAGTAATTACTTGATAAAATGTCATAACTTAAGCAATTTCTTTTAACCAATAGACAGAATTTGAATGAGTAAGAACTGTTAACAGCTAATAATAATAGTATTGTAATTGTTTACAGTTTTACTTTATGTAAATATTGTTTATTTGGCAAAAATATCTGCTTAAGTTATGAGATATTCTAAAATAATTACTTCTCTTGACTATAGATAGAGCGTAGAACAAACAAAAAACAAAATTATTTGTTCAGACAAGGTTACATTTGTGATTATGAAAGTCGTAACTCTGCGCCATCAGTTCGTTAATCTGTGGGAGAACGTGTAGCGAAAAGAACAGGCGAGAAACTCGAATTTAAAAATGATGATAATATAATATGAAGTTACTCTCTATTATAATAATAATAATGCCTTCGGAAATAGATCCACATGCCGAATAAAGACAGTTAACGGTATTTTCAGAGAAATATCGATACAATTCGATACAATAACTGCAGTCTCGACATTAATAGCGATACGATCGCAAGTTATCGAATGTCAAATATTAACGAAAATAATTGTTTGCGGTAACGATCGTTACTTCAAATGCAAGTCTCTATTACCGAGTTAGCGAGCAAAATCGTAAACTATTCAGACGCTAACATATCGAAAATCTGTATTCATAGTGCAGTTTCCTAAAGGAGAAAATGTTGCCTCTGACAAAAGTATTTTAAATCTAAGGAAATCAAAACAACGTTTATTGTTTATAAGTAATGATTTCATGTTCAATTTAGCAAATAAAAATAATAAAAAAATGCGTACTATAAAATTATTGCTTTTTATTTATTTTAAAAGTATAATTAATTATTAAATGTGTTAAATCAATTTGATTATTATTGGAAATTAAAATTTGTTTCCTTGCAACATCTTGATGTCATCGATATGTCAAAACATTATTGTTTATTACGGTTACGCTGTTTCGTGAAAAACTTCACATAATTTATTGAAATAATTTGTGTTGTGAGTCATGGTGGGAGATTCAGATGCGGAGTCACACGTGCAGCAGGCTCCGCGTGCTCCAAATATTGCTAAGTATGCACTTTTTTGAATTCACTTCTTTGATATGATTTTTACTTCTCTTCTATTAGAATATATTACTAACGTAATGCTAATTATTATTTTAGAATGCATTGGCAATACGGCTCCCGATACTCAAAGTGAGGTGCAGTCAAGAAGGAAGAGAAGTTAGTACAATCTCCATGTTTATTGTTCATACTGCGATGAATTTTATAAATATTTATAATGATAAATATTTTTATACTGTTTTTTAGATCTCAATTCTCGCCGAAGTGTTGCAGAGCAACACGATTAAACTCAATTTCTCGCCATTGGAGAGTCAAATGCGGAATCAATGAAGGTATGTTTACACAATCTTTATTAAATATGATTTTGTTATGTATTTGAAATGAATTAATTAATAATAGATAAACAAAAATACCCAAACACATTATGAATTCAACAAGATTGAATATGAGACTAATACCTATATATGGGTAAAGAGAGTCCCACATTTATATAGTTTATTTGTTATAGATGCTGGCAGCTGCATCAAAATTTCAGACAGAGGCTGCAATGAAGCAGGCCGAAGCTTCATTGATTCATGCACAGGCAATGAGTAAAATAAATAAAAGTGAATTTACAACTTATATGGTCGTTTTTAATTTGTACATCTACCTACATAAAATATATTGAAATAAAAAATAATCTTAGGTATAAAAACGTTCGATCAATCTTCTGCTAATTCTATTTAGCATAAGAAATTCCGTCTCATCTAAAGCCAAAGGATTTTGGAGACATCGCCTGTTTCTGGCTATTTGCCGTCGCCTCACCATTAGGTGTATCGACGGCGAATAGCCTATGTTCAAGCAATGTCAAATCTAATGCTAAATAGGCTTCAGCCATCACGTTTTAAATATCTTTATGACTAAATTTCCGATATATATACCTCGAAATACCGTAAAATATCGAAAAAAATATTATTAGCGATCGCAAAAGTCACTTATCGAGCTGTCAAATTTGGTCGCTAAGGAGCTAGCGAAATTCGTTAATTTGACAGTTGAACTCGCTACGCCACCGACAAAAATCGATAACTTTAAATGTAGAGACTTGCAATATTCGTTAAATTACGATCGCTATGAGTTAGCGACCGAATTCGGTGACATTGCGTTCGCAAACTGTCTCGACACAGTTTGCGAACGCTCCTTAGCGACCAAATTTGACAGCTCGATAAGTGACTTTTGCGATCGCTAATAATATTTTTTTCGATATTTTACGGTATTTCGAGGTATTTATATCGGAAATTTAGTCATAAAGATATTTAAAACGTGATGGCTGAAGCATATTTAGCATTAGATTTGACATTGCTTGAACATCGACACCTAATGGTGAGGCGACGGCAAATAGCCAGAAACAGGCGATGTCTCCAAAATCCTTTGGTTTTAGATGAGACGGAATTTCTTATGCTATATAGAATTAGCAGAAGATTGATCGAACGTTTTTGTACCCAAGATTATTTTTTATTTCAATATACTTATGTAGGTAGATGTACAAATTAAAAACGACCATATAAGTTGTAAATTCACTTTTATTTATTTTACTCGTTGCCTGTGCATGAATCAATGAAGCTTCGGCCTGCTTCATTGCAGCCTCTGTCTGAAATTTTGATGCAGCTGCCAGCATCTATAACAAATAAACTATATAAATGTGGGACTCTCTTTACCCATATATAGGTATGAGTCTCATATTCAATCTTGTTGAATTCATAATGTGTTTGGGTATTTTTGTTTATCTATTATTAATTAATTCATTTCAAATACATAACAAAATCATATTTAATAAAGATCGTGTAAACATACCTTCATTGATTCCGCATTTGACTCTCCAATGGCGAGAAATTGAGTTTAATCGTGTTGCTCTGCAACACTTCGGCGAGAATTGAGATCTAAAAAACAGTATAAAAATATTTATCATTATAAATATTTATAATATTCATCGCAATATGAACAATAAACATGGAGATTGTACTAACTTCTATTCCTTCTTGACTGCACCTCATTTTGAGTATTGGGAGCCGTATTGTCAATGTATACTAAAATAATAATTAGCATTACGTTAGTAATATATTCTAATAGAAGAGAAGTAAAAATCATATCAAAAAAGTGAATTCAAAAAAGTGCACACTGAGCAATATTTGGAGCACGCGGAGCCTGCTGCACGTGTGACTCCGCATCTGAATCTCCCACCATGACTCAACACAAATTATTTCAATAAATTATGTGAAGTTTTTCACGAAACAGCGTAACCGTAATAAACAATAATGTTTTGACATATCGATGACATCAAGGTGTTGCAAAGAAACAAATTTTAATTTCCAATAATAATCAAATTGATTTAACACATTTAATAATTAATTATACTTTTAAAATAAATAAAAAGCAATAATTTTCGGGTACGCATTTTTTTATTATTTTTATTTGCTAAATTGAACATGAAATCATGACTTATAAACAATAAACGTTGTTTTGATTTCCTTAGATTTAAAATACTTTTGTCAGAGGCAACGAGCGCATATCTTTAAATAATACACTAACCATTAAGTGTTGTTTCTAATTATTATATAGTGGCTTAACTTTTCAATTGTTTTCACTATAAAAAATTTAATCGACTTTCACGAGTGTTGTGTAATTATTTATTGAGAAAATGAAATTGTCTGTTTGGCTTTATTAGTGCCAACCCTTAAATATACGATGCCCTTTTCTTATATTTAGATATAGCTTCTTCCATTTTTTTTCAAATATATGTTTGAAATTTGTGATATTGTACAAAACCCCTTGCTTTAGCATTAGACGCGTACGTTCTATGACTTTAACCCCATACTTTTGAACCGTTTAGTTTTCTATAAAGAGTAGCAGCGTCATTATTTACAACCCTTTAGATAAGCCCTTAACAACAAACCTTTTTAACATTTTAAAACTACGACCCACAATGGATGATGCATTGATTTTTTTTTCACTACCAGGATAATGTACGACTTACCCTGCAAATGTTTTAATATTTAAAAGATTAACGTCATGTCAGAGGAAAGTGTAGGTAAATATTGTTGGAATTATAATGTTTTTATTTGTTAAAGTAATTTTAATTTTTAAATTGGTTACGCAAATATTGTAACAAGTTATTTTGTTCAATACTTTTCATTAATTTGAATTAAGTAAGGATATAAAGTTAACTCTAAATATGTATTAATTATAAATATGTAGGTATATGTCATAAGTGTAAGTTCATGACTACCACATCGTTAAATAAATACTCGTAATTTAGTTAATTCAGTTCAGAATGCTATACTCGTACTGTTATAGCATTCTGAACTGATCTGTGAATATAAGAAAAATATAAAATTAGTTTCTTATTTATTTATTATGAATATAATATTTTTTACAAAGCGCTTTAGATAAATAAATGAAAATAAAATTAATAATATAGAAGTCGTTATGTTGAACTATGAAATAACCAATTAATGATCGACTGGTAACGGGTTAAGTCCGCAGAATTATGCTTGGTGGCGGACGACTACGCGGCTGGATGTTTGGACCAGCGAGGGGCACGCCACTGAAGGGTTAACCTTAATAGGGGTGTCGTACCAAAATAGTGATTTTCTTTTCATATTTTTTATTCATTTATTGTATTTATCGTATGTAGAATGTAGGTTTTGTGTATTCTAATAAACAACTTTAAAATTGTATTAATTAAATGATATATATACGGAACGTCGTCTGAAAATTTTTTTTTGCTTAATAAGTAGTGTGCGTGAAAATATAAGATTCCATTTTTTTTTCTAAATTTTTTTTATTAATAAGATATTCTCATCATAATATGTGATATACACTAACCTAAGCAATAGAATAATTTATCAAGCATTTTAATGTGCTCTCAGTATTCAGTAATCATAGTAAATATATTTGAAACATTATTCTCGTTTTTCAGAAATGGCATCCCTAAATATTAACCCTACAAACGGGCACATGTAGGCGCACATTATATTGCATTCATGGGCTCTCGAGCGTGGCAACGGCAAAGTAACTAAACGTACCCCGCGATCGTCACTTGTTATTTATTATTTTAAACGGCACAGCTATAACGTTGCGATTTGGGGGTCAACACGATGTATGCCAGCGTTGAAGGATTACACTTAGCACCTGACTTTTTTTAATATTTCTCCATTGGCAAAGTCTACAATATTGAAAAATTTGAAAATTTATTCAATGTTGTTAAAATTTTATGAGTAATACACTCGTATTAATCGTCTACAAATAATAAAAAATAAAGAAAATATTAGATACCTACTTACTTTTAACTCTTCTCTCACAAAAAACTCTTAAGAATTTGTCTTTATCTTCTAAAAATGAAGGAATAATTATTTATCTCGACACGGCATAAGCAATACAAGGAAATTAAAAATAAAAATAATAATTAACAATAATGAATGATTAAAAAAAAATCAATGTTGTTTCCGACTGCGCCAAAACAAGTCTCCAATTCAGTATATACATATATCAGGTGTTAAACTGACGTTGATTTTGAATTAACTATCTAATTAGTCGTTAATGTTGATTTTTAATAAAAAAGGTATCATTCGAATTTTAAGGTTGCCCAACCAACTTATTAAATATAGGCCTTTAGTAACACAGGTCTTTAGTAACGAGACTAGGGAATTTATTAAGTACTTTGGTATTTTTAATCAATGAAAATATAAGGCAAATACTACTCGGATAGAGACATGAGCTCAACGGCGTGGTGGTTAGTGCGTTGGGTCTATGATGCTAAAGTTAGGCAAATGCCACAAAGGCCGCTCATTCGATCTTGGGTCTTGACCTATTTTAACTATAAATTTTATTAAAATGTCAATGTCATCCCTAATCATAAAGAAATACAAATTTACGATTACTTGTCATACATTTTTTATCTTTGAAGAAATCATTTATTTTACAATATAACAATTATGCTTTTTTTTATAATTGCAAAAACACACTGTGATAGCAAAAAATAGGTCAATATATTTTTCAACCCTTTGATAGCAGCGTGACGGAGTTTACCAATATTTTTCCAATCAAGTGGAACCGACAACATTTGGTGTTAAAATGTTTCTTTGTCTGTAAATTTGTCAACCAATCATCCGTTAACTATTGTCATGAAATAAAACCGAGTATTTTATTCTTTTGCTTTATTATTTCAGTACATATATCAATTATGTAATTAACTTTCTCTTTCGGAAACATTAGGTACCTACTCAAAATCCAATTTGTGTATCACGAAAATGGTAACCAAGGTTAAGTTAGATATCGAACTACGCAAACGTAGCGAAGTGTTTTCTCCAAACTTTACAATTAGTGTACGTGCACACTAAATAAACAAAATTATTGAATATTAGACAATATAACTTGTATAGCTTACCATCTAGATACGTCATGATAAAAAAAGGAAATTGTTTCCAAGAAAATGATATGAAAATAAAATAGGTGAGCCATTCACCGCTTTTTTAATTCATACAGTCTTAAATGTGAGTATCAAAAACTATTAACCCTAAAATGGAGCAATTAAAAATAATGATCTAAGACCGACTGACAACAGATGAATATCTTTCTAAAAAGCGGCATTTCATTCTTTAATTGCTAAATTAGCTCAACTGTGCCTTATTTTATTACATTCTGTTTTTTGCAAATGTTAACATGATCTTTCTATAAATCGTTATGATCTAAGCGAGCACGTAACTTAAGTGTATCGGGACCGTGTCCGATTAAATATTGATGTAATTTATAGCGCGTCGATACCGACAAAGGGTTGGCAAATAGAGTATAAAAAATGTCAAATGGCATGCATTTTTAAATTATACCGTTCTATTGGTTATACAGCCGGTGTTATTTATCTAGAATTTTTTGGAATCAGAAGTAATAGCTAGATTTTGATAAATTTATTATGGCTTTGAATGTCTTTATGATAGAAATCGAAAGGCTAAAAGTTCTTAGATAGAAAAACAAAATCATGTAACTGAACTTGGATACCCACATCTTTCTGTGTTTTGTGGGTTAACCTCTTTAACAGGAAGTCATACCAAAGAGTACCTATGTTGTTGTTAACTATATAGAAATAAATATGTACGTATGTATCACTGGTCATTCAAATAAATGTGCCGTATTTTAATGGTTATAATACATCTTATGGCTTTTGTTGAAATAGTAGTTATAGCTGCTTATACTTAATCTATCATATAACTTTGCACCCACAATATTAGTTTTAACTTTAATTTAATTTAGTGAAAAATTTGCAATAATTTATACGTTATATTTTTTTAAATTCTTAAAACAAAGAAACCAAATATCTGAAGGTTTGTTTCTAAAACAAAGTTATCTCGATTGTTCAATAAATAAAAATAGGTAAAGAACAAGTTCATCAATATTAATATGTAATAAACCGGCTTATTTTAACTTCAAAACTATAAATGGGCGTATCCTTTCAAGTGCCTGACCCACTGGAGTGGTGTAGGAATAAAACAGGGTGAGCAATGTTCCAGCCCACAGTGCACACCGCGCAGGCGCACTGCACTGTGGTCCCGGAATCTAGTCATGGATAAAATAGTTATAAGTATAATGTGTCATGTGTTGTGATCGTAGTGTATAGTGTTTATATTCATATTTTTATAACATATCGATAAAGTGCCTCCGGTTTTTTAAAGGTAAGTTTCTTACTGTCAAATGTTTACTTACAATAAGTTACGTTACATTTTGTTTATTTTATTATAGTAATGATTAAATTTATATGAAACAAAGTACCACCGAACTGCTAGTACCAAAGTTGGTACTTAGATTTGATAAATTTGAATAAACACTAAGTAATGTGGAATAAGTTATGGACTTTTTTTTCTAACTTTATACTTTTTATATCTTGATACTTAAAATTTAATTGATAGTCATTTAAGACGTTAGTTCTTGCCGGTGAACGATACATGCCTCTCCTGTCTTTATCCTACTTTCTCTTTCAGTTGTTCAGTTGTTGAGTGTTGAGTACATATATTTTCTACTTTGTCTCCCGCTTACTCGCTTGACTTCCTTCCAGTTTGTTTTCTTCCAGAAATGTCCTAGCTTTTTACGTTTTTCTTCTTTTTATGTTTTCTTTTTTATAGCATATAAAAGCCGGTTCTTCTCATTGATCATTCTCTTTATTCTCAATTCTTCTTCACTGGATTTCGATTCTGTACAGATAAGCCTTTTCATCCTTTGACGGCATCATAACTCAAATGGCTCTACTCTCTTTTTCATTTGTAGTTCTTAATAAATTGCTTACGTACATATCCTAAAATAAAAGAGACTTATACACGTTTTCAATAACCTAGAATTAGGCATAGCTTAACGCGAATCGTACAAATCACCTAAGCAGCTTAGTTTAAATCCAAATAAACAAATAGTTTTTTTATCTCTTGATACTTTTGTGATCTGTTATATTACGCAAATATGAAATGAAATGAAATGAAAATATCTTTATTCAAGTAGGCTATTACAAGCACTTTTGAATCGTCCAAAAAAATTTTTTTCCCCTACCACTTCTTCAGGACGTTTTTTAGCTGACAAGAAGAACAAGCGAAAGAAACTTACCAGCTTTTTATCATGTAACCAATACCTAGCGCAAGCCGCCGCATAATGCATGTCATAATATGCATTAGGAATTGCATTATGTCGTTAGGTAGTTCTTAACGACAACTTTAGGCGACTCCTAAGTTTAGTGAAAACAACCATTTATTATATTATAGCCGTCGCTTTGTTCTAAGCCAATTGGCATTGATTTGATAATAAGTTTATGTAAAATCTGCTACTATTAAGAGCTGATAAGTATTTTTCGCCAATTCTTGTCAGTAAAAAGATACTTAATGATGCATAAAAAGTGTTTGACGTTTTAAAAGATTTCTTGCCTAACAACAGTAACCAAAAAAATATCTAGACTTTGTGATTAGTACAAATATCTCAAGGTAGCAATGAATAGGACACAAATCCTTATTTTTATACGTTATCTCTAATATCTTTAAAAATAATATAAAATATATAATTATAGTCTCTAATATCTTCAGATAATGGCAGGTTACAATAAACAACCATGATTAGTCGAATAATAAGAAGTAACACTAAAGTTCCTACTACAGTTTTCCGACGCGTGCCGCCTACCCGTCGGCACGTGGCTTGTACCTACCTTTTTTTTGTTAACGCTGGGGAAATGCACCTTAAGCCTTAAACTAGGTCTCCTCTTCCACCCCGCCTTGAAAAGGGTGGGTTAGTGTGGAAGTCCTACCTGGTAAAACCCGCTGCGGTTCACCTGACGCGGATAGGAAGAACCCAGTATCCTAGGATAGGGTTCGGTTTCTTCCGCCGTGCTGGGACTCCTCTCGAGTGAGAATAGGAGTCGCCTTCTGCGGGAGCTTGTACCTACCTACCTTCGCCATCAGCTATGCTATTCTGTTAAGTAATAAAGTTATATTTCATTGAAGCACTATCATGTCACATCACTGTGTTCGTTGTCGATTTCAAGACTGTTTCATAATAGGATAGCAATGTAGTAGTTAGGGTGCATGCTTTTCCTTCGGATAAAATCGAGCTTCGAGCTTTATTAACGGGAAATTGTGGAGATGGCCTTATAGGGACAACTGCCTTTCAGTTTGTGATTATTTAAAAACAAGTGTCATATACTGTTTTTAATTAGAGTTGGGGCCTTTATCAGCCGTGAAGTCCGTAGGTAGATCCGCCCCTGTGCGCAGCTTTGCATAAAAAACTTATCACTTCGCTGTTTTTGTCAAAATTAAAATAATATTGTTGAGATTCCTTGTAGGTGAAGTGACACACCATTGCTATCAATTTCATTATGTTTATCGCCATGCTTGAGTCAGTATGCTAATTACTACATGCCATCATTGTACTCGGCATAATTAGTGTCAGTAGATTTTTATAATTTATCATATATACAGTTCAATGGAGTTTTGTGAAATGTGTACAGCTATGAATACTTCATCATCATCAGCCCTTTTACGTCCCCACTGCAGGGGCTCAGGCCTTCCTTATGGATGGTTAAGGAGGATGGGCCATGACCCTCCACGCTGGCCCAATGCGGATTGGACTAATTACTTCTTCCGTAACCGATCAAAACGTAAACGAACTCGTACCGAGTATTTTTCCAATTTTAATTGTTCATTTTTATTCAGTTTCGTTTTGACATTGATTTTGGCTTTTTTGACCGATTTATAGTTCATGTTATTGTAATTAGGCTAATTTTCTAGTCGCACGAACTTCTATGATTCCCCATTGATATCGAATTTGTTTGTTATAAAGTTTTGCTAGAAGATTTTCTTCGGGGGATTTTCTTTTCACATCCCATATTCTTCCGCTTTTACTGGGGCACATGAACATTGTTCAGTATAATAAATTATTAAAATTCAAATAGTATTCTGTTAACAAATTAAAAACAATATTACAATGTCACATTTTTACTTTATAAAGTAAAATAGTAAATATGTTATAGTTCGTGAATAGTTAAACGACATACTACTAATGTAAAAGTACACATTTACATAAATTTATTATCTAATTCATATTTTTTATAAATACGAAATAGCTTAATAAATTTTGATAAAATGTCATGGGTCTATTTCGCAAGTATCTCTATCTCTCCATCAAAAAAAATACCTTTAAATCTGTTCATAAGCCACAAAATTATAGCCGAACAAACAATTTGAGAATCTACTCCTTAAAAAAAAGAATAAAGAACGATACTTATTTTATAGTTAATAATCAGAATCGGTCCATAAATAAGGAAGTTGTGGCATAACGTACTTAAATAGGTATATAGACCAGTTTTTTCCCGCATATCCAAATTTATAGTATGTAGCTTCCCGTAAGTGGAAGAATTTTCATGATCGGATCAGTGTTTCCGAAGATTAGCCCTTATAAAAAACAAATGAAGTTAGAAGCTTTACCTTTATAATATAACTACAGATGGATCGACAACCACCTCCTTTTTGTTTCGAAGTCGGCTAAATATGCCCGGTGTGCCAGTGGTTGCAAGTATATTACAAACAAATGAGTATCGCGTGCCGAGCGCGTGCCGATATGCCGTCACGCCCGCGCACAATTATGGTGTACACTTCATTCGACAAACGGATCGAAATCAAATGGAGAGTTAAATGTTCTATAATTAAGTGAACATGTTTAATATTTTAACAACTTTACTGTCTTAAAAACAGCCTCAAACTCGGCGTAGAACGGAGCGCTACCACATCAAAAAGGTTCAATCAAATAACCCCAAAAAGCAATATAGTTTTTCATTGAAGCATTGCCTTGACTGTGTTGCATTCGACTGTCTGCTCATAAAAGACGCCAGGATGTCCTTGTAATTTCCCAACTATATTTTTACACGCATCATTAAATATACTTCTCTACTTAAAATTTCATTTGGATTAGAATACGTTGGTTATTTTTAGCATATATACAGTATTAGATTCAAAATATAATACTGAATTAAATGAATTAAAAAAAATAGTATATGAAGCAATATGAACTAAAAAAGTTTCTTTTTCGTTTATTTATTAGATTATTGAAATAGGCTAATAGCAGTATCTATATGTTTATAATCATTTTCTGTATAACAGATTCTTAAATAAAATCGGTTCTCTGTCCTTTGTTAAAGAGTAATATAATATGGCAATATGTGCACAGAATAACATCCAATTTCTATGATAATAATAATAACAACACACTCTACCGCCCCAAATCGGAACCGCCGACCGGAAGTCGGAAGTGATAAAGTTCAACTGACTTTCCGTAACAGCCGGTCACGCGATCTAGAGGTGGTCACCTGTCGTACTGATATAATTGAGCTAAATCAAACACAAGGGTGTATTGGGGTTGATGGCAAACATGTTATAATTGTGAAGTTAGTTTTTGTTTGAATAAAGTTAGTTTCCGTCGATTGTTTCATCAGCTTTTATCACCAACAGATCGCGCTAGTACTTTATTAAAAAAGATGTTTTTTTTATCAAAGAAAATGTCTGAATATTAGTTTTTAAAAATATGTCCGTTTTGAGTCTAAATAACACAAGTTAAGTAAAACTTATGTCTTTTTAAACTTAATGAGGTTATACAACTTTTATTTGTCAGCTTTGAAATTGTAATCCCTTAAGAAATATATGTATACTCCACTCCACCGATTTAGGGTTAGATTTCCCAAAACCAAATCAGACCAACAACAACCTTTACTTATTTTTGTGTATATACTTAATTCTTTTTATTATTGTTTCAGATTTCTCGCGACAATGTTTGGTACAGACTTCGAAGAATATTGTGACTTCAACGACAGTATCTGCAGCAATGATTCGGGCATCGATAGATCCTACGGAGATGCTCTAGCGACACCGACTTCTATAAACAACACTCCATTGAAACATGATACATCTGACCTTGGAATTTCTCTTACACCGAATAAACAAGCTATTAATGTGCGAAGAAAACTGTTCGATGATGATTACGAATTTCAGTTGCATGAACCATTAGATATTAAATCGTTTGAAGATAATGTTAATACAATGGATAATACATCGACACCAATAAAAGCTAAGAAACCTAAAGACACGACCAAGCCAAAAAGGAAATATGCAAATGGAAAAAACAGAGTAACCAGATGTAAGAGCCCTACCCAGATCATGAGGATAAAGCGGAACAGAAGGATGAAAGCCAATGATAGAGAAAGAAATAGAATGCACATGTTGAACGAGGCATTAGACAGACTAAGATGTGTACTGCCAACATTCCCAGAAGATACAAAACTAACAAAAATTGAGACTCTAAGATTTGCTCATAACTATATTTTTGCTTTAAGCCAAACATTAGAATCGCTAGACAACCTTAATTCTGGTAATATACCATCGGAAGGTTACGCTTTAAATTACGAAAAACTACAACAATATTCTATAGCAGGAGAAAAGATAGCAAAAGATGCATTTAGAGATATGTTTTTGGTACCAAATAAATGTGACGAATATAACAATGATGGTAGTTACAGGAACTTCCAAGGTTTTAGTAAGCCATTTCCTAATGGCTCCAACTTTATGCAGACATCTGAGGGTGTTCTGATAAACGTAGGCAATGTTACTGTATCAGTAAATAATAAAGGAGGCAACTGTATTACGTCAACTACAGGCAGTGGTTTCTTTACACACCCTTCAAGTTTTGGAGATGACATCAATCATCAAAATTTTTATCAAGAAAGGAGTTTTGGAACTTGTAATAACTTTAATGACTCATACGAGTCCAACGTGCCTGTCAATAATGAAGGCTATTTCAACCAAACAAATTACGAACTTTTCAAGAATGCTTTTGAAACTGCTAAGAACAGAAAATATCCAAAGGCAAACGAGCTTACGTCAAACTATAATAATTTTAATAATAACGCTTATTTGCAGACTGATAAACAATATTATGGGACAGATGTGAATTACTCACAGAGTAGTTATTATTATAACCAAAGATATAAAGATTTTTATAATAGACCTTCTAGTATTTTAAATGCTCAAATATGAGTAAAATTTATATAATATGGATGGTAACAAATTTTTATTTTGTTTGTTCGTCAGATAAATTACTGAAGAATTCATATTCTTATTTTTTGCGTAATTAATAAATTACATAATATCGAGTTGAAATGTGGCATGGATCACGTCTTTGTGCATTTTCTACATAGTTGTAACATAACAAGCCTCAACTTCTCAACATTAATGCCTATTATCTAAGCCATTTATTAAATTATGGCTTAGATAATAGGCATTTATTAAATTGAAGCAGATAAAAATAAATACATTTCGAGTACATTTCTGTTATCTGACTGACGAACTGAATAGAATTTATTTTTTACTCATCATGCCTATTATAATAATACATTTTGTACATTCAAAGCTAGTCATGTCATGTAAGATATTTTACATTTACTGTATTTAAAAAAACATAGGGATATTATAATGAATTTTATAAGACAATAAGACCTAGTATTATTTTAAGTTGTACGTACCAAAGTTTATACACTAGTCATTTTTGTACTGATCAAATAAAATATGTTTTATATTTTTCTCTTTTTATTTGACCTTCATAGATAAAAAGCATATTGTATTTAGAGAAATTTGTTTCGCTAGAATTTTCTGATTTTTCAATTACTCACAATAATTCCGTTGAATTCGTTTAAATATGAACTAGATTCGCACTTGATTTAACAGTGGATAATAATAAAAGCAAAAATCATGAATATAAATCAAATTGGAACAATGGTGGCTAAAGAGCGAAAAGTTGTGAATGTTAGGCGCACCCCTGTGCAAGCGCATTGTTCGAAATCTTTTGAATGCTGCCACTCTCACCCTGCATCATGTGTAGAGAATCCTAAACTATAGCTGATTGAAATAAGGTTGTTAATTCCATAGTTACACTAGGCCAATGGTAAATTCATAGGGGCACCCGTTTTTGGGTCGAGTTACGAAAACTAATGTTTACTTTGGAAATTCGTTACGGGTTGTTTTGTTGGACGTCTGTGTTTGCTCCAATGATTTGGGTGTCATGTAGTTTTGTATAGACGTTATTACGGAACATCGAACCGATGAATGATTATGGTTTTAACTATGATTTGTAGAATGCCAAGTTTGTGCAGTATGTCATATATACTTTTCAATGATAATATTATTATTGATATCGTGTGTTATAGATTATTGACTACTAAACAATCTTTAAACCTAAGTCTAATTTTTCTTAATGGATAAATATAAATGAAAATTATAACATCTCTAGAAATACCGTAAATATTAATACTAATATTCACAAATAACGTGAAAAACCAAGATTTTTATCAAAATTTGAAAAGATGGATTAAGTTTCTTAATAACAAGTGATTATTATTTTAAAGATAATGCTAGAATGCAATATGTATTTATAAAATGTTTTTCATTCAAAATATAGGTAACTAGCTGTCTTCCTCCTTCTTCATCTGCGTTATTACAATCTATGTCATTCGCGGATGATGTGGCTTTTTGTAGGTGAAAGAATTTTCATGATCAGGTAAATATTTCCTAAGTTTAACCCCTACAATCAAACGAAATAAGAAACTACTATTTTTTATATAAGATCGTACAGTCATTGATAAAGGTTTTTGTGGTGAAACCAAATTATTTAAAACATAATGATTTCAAGAAAACATACAATGCAACTAGACAGTGGAATGTATATGAATAATAATACTGGAACTACTGATACTGCGCCATAGAGCTTAAAAGTACACATACATGTTGTTGACCAAAAAGCAACCTTACAGGTTAAATGGGGGTGAATTAGAAAATTATAAAAAAAATAAAAGTTTCGCAAGCTATGAGTATATTGTATGACACAAGACATCAAGTAACTGTTTACATTAGTAATCGCAAGATAAATAGTTTTGTAAAAGAAGATCTATGGTTTTAAAAATGTAATATTTATTATACGGAACTCTATGCCTAAGAGTCGTTTTCGGCCGTTCTTATATTAATAAATAATTACGCGTTACGATAATTAATTAGTTAATCAACACAGGCTACATATACGTGGTTCTAAGAATATTTCACAAGTAATTTTAGCATGTATTTAAATAAAAAAATCATGAAATAGAACATTACGCAGCCAAACTTTTTAATAGGAATTAAAACTTAAAATAGCACAATGACAACTGTGAAATCATTATTAATTAAACCAAAATCTGCGTTTTCGTCACGCACAATTATACATAAGTGGCGCATGCGTGTGGCCCAAATGTGTAATACAGAGGAAATTAACTTCCGCCATACTTTGAATTGACGAAATAGTTTTTAGTGTTACTGGAAAACATTAATTTTAAAAGTTAAGGTATAGTAAGTTGAGTTAAAAGAAAGATCTAATCATTTCTTAGTTGGCATTCAAAAGGCTCCGAAACTGCTGGACCAATTTAAATAAATCGTTCACCTACCGAAAGCTACATCAAACTCGGGTGACAGAGGCTTCAAATTAAGAGGACGAATCCGCGGAACAGCAACTGTTTCGTAATATTATATTAGATTCATGATAGTATCCTTAAACTTGTAATAAAATCTTTCTGGCTATGCCATTTGTATCTGGCTAGTTTTGGTGTTATTAAATTTTAAAGAAAATAACTCCGAATTCAAATGCAGAAAATGTATGATACATTTGTTTTTCTTACTGTCAAAATGAATATAAGGTTGAAATTCGATACATTTTAAAATTTTATTACAAATAAGACAAAAAAGTAACGCAAGCAACAAAAAAAACATGTGACGTGTATGAAAAAAAATGTGAAGTTACTTTACTATAAATTGGGTTTAAGCATTTTTAGTCCGCCAATTTTGTTGTCAAAAATGCGCGTTGCTCCGGTCGTCCCTTTACGGAAAATGGATGCCATTTTTGAAATAGTGAAGCAAGATTTACTACAAATCAGTTTTTGCGCATTTGAAAATTTGAAATACAAAAAGTTGGATATTTGGGTACCTCACGAGCTCACTGAAAGAAACCTCACAGAAATACCAAGAAATCGTTTACCGTTTATTAGTACCTAATAAACAAAATAATGTTTCACATTTAATAGGTTAAAGAAAAAGTTTTTTCGGGTTGTAATAAAAAATTCAATACATATTTTAATAACGTTTATTTACATCTAACTAAAGTATATAGGTACCATTTCGTTATAACTTTTTGCTATTATTCGAAAATCAATGATTGAGTAGTATATTAGTGGAATATTATTTCAGTAATAAACACGCCTTGGAAAATATCATTATCATATAGAAAAACACTGAGGTTACTGGCAAAAATGATATAAGAGAACATTACATTATACTTTCATTGCTCAGATTCAAAATAAAATAGATAAAACACTTGCTTAATCGAAATCTGGAACATCGGAGGTAACAAATCAAATTAAATTCATTTATTTGGTAAATGAAACACTTGAATGAAATCCTTAAAAGAAAATTAACATTATACAAAAAAAAAACTATCAATGCTACCGCACCGTGACCGCACCAAAGTGACATTACTAGATATAATTATTACTTATAACATATAATGTAAGTTCAAAATAAACAGAATTTTTAAAATTCAAATGTGTCTGGTAAATTTTTCAATTCACTATAGTCAGTACTACCAGGAGGTAATCTGGGTCCCAAGTTTTATTATTACCTTTGTTTACTTGATTTTTCTGAAATCTTTCCTACCCAAAAAGTAAAACATATATAACATTAATTACGAATTCTTGATTATTTACATTAAACGGTATAGCGACTCAATGCACCCCAAATAATGTGGACATAACAGCCGCATCCAATGTCAATACAACCAAGACCAATGGATTATCATGGTCATAGGCTGACTTAAATATATTCAGTGCCGTGTAGAAATCTATAGTCCTTATGCCATTGACTCAACGGTTGAATTCCTTTATCCTTTCAATATAACTATTAGTATTGTATTCTGGTTTGGTAGTTTATAGTCAAAAGAGAACATAATAAGTGTACTTTTAAAACTAATAACATAAAAAGATTGTAAATTCTTGAACTCGAATCGATAATTCTCAGTCAAGATTTTGAAAAGCATGATGTAAACCATAAATCCATAACGTTATGTTTTATTAAATAATCAGTATCTGCAGATCTAATCGAACTACTCAAATTAAAAGGACGGTGCTAAAATGTTGTGTTTTGTCATATCTCCCTTCTAGATCGCAGCTCCATTAGTTTACACCGCAATTTTGCAAGCCACCGAATGTCACCGCTAATCCCGCACATTCACCGAATTTCGGTTAACTCCCCTCTACGAAAGAATCCAATCATGGTGACACATGTAATAATAATAAGCTTGAGTTTATGATAATCCATAAATTGAAATGGTCCCTCTAATGGCAAACTATTAGACGTCAAGAAAGTTTTGAAAATGGAATTTGGAAATTTGTTGTTGTTAATGAATAGAAGAATTTCAAAAACAATGTCTTCTGTTGGTGACCTAGAACTACTATAACTTACTATGACAAAGAAAGAAAGAAAATACGTTAATTGACCATAAAGGTAGAATGATAACTTACAATATAAATACATTTATTTGAGAGTGGTGACCAATCAGACAAAGGAATAAGTCCTGCATTTCGGTTGCTTTCTTAGTTATCGAATACCCAAAATCAGTGAACCTTCTTAGATTGCTCTACTTTATCGTAAACGTAATAAAGATATATTCGAATTGACCATACTTTGATATGATATAAACACAACATGATATCAAACACGTGGTAACACATATCCAGAGAACAGTAGCCGCGGGCTAATTGCCTCGCTGTCTATTTATCTGTCCGTCTATTTGACGATTGTTGTTTAAAATTCATCAAGCAGCCCCGAGGGCAGTTACTAGTGTTTGATTAGTTCACTAAGCTAATACAGCAGTTTGTTTGCTTTAACTTTTTAAAAGAAACTCAATGGGGGTGTTTTTTATTGGATTTTTATTTACTTATATTTGTTGTGGTTGCTTTAGTTCAATTTTGATGAACTCCAATGGCGACAGAAATAAAGCTGCTGTAAAAAACTTTAAAAAAAGAAAGCTTATACATAAATGAAAGATCATCTCGTTAAGGAAATTATAAAGAATATTATTGACATTAAAAATATTTGTGATTTTTTGCCATTGTTATAAATAAAGATCAAACAAAACTATGTAGGCATGATGAAATTTTTTTTGTCTCTCTGATAAGATAACTTATTAAAGAGCATATTTTTAAAATTTTTACGTAATCAATAAATTACAGTGTTTCATTGAGTTAAATTGTCACATGACGACACACTTTTGTACATTTTCCACATAACTGTGACGCCCTCCCACCCCTCAACTTCAATATATGTATCTAAGCTATTTTTGTTAAATTTAAGCGAACAAGAAATATGTATCTAATATTTTTCAATAGTATGATTGACGGAGTATAAAATTTCTTTTTTTTTACCCTTGCATCATTTCTATTACCGTATCATTGTTTTCTGACTTCTTTGTGTTATTAAATATTTAAAATATTACAGACGAAGTAATATTTCTTATATCGTAGTCTTCTCAACGAAACCTTTCACTTGGTATCTATATACTTCGTTTCATTTTAATTCGACATGTCTTTTGGTGGGCAAAATTTGGGATAAATGACTAAATTAAATTTTTAAACGGTTCCATCGCGTTTGTATTTAGTTTTATTTAAACACGGGATCTGTAAATGGTCCGAAACGTCAATAAAACTAAATACATAGTCATTGATCATTATCATTTTTCGACGTTGTACAAAATATATGACAAGGTAGTTAGCGAAATATCGCTATGACATCGCTAAGATGTAGAAGCTATCCTATCCACCTCATCCCAGGCTGTCCATATTATATATGGAATGATTTAACTTAGCTTACCATCCATTGTCAATTAAACTAAATCTGTATACAACATTTCAAGCGACGTACATTGCAAATTAAATAAAAACTCATGAAAATAATACATACATGATAAGTTGAAAAAATAAATTACATATTTCTTATAAGACCACGAACATTGTTATTGATAACAATACTCTGTCGTATAAAGTATAATATTTAAATTCTATTTGAACTCTAAAGCTAGGGTAATTGAATTCATTCTTTAGTAACCAATGCGATAGGGGATTGTATACATAATGCAACATTTGGTGCAGTTGTATACACTGGGCCTCTTGAGGTTGATTGAAAACCAACTAGAGCTTTGTATGTTTGCTTGTAGAGATAACAATTGTGACGTCATTCTAGTTGAGAGTGCATCTGTACTCATTTTTATTTACAACTCTTATTTTCTGTTTAATTCATAAGCACAATCGATGAAACATCAAGTGTAGACAGTTGTTAGTAGAACTAATCGGTGGGGCTATAGTCTGTTTTTAATTGAAAAGGGCTTTTGCTTCGCCAATCTAAATCATATTCGACAAAGTTAGATATTGTTCAAATCCCAAGTCTTTCTCTAGATTCTTAGAACTGGACGTCGACAACGTTGTAATAATATAAAGGTTAAATCAAATAAAATCTATTTCAAAAGATAATAAAGGTTATATTTCATTCAATAAAGGTGTCATTTATGCCAAATTATATGCTGTTACATTACTAAACTCTTCATTGAGTTTAAGACTGATTTTTTTACAGATTAACAAAGCAGTCAAGGGATAGTAACATTTAGAAGTGGGCGAGTTAACCCGTCACTCGCCTACGGAGATATATTTCAAATTATGTGACGTTCTTATAAATACAACCCTTTCATTTATATCCGAATACTAACCGTTTATAATAATCAGATGAGGTAAGTGCGAAAGCGTGCACGCCACGCGGACGTCACGTGTCTGTGAAAATACCATACTAATTGTAGCTAAAACGACAGTTGACGATGTTATGATACCTTCAATCTTTTTAATCTAATCATTCCCTTGTCGTTTTAAACCGACTTGACTAAAGGAGGTTTGGTTATTTTGAACATTAAATAGAAAGGTGGTAGAGAACTTTATTTATATACTACAAAATGAAAGAAAGGTCATAGTTATATATTACTACACGTACCTATAGCGAATATAGTAATCTGGGATTAATTTACCAAACTTTATGTTCAAAATAAATAAATAGGTACATATTTTGCACTAGCAACACACTGTTCTTAAATTGTTTAATGGCTCAGTTACACTGATCTCAGTCACTAACCTCCGCGTGCGAATTGCGAGTTGCGAGTGACTTTTGTGAAAGAGGTGAGCCAGCAGAGGTATCACGCACTCTGATTGCTAATAATGAATAGATAGAAATAGGGTAGGAGTCTTATTAATTTACAAAATTTAAGGCGAAAACAGATCTCCAGATTACAATACGTTTTCTTGCTAAAATCTAATACGAGCCTCCTTTATAATACAATCTTGCAAAATGATTTTAATTATACACCGTTAAACCTAAATAATGTTAACACAGATAATTCCCTGTTAAACACACTTTCAAATCCAGAAGAAATAATAAAAGAACAATGGAGCAAGAAGGTGGTGCTCGGACGACAATATAGTGATGGAGCCGAAATTATGCTTAAACATTAATACCTAATTAATATATTTATGGCTCTAGAAGTTGAAAAATGTTTCTTTAACCGATCCATTAATTTGTTCAAGAATTTTAAATGCTTGTCATTAACATGTAAGTAGGTTATTTAAATAATGACAGTAGAAGGTATCACGATTGTTATTATATAAATCACATAAATTTACACCATGTGAAAAACAATAACAACCAGATTGCTCCTCGATTATGCCTAATATGCTATATTGAGGTTATACTGCAGTAATAATCGACACGTGGACGGCACGCTTTAACACTTTAACGGCGTGCGGTGCGGTGTGACGTGTGCCTCCTCGAGCACATGATACGGTTATTAACTTATTTATTTCTATCGTATCAATACACTATAAAAAACATTCATCAATATCATTATATTTTATTAAAATTTATTGGACTAATACTTGATTAATATTCCATAATAAATTTATTTCTCAGCTTTGGATTCTACTCTGTGCTTTAGATGGCATGCTAAGCTATTCGTCTTGGTTGCATCTGCAGTCATTAAAACCACTAAACCGCACCGGGCTCGCTTGATTGATCATTTTAATTTTTGATTCTATTCATAGGAAAGCCTGTGACCTAGCAGGACTATTATTTACGGGCTGATAATTATTATATTTGTATTATCATCTGTTTGGAAATATGACTTAATTAAGGGAAACTGTCTCGCGGGCAACGCCGTAAGTGCGAGTGCCCTTACGTTGTTTACTATCTTATAACGTTATATGGCGTTAACTAAATAATATCTTGTCATATATCGGTTCACACGATCGAATGCACGTACTTAAATTAATAAACGTATGTAAACGCATCATTTTCATGTGATGGTTTGGTTGGTATAATATACAATAATCCGAGTGAACTTTTGATGACACTCGAAATGTTTGCAAATCCTCACCTAAACTAACACACTTGACCATTTCGTTATACGGTTTTTGGTTGACTACAAAAAAGTGACACGGTTCATATCAAGTGGGATAAATTATACCAACGATTACTCAGCGTTTAGCGCTTGCAGTGACAGGGTTAATTTAAAAAGGATGTCGTGTGAAATATTCAACATTAATAGGGATTATATTTTTTATGATTTTAAGAGTGGATCATGATGATATTTATTTTAGTTCATATTTTGTATCCGTGGGAATAAATTCGTAACAATGTTGTATAGCCATCTGATAAAGTATTTTATTTTATTAAATATTATGATGATCCAGTAGATATTAATTTTATGGGAACTTTTTTCAAAAAATTTAACTGACTTCAAACTTTAAAAAAGTGACAAATAATATTTATCTCCAAGGCGACTCACTCAAAAAAATGCTATTGAAGTCGGGCGGAGTTTTTTGTTTGGATAGGCTCCGAAACTATTGGACAGATTTATATAAGTCTTACATGTACGCGAAGCTACATAATACACAGGGAACATAGGCTATATAATTTATGCAGCCGAAGTCGAGGGTAAGCAGCTAGTTTGATAGAAATTGGTTCACAATTCAATAAGAAATCGATGAACGTACCTACATTCATAAAAATATGTATACTTCTTTAATATTTCTGGATTCGGAATTAGAATGAATGCAAAATACGAAATCTTTTGTTTTTTTAGCTGAAATAAACATATCATCTAAATATTTCAGTGATATTTGATAAAAAGCATATTTTGTTTTGTTATAAAATTAAAATTACTGATTTGATTTCGATTAAATTTAAATGGGATCACCCCAGTTTATTAAACTGTTGAATAAAAAAATAATTTTGATTATTGGTCAATAAATGTCGGAAATTGGTATCTACAATACCCCTACTGTAGATACAATAGAGGCGGCTCTAGTAGAACAAATATTTGACAAGTTGATCAAAATTGAAATATCTCTACGTGTCGCGCTTATAACCGATACCTCCGAGGCTGAGTGACTCGAAAGCCTGTTTTGATTCCCGGTCGTGTCAAAGAAAATAAAGCATATTGTCTCTAGTCCTAATTTTGCGGTATCATTTGTTCCAAATTACCAACTTAATTAATTTGGAATCTGAGCAAAGTCTAACTATTGTCTACTTTCGTACTACATTTAAATATTTTAAAATCTAATCCTATTAATATTATGAATGTGAAAGTTTCTTTGTTTGGATGTTTAGATGTTTGGATGTTTTCCGTCAATCACGCCGAAACTACTGAACAGATTTTGATAAAAATTGGTACACAGATAGGGTATTAGCTGACTTAGATAATAGGATACTTTTTATCCCACTAAACATTTCCCTAGGGTCCACGCGGGCGAAGCCGCTGGCGAAAGCTAGTCTATTATAAAACATTTAAGTATAAATTCGATTTTTTATAGATACGATGTGATAATTTCATAGTTCCGTAGCATATGTCTTCGCTGTCTGTGCACCTATGCATTTTATGTCTAAATCTTAATCTATGGATTTTCTTTTGAATCGTTATAAAAGAACTTTTAAAATAATCACAGAGTACAAGACGTTAATAGTAACTTCTTTAACAAGACACAATAATATAACTGATCTTTATCTATGCAATGATATAATAAATATAGTATATGTTTAAATTAATAAACACATTTCGATTTAAGAATATACCAACCGTCGACCGGCGTAATACACGATACCAACAGTTTAACAGACATTATACTAACTAACAATACAATAATCACAGACACACATGGAATATGTTTCGATACCGCATAATTATAAACTCAATACACTGTTGATAGTTAGGAGAATAATCAAGTAAATTAAAGTTACATTGTTGTCATAGAAACAAACCAATCATAGCTATCTAGTGGAATATAATTGAATTTATTGCAAAAATAAAATTCGGGTGGCATAATATTGTTTACATACCAAGCAAAAACTCAAAAGGTTTGTGAAAAGAAAATAAATCATCTATACATAGTATAAAACAAATTAGCTTATCGCTGTCTGTACGCTGAGTTCTTTTAGAATCACAGGGTGATTCGAGAGGAAGGTTTATATGTATATTATTGGACCACGCGGGGGAAGCCGCTTGTGGAAAACTAGTTATTATTATAAATCAAATCATTATTATAAGAAGTAGTTGCAAGCGTACAAGCTAAAGGATAATTAAAAATGGTTCTTCCGACAATCTTAATTAAATGAAGAGAATACCTATCGATAAATATAGGTGTGCCAGAATCTTATGGTAAATCGCGAAATTTTAATTTGTAGAAGGCAATTTTGAGAAAAAAGGATAAAGACGTCTTGAAACTTGTAATACATTGAATATAACTAACACTTTTCAAGAACGTCCTCATATCAAAAGTACTCCTAACCAATTTCCAATCTCGTACATTTTTTCATATAGACTAGCCATCTGCATGGGTCATAATATAGTGCACAAATATACACCTGGAAGATTTTATGGAAACTTGAACTTTCGGTTTGATACATTTATCATTACTGGTCTTGAAAAATAAGGTATCTTGACTGACATTTTTTAATTTTACAATCTAAATAGAATCTGATACGATACCGGCCTCAAAATTCCCGTTTTAAAAAAATACCAATTAGATTCATTATATTTTAAGAAGAACAATGACTGAAGTACCAAACCGGAAGTTCAAGTTTCTGTAGATGCACCCACCTGTATATTATAACAACCAATATCTAATATTTTGATTGAACAGCACCCGGCCCAAGAGAAAACCCAATAATATTTTACCTGACTCAGAATCTAACACGAATAAATAAAAGAAGCTTCACTTTATGTATTTATATATTGCCAATCTCTAATATGGTGACTGTCTGTTACGTTTATATATTTTACAGTATATATAGAATTCGTATTTGTTCTTTTGGTTTTTCCAGAGTCACTACTATAATTATAGAAGTAAACCGCTTATACATTATTGTTAATTGTAAATGTAATACTACCTAAGTAATCGTTATTCAAGGTGAAACTTCACAAATGTTTTGTTTTTATTCTTTGTTTCCAATGCTTACTTACTGATCCACTATAGATCAAAATACTATTTTACATGTTAATAACTAACAGCTATAGACACGTTACACGTTGCATAGGCATCGTAAGAAAAGTTTATGTTCTTGTATTGTTTTTTAAAACAACATATAATAACATATACCTCTATAGTGGTACGGGAAACCGCTGCCTGAAAAACGGGTTATCTTAGTTCGGTTACTGGCTTTGCACTGCCCAATATTAAGCTAAATAATGTATCCTACACCTAAGTTAGCACATTAAGTACTTACGCATATGTATCATAGTGGTATGTGCAAAATAAATAAATCATTCATTCATTCAAATCCTATTTTTTCATTTCCAATAAGACTTCTCTGTGTGAAATAGAACAGGGAGAAAAAAACAGCTCTTGCTGATTTTCTTGCTAATTCTTCTCAGTACAAGGTGTCCGCCGAACCGTTGGTGTAGTTTTCGACTTTCACGGGTGCTATGTAACAGCCTAGACTGAATAAACGATTTTTATTTGTAGAAAAATGTCTATATATCTTCTCATATACTAATAATTCGTTTTATTGAAGTAGTCGACACGGCAACGAATATATACGAATTAATTATTTAGAAAAAAATGAGTATCAAGACTAATCATTCCTAGTTATCGTTCAATTCATAAACACATTTTAAAACCAAAAAAAATTCGTTGATCTTCAACTTCTTTTCAGAAATTTTGCAATAAAAATTTGAAAAAATATTTCTCGCTTAAGATATCAATGGCTTTTTAGGCATTTTCACAAAATAAGTTAATGTTTTCACAAATATTCCCAACTTATTTTACAGTTTCCATTAAAAGATTTTACACATATAAAAATAAAACACATTTTTTTGTTACTGTTAAAATACATTATAGAATTATGTTTTCTTTGTACATCGAGACATCAATAATATTTTTTTTTGTAAAGCTAAAATATGTTTATTATAAAATCTTATAAACTAAACAGAGGAATCAATTTTCTAAATTGTAGTAATCCTATTGATATCAAAATTAGTTTTCAGTACGATCACGGCATCATTCCGTTAATTTTGTAAATAATTTGTATTCTTTTTAATTATATCCTAACACAAACAATAACCAGAAGCCTAATTATCTGTTTTTAAAATCTAACGCAATTGTTTTCAATTTGACATTTGAAAGATGTTACAACTATTTAGTAGTGTTGAAAGTTCTTCTTTTATGTATTTACAAAAGTACCATAGTTATAGTGATCTTTGCTTTCGAAAGAACAATATCAAGGAAGAACTGGTTAATTCTAACTATCGGTCAGTCTTTCGACTCTCGTGTCTCTTACACTACGGGATGTTGGCAAAATTTCTGTGCACAACGGAACAAGGTAATAACAAAAAAAAGGAAAAACTATTTGATATGTGACGCGAGTGCGATGGCGAGGGTCGTTTTAAAAAAAAAATTCAATGAACGAAGTCATTAATTTGACGTTAATTAGAATTGTCTTAGCTAAGCGATAAATGCTTGCAATCTTTTTAGAGAAGTAAAAAAAAAGAGTTGAATACTAGCTACAATCTTTCGACGGATTTAACTAAGTCTTAATTATATTTCTTGTTCATTTAAATCTTCATATGTTAAAAAGCGATTTCTACTTTTAAAGTCACATGCTATAACTTTTAAAGTGATCACGACAGATTTTAAAATTATACAATGACCTATAGCGAATTATTGATTAGATATTAACAAGCGTAAAATTAAACAGAATTTTGTCATAATAAATATTATTTCACGGTAACATTCTAGTTACTCCCACGCACGGTCCTGTGACCAATCAATATATCGCCAATGTTACGGTTGTCAAAAAGTATATATGTATATTAAACAAGCAATGAATTGCACGTGCCTTAGTTTGCGTTTGACGACAAATATTATTAATTTCATTAATAGTTTGAGTGGTAGAGCGAAGTATTTATATTTTTAAGAATGGTAAAGAAACTTTGAAATTAATTAAAGTGACTTCATTTTACTTCATTGTAAAATCTCTTTTACCAAGAACACGTTTCAATGTACTATATTTGATATTTTGGAAAATTTTAACGTTTTGCAAGTGACCTGCAAGTTTGCTCGTCACTTTTTTATTAACTTGATAAAAAATGAGCTCATTTTCTCTCTTACGTATGTAATATCATTCGAATTTCAGGATATTTCTAAGAATCAATCAATTTAATATCATAAGAATTTCAGGATTATTTCTAAGAACGTAATGTCTACATAATCTTCTAAACACTATCGTTGAATTTCTTAAGCATACCTAGGGAAATTTAACGCGTTACACTAAAACCATGACCGAAAGATTTTTATTTTTAATCAATTTCAAAAACAAAGACAAATTCAAAATATTCTTTATTCAAACTATCCAGTATTTTTTGCCGACGTCGTTTAGTTAATAAGAAGAACGACACATGAACCTCATCAGCAATGCTATTTTTTCCATCCGATCAACCTTGAAAAAAATCGCTAGTTAACAAGAAGACCGCCTTTTGTACATAGTCCATGTGATTTTCTTATTGTATTATTGTAATATGGAATATTTACTCACTTTACAAGAACTCTGTAAATATCTAAAATTTACAAAACGGATTCTTTCCAAAATTCATCCAAAAACTATGGGAACAAAAACCCCATAGTTGAACTATTTGACCGATTGTGCTGGTGTCAAATCGTTTACCGTTATCTGGGCACCATCTGTCGTGCTGCGCCGCTGCACCGAGCACAATGCATCCCATTCATACCAAACATTTTTATCGAAAAAATGGATTTTGAGTAGAAAAAATGCTATATAGGTCGGCGTTACCTTTAAGTGGGGTTGTTTACCGTAAAATGCAGTATTTTTTAAAATATACGATAGATTAAAACGTCCATGGGTAGTTTAAATTAATTTAATACAAATATATTTTATAGTAATAGTGATCACTAGAAAGCATTTACAATTGCAATTTCAAGTAGCTAATATTTGAAGTTTACAAGGAGAATAGAATCTCAATGGATTTGTATTAGAAGAATAGGTACATTATGAATTTGTCAATCGAATGTAAAGGCTTTTCTCTACCCACTGAGAACTGGCTGTTGAATTATTTGTATACTCTAATTAATACTTATTTTATGTAGGTATATGTATGTGATAAATCTTACCATCCATCTTGAGCACCGAAAATTATCTAATTTACAATTAATTTGTAACATATATTACATTAATTCTTCTTCATCAGATGGAATACAAGGAAAAGGAATATAATTTTGAGAATTAGAACGAAATGTTTGTTAAATCTTTTTTAAGTTTACATAATTCTGGTGTTGTTCTCCCAAAATGTATCTATGTGTACTTTAGTGTGTATGGGCGCACTGTTTCTGCGTATAAAGTGAGTATACACATGCACCTGGCATTGTATGAATGGCACACGACCCCTCCGCACAGCCCTTGGTACCATAAGATTTAATTACTGCCTTTATGGCTACCGATTTATTGCTACTGTTTGGTTTTATGGTTTTGTGCGCTGGATATTTTCTTATAATGTTTGAGAGAATGAAATTGTTGGTTAATTGTAATAGAGAAGCATTGGGAGCCCATTGAGGGATGAGGCTGAAGCTTCTTTTTCTGTGTATTTTATTTACTAATTAATAATGTATCTATTTGTAATCAATATTGTTTATGTTGGACTTGCACACTGAACGGAAAAAGAGTGTCGAAGATTCTAACAACTTTTTCTGAGCATGCTTTAAGTTTCCCCTCTAAATGATTTTAATAAACAAGACGGAGGGAAATTATTAACAAATTTATCTTTGTTATTATATTTCAACAATTTTGCATTCACAATGCTATTCTGAAAAAAAGTATTGTTAATGCAAAATTGATAAAATAAAAATAATAATTAGAACAATTTTCATCTTTATTAAAAATTTAAATATTGGAATATTAGATTGCCTGAACATTGATGACAATACGCTCAGTAGTAGGAAAATAGTAACAAGTTCTTGAAAAATTCGTCAGTCCTGTTAGGCTCTGGGTAGCTCAGTGGTTAGAGCATTCGCACGGATTGAGAAAGGTCATTGCTTCGAGTGCCATGGACAAAGTTTTTTTTTAAGCACGTTTCATTAAGGAATCCATTATTTTTAAGTTATCGATATAAAATAAATTCCACGGCAAATTATTTATCATTGATCACGTTATAAATACCATTTTAAAACAAACCAGCATTCGTCTCTTAACTCAACATACATTAATTAATGATCAAATAACTAGACCCTACTTGCATTTCTATCCCGAAAATCCACGTTGATCCGCAGGGAATGATCATGAATATCAAACGGGCATCGTGTTAGGGTCCACCGGTTATCTGATCCGGATTAAACCGGTAAAAAGCGGTCATTATTCCGCCTCCGTGGACGGAATGAGATTTTTTATTTTATCCACACCTCTTCACATTGTTGGCATAGATTGTCACTGGGCTGGATAATTTAGCTATACGACAATGTAAAATCAATCGGGGAGTACTACAATAGCTACGAAGAAAGACTGAGATGTGTACACAGCTTTTAAAAGCACTACTTTAATGACAATACAATCCAAGCTTTCATGTATTTCTTTGGATATGTTTATTTGACATTATATAAATCTGTTTTTATATTATTTTTATTTAGTCATATATACAAATTTTTTGATTTGTTTCAATCGAATAAGCTCCGAAATTTTCACTTACAGTGTTACATCATACGAGGTTGACATAGACTATAATTTATAAGTGCGATGTCCCAGAAAAACATCTAGTAATTGTATAAATTCTGATCTTATCTAGGATCATAGAGGATTGGCCGTTTACAAGAATTATTATTAAACTTAGAAAAGAGAAATAATGGACACTACAGTAGTATAGTAAGTAACCGTATGGTTATGTGACAGCAGCAAAGATGCCAAGTCACTTTGTGTGACTAATGTGTAAAGAAGGCTTGTAGAGTTAGTACATGTCTTTACATGAAGATTGTCTCTACATATATTCGGCAGGTCAATAGGTATAACGACTAGGTAAAAAAAAGGAATTCTTTTCAATCCGTCAGTCAAATAATAGAAAAATATTAGATACGCATTTTTTTACTTCATTTAACAAGAAATAGCTTAGTTGCAGGCATTAAAGTTGAGGAGTGTGTAGAAAATGTACAAAAGCGTGACGTCATATGACATTTTAACTCAATGTATTGCCGTAATTTCATGATTACGCAAAAATTTAAAAATACGTGTTTAATATTTTTAACAATCTACCAGACAGACAAACAAACAAACAACAAACATTGGTCGTCATCCCTATTCTACTACAGTGTTATTAATAAACAAGGAGTAAATTGACGCTAAGACTGCGCTTCGTATTAGTCAAAATTCATATTATTAAACAGAGACTTAACAAAGGTTAACCTAGTACTAGGTTCTACGGGAATAATATTTACTCCTAGAAGGTAGTAGATTTGCTTATTCTCAATATAATATGAATTTGGACAAATACTAAAATTGCAATTTTAGCGTAAATTTACTCTGACGCTAAACCTTGTTTTTTAATAGAACTGCTAATATATCTGTACAGATAAGTCAGAAAGACATTTCGCTAATAATATTGGACTTAAGGTAGAAAGTACAATGGCATAATGCAGTATTTGAGATTCTATTGAGACGCGAATGTTATTCAAACATTAGGATAACTGCCCTGCTGGTAACTTTTTGACGGTGCGAGATAGATGGTGTCTAGACTTTTCTGGTGAGTCTTGCGTTGCACCGCGGACGTCCAGAACGAGACCTAAAGCACTGCGTCATCGATCTCCATCACTTGCACCAAGAATATACAATTAATATATCTAATTAGTATTATTTTTTTCTTCGAATACTTTTACAAAATACACTAATAATAGCACTCGGTACCAAATAGCTCAACTATTTATGTCACTAGTTTCAATAAAAAGGGGACTTCAATCTGTACCCTCGGAGATGGTATCTGCGTACATTAGTGATTGTATACCAGATAAATATCACGTATCTAGGAAATATCAATGCACCGATCTACCCTTCGATTTATGGTGACAGTTATTTGTCACTGTTCCATAATCTAGATGACTATGGTTACTTTATGTTTGCTTCAAATGTTAAAATGTTCTAACAAAATAATTCATTTAAAATAAAAATAATATTTAAAACAATAACTTAATTTTGGATCTATTTGAAACCATCATCATCAATTATTAAAATCACTACTGCCAGCCCTTCTATTCTATAAAAATTCAAATCCGTATTCGAGTTCACTCCAAAAAGTAGCATCCGCTCAATATTGAATTGGTAATAGGAATAGAATATCTGAAACACGTATAAGCAATCGTTTAGTTTTGTATTTATATACCAAAAAATGGAATCATTAGAATTTTTTCACTTAATGACATGTATTCGAACACATGAATGAAGTCGAATTCGGGTATGAATTTTTAAGAAACGCAATGAATCGATTTGACTGAAATTAATCGAATAGGAAAAACGAATCGTTACCTACCACGTGGGATCAGTGCGGATTGGCAAGTGTTTAAAAACAGCAAACGCAGCCGGGATCTACAGCAACCTGTCTTTCGAAGATCAGAAGAACTTAATGAAATAAAATTTTGGTCACCCTTACAATGTTTCTGTTTTCGAAAGCGTGATTTGTCTACCTTTACAATAAATTTTGTAATTTGTAATTTCATATTGTAAGCATTTCACTGATGGTCCAATGGTCCAAATAAATAAATTAAATAAATGTTCGACCCTTGCGAAATTTGGTTAATAGCCATTGAGATTCTCGATTTATTAATATCAACTATAATAATACACTACCAAACATATAACTTTGGACTACTAAATCTTTGTTTTGCGTACACCCATTTTGGTTACAGCTAACCGAGACAAATTTCATAAACATTCCGAATTTTAATCAGTTAAATAATATCATTGTTATGCAAAACCTTGAGTGATAACTAGCAGGCCCTCTAACATTTTGAATATTTAATTGCGTGACATTGTATTTGCGGCGTTGTTAAATAAACGGAAAGAATCGGAGGCATCGATTCGACATGCCATTGAAAATTTTTATGGTGCCCTCGCACAAAAAAGAAACACTTATTTAGATAGTTTTGTTGTCAGTATATCTCATTGGTAGTCAAAATGTTTTTAACAACCCCCGGGGGTCAATGATAACCCAGAAGAAACCCACATTAGACGAAGATCTAATCATTGAATGAAGTAGTAGATCGTGAATTTGATTTTGAGTAAACTCTGTAAGATAAGAAAAATAATTTTGAAGAAACAGCATCAAATTATTATTTGTTTTATTTATTTTTTACTTGAAAATAGTTGAAACAAACTGACGACAATGTGTTTAAAATAAAATTAATGTTATGGCGAATAGTAAATATTATAAAATTGTTTAATGTATGTCTATTCTAGATGTAGATATATGTGGATAAAAATAGATTGAAAACTTTTTGTATATTTTATTGCATTCACAATATTATTTTATAATAAAAAAAATACTGAAAAATCGCAAGTACAGCCCAAATGACCGAGATACGATTCATATTCATATCTTTTCTTAATCCTGGCGCGTGTTCTTCCCAACTAAGCTACTTATTAATAAATAAAAAAAATAATAACAAATTTAAACTTAATTAACTAAAAAATAATTTAAGACACATTCCATTTTTCTTTTTAAATACGCAGCCTTGAGTTAGTTTGTCAGTTTTAAAACAACACCATATTTAAAATAAATCCTGATTTAGAGATAGGGAAAATTATAAAATATTCGATAGGTTTGCGTTCGATTAACCTCGACATCGTCGTCCTGTCTAGCCAACGCGACAAAAAATTATTCATATTTAATTCTTCTCTTCTTCTTTTATTAATGGCTTATCTGCGCATTTCGCACAATTCTGCCAACGTCAAGTGAATAAATTACTTAATTTCTACACGTAAAATAAAATGATAGCTATTGCACTGATTTTTAGATTTAAAGAACAGTTTGATTTTGAAATGTACGAACCACAAACTTAATATAATCATATTTAAAACTAGGACCAATACTTGGATTCTCCTAGGATACAAACGCAATGTTCAACCCACAGTCAACATACATTTATACACAAATTATACACTAATTTCTCGTTCTATAAAGAACCTCCTAACAACCTTAATACAGTTCTGAATATTCTAGTCATGAAGTAGCAACTTAACATATATTTCACTTGCGAATAAAACAAAAAGTTATTGAACTTGATTATAAAAAAGTTTAATACGTACCTACAGAAAGTTTTTGGAGGGTCACAAGTACCTCGCAAGTGGGGCACTAAGACGGGGTGGAACCCATAACACGGGGCTATTAGGGGACAATGGTGGATCGATGGGGACCGCCGCTGTCGGGCGGGAATCGAACCCTCGACCGATGCAGTCGGTAAGTTAATTTGCATTTCTGTCAGCCTCGTTAAGGAATTTTCGTATCAAATTTTAATGCGTACAGTGTTTAAAAAATCATCTTAGACAGGATTCGAACCTGCGCCTGCTGCCATAATAAAGCAGATATCAAGGTAACTGTAGTAGTCATTTTTTTATCTTCTGCTACAGATAACTAATACATAGACAATACTTGAAAAGAGGAAAAATTTGATTGTGAAAAATCTTTCACAATTCTATAATTTACGCGGATGAAGTTACGGATTAACGGACAGTACTATGACTAAATGTTTTCATATTAATGGTTGCTTAAAAACCATTTATATAACATGAGGACATATTTTTTTTTCTCCATCATTTGTACACGCAGCTGCATGTTAGGTTACCATAATACGTCAAATTCTCCAATTACTTTAATCTCTACATGTAAAAGATTTGGGATCAAAATCAGTTGAGTTTCACTAAATTGTATTATATAAGCTGGCGTGCCGTTGAATGTATTAATTTACAAAAGATGACAAGGTCACAAAAACTAAAAATGTAAACTTTTTAATTTTTACGTTGCGTTATCTTAGATTATATGAAATGGGTATTAATGCGATAGATATATTTTCACCTACCTATAATTCCCGACGTTTCAACCGGGTTACACCGGTCGTGCTCACAGGCTGACTGCTGCTGCCACGCTTTAATTCCCCTCTTTATACAATCTTAAACTAAGAATGTGATATATTAGAGGAATTAATTACTTTTGCATTTTGAACAATTAATAAAATGTAGTTAGTAGTTATAAACATTGCATGATCATGCTATAATTATAATCAATCGTTATTCACATATTAATTTTTAACAATTCCATTGTTATTTAAGTTTTAAAGGTTATACGAGTTCGATATACTTTGGACTTAATCATTATAACAGGTGATTATTATGTAAATATATACAGTTTTTAAAAATAAAAATAAATCTATACATCGTCATCATCATCAGCCTTTTTACGTCCCCACTGCAGGGGCTCAGGCTTTCCTTATGGATGGTTAAGGAGGATGGGCCATGACGCTCCACGCTGGCCCAATGTGGATTAGAGGGTATTAACGACTGCAAATGCAGCCGGGACCAAGGCTTAACGTGCCTTGCGAAGCACGAAGTAGCTCGAGATAATAATTTTTGGTCACCCATCCCGTGACCGACCCTTACGAAAGTTGCTTAACAACAAAGTTCGACGGGCCGCGGCGCTTATCCTCTACGCCACCGAGCTACAATAACAAATCTATACATCGATAACAAATATTTTAGAGATTTTTGGTCTAAAATTTCAATACGAAGGAAATAGGTATAATATAATAATAATATAACAAAATATGTTATGAGTAGTATTTTGAGTTAAATGAACTGGAACAAGATAAAAAATTTGCAACTTCACACAAAACATGCAGTCGTAGGCATGTACAGTTAGAGAATGATTTGATAATTATTCAATTTCGTGCCGCCATCTGCATGTTGCATTCCAACCTTTTCAGTTAGTTGTTTTTCACTCATGCGTGTTTTTGTTTTATTTATATTATAATTTTATTTATTTCTTTTTCAGACATCAGACAAATTACCAGATTGCTTCAGAAAGTGAAAAACAAGGTCCATGTTTTTAAACTTTATCATTGAATTATTTTACTAGTATTACGATAACGTTACTCATGATATTACTTTTTGGAATCCTTTTATTGATTTAATTTGATACCTATATTGTAGTGTTTGAAACAAAAAAATATTATTAAATATATAATAGACTTTGCCCAGCCACCATATTTGTTATTTTTTTTTAACGTAACCTATCTAAGAACACTTGGGCTACTAAGACGAATCTAACAATACCTTTCTCTTCCCGAATTGAGTTCTCCTTCTTTAATTTCAAGGAGAGGGTTTTCATTCAACTACTTTTTTGGGTCTCTCTTTTTACGGACCTATTGAAAAGCAGAGACGCTCTCGGCGGTGGTACCGCCTCGTCACACCACCATAAAATCGAAATGTCCATACATATCGCACTAATTTATTCCTTTCATCGTCTGGAAAAAAAAACCTGTTTTATTATATCGACGCTGGAAAGCAAACACGTAGTAACCCGCAAAACCAAAATTGATCTTCAAAGCAGAAAAACTTTGATTTTTTCGATAAGTAATTCCTATAAACGTCCATGGTAACAAATAAGGGGTTCCTTAGTCAATCTATACAGAAATAAGACATATTTTTTTGGAAAAATCTAAAGATTTTCCATTATAAATATCCATTTTGGTTTTGCAGGTTACTACGTGTTTGCTTTCCAGCGTCGATATAAAATATAATCTAAATATAGTACGAAAATCTCAAACAAGGAAAATATGATCTAATGTTTCGCTTAGGTCTAGGATAAAATATTTTTCCTTCTCAATATGTTAGCAGAAAATTAGAAACTCTTTAGACAAAATCACCGTCCTTTTTTGAAACAATAATGAATACAAACTATTTTTGTAGATCAGGCAGCTTAGAATGTCCATGACAACCACATGAAAATTCAAAAATAGAAAAGAAATGAGCACTGATCCAAGCGGCCCACCAGACGGGCTCCGATTCGCATTTTTTTCAAAATTTCAGTCCAGTCAAAATTTTTGTAGGAAAATCTTTTGATTTTACAGTTTATTTATATTTATTTTGCACCAGGATTAATCAAAATTACTAGTGATCATCATGGTAAGTAATATATTTATTATGGTTTTATTATTTCAACCAATATCTCTTTTTTTACTTTTTACTTTCTACTTGCATTTACAATTCTTGTACTTCATCTTCACTTTTGGTTCATTACCAACATTTTAAATCAATAATATTTTGCTTGGTTTCTATTATATTTAAAATATCAAAGTCAAGTTTTATAGTTACAATAAAAAAATGTGAATACTTAAAATGTGTCCCACGTCTATGAATATAACATATTGTCCCTAAAATTGTATATTTATCTGTTTATTGTTAGATAATTTCTATTCTAGAGGTTTGCAAGTTCTAAAACGAAAGTGTCGAAATCACGTAGCCATTTTGGATGTCACTTGAGCCATCGAATGTCTCGTTCATAACAATTAAATATTATGTTCTTTCGAGTTCCATAGTAAATCTAGTAGATTTATATACGCTAGTTTTATATCTTAAATGCGTGTAATTTTTTCTTAATTAGTGACAGCATCTACGTTCACCAATTCCAACTGAAGTTGAAGTAGTTTTGATCTTTTATTTCTAAGCCGTTTAATAATCAACGAAAGTTAAATAAAAAATAACATGCCATACTGAGATTTCAAGATTCGTAATTCAACCACTTGAAACTTTGTAACCATGAAGGAACACAGGATTAGGACCTGAATCGATATAGAAAAATTGAAAGAAAATCAAACACAGGCCCTTAAAGATTGCGAGAACTTAAAATCGAGTCACTTGACTATGGATGTCTAGGAATCTTCTATGTTGCTACACTCTTAGCAGATTGGTTATGGTCATCACATCAGGGCTGGTGGTACGCAGAACAATCCATTCCTCTCGCACTGCTGCCTTACTTGTGCATTCGTGGAATGGTCCGTGCTGACTTTATTTTAGATTTTATTTGGTTGGTTCAGCATCTAAACAAGTCTGGAATAATATGTAGAAAATAATGTGTGATGTTTCTTGTACGCGAGCAGAGGGAGTGCATCTCGGTGCACGTGGGCCAGGCGGGGGTGCAGATGGGCGTGGCCTGCTGGCAGCTGTACTGCCTCGAGCATGGCATCCGACCGGACGGCACGTTGCCCGCCTGCGAGACAGACCCAAACGCATCAGACTCCTGCTTCAACACCTTCTTCTCTGAAGCAGATAGAGGAAAAATGGTCCCCAGGGTGGTGATGGTCGATCTGGAGGCAACTGTAATAGGTAAGCCTTTTTAACCCACATTATAAAAGGTTCTAACAATAGTAAAGTATATTTTAAACTTATGAAAAACTCTTATGAAAATGTGATCCTTCCAATTGTTCATTTTTCTGAAGATCTTTTTAAATCTAACACAATAATAAACTATCGTTTTTATTTTACCTAGACGAAGTCCGTTCCGGTGAATACCGCCAACTATATCATCCTGAGCAGCTAATAACTGGCAAAGAGGACGCGGCGAACAATTATGCACGAGGTCATTACTCCACCGGACGAGAAGTATTGGGTCCAGTCATGGAGCGAGTGAGGAAGCTGGCCGACCAATGCACAGGACTACAGGTATCCTTGAATCTTTTAATCATGAATGAGTTCTACCAAATGCTTGCGACATGTAATCACAAATGTATATGTCGCAAGCACTATATAAAAGCTACATGCAATGTAGCTAAATCCGACCATATTATTTTTTCCATCAAACATCTCGACGTGAATAAATTTGCGGTTTGAACATTTCAAATACATTAGCGAATAATGATTCTAATATGTTTAGGGTTTCTTCGTATTCCACTCTTTTGGCGGCGGTACTGGCTCTGGGTTTACGTCACTTCTTATGGAGAAGCTTTCTGATGAATTCGGCAAAAAGAGTAAACTGGAATTCGCCATTTATCCAGCACCACAGGTGAGTTATGTACGAGTGCAAAGTTGACTTAGAGCTAAATCGTAAGAACCATAGATGAATTTTTATGTGACTTTGAATTTAGCCGTGAATAAATGACTAAATTACCATTCCTCTTTAGTTACAATCACAAATAATTTAGGACTTTAAACCACTTGAAGTTTTTCTTTATACCATGGTGTTACTTGTATATAGAGAAAAAAATACTTAAGATGCATTTCTTCAACCCCACTTATTGAATGAAATTATCAAATTAGGTAGTAGTTTTAAAAAGGCGGTATCTAACAATTTCTTATTTACAAATATCTTTACATGGCAACTTTTGTGTTAAATTAAACAAGTTTTTTCCTCGAAACTTTTTACATAACTCCTGTTGTAGAGCATATTGATTATTGAAATGATGATTAAAGAATAATTTAAATACCAGGTGTCAACGGCGGTCGTGGAGCCTTACAATGCAGTATTGACGACACATGCCACCATCGGCCACTCGGATTGTGCATTCATGGTAGACAATGAGGCCATCTATGACATCTGCCGTCGGCGATTGTCAATCGAGAGACCATCATACGCCAACCTCAATAGACTAATATCACAGGTACCTCGACATAATGTACGGAAACTATAATCACAACACCAGGCTTACAACTCTTTAATCAATCACCAGCCCTTTTTACGTCCCAACTGCAGGGGCTCAGGGCCTTCCTTATGGATGGTTAAGGAGGATGGGCCGTGACCCTCTCCACGCTGGCAAAATGCGGATTTGAGGGTATTAACGACTGCAAATGCAGCCGGGACCAACGGCTTAATGTGCCTTCCGAAGCACGGAGTAGCTCGAGATAATAATTTTTTGGTCACCCATCCCGTGACCGACCCTTGCGAAAGTTGCTTAAAAACTACGATCGCGGGCCACGGCGCTAATCCACTACGCCACCGAGCTACTCAAACAAACTCTTTAATACTTATTAAAAATTACAAACATTCAAAATGTGCATAAATAAATTTAAGAAACTTAATTTAAATTCGGACTGTTGTTGCCACCAGATTGCTCGCCCAATTCAAAAATAAATTCTTGAATTTGTAGTTTTTGAGGATTATTTTAAGTTAATCTTAGTTTTTTTTAAGTGTTCCACGATATACAGTTAAAAGTCAAATTCATTTCCAAGTGACAAAAATAAAATGTGTTCTTCTGGTTACTTCTAAGGTGGTGTCGTCAATAACAGCGTCGCTTCGGTTTGACGGTGCACTAAACGTTGACCTGACCGAGTTCCAGACGAACCTAGTACCATATCCACGCATCCACTTCCCGCTCGCTGCATACGCACCAGTTGTTTCTGCTGATAAAGTGCGTAAATGTTACCTGCGGGCATTATTGGATATTAAAATATCGTGACACATATTTTGCAGATCCTAGATTAAGTAACTCTGAACTTAGGTTGTGGTAATCCTAAACAACGAAATCAAAATTTGTAAGTAATGATTGACATTAATGCATGCGTTCATAAACTATTTAAAATGTATGAATAAACTATTATGTGTATTGTTTTTTTAAAAAGATTGAAAAATATTACGCGTGCATTCAGAAATGTGTAATGAATACTCAATCATTTCAATAAATTTTTGAACTCCTTGGATGTGCCTGGTTTACCACCGCACAATTTACAACTGAAGGTTGGCTCGGTAGTCATCATGCTTAGAAATTTAAACCAACCAAAACTGTGCAATGGAACGCGTTTGGCGATACGAAAACTGATGAGCAATGTGATTCAGGCGTCGATACTTAAAGGAAAATTTAAAGATGAGGAAGTTCTTATTACAAGGATTCCGATGATCCCAACAGATATGCCCTTTGAGTTAAACGAATTCAATTCCCGATTCGTCTTGCTTTCGCCATGACGATCAACAAATCACAGGGCCAATACTTGACTATTTGTGGCCTCAATCTAGAAAATGCGTGTTTTTGTCATGGTCAGACATGTGTTTGAAATACTTAATTATTATTATTTTTTTAATTTTTATTCTCATTCTGTATGTATTCATCATCATTCATCATAATAAAATACTTTTATATATTTTGTATCATTGTATTACGTTCATCAAAGCCTAAATTAGTTCAGCTAAAAGGTAACACGACATTCATTGACTGTTAGACGGTACGAAGTCCGCCGGGTCAGCTAGTATTTAATATAATTTTATCAAAATAGAAATAAAACCTAATGACGTTATTAAATTTGATCATTTTGGCATTCACTCAAAAAAATCCACGGGTTTGAATCCCATTTCAGGTTGCCAAGGACCAAGTGGATATTTTGAGCATTTTTCATCACATTATGTTTTAAATTTTAAAGTTTACTAAAGTTAGTCATAAATTATTGATGTTACCGTGTAACTTGCCGAAATATCCGGGAATTTAGTACAAAGATATCGTAGCAGCATCGTCAATAAATAATTGCTTTAATGGAAGTGAAATAGTCGTAATTAAACGCAAAGATTGTGCATTACAAGTCTTAGATGTCTACGTATTTTGATTGATTGAATTGTTTCATCAAGGCGTACCACGAAGGCATGTCAGTATCGGAGATCACCGCGGAGCTGTTCGAGCCGCAGAATCAAATGGTGAAGTGCGATCCTCGAGACGGCAAATATATGGCGTGCTGTCTGTTGTACCGCGGTGATGTGGTGCCTAAAGACGTTAACGCTGCCATCGCAGCCATGAAGGGCAGAGCGGGCATACGATTCGTCGACTGGTGTCCCACTGGATTCAAGGTAAGAGTATATCTCAGGATTGTATACTGTGGTCACTAAAGTTATATGGGAATTGTCGCTTATAGTGTGGATACTTAAATAATAATGATTCCATCGCGATCTATGGAATTATTTTTCGATATCTAAACTAATTAATAATATTCGAACGCCACGAAAATCAAATATAATAGCTAGAACAAATTTTAATCTTTATCGAAAATTTAAATATTTGTAAAAATATTTCCTTCGCTTGTTTGGGGGGGGGGGGGGGGGGGGGGGTTGTTTGAACATTGATGAAAATACATTCTTTAGTAGCGAAAAAGTAACAAGTGAGAAATTTCACTATAGGGAGGACATGTCTAGCAAGTGTAGAGCCAATGCAGTCATTATTAAATTAAATATTAAACAACACATACATTGCTCAGGTTCTAATAAAGTCCTCGTATTATGGAGTATCTGAGACAACGAAGGTATCACAACACTCAGACCCGAGACAATATAGAAAAGTTCATTTTCTACATTGACCCGACCGGGAATCGAACCCGGGACCTCAGAGATGGCGACATCTTGAAACCAGCGTGCGAACCACTCGCATGAGGTCTGGCTGGCGTGTCTGCATATTTGCCTACATGTTACATGTCTTTGAAATGGACACGAATAACGTATTCCACTGTGCTATTGAGGTTGGCATCAACTATCAACCTCCTTCGGTGGTGGCGGGCGGGGACCTGGCGCAAGTGAAGCGCGCCGCGTCGATGCTCAGCAACACCACCGCCATCGCCGAGGCGTGGGGCAAGCTCGACCACAAGTTCGACCTCATGTACTCCAAGCGAGCGTTTGTACACTGGTGAGCAATCTTACGTTTATTGAATACTATCGCACACTGTTGATTTTTGTTATTGAGACATATTTCCGTCACCACGATCCAGTTGTTTCTATGGAATTCGCCTAATTGTCCCGTGATCAAATGCGCGTGCAGTTGCAAGAGTTAAGGAGGAAGAAGGCACTCTCTAGTTTTCTGCCTCGGTTGATACTCTGTAGACAAAATGGCGTCAACGATCGTGTGATCCACCTTACGACTTCTAAAGTATATGTTATATGTAGGTTCTTTTCTAAAATCTTTCATAACTTTTTTATTTTTTATCAACCAGCAAGAAGTTTTTTTACTTATGTGAAGAGTATAGATTCTTCTATGTATTGAAAATTGGCAGGTACGTCGGCGAAGGTATGGAAGAAGGCGAGTTTTCAGAAGCACGCGAAGACCTAGCGGCCCTTGAACGTGACTATGATGAAGTGGGGATCGAGACGTCTGACATGCAACCTGGTTGTGACGATGAACTATAACGTTACCACGCATTCGCACAAGGCGCCTTCGCTACCGCGACATTGCAACAAGTTTTACCCGGTTATTATCCACTGTCTGAATGCTTAGGATATTTGCACTTAATATTTCTGCTGCAAATCTGATTTGAATGATCACAGATTTTTCCACACATCTGTATGAATATTACTGATCTCAAATGACAAGACAGTTGGAAGATAGCTTTGTCGGTTTTGGATATAAGGTCAAGATTGCAATCCTAACGACAGAAATAAGATTGCACTAAACAAAGAATGACCTGTCCCATTTTTATACTCTGTAATAAGGTACTGTTTTAACATGGGAATGAACTATATTCGCCACCTCGAGCTAGCTTGTTGGCTGCACGTAGAGACCAATATGGAGGCTGTATCGTCGTCACCGAAGCGGACGCCACAAAACCGCGGCCGCATTGATAATGTTGATTATGGCAGTTCAGTGGAAAATTTTTAAAGGTTCGAAAATGTCCGCCAAGGTCGGACGATGCGAGTTGCCTTCCCCCGACCTGACAAGAGTACTCTGTCTTTTGCCTTCCAAGCAATACTTTTGAATATAGACATGTGAAATGACGGATTCATATGCCTGATTATTAAAATTAAAGAGCTGAATGTCAGCAGAGCTTTGTTTCTCCGTCGAGCAGTCTTGCGACGTGTTAATTTTTTTTTCTCTTTGGAACTTTTTGCTAAATTTTTAAGCAAATACTGGACGGAGAAATATCTATTTAAAACATTTGATATTCATTTTTGAAGTATTTAATGACGAATCGCGCCGTGTGCGGAAAATTTGAGGCTTATACTTATAAGTGTAAATGTGTAGTATTGTGTCTGTCCATTTGTGTCGTGAAAACTGAAAAAGTATTTCATTGTACCGTCTGAAGTTCGCGTTTAATAAAATGTGTTCTTTCAAGTTCCAATTTTTATTTGAAATAATTAATTACACAGTTTTTGGCTAACATTTATTTTCTCTGATAAATACATACACAAATCTATAATTACAATCTATATGCATTTGGTAAAATAAAGCTCATATTATTTTGTACATCATACAAACAATAAAATTGAAGAAAATATTAATTTACAGTTTCTAGGCGCCTATATAAAATATATTTTATATTCAAATATTTAAAATACAAAAATAATTAACAAAAATAATTATTAAATATACTTCCTGTCCTTTTTACAAGACAAAATCTGATACTCGCGAGCAATATGGATCCGGTTTATCGCGAATGTTCCATATTATTTTTACAATTTGCCATGTAATATTGTGGTATATCATATGACCATATGAGATCTGGTCAACAGTGGTGCATCGACCAATTATCACTTCAATAACCGATACCTTATAACCAGCATGAATGTTTGCTCGCGAATGTTTGCTCGCGAATACGATATGATAGATATGATCACAAAATATTAGCTTAGTTGGTTTCACTATGTTTAGTCTTTAGGGTTGTAACACATCTGCAGTAATAAGGTGGAACCAGTCTAAGAGATAAATAACAATAGACAATGAATACATTTTTGGCATTATCTTTACACTTTTCCTTTCATCTAGCTACAAATAATTATTTTCTATAGTTTGAACAGACCTCTCATTAACACCAAATTCAATTCTGTAATATTATTTCATAATAATTGGATATTTATTTGTTTACCACATTTATTTGGTGCACTAACTCACAAACTCGTTAAAAATACATGTGATACTAATATTTGTTATAAAGATTTCAAACTTAAGTTTCCCTATTTATACCTACGTAGAATATTCTTAATATAAACTTGCTTGGTTATCCTTTGTTTTATAAATTTTTACTATATAACTATAATTTTTTTATTCGTACAAAACGAATATCAAAATACTGCATAAAATTATTATTTTTCATAAAAATAAATTTACTATATCTAGACATCTACTGCCCTTTTATACATACATTTTCTTGTTTATATTACATAAATTTTTAAACCCATATAAAGTTTTTTTAGAGTTTTTTTTTATATCCTATTTAGAACTACGAGGGTAGATAATATTACCAGTAAAATTGCGAATTGCCATAAGAAGGCCGCCTCAAAATTTATCAACAAATAAATGTTTCAGAGAACATCAGAGTAGTGATTGGATACCAGGTTTAAAATATTGATTGAATAATTAAAAATTGCTCATATTTGCTAGTTTATCATCATATCACAACTTAATTTTTTATTACCAATAATTAAAATCGCCCCCCCTATTCCACATATCCCATAGTCCCCATTAGTAGGGATACTAGGATATTTTTTTCCAATTATAGCTACCGGTAGGGATATATGGAATCGGTTACTCCACATATCTCCACCGATTTGCGCTGGTTGGGATACTTGGATTTTTATTTCCATTTATCGCTATCAGTAGGGATAAGTTTTCTAATATTGGTGTTCAAAAAAACCGCTTGAAATGTATTGTACATGACTAACTCCGAGACCAGGCATATGTTCTACGTGATATTATTATCCAAAATGCCCAATTAGAACTTGTTACGGCAGAAATTACAGTAGGTGCTTTCTTAGATGTGGTAAGGTAAACGACAACATTGTATTGTACAATACAACAGAGTACAATTTTATTTTTAACGTTGTCTCAAATGACGTTATGTTTTTAATAGTAAATAAATTTTGTGCAAAGGGTTTAGCCGGATACGTATGACGAGTCGGCCCCCAAATGGGAATCGATATCGAAACTTATGTTTTAATATAGACTTGATGTTCAAACACGATTTATGTACTTTTCGCGACCAACTTCCGCTTTGACCTTGAGATAGAGAGCAAAATATCCGTATGCTTGACTATTACTGAATGTGATATATCTCTGAAACTAATTAAGATAAAGAAGTGAAACTAACGCGAGGTGTTAGGTTACATTATAGAGTATATCACATATATTTTTTTATAATTTTTAGAATAAAAAATTACATTAAAAAAATAAAAAATAAAAAAATCATGTTTTTTTTTCTGAGTTCTCTGTGACTTACAATCACGAAATTAATATATGTTATGCTCCTTTGTGTGCTCTATCACCCATAAAAATTGCGTGAAAAAAAGGTTGGTGCAATACAACGAAAAAAAATTATATGTGATTCGCGCCTTGTAGTGTGAGTGTATAAACAAACAAGTTCGAACTTGTTATCGAGCTGTTTACTGCATCGTTTGTTTAGCTAAAGTAGCAGTCATTTGTATTACACAAGAAGGCAGTTTGGGACTCAAATTCTGTCATAGGTATTTTGTATCAGCATTTTGAAATTATTAACTATCGAACCAAATCATTATTAAGTAATAATGTCGAGAAAGTGTAAAAATTGTAACAAGTACCTGTGTAAGATTCCTGGTTATAAAAAAATTATAAAGAATGAAGAAGAAGAACTAAAGTGTTTAGTGACTCTTTGAATAAAATCGTAATAGTTAATGATATTTTTGTAAGAAGTGTCGACTTATCCCATATGTTAACAAAAAAGCTTCTACTTCTAAATGTGCAGCATTTAACTTGGCCGAAATAATGGACGATCAAAATAATCTCTCAGTACAATATGTGAAATCAGCACCTATCATCATCAAAGCAGAAGTAAAATCAAGACATATAAATAGAAAAGTCTATCGAATTTACATTCACTATATTTCCGAAGGTAATGACTACAATAGTATTCTTCGTTATTGCTGTGATTGCCCCAATGGCAAACGTACAGTGGGATGCTGTTCTCATGTAGCAGCTATTATTTATTATCTATGATATGGATGATATTTGTCCAAAATCGTACGTCCTGCTGAGGTCCTAACTAAGTTATTTGCGACTCAAAGTGTTCCGATTGTAATTAATTACAACAGTGACGATGATTAATATTTTGTTTCTTGTATTTTGATAGACACGAAAAAGTAATAATAATAAGTATTGAACACTGGCTGTTTTTTTTTTCATTTCTTTTTTAACTATTATCCCATCTTTTAAGACTATTTACTTATGTTTTAACACAAGCTGATGTGAAATTTCGAAAAAAAAAACAATGATGTAATGTGAAAACCTTATAATACAGGGGTATACCATAAGACAGAAATCACATATAATTTTTTTTCGTTGTGTTGCACCAACTTTTTTTTCACGCAATTTTTATGGGTAATAGAGCACACAAAGGAGCATAACATATATTAATTTCGTGATTGTAAGTCACAGAGAACTCAGAAAAAAAACATTATTTTTTTTTATTTTTTATTTTTTTAATGTAATTTTTTATTCTAAAAATTATAAAAAAATATATGTGATATACTCTGTAATGTAACCTAACACCTCGCGTTAGTTTCACTTCTTTATCTTAATTAGCTTCCGAGATATATCACATTCAGTAATAGTCAAGCATACGGATATTTTGCTCTCTATCTCAAGGTCAAAGCGGAAGTCGGTCGCGAAAAGTACATAAATCGTGTTTGAACATCAAGTCGATATTAAAACATAAGTTTCGATATCGATTCCCATTTGGGGGCCGACTCGTCATACGTTTCCGGCTAAACCCTTTGACTAGCGTTTGTCGCAAATTTACCTTCTCATACATTCTTTGTATTGAAATGGTTTTCATGACTTACGTTTTATTTTATGAACACTTAATATGCCATATCTAATATAAGAAAACTTATCCTTACTTGTAGCGGTAACTTTACTTGTAGCGATAAATGGAAATAAAAATCCAAGTATCCTAACAAGTGCAAATTGGTGGAGATATGTGGAGTAACCGATTCCATATATCCCTACCTGTAGCTATAATTGGAAAAAATATCCTAGTATCCCTACCTGTGGGGATATGTCAGCAGGGATATGTGGAATAGGGGCAATCGCCATGACTTTACTAAATATTATTTCAACGACACTACATTACTCACATGATGCAGGGCAGAACTAAATTTTGCATACACTAATGTATAAATTAATTTATTAGAACACAGCTATCCCGAAGTCTCAAAAACTACACTTTTAATCCTACTGACCGCTACTCCGGTAAGGAATCAGCGGCCTTTCGAAGTCCCTAGAGTTTCCTTGGGGGTGGGGAATCGCATGCGCTCGGCGTGAGAGAGAGACGCCTGATGTTGGGCTTGTCGTACTCTTCCATGGACATAGCGCGGGACATGCGCCGCTCTACGCCCGGGGGCGGCAGTGACGTCAGCAGCCCTTGCCCTTGGCAGAACAGAAGCAGCGACTGCGCCACTTTAGCGGGCTGTTAAAAATAAACGTTTATTAAATAAACATGTGCCCTAGTAGTTGAGACTTATCTCACATGGTCACACCGTATTGTTCCATTGGAAGCATATACAAATTAAATGTTCCATATGCTTGTATAGGAGAGCATAGATTATATACGCTTCCTGTTAAATTATTGGTAACGTTCTTTCTCTATAGATTGCATTCCTATAAGTATCATATGTTTCCTATAAGTATATTGCATTCCTATAAGTAGCAAAACAGAGGCGTCATGTGGTCACAATTGAGGCTTAACATCTGACAATGGACCAATTCGAATTGCTTCTAATTATTTATTAATAATTTAAAATGTGTTATATAAGCGCGGAGGGGCTCGAGCTCGAATAAATTTTTGGTTACCCATCTTATAGCCGGCACTTGCAATTTGCTTTGTTGCTTTGCTTCGAAGATGGAACGCGCTAATTATTGCACCGTCGAGCTCTTAGCGAAATTTAATTACCTTATCTCTATAAAATTATTGATAATCTTAATAACTAGAAAGCAACACATTTATTCCGTTTCTGACCCGTGGAACACCAAAGTGGTTCACCTAGGTGTTCCACTGTTAACTTTTTGTAACCCTGGTTCACCTAGGTGTTCTGCCATTCAAAATAATGTACCCGTAGTTCACCTATCTAATGAAACACAAGTCATCCTAAATAATTGAAAAACTTAATGTTAAAATTGATAAAATTAAAGATTTTCAGGACAAAACAAGAAAGAAATCTGTTTTGATAATGTAACAACGTAATAAAAGACAGAAAACAGACTTTACTCCAAGGGTGAATATTCTACTTTTAATTAATAGATATTGTGTCAAATGCTTGGTTCGCATAAAAAAAAAATCGCCTAATTACGTAGCTTTTCTAATGCACTCACGATAGTGATTTCCTTATTAACTAATTGCATTTGATTGTTGAGAATATAGTTATCATTTTCGAGAATTATTTTTCTTTTTTAATAGGATTTTTTATCAGCAGGTGCAACTGATACAATTTTTTCAAAAAAAAATTAAAAGTCTTAAGGTAAGTTGCACAAACGTCCATTAGGGTTTAACGACGCCTTTAAGCTCTAACGAATGTCAAATTTGTATGGGTAATGTCGCTTTAAACTAATGAAAATTTTAATAAACGTTTGTGCATTCATAATCCAATAGATTTTAAAATTTAGAGGTACAAAAAGTTAACCGTAAAAGTAGATCAACGAAAAGAGTATCCACAGAAAATTTATACCTAGGTGAACCACGGGTAAACAAAATTAACCGTGGAACACCTAGGTGATCCATGGGTACAAAAAGTTAACAGTGGAACACCTAGGTGAACCACTTTGGTGTTCCTCGGGTCAGAAACGATTTATTCGAATTCTATAGCAAGACACCAAAGTCACTTTAACGAATTAATACCAGCATAAAATTATTGTTACCCACACGTGCACAACTGCGCAACCAATATATGATTTCAGAACGTAAAATCAAAAGATGACCATCAACACTCTCCATTTACAATCATATAATCTGATTTTTCCCGCAAACTTCATCTATAAAATTATACCATTTGTCAATTGCCTATTACGTAGCTTTATTTAAATAAAATTGGAGATGGTTTGAAATTGAGGATCTGGGGAGCGATTCCATAAAAATTCGAACCCGAATTCGGTTTCACTCATGTGTCCGAGTTCCGTTATTTAGTGTATAAATTCTATAAATTCAATTTTTTCTCTTTCTCTCACTATGTCATGCCATGAAATGTTATCACTAATTCAAAGTTTGACGAATGGCTCTTTAAAAATGAATTTGGACACCCGAGTGTATTCGAGTTCTGCTTCGGATTTTTATGGAATCGCAGCGCTGGATTTACGACGATTACAACTTTCATTTACTAAATTATGATACGAGTATTTAAGCTGACCAGTCACGTGCGAGGTGGACTGGTGAACGAAAGGTTCCTTGCCATTATCTATGAAATACCGAAAAAAAAACACGTTTGTTGTTTCATCGTTCGGTTTGTTTTCTCTATAGATATTAAATCATTAAGCATATTGATTTATTTTCACGTCAATGATTTAGCGTCTACTTGGAACGTTAGTACAAATAAAATAAAACTAATGTTATTTTAATTTACAGTCTTTATTCATTAAAGTATATCCGATCCCATTTCGAGAAACTTTCATTATCAGCAAAGTAAGGAAACTATCAATAAATAAATTATCGTAAATAAGGCAACGGCTATTAAAAATATTCAATAACAGAAAAGTACAGGTTTTGTTTATCAACAAATACTTAGGGTTATTTGAGCCCTTTTAAGGTGTCAGCTTTAAAAAAGTAAGATGTACTTACTATAATGTCTTTCGTCTCGTTGAATCGGGCATCAACTCGCGAAACTAATAAGAATTACTGTAAAAAATCAATATTTAGCAACTGCCACATTCAATTAGAACATACATTGTTATTGCACCGTCAAATACAACTTGTATGTTAAAAAACCTTGAAAAATCAAAATTTAATATTTTAATATTATTCCAATTTGTTTTATTGTAACCAAAAATCCACAAAGTAGCATGACGTAGGAAAAATAAAATTTATATGAATCAATGAACAATCGCTTACGAAAATTACAATACATTATCGATTTATAAATCTACGACGGAAAACGATGCAGTAAGAAGACCTGACAAGAAACTCAGCAAACCCTGTATTTTTTACTCTGATTGGTTTTGTTGTCTTCATATTGCCTTCCATTATAACAGTGTATCGTAATGGGAAAAAGGACTAACGTATAATTTTATTTTTTGTATAGATGTCTACAATATAATTTTCCTTTACACTAAATTACTCTTCGCTTATTCGTGTTCAGTCAAAATAATATAAGGCAAATATTTTAACAAACATTTTTACATTATTATTGTTATATCATTTTGTATCTACCATACAAAAGCGACAATGATTTATTTTTCAGAAATTGCACATTTTTAGTTCATTCTCACTTAAATTCACAATTTCTACAGTTTTATCCCATAAACGTTCAGAAACTCCTTTATCTTGTGCTTGTATCGCCGTCGGCATAGCTCGTAAGTTTCTAAAATATAATCCATTGGATGTCTTTACTTTATCACTCAAACATACATACAAAGCCGTCTGTGATCCTTCCCAAGGGTTTTTGAACAGAATACTAACTAAATATGTCCACAATGATCCAAAACTTAATCCAACGCTGCGGAATATTTGTGTTCCGACTAATCCTGGATCTACCGTGTGCACGACAACATTACTATTCTTCAGTCTCCTACTAAGTTCAAGAGTAAACATGACGAGGCAAAGCTTACTGTTGCCGTAAAGCCTCGTCTTACTCCAATATTCGGTTTTGTTCCAATTTTGGAAGTCTATTCTCCCGAATTTATGTAGCACCGACGCCGTGTTTACGATCCTACTTGGTTCTGACGGTTGTCCCGTCTTCTGGAGAAGCGGCAGGAGTAAAAGCGTCAACAAAAACGTGCCATAGTAATTCACTTGCATTATAAAGTGAAGTCCATCAGAAGACAGGAAATCCCCCGGGACACCTACACCTGCGTTGTTAAGTAATATATCTAGTCTATCCTCAGTCTTTAATATTTCTTCAGCGAATCTTCTCACCGATTTGAAACAAGATAAATCTAATAGTTTAAATATTATTTTATCACTTCCTGTCTTTTTTTCGATTTGCTCTTTGGCCTGAATTCCTTCATCGTTAAATGGGCAGGCGATTATTACTTTTGCACCTCTATGAGCGAAGTCTCTAGCTATTTCCAATCCCATACCACTGGTACCGCCGGTTACAATAACAGTCTTCCCAGAAAGGTTCTTTTTTGATTTACATATCAAATTTGTATTTTTCTGATACAATCCAGTAGACATGAAAACTATGGCGAATACTTCAAACACTTTAAAAAATATCCAAATATTACGCAAAAATATTATAAACAATAAACTGAGTATTGATTTCTCAACAATTTTCCAAGACATTCTGATGATCTATTTATAGACAACCGTTTAGTGCATATTTTGTTTCTTCAACAAAATAATGTGTATTTTGTTTTAAATTAATATCTGCGTATTTTTATATTCGTTTCGCCGTGTTCACACGTTCGCGGTTGCAGGTGACCCGGTTGACTGACAGGAACTTTTACTTTTGCCGTTTAGCGCAACAGCGGACACGAGATTGCGTCGAACGCTCACCTATAATTACGGAGGTGTTACATTACTAGAAGTATACTTATGTCCTGAGATACTATTATCAGAAACTTGTTTTAGCTAATTTCTTATAATATTATCACACTTATATTATTATTTTTTTACGTTATTTGCTTTATAATTTATTGTATGGGACATGATGGTTTTATTCTTCGTGACTGACAATAGATGGCACTAGTGAACAATATTGCCATCGGAAAGTAAAGACGTGAAAGTTTTCTTTACCAATCTTTTGTGGGATATTGTTTTGGGTCATAGATCTTGTGAAGATAAATTAAACGTGCTCAAACCTGATGGTGTTGCTTCGTTTAATTAATGAAAAACTACGCAGCAGTTATTTATCTGTCATCTTTCGTGTCGAGTAAAATTTATTATAACATGTGAGTGAAAGATTTTTTTTTTAATAAAAAATATATACGATGACCGTCAAACTTCCTTATCACACTTACTAGTGTTTTGAAATCAATAACCTTCAATTAACGTTACATGTACAATTAATGACTTGTTTTTACTTAACCTTGATAATATATTTAATAGGTCTTATTTTTGGCTTTATAAAGATGGTTCTTCTAATTCGTATCTAATATGATTTCTTTCTGTTTAGCCTTTATTGATACTTCTATACTAATAACATAAAGAGGAAAGGTATGATTGTTCGTTTGTTTTCATCGAATAGGCTCCGAAACAACTGGGCCTATTGTAAATATTCTTTCACTTAATGAAAAATTGAAAATTACAGTAAAAACGGGTTCCATCTATACATAGTATAAAACAAAGTTGTTTCCCGCTGTCTATACGCTGAGATCTTTTAAGGAAAGCAATGGATTTTAGCGTAGTTTTCATCAATTACAAAGTTATTCCAGATAAATTTGTTAAAACATATTAATAATGCTATGTTATAGATACAAAGAGACCTCGCAGGCTAAGCCGCTCGCGAAAGCTATGTCTGACAAATGACAATACAGGTTTTTGTTATATATTTGGAAAATATTAATTTTACTGCACTAATTTGGAAAATATCAAAACTTGGAAAAAGTTGGGAAAATATATTACAAAAATGTGCAAACTATATATGGCATTAAATTAGTTACATTAAACGTAACTTACCTTAAACATAAACACACAAATAACAAAGATACAAGAAAGAATGGCAATTCATTTTTCGCTACCATAGCAAGGCGTGACGTCATATCGTGGTATTCATTTTTAGGGAGCATTTTCGGTCGACAGCAGCAGTTCCACAAACAAAGCACGGTATCTCCGAATCTATTAATCGCAGACATGCTGTTACTTCAACATTTTTTTGTCAGTTTTATTTGGACTATTGCTTTATAGAATAAGAAAATTGTCAACGAGCCTATTTACGAAGGAAAACAGCTGGTGGTAAACAATTTGATAAACATTTATTTAATATAGTCTATTTATGATTGGCTAAGAATTTTTATTTAAAGTAAATTTTATTTAGAAAATATGATAGCCTGTCATAGGGATAGCGACATTCGAAAGCATTATTGGTCGGGTGCCGAAGCAAGCTTTGATTAGCAACAACACATACTGAAAATGTATGATTGTGTCTACAGATTGTCTGAGTATTTCAGATTTTTGCACACTAGTAACACTAGTTGATTCATAAGTTTCCTGTAAGGCTACTAGACAACAAAGTATTTCTTGTATTTTTTAAAAACGTTGACAAAAAATGTTTTTATAATTAACAATAGAGGACGTAATTTTCTACTATATAAGCGTCTAAAAATAGGTCCTAAAGTATACTATATAATATGTCTTTGTATTCTGTTATCCAAATTAGTCTTAGTGTTGATTTTATGTTTTGATCACATTATGGCGTATATTGGTGACTTTTTGGTATCGTGACTTATTGTCTGAAGTCACCTAATTTTCATATATTTTGAATGTGCGCGCCATCGTAAGGATTCTTGAGCACGATGGCATGAGACATCATGCATAGTATGCACACTTGGCCTAAATCTTTTTCGTCAGCACGAAAATGTTCAAAAATCTTTTTAACTGACCTTGAAAAAGGAGGTTTTTTAACAAAGACATGTAGCTACTTACTGCCTCAGAAAGAACGTCACCCACTTTCTCGACTTTCAGAATAGTTGCTTTATCCTTATCCATCTCCTTGTACATTTTCTCCACTACCGTAGAATAAGGACTCAGCATACCAGTGATCAGCAGTATGTCTGGTTGACATCCCTTCAGCATGAGGTCTTTGCGACTGTAAAGGAAAGTTAAAAATGTATACAATCTGCTCTATATTATTTATATATATAGTATCTATTATCTTATGCTCAACCTCAGCTTGACTATTCTTTAAAAAATCGCCACAAACTTGTCTTCGAACGCAGTACTGTAACGTCATAGAGTTTCAATGAAATGAAGCCCTTATTACCTTTTAAAATAGGTAGATTGTTTTGATTGAATCTCTATGATGTGACAACCGCTGCATTCTACATCGAGTTCAAAGTTTTTTTTAAAACAGAATAACTCTGCAGGTCACAGCTATTAAATTAAAATACCGTGTTTAATTTAAACGTATTAATTGCGAAAACTTTTACTTCTTTAATACCATCATATAAAACTAGAGACTAAAAATAGTATTATGTTGTAATTTTTTTTTAAGTTTATAAAGTTAAAGTATTCAAAACCGTCTTCATATTGCTGAAACTGGTAACCACTATCGGAGAATTGTAAAAAAATTGCCAAATCTGCTCAACGACCAACGACTAAATCAGTCAATATACAGGCATTCAGTAACCTGCGTTATTGACTGTGATTATTTTTAGTTTCAGGGTATATTTCTGTACCCAACTAACAAAAAGGCATATTTTTTTTATTAGTATTACTTTCTCACTATGTGAAACTGACGTTATCTTTCAAATAATTATTGCTAAGATTCAAATAAAAAAATATATGATTTTTTAATTGTGATAAATTGCCAGCTTTGTAATTGTAAATAAAATGTGTTAACATATTAACGAATATATAATGATTCTCACTTGATGAACGCCTTGACGTACTGCTTGATGTTGTGCGTGTTGAGGTTACCGCGCAAGCGGGACCGGTAATCAGTGAGCATTCTCTCTCGCTCACCAGCTTCACACGAATCCGTAGAAATTTGCTAAAGCAAAAAATTAAAAATATACTAAACTAATCTTCATAAGGTTCATCAACATTGTATGAAGAATTTCATGAGGGGTTTTAATTATCAACTGAGATTGTATGTAAAAAAATTAACGTACAAGTATCTACAATTTTATAGTACAATTAACTATTTATAATTTAATTACTTTAATACAAAATGAGTACTAATTTTAGTACCCGTTTAAAATCATTATCAGACCAAAACAATTTAACGTCTAATGTTTTTAAACTAAGTACTAATTATATAGTATAAGTTTATAATATAATTAGAATGTATTATAAGTTTAAAGTAGAAAATTGAAACGTCGTTTTAAAAGGAAAAATACGATTGATAGTTTTTTGTTCCAACTAAAAATATTTAATAAAATATTCATATCATTATAAGAAGGTTTTAATTGAAAACAAAGCATGTATCTGGAAGTATTGTTTATAAAAAACATTTGCACATATAAAAACTGCACAGCCACAAAGACATTAAGAACAATAAACACCATTGAAAGAAAAAAAATCTATAAGTATTTCCAGTTCTAACAGAAGCAGCACGGTTAAATATAGTTAGTATTGTTAAAAGTATACTAAGAGATGTGAGTTGAGAAAAATTCTACAAGCACAGTTACACAGCCTTGTGAAAACAGAACCGCCATAACTGGTTCCCTTACAAACTTGCCTGAGATATTTGGTGATTAACGAATTAAACTAAACCTGGTCTCACTTCGCAGTCTCTGAGTCAGATAAATAATAACTTCATGTGTCCAATGTTCTAAGTGTATAAAATCACTAGGCATACAAAAATGCAATATACAAAGTGTCCTAAACACAGAATTTATATATCTGAGGCCTTAAGTGAAATTGTCTACGATGAGATTGAAACCGTATTAATAATCTCTTCAAAATAAAATGTTCTTAATTATAAACTATTCAAATCACCCCCAAATATTAGTAAATGTTAGCAACAGTAACTAATGGCAAATACCTGATAGTGGTAATGAAGAGGTTCCTCAAAACTCACATGACCGAACTTATGATAGATAAGGAAGTCCTCTTCAGACTGGGAGATGTCGGTGCCCTTCCACCTGGAGAACCTGCTGCGGAAAGCGTCGGCGACAGAGGAGGTGGACGCTGTGCAGTTGACTAAGATGAGTCCAAGAAGGCGGCGGGGATGAGCGAGGCCACAGCGGGCCAGGACGTTGGCGCCTGCACCTTCACCGAGTCCAACTGCATAGCGGACGTGGAGAAAGTCCAGGACAGTTATAAGGTCTTCTCCTAAAGTCTGCAGAGACGGGAATTGATATCTGAAAATGAAAAATTCAATTCGTTGAAAAGTTCCAACTCGAGTGGTTCGATCTTTAAGGTCTCGGGACCTGTTCTAAGTTTGGTCAATGTAGAAAGTTTCTATATTTTCTCGGATCGGCACATATACTTTAGCAACATTACTTAGGAATTTGAATAATACATATAATGCCGTGTAATATTTATTTATATAACAGCGAAAGTAGGAACCTTTTTGATATTTGCGACAGGACATTCTCATAAAGGCTTCTGATAGTACAATAGGGATAACGATAAATTTTTGTTTGTTTGTTCGTCAGGTAAATTAATAAAGAATATTTAATACTTATTTCTATGTGTATTCATTAATTTACGGCGATACATTGAGTTGACGTATCGCATGACGTCACGCTTTTGCTCATATTGTTCAAAACTGTGACGTAGCAAGCCCCCATTCCTCAACTTTAATCCGTATTATCTAAGCCATTTCTTGTTTATATTGAAACAAAAAAATACTAAGTGGAATTTCTTTTTTTTTACCCAATCCTCATCCCTATTGGTTGAACTACCAGAATGGGTTTTCCATTCAAGTCTTATCTTGTTCACCAGAAGCATGATTTTTCAAGCATTTTTCTTTTCATAAATTACAAGTAATTTTATAACAAAAATTAACTAATAGACTTCCACAACAATAGAAACGAAACGAAAGAAATTTCCCGCTAACGCTATATATATTTGGCAAGTGTAAACACGCGATAAACTTGTTTGTCTTCGGTATTCCAGTCTCGCGTCTCATCAACATCAATTAACAGTAATATGCATTCCAAAGGAAACTCGCAATTGAGTTCGTGCCTCAAATTAAAACTTCTTGCAAGGGATATTTGTTATATCGATGGTACTTTTAAAGAGCACCTTTATAAATACAATTAAGAAATAATCACAGATGTTTTTAAGAGACATTAAACTGTTTTACATTGGTACTTTTTGGTAAACTGGTGGTATTTTTACAACTATGGACTTTTAGAACAATTGTAATGGACAATGCTTGGATGATTATAAACAGATTTATATTGCACAGTCACACATCGTAGACGATTTATTTACTCGTTGCTTAAGAGTATTTTTTTCTGCGATTTCACCCGTGTAAATTATATCACTATATGATGTAGCTTAGTGAAAGAATTTTTGGAATTGGTTCAGTAGTTTTGGAGTCTATTCAATGCAAACAAACAAACAAATCATTAATTCTTTCCTCTTTACAATATTAGTATAGAATAAATCTTTCTATAGTAGTTTTTCCTAGTATGGGATTATAAGCCAGAATCAGTTGATTAAACTTTTTCATCTTACTGGAAAATGTCTCCTATAATCTCTCCTATAAGTATTATACCTTTAAACGATCAATTCTTGTAGAATATCTTGTGGAATCTGGCTCTCTGAAACGGCTCCGACAATTTTCAATAAATTTAGTATGCAGGAGGTTTTGGGCCATTAAATAAGGCATATTAATACCTTAAACAAAAACTTAGGTAAACGGTCGAAGTCCAACCTGAAATCTGAGTAAGACTGACTTACTTTAAATTCTTGCATTTTTTTCTAAGATACTACAAGCGGCTTCGCAGGCGTGGTCCTAAGGGAACGGCACATAGAGCAGCCTATTATTTTAATTCAGGCTTTGCATTATCGGCATACCAAATCAATTAAAATCACTTTAGTAGTTTTTGCGTGAAGGAGTAACAAACATCCATACGATACTCCCTCAACATATACTCCCTCACAAACTTTCGCATTTATAATATTAGGAGGAATTACTTACGAGTCGGGTAGATCAGGTGAGTTTTCCTCGTGTCCCGGGACGTCTACATGGATGAAACAGGACCGCTCCTTTATCTCTGTCATCGCGGGGCAAGTCACAAAATCCACCAGGGACGAGTCTGGAATGATACATACATTTAGATTTATAAGAACCCACGGTTACACGTCCTTATTATGGTGTTTGTTACGATACTATTAATGAAACGAATACTGATATTTTGATACTGGAAGATATTGTGTTAAGTATTTTTTTCATACAGTTACGTCTCTTAATGATTTCATTGAAATAGTAACCTGGATTGCGCATTGGAATTATACCATGCGCAAAAAAGGAAAGTAAACAAATATAAAAATAATAGTTAATGTGTTCTATTGGTACCCCTTCTTAAATTATTCGTAAAAGGGAAAAAATTGTGTTGTCAATAAATCCATAAATACCGATCGATTTACGGATTAGCTTATTTTCAGAATGAATTAAAGTTCCTACAAAGAAAAGTTTTGTAAGTTAGCCTACAGAGTTAAATCATTTTGTATCATCTCAATAACTTTACGATATTTAAAATACCGATTGTCCTGAAACATTAGTTCATAAAATTATATGCTCTTACGTTTACTTACGATTTGTTCCAAGGTCGTGTACTGTTAAAAATACACATCGTTTGTCTTGCTGACTCAGGTCGCCCTGTAAACATAAGGTTTCATCTCATTAATGATTTGGGCGGATATGTGTGCTCGTTGGCCGTAATAATACCTTTGGAAACTACAGGGACACGCATGCTATTATGTGATTAATGCAATAATTAAACTAATTACTGATTTTAATTTTAAAATGTTTAAATATGTTTCTATATTATGATGCAGAAGTAGAAACCAAGCAGGACAAGCAAGATACATCTCTCACAGACAAAGTGATCTATCGTAAAATGAGGTCGGGACCTTGTTTCTTGTTCTGTATCGAGAATTATAAAAACCGATGGGTATGTAAAGAGTGTTTTATATCTTTTGCTTCTTTATCATATAAAAGCAAAAGATATTCCAAAGTAGCATTAATTATAGATCCTGTTTTCAATAAAGGTAATAGTTATTTGTACGCGTAAGTTACGAAATCTTAATATTCGCGTAAAAATAATGTTAGTCGTATATTATTACTAAGAAAATATTGACAAAAGGCTCACATTCTTAAATAGAAGTAAAATTTTAAAACCGACTTTATATAATTATTTATTTCGTAACTTGTTAGTTTGTAGAAAATTACGTTCTGTATCGAGAAAAAGGTAAATCAAGGCAAATTACCTTCACACTTTTATACAAATCCCATAATGAATTCTCGGCTTAAGCTATCAATTACTCTTAGGAAGGCAACACAATTACAATCCCCGGGGATAAATAAAATTTATTAGCTATTCACATTTGCATAATTGGATAAATTGCCTACCTATCAGGTTATATTCATATTACTGTTTATATTTTACTGAGTTTCATATAACAGTATATAAAAATTATAATTAAATGTTATATTTAAAGACTTGTGGCATTCCATACTCTTTGTCTATTCCGTAAGGGATTCGACGTAAAGATAAATAGATATTATAGAACTATTTTTTTCATCATCATCATCATCAGCCCTTTTACGTCCCCACTGCAGGGGCTCAGGCCTTCCTCATGGATGGTTAAGGAGGATAGGCCATGACCCTCTACACTGGCCCAATGCGGACTGGAGGGTATAAACCACGGCAAGTGCAGCAGGGACCAACGACTTAACGTGCCTTCCGAAGCACGGAGTAGCTCGAGATAATAATTTTTTGGTCACCCATCCCGTGACCGACCCTTGCGAAAGTTGCTTAACGAAAACGATCGCGGGCAGCTGCGGTTATCCACTACGCCAACGAGCTACTCGACTATCTTTTTGAATATGCTTTTTAGAGTTCCGTACAAAAAGGGTAAAATGGAAACCCTATGATACTAAAACTTCGCTGTCTGTCTGTCACCAGGCTGTATCTCATGGACCGTGAAAGTTAGACAGTCGAAATTTTCACAGATGATGTATTTCTGTTGCCGTATTTCTGTCGCGTCAACAACAAATACTATATACCAGAGTGAAATTAATATTTTATTTCGGTTTTCTTTTCATATTAGTAACACAACATCTTTACCAACCTCTTTGGTATTATAGTTTTGTTAGAACAACAAGAAGAACACAGTTTTGTTACACTATTATAACTGCACAAGTGAAATGAAATGAAAATGTTATTATTCAAGTAAGCTTGTTACAAGCACTTTTGAATTGTCCAAAAATATTTTTTTCCCTACCACTTGTTCAGGACGTCTTTTAGCTGACAAGAAGAACAAGCGAAATAAACTTACCAGCCTTTAACATAAGTAATGACATTTACATAAATCATGATATTACCAAAATAATATATATATATCGAACAATAATAAATACAAGTTTCAAAGTCTGTAGGACATAGGTTAGTACATACCTATAATTAATCGTTATAGAACAGAGCGAAGGCTATTAATTCCATGCATTGCGGTCAATGGATTTAATTTTAAATATTTGCGTTGTTACTTTATTTGTTTGTTGTATTATTTCTCTTCATGTCAAAACTGTTCATGAATATATCAGCTTTACACTTTTGAGATGTTATAATTCATTTGGTTATACAGTCCACACTTCTAGATATACGTCTTTTAGAACTAAGTTCACGAAATAGATTTTGTGTTTTTTTTTCTATTATTAATGTCATATTACCTAAATTATTGTTAGGTATAATGTATCTACATTATTATTGACAGCACGACAGGTTATAGAAAACTGTGAAATTTCTCTTAATCCTTAATACATTCAGGATAGAGTTCGAAATCAACTGCGGGATGGATTTTGACTTATTGATATACTGCTGTGTGTATAATGAGTCATATTGTATGAAATTAAAGCTGCGTATGATAAAATAAAAGATGCATTTTATTTTAGCCACTAGACAGCTGGACGTGGATGCTCTTAGAAGAAGCAAAATGCATTTAAGATGCAATGTGACACGACATCTTTTCTAAATACCGTAGAGTTCATTTATCTCATCTGGATATCCCACTGTTGCCGACGTTTTCAATTTAGAAACTCAAAAACTGTAGCCCAGGATTTTGCGGCTTCCTTATATTCTGTTACTGCGGATTTCTAATATTATTGAATACTGTTTAATTAATGAATAACAAAATGAGGTCTAAAAGGCCTTGTGATTGGTAATAAGCGTCAAATCAAATTATATATCTATTTAGAAGTGTATTTTACAAAAATATCCTCAAAGGCTCGGAATCCAACTTTATTCCCAAAACTTTTCAATTCCACGATTTCTCCGTGTCACAGGTAATAATATTACTTTACTTCTTTACATAAAGCCCTATTTTATGTACGACAGCTGACATACTGATACATAAATCCCATTCCTTAAGCTGCAAGACTCAAGATAAGGGCTGCCATCGGTTACGGGATTATCGGGATATCCAGTATCGGATATTCTATCAAATATCCATACAATAAATTGAACTGTTAGGTACCTTTAGATAATTAAAACTCTACTTAACGTTTTATATGAATAGTTAGCTTAAGTATAACTTTAAGTAGGTATATAACAAATCTTTGTTAGTGAATTGTGATCATTAATTTATTTGGTAAGGCTTATTTATACTCATCATTGAAGCTCACATGCTGAGAACGCGTTTCATCAACCAAGGAAATCACCCTGCATGCGGAGTCAATCGACTTATATAAATAAACTTGTTAAATGCTGACCTATTAGCATTAAACCCTATTCATTGTATTTAATGCTCTCATAGTTCCAAGCTCTCATAATGTTGGCTTTACCTTAAATAACATACATATTTTTTTATTAACTTTTCCGGGAGACGCGGAAAATCCCGGAAGTGACATTAATGGATCTGGTGAGCCTACTTACGATCCATCGTTGTTTATGTTCCTTTCATGTGCTGTACTTTTATGATAAATAAAACTTTATTATATCGAAGGACACATATCATTTTGTTTTTATATTTGTGCTTCATTACTTATGTAAATGAAATAAGTAAATGTTATTTAAATAAAACATTCAAATGAAAATGGTTATTTGAAATATTAAGAGACAATAGTAGTTTTATTTATCTTACCTGTCCATGTTTCGGGATAATTCCCTGATCGAGGCATGCAAAAATTAAGTAAAATAGATAGTTTAAAGACACTTAATTAACTTTGAATCGAAGCTCAAAAAAAATATTAATGAAAGGATTTTATTGATAATATTTATTTAAAAATTAATATTCGACAACATCACAGATATTGCTCAGATTCCAAAAACACCCAAACACAACACAATATAGGAAACTTTTCTACGTCGCACAGGAAGCAAACCGACACAAGTTATCCAATTAATAAATAGGACCCCCACAGAGATCGTATTAGGCTGTCGTCTTTTGTTACCATGCTTAAAGCGAGGTTATATGAAATTACCACTTTGGCTTTACTAATATTTGCCAAATAAACATAAATGCGCGCGTAGCCATAAAGATTCACTGCTTTATTTTCTGTCCAAGTAAGTGGTGGATTAACGTCATCTTTTTTAATTTCTTCTTTAAGATTTGTGTCTGCAAATTAATTACGCGAGAGTTCCCCAAACCATTTCTCGTGTCCGCTAATAGTAAACTAAAAGCAGCAGAGGAAGGGTATGCTATGGAAATAAACCATTTGAAATTATTTTAATTCTATTTCATAACAATGAAAAAATACTTTATTTTAATGTGTGTTCCTATGTTCATTGGCCCTTTGAATTGGGATGCGACGTTGAAAATAAAATGTACTTTAACAAAATAAATATCTACTTTTTTTATGGATAAAGGACAAAGGATGTTTTATTTGTGATCCAATAAAATAACTCACCTGTACATGAACATGTATGTCACCGCTCCGGTCAGTACTAACTACGTATTTCTAAAACAAAGGAGACAACATTCAGAAAAACAAAATAATATAATTAATATAAACATACATAGTATGTAAATTTTCTTTTTCTCAAACTAATTTATAATATAAATGCACGTTACGCGACACCGATTGTATCTGTAAATTTTCCGATTCACCGACCGCTTAGCCTGTGGCCCGATCTTTATGTTTTACAACCAAAGGTAAGGCCTCAATGCTATTCAATTGTAGTACTTCTGTACTCTCATACTGGCGATATTAATAGCCTGTAATATGATTATGTAATAATTCCACGATTATGTATTAATTCCTGCAAAACTGTGAATCAAACTGTGACAAAAATGGTTTCTTCCTCTTGGTGTCTCTATTTATCATAATTCTAACGTTATATATATTTAGAGCAAAACCTAGGATTTAACGAATTAATGGTTTTTGAAAATCGTTTAATTTCGAGTGTAAAACTCGAAAACCTTCCGCATTTCACTATTAAAAGCGTTAGTAACATGTATTAGTATCTAAAGTAATACATGTTTAATGTCTGTTGTATTTAAACAGGAATTGGACAACCTTTTAAAATGTAAAAGTCAATCATTTACGTGTAGCCCAATTTAATTAGTGACAGGTTTGATCGCCACTTAACAACGTATCGACCCATCTCTTTACCTGGCCCACAGAATTACTACATCGCAAATATTTGAACACGAAAGCCTTACCACGAGCTCTCAACGATATTCAATCTAGTTTTGTACATGATAGAGATCTATATCGATTAACCAATGGATACATCGTCTTACTTGCATCATTCTAAGCTTTGTTATTCTGTAAAAACACAAAAAGTAGCATCGAACACGCTTTCTAGTATAAGAGATTGTTTTAAATAAACTCTAATACTACGACTAGATGGAGAGCTCGTGACAAAAATGTGCAAGAACTTTTGAAAGCTTGATATTTCGGTATGTTGAAGTACTTAGGATATACATCACTCAGTACCCAGTATGGAAGTCAAGTGCATGAATACCTATTGCAGGCGGGGCAATGTAAAGTACGAATTATAATAACACATATTAAAGGTGCTTTTTAATTGTTTAAGATTACGAAAAACTTATTCGAAATATAAAGAAAAGGAAACTTAATAACTCAGATTGCTCAATCACGAAACGCGCGATTCAGCAGATTTCAAAAGTTAGTCTGAAAATGAGCTTCGAAAAAGACAATCGTAATGATTGAAAGTTAATTTATAACTAAACTATTAGTTGTTATTTCATAAAAAAAGTACTCAGACATTCATTGAAATCAACAAACACATTCATCGATTTTTAGAAGTTTGTTTCACGCCTCTGTCACCAGGCGTTCCAGCGCCTGACCTCCGCACTGGGTACTGAGTGATGTATACTCTTAGTACAGGTTCAAATATCAAGCTTCTGATAGCTCTTGCACATTTATGTCACGAGCTCTCCGTCTAGTCGTAGCATTAGTGGTTTATTTAAAACAAAATAGGTTTCATTTGATTGTTGACTCTGTAACACTGTGGCATCTCTTGCATTCGATGGTGAATTATGGCATGGCACCAACTACTCACCACTTATTATTTGCTCTGCAATAAATTGATAACAAACAAATAGAGAAATACTGTTGCAAACACCAAAATTGTATTAAATATTAATATAAAATTACTTAGTTCACATCAAAATGCATTTTTTCATATTTATTTAGTCAAAAACACAAAAGCTTATAAAATTATAAACACATTAAAAATCAGCCAGATATAAAAATCAGGAATTATAAATATAAATACTATTTGCAAACACAGCGAAACCAAGAACAGGAATTATAAAGCTTTTCATTTTAATGGCGAAACAAATATATCCATCTTGCGGAAACATTAAAATGGTTTCTTATATTATCACGCACACTACTCATTGAATGAACATGGAACATGTAAAAGATCCGAAACGTCTAAAAGTGAAATAAGTGTAGTTTTATTAAATTACTCTGATTCATAATATAAATTTCAAGTCACCAGAAGCTTTGAATTTGTTGGAAATAATCACTGTTCACAAAAAAAACACAATACGTTCCTATGAGAGGTCGGGGTATTTCTATGAATAGTGCGGAGTATGTGCCATACCGTTTGAAAATAACAAAATGTGTCCTCTCTTTTGTTTCAAACAAAATTAAGTCAGAATATCACTATACAGGCATGGCTCCTGAAGTAAACATGACCGATGGATTAACACGCAACATGGCGAAGTTTAAAATGTATTTTTTTTTTAATTTTTGGTCACCCGTCCATTGACCACCTATGCGAAATTTGCTTGATCCCGCTATGAAGCTCTGTTACTGTAACCTGATATTATATGAAACACAATACATTTTCCTTTGGCGTTTCCCGAGTAAGTGTTCATTCAGTTTATGATAAGTGAAAGACCGCGGGACAGTTTGTCGTGTAATGGCCGCGGAAAATGGGTATTGTAGCTATGAATGTGAATGCCACAACATTTCACGATTTTCACGGTTGACATTTTCAAAAAGTCCCCAAAATAACTGGTGATCTTATTTTACAGCAAGTACGTTTTACGTCTTGTAGGTTTACTGGTGTAGGTACAGCAAAATGTAACGGAGGTTAGAATTATATACAACTATTTATATTTATAATATCCGTATACCAAATCTCATCAAAATCCGTTAAGATTTTGCGTGAAAAAGTATACAAACATCCAATCTTTCGCCTTTAAAATTAGTAAGATTATAACAAAAAATAATTACATACAACCAAAACAATACAGCTATGCTATTGTTTTACAAACAGCTTCGAACACGACGTCTAGTGCAGTGCTGTGACAGAAAAGAGCTTCAATGAAAACACTGAGTATCTTTTCAAGTAGGTTTTATTTGATTAATTAATCCTCTAGTGCTGTGACAGCGTTGCGTTTTTATAAAATAATACCAATGCAGTTCATACGCTGTTTGAATCAAGAGCTCTATTTTTGAATCATTCATTAGACTCGCGTCGAATACTCATTTACTACTAAATTCATTTGACGCGACGCAAGAAAATTACTTTCTTTTCTTTTCAAAAAAGAAAATTATTTTCTTTGACTTGAACTATTAGTACTTACCTATTGCCCAATTCCGATAATGGAAAAAAAAAAATCGTCAACGCAAAACTACAAGTTTTTAGGGGTTCCGTAACAAAAAAAGGAAAACTGGGGGCTTGTAGGATCACTCGGTTATCTATATATCTGTTTCTCGCAGCCAATTAATTTTATTAAATGTTTATTAGATAAAATTATCAAATGAAGTGTCGATACTATATGAGTACTTAGCAATATCGATTTATCCCTGTAGAACCTCTAAATATGATTTCTTAACGTTTGAAAGTACCACAGCAATTTAACAACAATCGGCAATAAGCAATAAAGCTGTCAACCGCCTATCATTATAGTACAACAAGTGTACAGAAATAGACCAGCAATAACGCGTTTCGACCCCGCACTCGCTGCGCAGGCGCATTTAATGACCCATCATATTGTACGGACAGGTATTTGTGTCACTCGCTATTATATATACCCCGAACGAGTACTAATGTTATTGTTATAAACAAAAATATAAAAAACATATCTAAATTTTAAACAAGATTCCTCGCAAAATTAACCACTCTTCAGAATCCATTTACACAAAATTACAAGGTGAACATGGCATATATACTTTTATTTATGCTTATAAGCTTAGGTGTGCATATTATTATGAGAATTTTAAAACTTCAGCATAACATCCTAAAGCATAAATCAAGGGATCCTAAAATTTAACTTTTCTTCAACTATCTACTTACTTTTGAAGTCCTAATTTAGATTAACAAACTAAGTAAAGGTACAGTACAAGCTAAACTCTAAAAATCTAGTTATTAATAAGGTATCATATTCAAGTCAATATGATCAATTACTTTGGAGGTTAAAGGCGGAAGTAAAATCGAATGCGCTTTGCATAATATTAAAATCAGAATTTTAATATTATGCAAAATTCGCGACGTATGTCAGAAATTTGGTCATCCCGAACAACACAACTAATTTTTAATTAATTAAGAACTATTTATGCCCTTTTTATCTATTGCATGGTCCAGGTAGATTTCTAGAGCTTCAAGGGAGACTTGTCAGGAGACTAATATCGATGTTATCTTCATATAATAGACGAGTTAAGACACTATCGTAATGTATCAGCAGTCCACCGAAACAAGTTCTTTCTTGTATAACGAAAGAAAATTTGGGAACCTCTAACTCCATCATATCAATATGGGCACTATTTGATCTCAGTCCAGCTGAGTCGAATTTAATCAACAGGCCGCCCCTGACACTACATTTACATCTATCCAACCTTCGTATAAATTTTCGTAAATACATAACCATACTGTTTATGTAAAATTAGTAAGAAAGTTATTTTTAAACGCCGCGATTGAGGGTTCTCGATGAAACTGACATCTTTGGGAGAAACATGTACAATATTAAGAATTCTCGTCAAATTAACGAGAAGACGTCAGAATCGCGAGGCTTGTCAATGGGACAGAGATAAATGATGGCGTCTTACTGGGATTAAACGGTCAAAAGATTTTTTGAATTAATTACTTAAATACCATTAATAATCGTAATGTAAATACTCTTTTCAGGCCTCATTCACTTAAAACAAAACAATAAAAGTAAAAGAGGAAATTGAATAGGAGAAAAATAATGTTCAACTGTCTATTTAATGTAGTTTTATAAACTCAATGTTTTAAGTCACCATTTGTTCTATTCTTCGAAAATTTCATGTAGTTTTATTGATTGCATTGAAAAATTCTTCCTAAGGTCCATTTGATATAACTTTTCTTAACCTCAGTAGGTTATAAAATAAAGACTGTATTATCTATTTGCACTAGTATACATATTAGTCTATCCAATACTTGTAACAGGATACATATGAATACTGATGAAAGAATGATATTCATTTGTCTGTGTATTCACTACAAATTAAAAAACTACAAAATAGATTTGAAAACAGTAATTTACTGGATTGACTGGTTATAGAATTTTTTATGCCGGGATATTTTATTTCTTTTATATAATCGAATGAATTTTCATTTTAAAAATGTAGAATAGTATTGTATCCGAACAAAGGCGTATCCACCTGCTAGTTTATCATAAATCCAGTAAACCATACGAGTTTTGCAGTTCAGTCACAAACTTTGTCTATTTTATCCGAAGGTTATTATAACTTTATATCCGACTCGGGTGTTATCTGAAGTTTGACATTATATTATATACATTATTATGTTGATGATATATGGACCCTTTTTACCAACTTTCAATGAAATTACCTAATAGAAAACTGTACATTTTTGTAGGGTTTCCAGATAATTTTAATCGAAAGGTTAACCTTTAAAATTGTATATGTGTTCACTTATTTTTTCGCATAACGTAAACTAACTTTTTCATTTTTTATTAATTAGCTTAGCTTTAGCTTAATTTAACTTTATCCTATAGTTTTAAGTGAACAGTCAACAGTAGTTTTAAGTCAACGTCATGAAAGCAAATACTAAAGCACTAAAACCGTTTTGAAGTTGTTACATTTTAATGAATAGTGCGCGTAAAAATATGCGAAATCAGTATTTATTTATCCAATAATATGTCACCGAAATCGGCAGTTATGTTTTTATAATAAAATGACTAAAAGCATTCGTACTCAGACAACATTAATATGTTATTTTATTTGGCTGAACAAATAGTTTAACGATTTATAATTTCTCTTCAAACATGACAAATACATTAACAAACAACCAGACCTACTTTACATCACACACTTTTCACCAAGTGCAAAGGACCTCTGAGTTTCGCAACATGTAAGGCCGCCCCTGCATCAGTACATCACCAAAATAGAACAACAAATTGGGGTACAACTTTTATAATTTTTCAACAAAAAAAAAACAAAATTTGAATAGTTTTGAAGCTCAATTTCAATTTTTTTAAATTAATTTTCGCTCTCTAATCTTTACAATTATTTAAAAAATTTGCACGAACCCCTCAGCTACAAAGTGCTACAATATGTTTATAAATTTTTACTTTAAAAGAATTATGACTGATTTTGTTTGTATATCCTATCTCTTTTTTACCCAGGCATCATGCCTAAAAATAGATGGATAGAACTGTGACTTGGTGCAAAAGTAAGTAATTTCAAGTTAACTCACACTCCAATTAAAATCAGTTTATTTTTTACAATTATTTATGATTAATCGAACTTACCTATAAGTGAAGTACTATCATAATTATGTGAGGTGTTCTGTGTTTCGTTGTAGAGATTAGCATACTGCACTTGTAGATATTGAGAGTGCATCGTAAAATTAAGAGACGTATGTTAGAATTAAATAAAAAGTCATTATATTATTGAGTTTATTATTGAGTTTTACTTAATTACTACTAATATAAATATTAAACATTATCCATGTTATGCTGCTTGCGAAATCATGTCTATTTGAATTGGTTACAATTTTCCTATTATAAAACCAAGCGAAGGTTGTAGATACCTGACCCTCCAGCAGTTTGTCCTATGAGATCAAGGTTATAAGCACGGGAAGTACTAGCATGTCTGTTTCTATGTACATAGAAAATTGTAACATCTATTCCAAAATATTATAATGTATTTTTTATCCATCAACACATTGTTTATAGAGAACTTGATTAAATGGTTTCCATATACTTATAAAAGGGATTATACGTCCCTCCCTTGTGATATTTAAATAATCTGGTAATAGTTTAGCAGAAAATATGTCTGGTATTATAATTGTAATTTGACCAAATGAAATTTTAATATTATTTATATTAATTTTTGATAAAGTTTGCGCTCTATGGGCTGTGACAAATGCAAGTATGTTATTAATTTCTTTGTATTTTTTCCAAAGGTAAATTTTCATAGGGTACCCATGTTGCAATAGTTTCTATAAATATTAAGGTATCTCACGTTATGTCATATTTGGGTAAAGGCGAACGAAATCTAAAAATCTTTTTAAGCGATCATCTTCACTAATATGACGTCATAAAATAAGAGATAATTCTAATCTACAACTGTTTAGAGTGCTATATTGGGCTCCAGATTAAAAAGATCAATAAAAAAAAAGTAGAACCAACTTCAAATTTGAAAAAAAGTAAAAAATAATACTTATCTTAAAAGCGAGTTATTCAAGAAAATGCTATTACGGGCGGAGGTTTCCTGCAGGTTATTGATTAAATTATAGGCGCCTGACTTCAATAGCATTCAAATTCTTCAATAAATAGCTTTTGAGATAAGCATTATTTTTCACTTTTCACGTTGGTACATCGTGATTTATTATTTTTTTGTAAGAAAAGTTTTGTATTCACTTTTTCAAAGGCAAATAAATAGGTGTAATTACTGAAAGAAAATATAATATTTGTGTTCGTGTTCCATTAGTACTAATTTAAAGATTTAAGGTAAGAATACCTTTGCTTTTAGAAATGAAATACTCTATACATATTGTGATATCATTAATCTTTCTTCGTTATAATTGGAATAGTATTAACTTGTTTATTATGTTGATTTAACGCTCAAACCATAGTTAAGCAATCTTAATAGAAATTAATGAATCAACATCTACGCAACTGTGTATTTAATTCCGTATGCTAGAGTGGTAGAAATGAATGAATCGACGTCTATGCATTTGTGTATTCACTTCCGTATGCTAGAATAGCTACAATATTTTCCAATATTAATCATCTCCAACATTGTTATGAAACAACTCATTTTCATACTCGTTTCTTAAATAGGGTGGGTGCGCTAGTTTCACACCAAGAGTCAGTAGTACGCCATTTCAATCTTCAAACATAAATATATATGTATATTTTTGCATTTTCTCTATTTTTTTAACTTTGGTATGATTTCCGAACTGTTGCCAACCGTGTTATCATAACTAAGAGCGATATACGTTAAGTCACACCATCAAATTAGTTACAAAATTCTATTTTTTTGTAGTGCACCTTGTTTCATAGAGACTACTCGATTACACTTTACACAATTACACTACTTTGGAACTGTCAAACGTTTTTCGTTTTCTAGACGGTTTAGTGGCTACGAATAAATCTATCAATCTTAAAAAACAGTTTTATTAAACTTAATTTTATGAGTTATAATTTATCGGTCTTGTTTCTTCGTAAGACATAGGCAGAATTTATGTGTAAGAAGGCGATAATACGAAAAAGGCAAGTTCAATTCTTTCCCGTTATCCATTCGTATAAACCAACTTTCATTCGCTATTCAGGCTGCAAGTACAAACTATCAGTACCTATCCTACCAGGATTGAGTAACTCCTAAATTCGACGTAAGTTATATCGATGAACGTAACACACCCTGCGGCAAGCCGATTACTTTGGGAATTTTCTCCGGGACCCGACATCAGTTACCCAAAAGGGTCCGTAACGGTGTTTAAACAAAAATAAGTCTTAATGCGTCGAAATAAGAATTATTATTATTTCTTTTTAATAATGCGTGTAACCACGTTTGTATGTAATCGTAAAACACTACTGGCAAATTGCCACATTAGTACATAGATCCGCAAAATTCGATGACCCATTTCAACGATGCTATATGCTAAATATTAATTCAAACATTTGCCAATAATTAATTGGTCTCGGTGACAGTTTTGCCAGTCTCTTTTTATACTAAGATATTTATGTGACTTTTATAAAGCCGGGTACAGATTATACACAACACAACGTGATTTATAACATGAAATGTAATATTATATATATAATTGTTGGGCGCTATACGAACCCAAACATTCATGCCACGCTCGTTTTTCCACCGATTATTTATGTTATGGATGGGATGGGTACAAACTGTGCTCCTGAAGCGTCCATCCAGACCATCCAAAGAGCACTTATACGACAATTCAATGTTAAGTATGGTCTCAAACTCAGTTAAAGTTATCGGAACGAAATACCCCAAACCAAAAAGCAAAAAGTACTGGGGAAGTGGTATACTATACAGTATAATTTTTAAATTTTTACACAGAAGAGCTCAATAACCCGATCCCCGATTTGTAAAATGCATGACTAAAATATTCAACCTTATTTGTGCTTTGAAAGACCTTAGCAAGAAAGACATCAATAAACTAATAAGGAAAGGCCAACATTGACTTTCACTAGCTAGACTGAATGATAAGCATTTGGCATTTTATTAGTTTTCCTTTCGCTTCCACAACAACATGAAAAAAACCATATTTATATACTATGAAAGAAAATCATCGCATCTTCGGAATACGGCATATTGTACGTGCAAAGTCACGTCACGTACGCCAGTGAATTACACACGAGCTCATGTCTCCGCGTAACAGGATTATAAGTCGTCGAGAATGGCGGGAGGATTCTGGAACTCGGGGAACTACAAACAGCTCTCTCATCAAATGATATTGAATGAATATCGACACATAAGTCTGAAGGTTTATTCTTATTCTCTGAAAACGATTTTTTTTTTATTTTTGAAACTTTATTATGATTCTAAAGAAACCCATTTTCGATAATTGATAACGCCGCTCTGATCTACAAAAAATCTTTATGGATATCATCACCATCACCAGCCCTTTTACGTCCCCACTGCAGGGGCTCAGGCCTTCCTTATGGATGGTTAAGGAGGATGGGCCATGACCCTCCACGCTGGCCCAATGCGGATTGGAGGGTATTAACGACTGCAAATGCAGCCGGGACCAACGGCTTAACGTGCCATCCGAAGCACGGAGTAGCTCGAGATAATAATTTTTGGTCACCCATCCCGTGACCGACCCTTGCGAAAGTTGCTTAACGATTACGATCGCGGGCCGCGGCGCTTATCCACTATGCCACCGAGCTACTCATGGATATGATTTCAATAAAATTATATTAACGATTCGATTTTTTCCGCATTAACGACCGTGGACAAACAGTGTTGTCGCTTTGATTTCTTATATTTTCAACAATAAGCTTTTATTTATATACTTTAAGTATGATCTTATGGTTATTATAATTAATTCACTTCCATAAATAGTCTTATTTTATAATTTCCTAAAATATGGTAGGTATTAATTTTAAACTTATGACCCCAAAAATATATTCATCCATGTAAAATGAAATAACACAGAAGCTTAGTTTTGAGATTTCAAAACAGACATTACTTGCCTATTACATTGGGAACTAGCTATATTTATTGGAAATAGCAATTATTACAGTAAAAATTAATTCTAATGAAATCTCATTTAATTATATTTATCCCAATAATTAGATAAAAAACATAACCGATTTTATGGACATGGTATTTATTTTACATCACTGATATAGACTATTTCAGTAACGTAATCTCGAACAACATACAAAATATCCGCTCCAGTTTAACATTGAACTTTAAGATAGAACTATTTTAAGACGCAGCTCATAAATATAAATATACTTTACTATATTATTGAAAGCATTCAATATATCCGCGAATACCGATTTGCCATGAAACTTCGTGGAGCGCACAAATGAAATTCTTATCGAGCTCAATTAGAATTTCAAAGTTAACGAAAAATTTTATATCTGTATAAAATACTAGGTTAGTATGTATAATCTATGTTACTCGAAAATAAAACTTAATTTTGTCAAAAATATTTATAAGATTGATTCCTTAGATTGTTACTTTGACTATCATAAACAAACAAAAAGAAGATATTTACTTTTTATACAAAAGATAAACAAACACTCACTTGCAATCCTTTTTCGTCCGTCTCGGCCATAACTAACTTCTGTTAGTGTTTTCTGAGTAAGATATGAACTGTTTGGTCGAGTATAACAACACAGCAGACGCAAGCGGGCTAACCCCTGGAACGCCTGAAGTGCAGTGAAGCGAGCGGGAAGTGGACGCCGCTCAAACGGCCGGGGTAACGCACACTGGAGCATCAGATTGGGATTCATACATACCTTTGATTTTTTTGTCGTTCTTACTATTATTCATAATGAAACTTATAATTGAACTACAACTCTACAAATAAAATTTTCCTGTTTATTTCATAGAATATTAAAGTTAACCGTTTTATTTTGCAAAGACATTAAACTTTGCAACCCTATATTGATATATAGAAATTTGTGTAAACGACAGAATTAGTAATTAATTTATTTCAAAATTAATCGAATTCCTTTAAAATATAGTTGCTTTGTATCTAAAACAAAATAATAAATTTGAACCTTTTCTATCGAAATAATGTATATTTGACATCAAACATTTATAATAAACAGGCCTTAAGATAAAATATTCCTACATACCAGTGATTAAATCATTTAAAAAAAAAATATATATAATTTTTTCACGAATAATGATAATATTAAATCATATGTCAATTTTTATAAAATATTGAATGAAAGTACTAAAAAAATAGTAAAACCTATTTCAAAGTGAATAGTTATATCAATTTTTATAATTAAAGTTTTTACTTTTACAAGGCAGCACGTTCATGAGCGTTTAATTTGCTTAGTATGCGTTGAGCATGCACCTGTTTATAGGTTAGACCAAAATCTGCACGGTCAACAAAATATGTGTATGTTTTGGAAACATTGCGGAACAACACGTTTTTCGTTTACGTCTATAAATATATTCTTAAATGAACAATCACCACGTAATCACGTATCGATTGGAAAATAATCTTTCATTACTTCTAATGTCTGTGAATTTTCTATTCGCGAGGTAAATATTAGTTAAAGGTAAGATTTGTTTATTTGTTTGCATTTAATAGGTTTCGAAACTGCAAGTCTGATTTGGAAAATTCTATCACGCTTTCACTTTACGGGAAGCTACATTATACGCGAATGAGATGGTTTATAATTTACACGGACAAAGTCGCGAAGAAACAGCTAGTATATGTTTATATTACAAATATTAAAAAAAATAGTATGGCATTTGATTGAATAATAATTGGTTTATAATAAATCCTCAATGGTAAGTAAGTTTGTATAAAATCCGTCATTTTCAAATAAGAATCTTGAAAATTTGTTCTGAGGGATTGAAATCAATATTATGTCGAATAGTAATACTATGTGGGTACATATCCTACTTCACTCTACTCGGCGACGACTTGGATGCCAGTGATGACAGCCTGAATAATGGAGAGGCTTCCGATAAAACATGCGTATGAATCATTGATATCTAAGACCCTGAGAAAGCGCGGTCACAGCATAGAAATTCCATCAAATAAAACCTACTTCAAAGGGCAGTGAAGGTTTTATTTCGTTGAACTTCTATGCTGTCACAGCGCCGTGCTCGAAAATAGAAAAAAAAATGTATTTGCCGACTACTATTATCAATGACTGATTTTAAATAAAACTTTTCATTTCTATTCTCTTCAATCAGTTTTCCATCAGTAATGAAAATAATGTTCTATAAAAAAAATCTATCCAAGAAATAATATTTCAATGTTTTGTGCAACTATGTTTAAAAGCAAGATAGAATTTTCCCATAGGCGAAAATAATTAATGAAGTAGGCCAACAAGAAAGAACATCTACAAAAACTTCTCCCTTTATTTCTTATTTAAGGCGATGGATAACGGTCGGTAACTTGCGCTAGCAGGAGAAAATTCCGTCTCACTTCATGCCTTGTACATCTACAAACATATACTAATATTACTACTAACTAGTACAAGTAACTACTAATATTACAAAGAGGTAATATTTCATTATTATTGTGCATTGGATAAGCTTCGAAACTTCTAAGATTAAAAAGTACACAGCAATCACAGCATGTATATTAAGCAAACATTATACAATATCATGTACATTGTTCAGGTTCCAAGAAAAGTAGCTAAAGTCCTCGTAATATATTATAAAGTATCTGAAACAACTACACGAGACAATATAGAAAAGTCCAGTTCTGCAAGTTCTGCATTTACCCGACAAGGAATCGACCGGGACCCCAGAGACGGTGAGACCTTGAATATGGCATGAGAACTACTCGGCTATGGAGCTACAGGCGACGACATTATTGACTTACAACATGAACATTCCCTAAAATATTGATGATGCATGGAAAATTCAAATATTAAGTGAAGATAAGATTTTATCAGCCATATACTTAAACAGATTTTAAAGGATGAATAAAAACTTTAAAAAAATAGAACCGACTCCAACTTTAAAAAAATGTGAAAAATAATACTTATCTCAAAAGTGACTTATTGCGGCGCCTGACTTCAATAGCATTTTCTTGGATAAGTCGCTTCTGAGATGAGTATTATTTTTCACTTTTTAACCGACTTCAAAAAAGAAAGGTCTCAGTATGTTTGTATGTTTGTGCGCGATTATCTCGCGTTTGGCTGAACCGATTCAGCATAGTGTTTGCCAGATTTAGGAGAAGGTAGGTATAATAACCAACTAAAACATGGAGGTTCGCACTTTACCACGGTTTTCAGAAAAGTATTTTTAGAGTTACCTATAATATAAAAAAATATCAATATCACTAAATAATAATCACCAAAAAAATAATTGTTATTTGTTGTAATATTAAAAGTGTATTTTTTCGTATTTCATGCCAATATGATCAACTTCAATAACATTAATACAAACTGTGATATTGTGTAAAAATTGTAAAAATAACATTTTTATAAATTCTTACATAAATATACTCGTATAGGATAAATTGGAACGGGCTTGAGAACCCCAGACCTTTTTCGTTGGTTGAAAATGAGAGTTGAAGTATTTACCCACTCGGCAGATACGAAATAAGTGGTAAATCTCGTTCAAAGTGTCACCTACAGAGGAAATTGATTCTCCCACACACAAGTTCAGCGTAGAATAACAGGTTAAATCCTGCAAAGCGTAGTTTATTATTACTAGGTATTATTTGAAACAATATATTTTTTAAGTAAGTACAAATTGTAGCACGTAAAGTTTATTGTGTACAGTCTTGTGTTTTTTTATGTCATTATGTTTATAATCGGTATATCTCAGTACTGAAAATGTTCAAATTTCAAATGTCCAGGCACTCCGTTAACAGATTATAACTTGACACATATGTAGGATAGACTTAACATTCGTAGTACTGAAGTAAAGTTTGACTCAATCCTCCTTGTTCTACATAGGTACCGTTTTCGTAGATGTACGGAATGTCTACGGAAATTCGTAACAGAACCGATGAATTAAAGTAAGTGCTACGATTTGTTTGAATCAGAGCGCTTAGTGTGTTTTTTTTTTACATTTACGTTCATCGTCAATCGTGAACGCGTTAAGATTTTAGTATGGAATCTGGTACAGCGCCCCTAGCGGTAGCTACCAAAAATTACAAATCTCCATAGTGAACGCATTAATGTAAAACTTACACTTGCCACTCAGAAGCTCTGTAGTTAATCTCTAAATGGATTTACAAACCAAAAATCGCTGATAAATTCATAAACGTCTCTGCAATATTAAAAAATATAATAATAAAAGAGATTTCGATATCATCTGTTTCTTTTTTTATCTTGTGTTGTTTCTTTGTCTTTATACACAATAGCACATTATCAAAGACTGTAAAAAAAAAAATTTCACATGTTTTATTATTGTTATTATGTTATTTTTAGATTATATTCTATTTATATTATGTGGTATTAAATATAAATGTCTATTGTACATTTCATATTACAGGTTTATTTTAACATCTTACTTAAGGTAAATGCCATTACTTCTATTAGAGCTAAGTTTCTTTCACTTGTCTTCTCATTATTGCGAAGCAAGGTTAAAATGAGTTATTTTGAAATTGGTGTCATCTTTACAGTGGTGTTCACTGTACATTTTGAAGTCACAATTCGAACTTTTACTATTGTCTAATGGCCGTCTATTGTAACTTATATTTCCACTTCTAGTTTTATTATAAGTAGCGAGATGCGATGATAGCCAAAGAAATGTAATACGGAAACATTTCCCCGACCCCTATATTATTTATAAGAAATCTTCTACGAGCAATTTAGTGAGAGAACTGACTCTACCACAAGTTACTGCTATACGTGGGCTATATGTAGAACACGTAACAATGTTATTACGTCGGTCTGTCCCTTAATAGAGTGAACGAACAAGAAAATGTCGGCCTCGGTTTCTAGAACTGTGCAATTATAAGGTAAAGCTAGTTATCTGACCCCGACAAGGTACCAATAGCAGATAGTATATACTTAACCCGAAAAAAGGTTTTTGTTTTTCTCGACACTTGTCGTAAAATGACCAAATATAACATGAATACATATTATATGACACATTTTTTTTTTAATTTCTTTTTAACCCCACCTCCCCCTTGGTGATGCATGGTGAGGTTCAAGACTAACCTCCACCCAAATCACGGAAAAAAAATCTTAATTTTTGACGCCGTTTTTCGGTGCAGTTATCGCGCGCTTGAGAAAAAAATATACACGTCATATCCTCCACGTATCCACGTTTATCCACGTGACATCTACACCTCCTCCCCACCCCCTTTCGAGCCTCACTTGATTAATGGACGGCCCTTTCTATGGTACTCACGCTATGACAAATAACTGAAACCGATGAACACCCGTGACCGAGAGGCTCATAACCCGGTATGCCATCTTTGAACACCGGGATTTGATTCTCCGCCCCGGGTCGTTACAGAAAGTTATATTTTCTATATTATCTTTTCAAAATTTCATTACACAAGGACTTTAGTTACTTAGGATTTTAACAATGCATATGATGTTGTTATTAATATGTAATAATAATAATAATTTTGAAACAACAAGCTTTACTTATGAAGCTTGTTTTTCCTTGAGGCGAGGTTATACGGAATAACCACTTTTTAAGCCGAATATATATATTTTTATTAAAATTAAACATATGATAGATTTGAGAATGATATATATTTGCCAATAACACCCACCTGCATAAACTTCAGTTTCTCCGTGATCATGGCTCTTGCAATAACGCAAAAATATCGGGAACTCAACAAAAACAAGTTTTACGGTAGCAATTTTATTTTTAGCAATCATTCTGAGGTTAACGAAAAAAAATTAAGAAAAAAGTATGATCGTTTGTTTGCTAATAAAAAACAGAAACTTAAATTTTCATAATTGGGCTCGGCTTTAAATATTTTATTTCATCACGGCTATAAATCACGATAAAAAAATTGTATCTAAAATCATCTTAAGATTTTTTTTTGAACTGCATTTGTTTTGTTTTCTGTGATTAAAAATGTATGAAATCAGGCGATCGCGTCTTTACTCTCGATGCGTATTTGTATAATAACGTAAACAGGCCTTAAATAATACGTATCATTTTTATAAGAATTGAAAGAACAACGATGTGGATGTGTGACTGATACTCATTCCTAATGCAGAGTCAATCTACACAAAAACAAAGACAAGAATATATCGATATTATTAAGAAACAGACAATAAATAGAACCACAGGATACTTTTCAATATTCCTGTAAAATTATATAAAAATTATTAGTTAGGTAATTTTCTATTTACTTTCTCTAGTAGTATGTATAGGTCCATCTTTGGGCTTTCAATTATCCGTTGGCCCTGCGATGGTTCAAATTGCTACTATAAAATAAAAACGATGAACTACAAAGATTATCAGTCCCCACTATTTGACCACAGGCCTTCACTATGGATGGAATCGATAGAATCAAAGTAGGCTCCAGTGGTATATTATGTAGAGTAATCATAAGTCAACAACGCAATAAACTAGATAGTTAGTATGTAGATTACCTACTGCCGTTTGATTTGCAAATTACCCGAGCGGTATAATCTAATAGCCAATTGTTAGAAATTAGGTTGAAAAACAAAATGTATTTTTAGCATCTACATTAGCTCTATTAACTATTCAAAACCACTTATATAAATTAAACAAATCGTTGCAAGTGAAAGAAACCTATTTCATTTTACCCACAGTATGGGGATACTTAGATGTTAAGGAAATAATAATGACATCGACAATTACGTCATGAGTTGCATAAAAATCCATTAAAATTGTCATTAGTTTAAAGAGATATATGTAACATTTGTTTAAATTTAAAACATTCAATATTTAAGCTCTAATTTTAAAGTTTTTGTTAACATATCAAATCAAATTCATTTAACACGATGAATGCTTGTGAAAGTGGGTGTTAGTGAAGTACTGTATCTCTTTGTCGTGACAGTTGTACAAATCCCTGTGCTGCGGTACCGACTCATCATCATCTGCCTTTTAAAGACCCCGCTGCAAGGGCTCAGACCTTCCATATGGATAATGAACCCTTGCGCAGGTTATAAAATTACGCAGGTAAAGTCTTGAGAAATCATTAAGTTAGTTGAAAATGAAAAATGTTTATTTCCGGTAACCATTACAAATATACAAGCACTGACCCCTACATTAGGCAATGCCTGACTAGTTTTTTTTTTTATGGAATAGGGGGCAGTCGAGTAGACGGATCACCTGATGGTGAGTGATTACCGCCGCCCATGGACACCTGCAACACCAGTGGAGGCACAAGCGCGCTGCCGGCCTTTGAGGGACGAATAAGCTCTACGCTTGAAAGTTTGAAGGTCGTATCGGTCCGGAAGTATCGCTGGCGACAAACTGTTCCAGAGTTTGGCTGTGCGAGGCAGAAAACTTCTAGAAAAACGCACAGTTGAGGACTTCCAACCATCCACATGATGGGCGTGGATTTCTTGTCGCGTGGAACGATGGCGGAAAGTAGCGGCAGGTATAAGTCCGAACAATTCCTCGGAGCATTCCCCGTAATAAATGCACAGTGAAGCAACATCTCTACGCAGGGCCAGTGGATCAAGCCGACTTGAAGTGTCCCGGCAATCGACGATTCGATTCGCTCTCTACTGAATGCGGTCTAGAGGGAGAAGCTGGTATTGGGTGCACCTGCCCAAAGATGAGAACAGTATTCCATATGGGGCCGAACCTGCGCCTTGAAAAGCTGCAGGCGATGCGCCGGAGTGAAATACTGCCTCGATCTATTAAGCACACCAAGCTTCATAGATGCTAATTTAGCTTTATCCTCTAAGTAACCACGGAACTGGACCTCGCTCGATATGTCGACACCGAGAATCTCAATATTGGCTGAGGCAGTTAAGGAGATTATTACGACTTCCAAAAACTAGTAAACAAAACAACCATTAGCTAAGCTAACATACATTGTACTTACGTATAAATATTACAATAACACATATAAAACTAAAGCACATACAACTTATCCTTGAAGTTACATTGTAATATTCGGCACCATAAAGTAATTTTAGCTTTGGTTAATACAAACACGTAGTAAAATTTGGATCGAGTCTGTCATGAGTGCAGTGTTGTTTATAAACACAATTGGATTGAAACATTATTATGTTATTCATCCTGCTCCTGTGTGGCTGCCAAGATTCAATCAATGTGATTGACAATTCCCACAGATATCACTACAGCCAACTAGAAACAAAATTAAAATATTATAAGAGACAAAAGTGATATAGCTAAAATTGAAATTTCCTTATTAGCACAAAACTGGTGAAAATCCTATTATATAATATTATAAATGTGAAAGTTTCTTTGTTTGGATGTTTGTCGGTCAATCACGCCGAAACTACTAAACGGATTTTGATGAAATTTGGTATACAGATAGGGTATTAGCTGACTTAGATAATAGGATACTTTTTATCCCACTTAACATTTTCCTAGGGCCCACGCGGGCGAAACCGCTGGCGAAAGTTATACATATACGTATATAATAAATAAGTTCTTGTTAAGAATTTACTATTTCATAGGACATTTCATGATGTATCTTTTCATATGCGTATTCACGTATCAAATATTTTGCAATCTGTACTAATATTATGAAGAGAAAAGTTTTGATTATTTGATTAATTTAACATTCAGAAAAATATTCTTAGTGAAAGATGCTTAAAAAAACCAATTTGTCCCTGGCACCCTAATATTGGATTGATTCCTTAACAGTATTTTGTATCATAGTGAATTTCAGTATAGCATTATGAATGCGAAATTGATCAAACAAAATAATTAGAACAAACTCTCATCTTTATCGAAAGTTTAAATATTTGTAATAATATTTATTTCGGCTGTTTGGGTGGATGCCTGAACATTGATGAGAATACGCTCTGTAGTAGCGAAAAGTAACAAGTGCTTGAAAGATTCGTCAGTCCTGTTGGGTCCTGGGTAGCTCAGCGGTTAGAGTAGTCACCCGGATCGCGAAAGGTTCGTGTCCCATCTCAGATTGCTAGGGACAAAGTGGATTTTTTAAGAATTTTGATTAAGAAAATTAGATTATTTGTTTAGACTATCCAATAGGCTACAAAACCACCGGACCGATATTAAAAATTCTTTCACCTACGGAAAGTTACATCATACGCAGGTAACATAGGCTATATAAGCAGTCGCGGATAAGGGTAACTTAGGCTATAATTTGTGCGGGGGTAGTCGCGGGAAAGAGCTAATATTAAATACAGTTTTAACGTTATCATTTTGCAGAGGCTGAGGATAAGGGACGCTTACAAAAGAAATCCTCCCATTTGGTTAGCTTTAATTTTGTTAAGACTAAAGATAATGTATACTTATATAATATGGATGAAGAAGAAAAAGAAACATAATCGTATATTGATCTAACAATTACAAACAGAAACAAAAAAGTACAACATTATTAGGAACACGTGATACAAATCGAATGGGAACGAATATCGCTTAAAAAATTTCGAATGAGAACGAATATCATTTAAAAAATTAGAGTTAAAAAATGTTTTTTTCTCAAACAAATTCAAGCGTCTAATCTTAAATTAGTACATTTAACAATCAGGGGAATACAAAATCATATTATAATGTAGTATTTTTTTAATCTTTAATCTTTATTATTATATATAAAGTAGGAATATTACAATTATACTTAGTTAATTTACAAAAATAGGTTACAAATTAAATTACTCCTCTGTTGCCGAAATAGGAAAAGACATCCTGTATTCCAGCGTACAACGCCCTAAAATCCCCATAGAACCCATATAATTCACAATTAATTTCCTTATATGACAATATGTGCAATTTTGCAAATATATAACTTAATTATGAGCTGAAACAAAAACTGAAAGTGTGTGCATGTGAGTGTATGTATAATAATGTAGTAGAAAAAGCTTCTTTAATACAATCTACATATCATCTTTTGTTTCTAACTATCTGGCCTATTATTTAAGTCGGTCGCCTCCTACGTGTGGTCTATTACGTTGGAAATATGTCTCCTGCTCTATTAATAGAGTTGAGACGAGCCCCCTCAATTAATATCTTCGTAGAATTGCTAGATTCATAGATCAAAAAACAGATAAGCACCTATTTATAAAAAAATAAACAAGTCATTCGTGTCATATGATGTTAATCTCTATCTTGTTATCCTTTCAAATATATATTACATTTGAACAATTTTTGCATTCACAATGTCATTCATATTTATCTTACAGGAAAATACTCTAAAATTGTAAAATTCCCTTACCCACGTGCCCGAGATGGGATTCGAACACGTAATACCTACTTTTCTACTTAATAAACGATTTTCTGGTGAAACGTTGTCATTAAAAATTGTGAGCGATGAAATGGCTTGAGATTTCATTATTATACTAATTTTCCGCCAGCGACTTCACCCGCGTAGACCTGTAGATAAATGATATAAACCTTCCTCTTGTATCACTCTATATGTTGATGAAACCGCGATAAAATTATTTGTGTAGTTTATAGATCTCAGCGTACAAACAGCGGGAAGTAACTTCGTTTTATACCATGTATTGATAGGGACTCATTTAGAAATTTTATAGAACCGTAAAGGTTTGAGTTATGTATAAAAATATTCAATTTAATAAAAATGTTGAGAGCTGACTAGTTTTTTCGTCCATTCTTCGGGGTCCACCAGATATCATAAATTTGTAAAAAAAATAAAAATTGTAATAAAAATAAACTCGAACTAAGCTACGTTTGTTCTGATTTTGATGTTCTCTAAATGGATACTCTATGACAACGTGATGTAGACATTTAGATCAGACCTAAGCAGGAAACTGTCTTGACATGACCCTCGGGCCCCACTCAATGCGCTTTTGTGCAAGTGGTGCAATATACTCGTAAATACAGACATACCGATGCCTCTAACTCTGATGGATATTATGTGTAAAATAATTTAAGACCAAAATATCCCAAGGTTAAGTACTAGTGGTAAAGGGGGGACCTTAATAAAATCCCAAAGTGGAGTAGAGTCCCGGATTCTGACTCCATCCCGCCCTCTGAATGAATAAATCAGCTGTTTGGTATGCTATTTCTTATCGGTTCTTCTCAGTAGAAATACAGATTTACGACAGCTTATTTTTTAATTTTTACAAATGCATGTATCAGATTAATCTAAATGTTATTTAGTTTGATTTGTATAACAAAACATGCATCTGTTATTTATAGTATCTATCGGATAATAGAGAATAATACGATTCGATTGTACTCGAAATGCGTCGAAATGACATGATTTGAAAGTGTGTGTGTAATATCTTTTTCATTGTTACGAGATGTCAATGTCATCTTAACACTGAAACAAAAGAGTTAAACAAATAAAAAGTCCGACAGAGTGTCGTGGAGACACGTGCGAGCGCGGGGGCCGCGCTAAACATAGGTAGAGGTGATTGTCGCACTATTATTGAATCGACGCGAGCGTTTGAAATATAAACAACTAGAGACGTTGCCGTTATTGTGATTTGTGATAGTTTTGTTGTTGTTTTCATTACAAGCTTTTATGTAACTTGCCTCGTTAGTATGTTTGTTAGTGCGCAAATCTTGGAACTAAAATTTGACCCACTTCCCAATGTCCGATAGATTTGAAATTTTGCATAGACATGTAAGTCAGATGACGGTGTCAGTAAGCTGATATGATGATGAAATCGTAAGGTGATCATAGGAACTTAGTGACCAAATGACGCAACTGCATCGGGTTTGAAAAGCTTGTAGCGCTAATGAAATAGTCGAGACGAGGAAATACTCATATTTTTATGCAAGCTTTTCAAATTAATTACTGTTAGAGAAAATTAAGATTATATGTATTTTAACATTAATGTTGTCTTGTCTTGCATAAAATTATTATTTACGCTTTAGTTTTATTTTTTAACAAACATTCCTTTATTGTTAGGTATTATTTATCAAACTGTTTAATCTAAATGTTATTTGGTTTGATTTGTATAACAAAACATGCATCTGTTATTTATAGTATCTATCGGATAATAGAGAATAATACGATTAAGCTTTTCCGAAAAAAAAACATATAATAACAACAATACAATAATAAGAACAAATTTTAATCTTTATCGAAAGTTTAAATATTTCTTTAAAATATTTATTTCGGCTGTTTGGGTGGATGCCTGAACATTGATGAGAATACGCTCTGTAGTAGCGAAAAGTAACAAGTGCTTAAAAGATTCGTCAGTCCTGTTAGGTCCTGTGTAGCTCAGTGGTTAGAGCAGCCGCCCGGATTGCGAGAGGTCATGGGTTCGTGTCCCATCTCAGAGTGCCAGGGACAAAGTAGATGTTTGAAGCATTTTTTATAAATAATAATTTTCAGTATTGTGAATGCAAAATTGATCTAATATAATAAGTATACTTAAAACAATTATTATATATTTCTAAGTAGTTATAATTTTCTCAACATTACAACTACTACGTCTTAATATCCTGAGTAAATGTTTTTCCTATTCTACAAAGTGACATACGATACAATTCCAGTTCTATTTTAGCTGGAATTGTATCGTATGTCACTTAGTAGATTAGATAAACCATTAAAAACTGTAGTTTCGTTTGGTTTCGATCCGTTTTCGATTCGTTATAAACAAAATTTATTTAGTAGAATTGGCTCCCTGTACAATAAATTTATTTCTTTTACAAACGTTATGAGAAAAAATATCATCAAGAAATAAATTATTGCAATTGCTTCTCACAAATTACCTCTATAATGATACTACACGACGCGACTTACGCATTTAATATAGTATTATTGTTTTTTCGCTACACATCCCCAGTTTACTGTTATGTTAGTAAAATATATGTTTATGATGAAAAAAAAATGTTACACGTAAATTCGATATAAACGTTTCCGACCGTCGTATTACGTGATAGAATTTATTTTTCCTTGGCAGAAAAGTTTTTTGAGTAATACAATTAGTTTCAGACTGTATTACAAATTCGAGTAAATTGGACCTAGGTATTTTGTTTGGATCAGAGATTCGATGTACACTTGTTATTAATCGAGATGTGTTGAGCTTTTTATTATTAATTTATTATATACGAGATAACTCCACGATTGTGGTGGCTTATTATTCTTTAATATATATATATATATATATGATTTGCTGTTTTCACATTTTTGTCACTGTTTCCTGTATCGTTGCCTAATTTTTAATATTAATTAATTATACTAATTTTTAATATATCCGAAGTAACCGATTACTATTCGTTTGAAGCCACAGAAAGGCACATGAAGAAATTAAAAAACTATTATTTTAAAAAGGAAAATGTGTCTGAAAATACAGAAGATAGGCAATTGAGGATGAAAGTGGAAAATAATTTAGTATTTTATTTTGTGATCAATATTATTATATAACAATTTAGATAAATTATATGATTTTAATTATATGAATACAGTATGAAATGCGCCTGTTTTGCTTCATCTACTGTTTTCTCCTGATTGCTTGTTAGTTAGCTGTCGTTTCTTTGGGTTGGCAGTGGGGGAAAAGTCGAAACCAGTTCCATATTCAAACAGAAGTTTTGTTGTGATAACCGTCGGGAACGGTTAATCAGCTCATTAACCCTTTAACGGTCAGTTGCACAAACGTCCATTAAAATTGTTATTAGTTAAAGCGACATTACCCATACAAATTTGACATTCATTATAGCTTAAAAGCGCCATTAAACCTTAACGGCCGTTTGTGCAACTGACCTTAAGTGCTATTAATAAACGAGGTTTACTACTCATATAAATGAGTAAATACTACTCCCGTAGAACCTCTTACTAAGTTAGTCTTTACTAAGTCTCTGTTCAACGATATGAATTTTGACTAAATGCAGTCTCAACGTATATTTACACTAACGCTAAACCTTGTTTATACATAACACTACTTAAGTTTATACAGAGAACTACAAAGAATATCCAAATACGTCCTTAAAAATGCATGAAGTTTCATTCGCTTAGCCTGAGAACCGAGCCTGCTTCAGATAGAACATCAATCTAAAACTAAGACAATAATTTTTAATAAAATAAATGTCGCACTTTGAGAACGATGCAAAAAATGCGATTTTGAGTAATGAGCGTTTAAAGTTCAAGAAATTGTAAGCAGCCCCTCTAAACAACGTATCGTCACTACGCCATCTAGCAGTTTCTATGCAAGGTACGTTTACAGGGATCTTTGCATTTTAAAGTTTATACTTAACAAAGGAAAATGTTGTCAAAAGTAAAAAATATGTCGTTTTTGGTTAGTGACATTGTCATTCTCAACGTGCGATGTATGGTTTTATGCCCATTAAGTAATCGTGTTAAAATAATGTTGTTTCAAATATAATCATTCATTTACTTGTACAATAAAAATGTTTAATTCTGTATCTATTGACCAGAAACTAAGTATTTTTAGTTTTAATATTTTCCACTGTCACGTACACCCAATGCCAAATTTTACAGGTGTGCTTTACCCACGCGCCGATCGTTTGTGGTGAGACCTAGATCATTAATTACCGTACTGTATGTTTTATAAATTAAAAAAAAAACTTACAAAATATTATATCGTAACAGCAGTATGCGGATATATAGTAACTCTTTTATATTACTCACTCTGGACTGGGTGACGGCTGAAAATCGGTGCTTCGCCCATTCTTGGGTGATTTACGTGCACCGATTCCGTTCTCAAATGTTATTTGTATTGTACAAGTTGTGATGTAGTTGTTTGTTGTTGTATGAATAAACTATTTATCTATTTTTGATGCAACTCACAAATGAATGGATAGACTTTAAAGGTTCATACTTCAAAATTTGATCTGGTTAATATTACCAGTTCTTGATAAGATTGATAAAATATCTGAAAACTGAGCCCTAAAGAATTACTTATGTAGGATTTTCGTAGCTTTACAAGTATTTATGTAAATGCGATATTAATTGTATTTGGTACATAAGAATTCAGGAAAAGAAAAGGAAGGGATAGGGTAGAGGTTGTGTGTAGGTTATTAATAAATTGCTTATCATCCGTCTTTGCGTTAAGTGATATTTTTTATATTTTTGAAATCAATTATATTTTTGGTAAAAAATTATATTTTGTTTTTTTTTCTTACACAATTATGTTGTCAAAGTAATTTGTTATACGTAGAATACATTCAGTCATCTACATATATACCATACATACTATTCAGAGGAGCATTGGACCTTTATAGTTTGGTAGAAAATAATATTATTAATTGATGGACACCAAATAAAATTGGCGCAAAAATGTTGAATACTATCATCAAACTTTGGAGTCGGTAATGTTTTTCTAATAAAAGAGTGACTTGAACATATTGTCATAAAGTAATTTCTACAAGGCCTTTATTCTGCAAATGTTAATGTAATTATTGTGTGTCAATGGCGTTTCAAAAGGTGCTTTTTTACATAGTTCTCGTTACTGTATCGTATAATAATTAAATAATCTATCATCACTTATTCATCGAGACGCCATTGAAACTCCATTGAAGTACCATGTATTAGCAGAATAGAGGCTCAGTACAGAATGGTACGTGAATTCATTTGATAGTACGCGATGCGTCCATTCGTAATCTCATTAAAAAGATATTTAACAGTTAAAAATAATAGCTCGCTGAACGATCGGTCGTTAAATGAACCATAAAAACCCGGTTTATGTGTTACAACAACTACGCATATATCAAAACGTATAACACTCCATGAACCATCTGCACCAAGAACAAAGACTGGGATAACGACACCCATAATCTATACTATATGTATATATACTATATGTAAAGAGGTAAAATTTCAAAGTCAAAGTCAAAGTCAATACAATTTATTGCGTATCACATTACAAACAATGAGATAGAATTTAATTTTAGGTGTACATGACAATTCAAGGGCATTGGTTGTAGTGGAGGGCATTAGTTTTTAATTTTTGTTTGTTCGGTTTTAGGTGTTATCTTCGGATAACTTGAAGGAGTACTCTGTTCCTCTGAAAACGAAACTTCATCTATTTTCGAAACCCTAATACGACTCTAAAAGAACACATTTTTCGATAATTAATAATGAAACGGAGGTAGGACCCTGACCCTGCTTCTGGTGTACAGACAATATTGCCGCATATAATTTTAAAAAATTGTAAGAAATTTTGTTATTTTCATTCGTAAACAAACAGAGTAGCACCTCCGATTCGATCATGAAAATTCATTTGCCTACGGGATAGATACGAGCTATATCGTACACGGGTACCATAGGTTACAATACGTATAAGGCAAACAACGTGGACGGAGTCGCGGAAAAACCACTAGTATATACTTACAGCTAGTTTGTTTATTTGTATGACTTATTTGAATTTGCGACTTCTGCACTCGATTATAAATATCTATACAAAAACTAAGATGTTTTTTTTTATTTGTTTGCACTGAATATACTTCGAAGCTATTAGATAAACCGATTTGAAAAAAGAATCATCTACGGGAATCTATATCATACGCGTATGTTATAGGCCATAATTTATAGTACACGGACAAATTCGCAAGAAAACAGCGAGTAATTAGTAGAAGTACAATGCTCAAAATCGTGAATTATGTAGCTATAGCATTTGTATTTTGAAAGTCTGAAACAACGACGGTAACTCAATAACCTAACCAGATACAATATTGAAATTTTCATTGTCAACCCGGCCCCAGATATCGGCGACATATTGAGACCAGTCGTCAAAATTAATTAAAATGTAGGTAGTTTAAAAAGTGTGTATTTTGATTCGATTACATATCAATGGTGCACCGGTTAATCAACTATACACGATGTGGAAGTTAAGCTACGTTCGCAAGGACCGCTCATAAGATCGGTGGCCAAAACTTTTTTATCTAAAGCACCTCTGCGCTTCTGATGTTATGTTAAGCCGTTGACCCCGACTGTACCGCAGTAATTAGCTCTCACCAATCCACAGTGGACCTGTGTGGTGGGCTATGGCGTATTACCTCTATATAACTGTAGCCATAGGGAAGACTTATGCCCCAATAGTGGAGACATAAATAGACCTATTGGTGAATTTAACATCAGTAACAGACAGAAGACTGTCGACTTATCGATCTAATTTTGAAAATGTTAAGTTTGTGTTCTATACACATAAATATATGTATATTTCTTGCTCAAAAACTACGAGACCAACTTTCATATCGTTTACACTAATAAAAAAACAGTTTTCTGTAAAAGTATGGAAATTAAGAGTTGACAACCTATTTTCCCTGGATATGTCCTAGTTTTTATAGTGTCCTGAGATGTCCTGTATAATTTCAAAATAGCGTCCTGAGTTGTCTTGACTTTGCAAACTTAAAATCTTAGTTATGATTTGGGTTGAGAATCCTAAGACGTATAAGGACGATTATTGAATATATCTAAGAAAACCATGACGCTTCACATACCTATATGCATTCGAAGCTGAAGCAGCTGCAAATTTTTACTGTTATCAGCTTACTATTTATTTACATATATTTAAAAATCCACTTTCCTTAGCCTCTGGTTTACATAAAATAGGTAAGACTTACACATAAAATAGGTATAATGACTATTTTTTTTTGTTTGTCCATCTGGTCCAGTCAGGAGTATTAATACGAGTCACAGTATCCCAATATTTTTGCAAAACAATAATAATACTTCCTTTTACAGCCCTCTAGTTAGAATATGTCACACATTTAATGAGATTTACCAGCAGCAAAGACATCGCAATCGATATCTTTGATCATAAATTCTCCAGATATGAAAAGATTATAACTGACTTCCTTATAGACCAGGTATCTTCACCTACAAAATAATCCTTTTTTTAGCCTTATCGTAAGTTACATAAATGTCCATTAAGGTTTAATGAAGATTTTAAGCTCTTATGTACGTCAAATTTGTATTGGTAATATCACTTTAAACTAAAAATTATTTTTATTGCTAGTTTGTATACGCCGTCCTCTGAAAAATTGTTTGTTAATCATGCAGTGTACACCAATTAAGGATTATTGTCTAGTCTAAATAATCTGATATATTTGTCGAAGTCATGTGTTGAATGTAATATGGAAGTGTACTTTATATAATATAATAAATAAAAAAGTTCGTTTTTACGAAATCATTAAAATACGACGGTACATCGAGTTAAAATATCACATGACGTCACGTTTTTGTTCATTTTATACAAAGTTGTGATTTAGCGAGTCCCCATTCCTCAACTTTAAAGCTATTTCTTGTCAAATTAAAGTAAAAAAATATGTATCTAAAACTTTTTTTATGAATTGACTGACGGAGTAAATAGAATTTCTTTTTTTATTTTTGCCTACATCCTAATGTTATTTGATATATGTATATGACAACATTAATATAAGTAACTGAAAATCTACTAAACTTAATGCATCGCTCCAGTAGTTTCTTGACAAATGCGCACGCGCATGCGAGGACGATTATTTGTCATTTGCAAAATGAACGGTGCCAAAATATATCAGCCGGATAGCCGGTCTGACTAAAAAGTATACTTTACAGAATATTTTAATGAAAAATGATTGAAAATTCTAAAGGGTAATTTATAATATGGTATTTAGATGAACATCAGTGCGTCAGACAAATTCGCAAATATTAAATCGGCCTCTCGACTGCATAATTTGTTACTAAAGACTGTAGGACTGTTAGAAATAATGAGTCATGCATGGGTGAAGGATAAGTGAATCTAAATAGCAGGTATTAGTTAAAATATTTGCGTATGTTTATGTGGCTAACTGTAATATAGATGATATTGGTAAAAGAAATAATATTTGAAATATAAAGTATATCAAAGACTAATCATACAAAAAACTCTTAAGTATCCTTATATTTTAAAACAAAAAAAAAGGTATAAGTCCCTTTATCGTTTAGGCAAAATTAATTGTGTAGTAACGAATGTTAAAACGGGCAACAATCCTTTGGTAGCACATGTTTTATTTCCTAAATTATTACTAATTAGTACATCAAAAATACTGAGACTTAAATTTAATAGAACGAACATACTCAATTTTTGATGATTCACATATTTAATCAATGCTTTTGGTTGTTTATGTTTACTTAATTATTAAAGTTAAACGAAATTTACAAAATGTCGAATTGATACAAACAATGCTATTTCGAAAAGAAAAACAAACAAAAAGGTTTTAAAATATATAAATTGAAAAAATATATATTTAATTTTAAAAGAATATAAACAGATCATGAGAATATCAATAAAGCAAAGGTTATAGCTGCCACTACGTCCATGAGTCCCCAAGTGTGCCAACGCCTGACCTTCACGAGATCCTTAGAGACACTTAATATCTATTTCAATATACTGGAATATCAAGGTTTAGAAAGCTCGTGCAAATTTTAGCCACGAGTTCTCCGTCTATATTAGGTAAACGCCTAAGGTAAGAATTTACTAAAAAAACTTGTACCAACAAAATATGAAGTGTTTAGTTACGCAGACTCACGCCGAGAAGACTTGCCGAGTCTTCTCGACGAGACTAGAAGAGATATAGTTGCACTGTTCACTCACGGTGAGTTCTCAATCGATCTCTCTCTGATATGGAAGACTTTATTAGTAAAGTAATCAAGTAGTTTTATGATTAAAAATCAAAAAGTGAGGCCTAGACGATAGTGGATGGTACAAATTCATACAAAGAGAACAAGGTCGTTTAATATCCAATGAACACACTAATAATAAAATAATTAAACTCACGACTCTCTGTATTCAAACGAGAATGTGATGGTATTCTCTTTCTCTTGTCGTCCGTCTTGGAGTTCAAAGGGGGAGGCCTATGTTCAGCAGTGGACGTCTTCCGGCTGATGATGATGATGATGATGATGATTAGTAAAGTCGCTTTGATTTATAAGCAGTAGTTTTATGATTAAAAATCAAAAAGTGAGGCCTAGACGATAGTGGATGGTACAAATTCATACAAAGAGAACAAGGTCGTTTAATATCCAATGAACACACTAATAATAAAATAATTAAACTCACGACTCTCTGTATTCAAACGAGAATGTGATGGTTTTCTCTTTCTCGCCCAAGACATCCCTTTGAAGCGGGCAAAAAACAAGAACACGAACGAGAAGACAGGAACCCGAGAACGAGAAGGCGAGAAACATATTATATTCTCGTGTCTCGGGTGTTCTCGGGGCTTTTCGGCGTAAGTCTGTAAGGCTTATAGGATCTATTATATTGCACTTTAACGCATAACGGTTCCTTATTTATTGCGAATTTAATGTAATCGATACGTAAATTAACTATGAAAAGAACTGCATTAAGAATTCAAAATAAATGGTCTTGGTTCTTAAGCGTCAAAATTAATGACAGTGTTTTGTTTCTTTATTAATCTAAAGATATTTATTAGCATATGAAAAAAATATGTATTTTTTTTCTCAATATAAACTTCCGTCCTTTTCATACATCTCCGCCCGTATATTTTTTTGTACACCAGATCCAAAGTTTTCACTTCGCTTATTAATATAAAGATGAAAATGACGTTACTTAACGATGTTCTTCCGCCTTCAGACGTGAATTGACATTTTAGTAGTCTAATTCCTTTTGTTTTCCACATCGAGCCAATGTTTATGTTTGAAGACATCTCCCGTCAGACAATCGACGTCAGCGTAGACCCTGGCTAAATACGTACCCACTACAATGCCATTGTTAAAACGATTTTTAACTAGAAATGTGTAATACACCAGACTATCTATCAGCACGTCTAGGTGGACTGTATTTTTAAATTAACATTTTTACCATCCATAAAAGTAATATGAAATTGCAGAATACAACAATATAACCACTGAATAAGGAAAAATTATAATTAACAGTATGTATACATATCCTTCAGTTGTGTTATAAAACTGGGACAATTAACAATACGATTCCATCAAAATGTTGAAAGTTCAAATTATGCTTGATCATACTTGATTCAAAGTATTATTATGTGCGTATTAAATAAACCATTGAATATAACCTTGGTTTTTAAATTGAATTTGTTGTATTTATCTGTTTAACCCTTAAAATATATGTGAACATCAAGATGCTAGGACCAAACTCTCAAATATACCTATGTCTAAAATATAAGTAAGTATGAGTAAGTGTATTATTATTTATTATTTAATTAAAAGTAATACTATTTTCATTCTAGGTAAATGTTTTCATTGGCAGAATACTATTCGATTACTAACGGTTTTCTCCAAATGTCTCGTTCGGTAGTTGTTTAGTCTAACAAACAGTGTTTAGATTAAACAGAGTGCACCATGTCATTACTGACGCAACTACAGAGTGACATTAAACCTATAGTATAAGCGGTGATATATAAACTTTTTGCGATTAATGGCACATTGCATAATACAATAATTATACCTACTTAAGGGCGTACAAACCAAATAGGCATCACCTGATCACTATAATTAATTTTGAACAAAGAAATAAATAGTGATTAAAAACCGGTGAAGTGCGAGTCGGACACGCGTACGAAGGGTTCCGTACCATTATCCTTAAAAAAACAAAAATATCACGCTTTTTGTTTTCTCTAGAATTGTTAGAAATTTTTGAGTTATATTGGTCGACCAATAAACTTATAAAGCCAGATACCCTTTTAACTTCATTATATATATACTATAGCCTTGGCGTTTGAATTTCTGACACTTGACTCTAATGAAAATTGACACTTTAAAGCTTAATAAGACACAGACGGTTTACTTAATTGTTAACAATCTTCCCACACCCCTAATATTTTGAAAAGATATTACACGATACCTCAAACTATGGAAAAGTCGAAAAAAGTTACCTTTACATGTAGGGGAGGTATCCTAAAAATATTTTACTTTACCACTTTCTGGGCGTAATCAACATGTACACTCATAATAAACTACAATCTTTTAGCATTAATACTTTTTGAGATAAACCACGGACGAACGGACTTGGCTATAAAGATACCTTGTTGACTACGGAACCCTTAAAATGAGAAACCACCTTCAAATGACTAAACTATATATCAGTATAATTAATCGCTCAGTGCCACATAATATAGCGTATTATGCAAAATAAAGAACGTGCCAATAAAATTATTTCTAATTCATTACCTGCTCGTAAGTTATTAATATATTAAATATCAAGTAATTTCATAATCAATAATCTTTTTTTTTATAAATTGATTTTAATGACAGGTATATGCTCTGTGAAAATTTCAAAATATCCGATCGTGTATTGGTGACATACAAGATATTTGTAATAAATGTCTGTACCGGAAGAAAATCATCGCCATCTTTCATTCATTTCATTTTCATTTTACATGTAAAAAAATATTCACTTGACATTGGCAGAATTTTGCGAAATGCGCAGATAAGCCATTAATTAAAAAAGATATTTAATAATCGCGTGCTGAAATTTAATTAAGATGCTAGTAGCTTAAGCAACAAATACTGTTACTTCATAAGACTAGAAATGTCAATTGTTATTATGTGTTAATTTTAGTTTGTTTTTTTTTGTACTAGGATAATTAGTTATTTACTTTTTTGTCACACGTGTGAATGATATACTATTTACCTACTATTTTTTTGTTAATATGCACAATAAAGAAAAACTGTGTATATTTATAGATTTTGAAGCTTCTATGTAGTTTAACTTTTTTAAACTAGTTGAATTGATTGGAAATAAGTTCGGTGATAGAGAAAATGGAGAATGCTGTATAAGGATTATACTGAAACAGTCGAGACATGATTAAAAAAGAGGACGGAACATAGTGTAGCATTTTCAAAGTCGAGGTTGAGATTTTTTTAAATATGTAGATATGTTTTGGTTTATTTTACATCAAATAGTATCAGACGAAGCTTATATTTAATGACTAAAACTCATATTTTCACTAAGAAAGAAAGTAACTTGCTTTTGACTGAACCAAATTTTTTTTGTGTTTTTAATCAAGTACTTAGCTAGAAACAATATATTTAGAATAGGATATATTTCATTGTTTGTTTGTTTTCACCAAATAGGCTCCGACAACTACTGGAGCTCATTTAACAATTCTTTCACCTACGGGTAGCTACATCATATGCTATATTTTATCCCGAAACACAGCAAATAAAAGAATGAAAATGGGAGTGGAAGTTTGTATAAAATAGTTTATGTGTATCTGTTGTATAGGGAATAACGTTACCATAGTATCCATTGTTTACCATTTAATTTGTTATTCTATCGATATCCAAATAAACAGTTCCCTTGGGACCTTGCACGCGAAAATATTGCATCAAATTTTAGTGCAGAAGTTTGAACATTTTCGGGCTAACACGGTCACGAGCGTGAAATGTTAATGAGTCAACATTAGGGAACATGTAGGTACTATTATCAACTTACATATTCAGACCGTAATTTCAGTAATAATAGCAGACTCTCAGCAGCCAAAAATACAACGGATTTGGCAAAAACTAGCGAAGTTTGCAGGTGCCACCTACGATGTAGACATTCGCAAATTTTGATTACACTATATATCACAAATTAATTTTTATTTCTTTAGGTTTACGTAGGTGTCGTTAGTGTCTTCATATCTATATATACGCTGAGATCTTTTATTTACACAACGAAATCAATATACAGAATAAGTTTTGGGGAAGGTTTATTATGTATAATACAGGAATGCGTGGCCGAAGCCGCTTGCTAAAATGTAGTAAGGCCATATTTCACAAACAATAAACATTTATACTTTAACACAATGCAATTAGAATTATATAATATTTTTAATTATATATCAAATATAACAAAGTTAAACACAGGGGGCTATTTGCTTTATATTTAGTGTTAAGTATTTATGCTCTAAACTTAATGAAACTGTCCCATTGAAGAAGGTCAAAATTTTTGTACCTGTAGTTCATATAGAAAAAAAAACACTATAATAAACTTGGGTCATTTTCAATATCTCTTACTGCCTACCGATTCGGAGAAAATGCCTTATTAATAACTACACCGACAAAATAATATTGTTGTATATACGAAAAACGAAGATTGTTCAATAAATTGTAGTTATCAATAATAGAGTTTTATCATTTCGCACCCCACATAGGTCATAGGTTACTAAAACAGTTCTTAAAACTTTACGATCTGAATCCGACCATAAACATCAAACGATTTTACTATACATCATATACATATACTTAGCCAAACCTTACAGATCAAAAGATCTATTAAACTTTCCTAACAACGAAATTTAGTTATTTTCGGAAAGCTATAAAGACTTTTTTTCAAAAAAAAATATTATTATGGTGCAATGAGTGTAATGACCGCCATTGCTCCTTCAGCTTAGGTACATCTCACAACAACAACAGTTTTGATGTTTTTTGATTTTCCGAGAAACTGAATATGTGTTTAATTAGTAAACGAAATTAAAATCTTGCCTAGTTTACAAATTTTGATACGAAATATTTTCTATTTTAGATTTCCCACCCTAGCCGACTTCGATTTTTTTTATCTTTAAAAGAGAGAAGACGTTACTTTTTTAATGTTGTTACTGTTATTTAACTTTAAAGCTTTGAGTGGGCACCAATTAACTAAAATATTCTGTTAATTTGTAAGCATTTGCTTGGTTTTTTATCGAAGATGCCATTACAACACACGAAAGCTGCTGCGATAGTAGTTGATGTTTTACCTGACTGCAGCACTTTCTCGGGCAGGGTACCAAATGGTAAATGTGGCTCACCGGAGTCAGTGGGCTCGGTATACTGGAGGTCCTCAACATGCTAAGCTTCCTCCGCTGCTCGGCGGACAGCGAGGCCCTCCGGCTCCTGGCGAGTTCAAGCCCATACCCAGGATCAGAGTCTAAACTCAGGCCACGTAGCAACGACGGACGGAACATTGTATAACTTAAGCTTAACTTTAGCTATAACTTTTTAAAGCACTTTCAAGTTTGTGTTTAGTAGATCTTAAGTTTATGTATTATAAGATGCTGTTAAAAATAATTTAATTCAGTTACGTACAGTTTCTGAAATATAATTGTAGTGAGTATTGATTTTTACGTTATTTCTGATAGCGATGGAGTTATAAATTTGGTTAGTTTTGTGGTTTCATTTAAGTAATATTATTATGAAATGAATATTAATGGTCTACGTACTAAATTTTTATTCTGTTATAAGAATCATACCTAATTTGATGTACGTATCATACACACGCTTTGAACGTAATTTAAGATACTTAACAAGTTTGCAAGCTTTTTTGATATTTTTGAATATGTAATGCATATAAATCGAATTATAATTTTTAATAAAAAAATAAAAATATTATCTACAAATAAGACTCTTATATTTTTTTATTAGCAATAGTGTAATTATAAATGTTTTTGTTAATATTCAATAACATTAAAAAAATATTAAAGAATCCAAATTAAAGATAACCAATAATTTTAAATGACATTAAAATTAATCAAATTTACGAGTACAAGCTTTCAGAAACTGAAACGCAACTGTCACAAAATAAAAAAAGCCAATTCCATTTCCATATAGCTAGTTCCTGGGACCAAACCAAATCACCTTTTCCTTTCCATAGTTTGCGTAACAAAACTGGGTTGCACTTCTATTAAGAGTGGAACATTTCAAAGCGCGGTAACTGTCACAAGTGTCAGTATCATAACGGGTAGTTAAAGTTTAACGTCCGGTGAAGGTAAATAGTGCGTTCGACGGCGTATAAACGCGCGCGGACAAAGATCGCGGACTGTGAGTATTTCGGTGTGAGACAGGTCTAGCGAAACAGTGTTGACTACTCGCCAGTACGTTGCACAATTATCTATCTGACATTTAAAATTGGAACAGCTTATGCGTAGTACTATAAGCGCGGCAGTTCGAGCGAAAGCGGGAAAAGTGACGCCCTTGAAGGAGCACGGACATACGACCTAAACTTTCGGCAAGAACGTCCCGTAAACTTCAGATTAATTTTATCGTCATAATTCATCCAATTTTTAACAATTTCAACCAGTTTCAGATCAACACTGGTCAGGTCGCTTAAGAAGAAAGAAGTAATTTTTTTTTTACTCCGCCACTTTCGATTTTGCTTTATACAAACGAAGTTTACAAATCAAATCAAAATCATTAATTCAGGTTACACTTGTAATAGTTGAAATTATATGGCAAAAGTTCGTAAATCTTATATCTCCTTGTATCGGGAAGAATCGAAAAAACTCAGTAAAGACTACTTTTTACATACTCTTTGTAGGTATGGTCTCAGATAGAGAAAAATTATACCAAGCTTTTTCATACTCTTTGGATTCGTTTCTTATTATTAATGTATAGTTATTGATGAGATGATGTTTTGTTTGTTAGTGATTTAGATGTGACTTGAATAGTTACAATCCAAATGTTTTGTACACGATATACTTCAACTTATAACCTACATAAAGAAATGAGATACCATCAAAAACATAACATGTACAAAAATGGACAAGCTTAGAAACGCAGATCTTCTAATAAAAAAATTTCTATGATTATTATCAGCAGCTATCCAACAACTGCGTATTAAATTATACACGGGGAACCTTCATACAGTCACTACTACATCTTGTAGAAAAGCCTATTTATTACGACTTTGTGTTAGTGGATAGGCGCCGGCGACTGCCTGTTGTCCACGAAGTTAGCCACACATGCAGCCACTGCGAGCGAAACTAGAGAACTGTTAGTGTTTTGGCATGTTCATAGTAAATATTTTGTTAATGTTTTTGGATCTTCCGTGCTTTAATCATACGTCAAATTTTATTGAATTATTGCTTAATCGTAAGTGAATACGATTAAGATAATAATATATATCTATATTGTGAATTTTCTACGTGGGTTTTGTGTTAGAAAAAATAATTTAATTATTTATCTTCGGGGCACGTGCGTACATTTCCAGAAAGGGCAAATTCGTACGCGTATATATGTACCCCCGCTAACAATTTTTATTATTTTATCAGAATATTTAGAAAAAATGATCGGAATTTTAAGAAGAAATATTAATTAAATGAGTTTTTTTGCGTCTGTAAAAGGTGCTTTTTAATAGTAAAAAACAAATTGTTTTACTGAAAAGACTAACCAATTGAAAAAGTTCATAAACACATTTCGGACTCACGATATTGGAAGTCACAACACTATCAAATGATTATGATAAAGTTTTGAAATATAAATGTTTGCAAAATTGTTATGAAACTGGCTTCGCTGATATAGAATGGATGCACGGTTTTCGTAAAAAGATAGTTAGACTCTAAGCCTATATAGTCGTATAGTTAATTACATCGTTGATAAGTTTAAGATCAATGAAAACGATCTTTTTAATTCATTTGTTGTTTTACTTAATATATATGAAGTTACCACACTGTCTGAATGTTCCCCGGCCCATGTACGATTGTACCCCTTAATAGGGGTAGATTCGGACATTTCATTAGCTTTTAGTAAAATTCAATCCTTTGATATATTATACAAAATATCGACTTTGAACTTTTTAAATAAGGAGCAGAAAGTATGCTTTATGTTTTAATAAGTAATTGAGTAATTTATCTTTGATTATCAATATTTTAAAAATCATTGACTAAAAAGTGTACGAATGGTCCCAATGAAAATTAACTTTTCTATACCTTTAGTCTCGGGTCTGATTATTGTGGTTACATTCGTTATTCCAGATTTCCAAAATACAAGTGCTTTAGCTACTTAATTTGATTCTATCATGAAAATTTCTTCACCTAAGGGAATCCATATCATCATACTCGGGGTGAACAACATAGGTTACAATATATGCTAGCGAAGTGACTGGAATAGAGCTAGCTTTATGAAATGCAGCAAAAGGAAAAACTAATATAGTAAGTAAATAGCGATTTATCTATTAATATTCATTCCAATTTAAATTTTATAAAGATACATTTATCTTGAAAGTTTTTCCTGATATCTAGAGTCATTATAATATGCTACTTTTGGCACAGACACTGTACAGCAGTGTGTTGACACCGATTATAAAGAGAAATAGTGTACATTATTTTTATTTGCAGACCGAAAGGGAGATGCTTTATTTAAAGAAGCCATTGAGATGTATTTTTGTATTTATCAAATGCCTACGGTGTTTCACAAAACGACATCAAAGTGTAAGAAATGTGAGGTCGTTCTTTAATACGTCTATGTATAAGTTTGATTGATGGCATATTAAACTAAAATAAATACCATCATATTTTCGACCTTCATCATTTTAGTGTTACTAAATTGAGATAACGTGGGTTCAAAACAAATATATTACTAAAAATCTACAATTTTTATGATAATTTCATTATTATTATATCTATTTATTTAGAAAGCCGGAGAAGATAATAAAATAAGAACATACATTGTTGCCATTTTCTTTCATTACACATGATCATATTTTCGTGAATCAACGGCATTTGCAGTGATAATTGTTTTTCATATAATATGATTCTTTAATTTTGAGTATAATTTAAAACTTATAATCGTAATATTTTAGACAATCAACTTAAATTATAAAAATTGTAGTATACCTACACTTACCCTTTCAATATTTGGTCTTCTTCTCCGAAAAAACTCGGAAACACCGCAGAGATACATGTCCAAAAAGATCACTACACACTTAAACAAACTCACGAGAATTATTCCAGACGAAGATATTCATTTATTAAAAAACAATATCAGAGGGTATCTGGGCACTCAGTGACGTTCCATACTGCATGCACTCAGTGTTCGCGCCATACTTTGTTCTTAATAAGTCACCTAACATTACTCATGTAAAGGTTGCTCCGAAAAATGGTGCCGCTAAAAATTCGTAGTATTATTTAAATTCGCTTCTTTGTCTCAAGCCAACAAGTGCTGTGTTTATAATGACATAGGACATATTTTACATAGCAGATATTTCAATTTATAATTTTATATAGATGCACTGAAATTATCTAATTGTAAGGAAACTCCTTTAAATAAAATTTCTTAGTATCATCTATTCATTAAGTAAAATGATTTTGGTTTTCCTTCTTCTTTAATGATTTTTCCTTAAGATCATCATTTTTTTTATAAAACTACATACCTAATATTCATCCTGTATATTTGGTGTGTAGTTTTAACCGCTTCAATCTCGCGGGAGCCGCCGACGTTTAATTGTTTACAATTCAAGCGAAGCTCACTCCTAAACATTATTGGAACATATTGATATTAGTTAATATTAAATCGCTCTTTTCTTACATCGCAACAACATATTATATAGCTAACTCGACAGACTTTCCTTCACCAAATTTTAATCTTAAAATATTCAAAAGCGGCAAGCGCTTTCCGTTTTTCTTAATTTCTAAAGCGATATGTTTGCTGAATAATATTTATAACACAGCAAGTCAGCATATACAAGACTCAAATTTTCCAAGTCGATTTTATAACTTAATACATTAATGGTAGAGATCAGTGGCGTACCGTGTCTTGGCGGGGCCCCGTATAAAATTTGTTTGGGGGCCCTTATGTACGGTAAAGATTTTTCACATAAGAAGAAAAATGTTTGTATAAACTATGCGAATTCTAATCGTATATACATCGATTATTATGGGATTCCCTTGTTAATGTCATATGACTTAAACGTAGATATCCCGCAGCCCACGAAAACCTTTGTAGGGTGTTGCCAACTTTGTAACGCACGCTTTACGCGGGAAAAAGAAATTGCTTTTTTGACTTTTGTCATTTCTGGAATAAAAAGAAATGTGGGGAGTTTTTTATTAATTTTTGCTTACGCACGTTGGGGGCCCCAATGATCCATGGGCCTCTTATAATTGATACGGCATATACGGCGGTAGCTACGCTCTGGTAGAGATCAAAATCCATTCCAAAACTTTAGCATATTGCGATGTGTACAGCAATTAATTCAAAAATGGATCGTGAATTCGTGACAGTAAGTAAGTAACTCCATTTGATATCGATCGAATAGATTATTTTATCTAAGAAAAACCTGCTCAAATCCAGCGTCCACACAACGGCCCGCGGACGACTTTTTAATCATTCACGCAAGCAAATTCAGTAAATCCTGCCAATTATGCCCTTGCCCCGCAAGGAATAAAATAGGTATAAAATCATCAGTACAATATATGCTATTTGTTTTAGGAATTCCGTACTACAAAACTTATATCAGATCACTCGGACGTCTGTCTGTTGTCCGTCTGTCACAGTCACAGTTTAATACGATACTACTGAACCGATAGATTTTAACTTTGATGCACCTATGTCAGTCGGTGTTCCAAACTCAAACGTGTAATGTAAAAGTAAAAAAAAAGAACTACGAGTAAATAAATCAACCTGTAGTATAATTTATCAAATATATTTTTAGACTATATTATTGATATGACACCTAAGTAATTATTAAATAAAGATTAAGTATTAACATTATTTGACCTCAAACGAGAAAGATAAACTAAAAGGTTAAATACTCAATTAAAGCGTTTAAAACATGTGGAGCATTGTATAAGTTCTTTAGAGATATGTTGTCTATTGAATAAGACGTCATCTCTGTCTAGATCAGGGTGTTGAAGCAACTAAAATAGCTTAAAAATATATAGGACTCTTCTACTCATATCAATTAGTATTGAAAAATGTACCATTAAGAAGTTTGCACATTTTCTTCATGAGCTCTTCTACTATTATATTACTTCTTATAAAATTATAATTTACAGAAAATTATTTTGATATAAAAAATTAGATAGCAATGATGACAATTGTTCAGCCCTTTAGCTTTTCTGTATAGTAGTCATCAGGAGTCGACAAGCAGTAGGCGCGGACGCTGCCTACTAATTGAGTATACGGCTTGGCCTTAATTACCACCACCAAGTACCTGTATCCTGCACCACCACGAAGCAAGATGGGTATGCCACCTGCTGTTTCTATAGCCAAGTGACTGATCTGCAGATGAAGAAAACGTTTAAAATTAAAAATACTTTATTATTATTATTTAATACTGTTTGGTGTGATAACCACTGATTTTATTCGATCTAAAAAACTATTATTAACACACTAGTATTAGAGTTTTTACCAAAATTAGAGCCAATTTGCTTTGTCTCATACCTGTTATTATTTTATTTTATTCTCTTTTTATTAATTTCATAAAAATCAACATGAAATAAGGATAAGGTTCTTTTTTTTCTTTCATTTTTGGTATAAACAGCAGCTTAAGTAAGTTCTGTGATCCATCAACCCAAAAATGAATATAATTTTGTGTCGTACAGAAACTCCTGTTGTACAGAAAAGCAATATCATGCTATTTTACAATTGCTATTCTAAAATTGAAGGAGTTACTCACTACACAATTGACTGAGCCTTCGCAATACACATGGTGCCCTGAAGGCTGAGCTTCATACTCGAATCGTCTTCTAAACACCCTCGTATCATTTGGCATCCGATGCCCCTGATAGATGCTATGATACGGCGATGGAACCATGGCGTGTTTATTAGGCGTTATAGTTGGCAATGCAGCAGGATATTCATTTTGGTTCTTGAACATGTACATACGACGATAATCATGACTGTAAGAGATTGTTTTTTATTTTGATTGAGATTCTAATTGTAATTAACTTTCAATGTATCCAATGAATTTTCTCAAAGTAATCTTATTAGTAAATCGAAAATAATAATAAAATATAAATCGAAGCGAAACGTAGTCGTTTACTATGGGTCTCATAAGGCTCAAAATCACCCAGCGGGCATGGAGAGTGATGCGTGTTGTTCTCTTTGTGATCGTATAGGAACGAAAAAAAACTTAAAAGAACCAACGTTACTATGGCATTGCTCGAGAGATTCCACAGCTGAAATGCCAGTAGTAAGTTGGTACACATAGCTAGAAGACCCGATGGCGGTTGGAACAGAAAGTTGCTGGAATGGCGACCGCTCACCCGATGATGCTCAGCGGATAGGTCCCCATCAGGTAGACTGATATTTTATAAAGGTAACGGGAAGCCACTGAATGCGGGCAGCGATCGTCTTGGAGATCTATGGGATGGGAAGGTCTTTGCTTAGCAACGGACGTCGTACGGCTATTGATGACGATGATGTCATTTATTTGTTTGAAATTCTCAATAATTTCACCGAAGACCAGAAAAAATAACATTATTATGTACTTACATGCGTTTACCCAAGCCAAAGTTATGCATCTTTTCATAAAAAAATGATGGACTAGAAGCAATCGTTGATAATAATTCTAAATATATACAAGACTTTAACAGAATATTTATAAAGATGTTCATAATTTACAGGCACATTACATAAAATTATGTATTCAGTAGTAGCTTGTGTACATGTATTAATACATCAACTTTACGTGAAATATTACACATCTGTGGTATGTAAGTTATACAATGGCTTATTTATTGCCTTCTCTTTTTACGATCGTTTCATTTTTGTTACAAGTCTATTTTACCATATGGCAGTCATAAAATTTCATCTCAAGGGCGATAACAAAACTTACATAACACAAATTATAACAAGAACAAGTTATTTTTAAGTAGGTATTGGTACACTTTTGTTTTTATTTAGCTAAATGATTAGTATTTTTTATTTAAAATTTAATGGAACTAGTTTATAATAAACATAATTTCATAAACTCATATTACTCGATAATAAACTTTACTTATACGAATCTTAGATCAAACGACGGATCGTACCTTTAACCATGTGTCTATATCGTCGTAATTGTCTCCATATGGACACACAATTCAAATAAAGCATGATTAATTCATCTCCAAATAATTAGGTATGTATGCCGAGCTCAATTTTACACCACCTAAATCTCCAGTTATGATTTAGGACCTTTTTGGGGCCTATTTCGGATTTAAATCTCATAGTGAAGCTTTAAGGGCATGGCTGGCAGCAATGCTTTATTTCTTAAATAGTTTCAATAAATTAAATAATTATTATGGGTTCTTTGAGAAATAATCTTCAAGTTAAGTGATTTTGGGTTCATAATAACAATTTCATCACAATATCGAAATATTTATATTTGTTAAAAATTAAATATACTTTGCTACTGAAGTTTACGAAAATTTGTTCCTTTAAATTTTTTTTATTACATGAATGCCTAGAATTTAAAAAAATTGTGTCCAAATGGACACAGACACAATTTTTTTTAATTCAAAACAAATGTTTTCCACAGTAAAAAGCTATTTTTTATACTTATTTGACTTAACTTTACGTAGTTCATCCAAAACTAATAAGAAAAAATAAACTCGAATAATTGGGAATTTCTGGCTTAATACAATATATATGATGTATCGATATTCAGTAAAACCGTTTTTGTTTTTCTTGAGAAAGAACGTTAAAATGATATGTATCAATTTACTCAATAAAAACGAAACGCAACATTATCAAAATGACAGCTTCTTCAACGTAATGAAACTAAACGTGTTTGACATATTGATTGTATTGGTAATTTCATGGTAGTTTCCGAAGAGTAGTACTTAATTTCATGGAATTTTCACTTATATTTTCTTAGTAATTCAAGATTGTTTCACTTAGAAAACAATGAATGTAATAAAAATGTATTTATTTTACTAAATAATCAATTTACATCTGTTGTCAACGACTTTAATCTCTTGTAAATTCCAGAATGGATGGTAAGTTTAGAAGAATTTTGTAGATTCAACAATCAAAAGGAGTTTTACTAAAAGTATCTGTCTCTCATGCTTATAGGTTCTTCAGCAAAGAAATCTACCTCATTGGAGACTTTAGTCATTCAAAATATAACTAATCTCAATGAATTAAAAACAAAACTGAGTGACATTATAAATAATGGGAGAGATTACGAATATGATGTTTCTTCATGCTTAAAAACATTAATAAACAGTTCAGATCAGGATATCGTTCTACTTACCATTCAAGCCATCTCCGAACTTACGAAATGTGAGACTAAAAGGGAGAGTTATGCTCAGAAAGATTTAATACAACCTATTATTAGGATACTGCATACTGAAGTAAATTCAGGCAAAACAGAGCTCTTGAAACAATCTTGCAGAGCGCTGGGAAACTTGTGTTGTGATTGTGATACCTCGAGAAAGATTTTATTAGAATGTAATGGTGTTTGTGAGTTAAAGAAATTAGTTGAACAAACTTTAAAAAATAATGATGCACCTCACAATGAAATAAAATTATTGGCCTGTAAGTGTTTATTAAATTTTGCAATTGGTGGACAAGAATTCTCAGAGATGATAGTGCAGGAAAACTTGATAGAATTGCTGCATAGAATCCTTGATTTGGAACTCAATAACGATGACATGAGTGATGAAATGGTTTCTACTTCGTTGCTGATATTAAGTGTTATTAGTGATAATGATCCAGAGATTTTGTTTGACGATAAGGTCAATAAAGCTGTATTAGATGTACTTCGTGAAACAAATAATGTGGAGATATCTGAACTATGTCTAGACCATTTGCATGCACAGGCAGAACATGGTAAGAAATATCTATGTCTGCTTTTTATATGCTTTTTAATTTCACTATGAAAGTATTTAAACAAGTTTTGTAATGAAAAGCGACATAATGCTTTTGTGAACTCATGTTTCAGTGTGACAATTATGAAATACATACATGCGTTGTTGTGCTTCTTGCCAGTATTTCTCAGTACTAGATCTCCTGAAAATTTGCAAACCAAGTGTACAGTTTTTTGACTTAATCCTAATACATTGTACAACCTTATAACCTTTAGATTAGATTAGAATGCATATCTAATATATATATACAAAACTATTTATATAATATAATTTTTAAGAATTTTTGAATGAAGTATTTTTGGACTAAAAAAAGATACTTGATAAACATATATTACTTTAAATTTAATATGTTAACAACATTAATGCAGACTTTATAAAATCTATAAAATGAATTGTTTTATAGATGGTGTCAAAACATTAATAGCAAATGAAGGAGGATTACAGCTGGTCTGTACTCGATTAGAACAGCTTATGATGAAATGTGACAATGGAGACCTGGAAGCTGATGAATCTGAGGTGGAGGCTATTGTAAAACAAGCCTGTGACCTGATCATCATAGTCCTTACTGGTGGTGAGTTTTTGTTTTATTTGTAATTTTCTGTCTGGTCTTGAAGACCAATAACATCCTGATACAGGCATTAATTATACTTACTAGGAAAGTTATCTCAGACAGATATTCACAATTGGTTGGTTATATAAATAAACATTTTGTTTTTTATTTAATTATATTTGTTATAGTCCTAAATAACAACCAAATAATAATATCTTAAATATTAGCTACAGGAAAGCTAGCCAATTCCTAAAAAATATGGCAAGACTTCTTGTTAGTGCTTTAGTAAAATAATATTTTATTTGCATCAACTTTATGATAGATAATCATCCAGTAGAGAGATAGCTAAAGTGGTAAATTTTAACCTTGGGGTTGAAAATCAGTTACCCAGTTTGACAAGGATAGGATTTTTAAAGTAATTTGGTTGTGAGAGTCTGATGTATTAGTTCATTTTGGAAAAGAGATCTCTTGCTAAAACTAGTTTAAGAATTCCCGACTTTAATACTATATTTCAGAAAATAAAAAGGTAATTTTCATTTTTACAAATTCTGAGATTTTACAATCTAAATACTTTATAGTAAAATCCTTCTTATGTGAATTGAAATTCTAGTGTGAATTCTTCTTCTTAACTTTAATGAAACTGCGTCAACACAATACTGCCAACTTCACGTAGGAGACCATTAACAACTAAAGTAACTTCTATGCAGCCATATAGAAACAGTTGAATAAAACAACACAAATAACATGACAGTATACAACAAGGAAATCAAATCAAATCAAAATTATTTATTCAGTCTAAGCTGTTACAAGCACTTGTGAAAGTCGAGAGCTGGAAAGGAAATTTTATAAATACCTTAAACCTCAGTGATTGTGCTTCCCTACGATTCACATTTCCTTTTTTTTTTTCATTGTAATTAGATGAAGCCATGCATATCCTATACAACAATGGTGTGGGTGAAATTTACTTGACAATGGTAAAATGGCTTGACTCTCCAAAATATCATCTCCTAACTACTGCAGTGTTGGCTATTGGTAACTTTGCTCGACAAGATGATTACTGCACTCAAATGATGGAGAACAAGATATTTGATAAGCTTCTTGGTAAGTGAATCAGGAAATATCATTGTTCACACAAAACTAAAAGTATTTTGCCTACATTAGTAAATAATAACACCCAGATTCAATGAAAATAAATAAATATTAGATAACATCACATATACAGCTTAGATACCAAGATGTGCAGCTAACTAATACCTCTGTTTTATGGATTATCTAATACAACATAAGTGTGGGTATTGTCACTCAAGACAAGTATTTTCTACATTAATCACAGCAGGAATCAAATCTGCTACCACAGATATGGCAAAACTTTGAAAACCAACATGCAAAACACTTTGCTATGGAACGTTTAAATCAAAGGTTCATAAGCCATTATATCTATTTCTATAAATGCATGCATGTTGAAAATATTTGTATTTCCAATCATAGACATATTCGAGGTGTACCATGGCTTCACACTACGTATGAAGAAGGAGCCTACAGTCCACTATCCTATTGACCCGGTGACAGTGACTAAAATTCAGCATGCAGTTCTGTCGGCGCTACGGAATCTCACAGTGCCAGTCGCCAACAAGAGAGTCGCTGCCGCTCAAGGAAAAGCTGCCCCGCTCTTGTTAGCGGCTCTACCTCACGTAGATGATCACCATGTGGCATATAAGTTGCTAGCAGCGATCAGAATGCTGGTGGATGGTCAAGGTAAGTTAAATTAAAAGGCTTTCTATCATTAGTGAAAAATCAAATAAAGTACCTAATACCCTGGTCATATGGAAATTATAGCTAATCTCTTATAATATTTTAAAAATTAATTAAATTTTAAATATTGACACATTTTTACTATCAGTATCTTATGTAGATATTGATTCCAATCTGTATAGTTACAGGCAGAATACTAAAAATCACTACTGACTGATAAAAACTAATTATAATACCAAACTAGTTCACTAACATGTGCCGAGCGCTTCTTTAAATGACCAAGTAAGCTAAATACTAATTTAAAAGAAGGTTATTATAAAATCCAAATACCATTCGCCTGGTAAAGAATGCTTAAAAGACTTAAATAACTACAATTGGACTCTATAGTCTGCCGTACATTTGACAGGATTTAAAAGTTAAATAAGGTTAGGTTAGGTTAAATAAGTTATACGTGTGGGATAGAGGGTGTGGCGAAGCAGTTGGCGAGCGACCGTGCAGCGTTGGAGGGGGTCGCGCGCTGGGGGAGCGCGGGGGAATGCGCCGGCGCCGCGGGGGAGGCGCCGCGCCTGCTTGCCTGGACCACGCGTCTACTGCGCCACTCCCCCCACGCGCGCCCGCTGCTGCAGGTATGTACCCACGTGGGGGACCACGCGTCTGCTGCGCCACTCCCCCCACGCGCGCCCGCTGCTGCAGGTATGTACCCACGTGGGGGACCACGCGTCTGCTGCGCCACTCCCCCCACGCGCGCCCGCTGCTGCAGGTATGTACCCACGTGGGGGACCACGCGTCTGCTGCGCCACTCCCCCCACGCGCGCCCGCTGCTGCAGGTATGTACCCACGTGGGGGACCACGCGTCTGCTGCGCCCCTCCCCCCACGCGCGCCCGCTGCTGCAGGTATGTACCCACGTGGGGGACCACGCGTCTGCTGCGCCACTCCCCCCACGCGCGCCCGCTGCTGCAGGTATGTACCCACGTGGGGGACCACGCGTCTGCTGCGCCACTCCCCCCACGCGCGCCCGCTGCTGCAGGTATGTACCCACGTGGGGGACCACGCGCCTACTGCGCCACTCCCCCCACGCGCGCCCGCTGCTGCAGGTATGTACCCACGTGGGGGACCACGCGTCTGCTGCGCCACTCCCCCCACGCGCGCCCGCTGCTGCAGGTATGTACCCACGTGGGGGACCACGCGTCTGCTGCGCCACTCCCCCCACGCGCGCCCGCTGCTGCAGGTATGTACCCACGTGGGGGACCACGCGTCTGCTGCGCCACTCCCCCCACGCGCGCCCGCTGCTGCAGGTATGTACCCACGTGGGGGACCACGCGTCTACTGCGCCACTCCCCCCACGCGTGCCCGCTGCTGCAGGTATGTACCCACGTGGGGGACCACGCGTCTGCTGCGCCACTCCCCCCACGCGCGCCCGCTGCTGCAGGTATGTACCCACGTGGGGGACCACGCGTCTGCTGCGCCACTCCCCCCACGCGCGCCCGCTGCTGCAGGTATGTACCCACGTGGGGGACCACGCGCCTACTGCGCCACTCCCCCCACGCGCGCCCGCTGCTGCAGGTATGTACCCACGTGGGGGACCACGCGCCTACTGCGCCACTCCCCCCACGCGCGCCCGCTGCTGCAGGTATGTACCCACGTGGGGGACCACGCGCCTACTGCGCCACTCCCCCCACGCGCGCCCGCTGCTGCAGGTATGTACCCACGTGGGGGACCACGCGTCTGCTGCGCCACTCCCCCCACGCGCGCCCGCTGCTGCAGGTATGTACCCACGTGGGGGACCACGCGTCTGCTGCGCCACTCCCCCCACGCGCGCCCGCTGCTGCAGGTATGTACCCACGTGGGGGACCACGCGCCTACTGCGCCACTCCCCCCACGCGCGCCCGCTGCTGCAGGTATGTACCCACGTGGGGGACCACGCGTCTGCTGCGCCACTCCCCCCACGCGCGCCCGCTGCTGCAGGTATGTACCCACGTGGGGGACCACGCGTCTACTGCGCCACTCCCCCCACGCGTGCCCGCTGCTGCAGGTATGTACCCACGTGGGGGACCACGCGTCTGCTGCGCCACTCCCCCCACGCGCGCCCGCTGCTGCAGGTATGTACCCACGTGGGGGACCACGCGTCTGCTGCGCCACTCCCCCCACGCGCGCCCGCTGCTGCAGGTATGTACCCACGTGGGGGACCACGCGCCTACTGCGCCACTCCCCCCACGCGCGCCCGCTGCTGCAGGTATGTACCCACGTGGGGGACCACGCGCCTACTGCGCCACTCCCCCCACGCGCGCCCGCTGCTGCAGGTATGTACCCACGTGGGGGACCACGCGCCTACTGCGCCACTCCCCCCACGCGCGCCCGCTGCTGCAGGTATGTACCCACGTGGGGGACCACGCGTCTGCTGCGCCACTCCCCCCACGCGCGCCCGCTGCTGCAGGTATGTACCCACGTGGGGGACCACGCGCCTACTGCGCCACTCCCCCCACGCGCGCCCGCTGCTGCAGGTATGTACCCACGTGGGGGACCACGCGCCTACTGCGCCACTCCCCCCACGCGCGCCCGCTGCTGCAGGTATGTACCCACGTGGGGGACCACGCGCCTACTGCGCCACTCCCCCCACGCGCGCCCGCTGCTGCAGGTATGTACCCACGTGGGGGACCACGCGTCTGCTGCGCCACTCCCCCCACGCGCGCCCGCTGCTGCAGGTATGTACCCACGTGGGGGACCACGCGTCTACTGCGCCACTCCCCCCATGCGCACCGGCTTCTGCAGGTATGTACCCACGTGGGGCACCACGCGTCTGCTGCGCCACTCCCCCCACGCGCGCCCGCTGCTGCAGGTATGTACCCACGTGGGGGACCACGCGCCTGCTGCGCCACTCCCCCACGCGCGGGGTCCACGCGCCTGCACTACTAACACTACGAAATGGATTGTGATGAAATTAAGAAAACAGGTGCTTAGGAAGGATAATAGGTTAGCGGATACCTAGTTACTGTATTTAACTAACAATCATATGATCACAAGTACATTATTAACACAATTATTTTATTTTGTTTTTTTTTTCTAACTTAACCAAGAAATTTGACTTATTTATTCGATGAACGCAAGCCGAATAACGATTTATAATCTGATATTAGTAAATCAATACAATAAATTAATCAATTTACTTTAATACCATTTTGTTCGTGACATTACAATCTATTATATTTGTTTGTTCAGGTGGACGGATGCATCGCCAGCTTGGTTAACATGCTGGTAGTGTGCCACGCTGTGATGCAGAACGAAGCTATACTTGCCTTAACACTATTAGCGATGGAGTCGTTGAATAAATCGCCGGTAGACGACCCCGATGACTTCGACTGCGAGGAGAGCTTTATCTCTCAGCTGATAAAGTCGGAAATAGGTAAGCACGTCGCGGTGTTGATAGATACGAACTGTGCTAAAATGCCGATAGAAGTAGCGGAGAATCTGCTAGCGTTCCTCGATATAACGTCGAAAAAGAACGATATCGCTCTCGATTATAAAAACGCTAAAGTGCATGAATCATTGAAAAAGTTCAACGAGGCACGGAAAGACTTCAGTGACGACCTAAAAGTCTGCATCGGCAGCGTGGCGGACGTCATATCAAACAATTGTTAGACACAATTTTCATAGTATAAAAGAGCATATTTCAACTGCCATATTACTCTGTAGGAACTGACATCCTATAAAACTACAGCCACGGCTGACTTTCCTCATAAAATTTTCCAATTACTTCATTAATTTACAATTTTACTGTAATAAACTGATGATTGATATGAATAATAAACAGTTTTAGAAATGTTATTTGATTCTACAACGGTCGCCGAACAGAATTTCGTACATATTATCTATCTTTTTCACTCGTGCGCAAACTATTTTGCTCGCACATATCGCACGTTGAGAACTATTGTTACACAATGCAAAAAATGCGGTTTTGAGTAATGGGCGTTTAAAGTTTAAGAAATTGTAAGCAGCCCCTCTAAACAACGTATCGCCACTACGCCACCTAGCAGTTTCTATGCAAGCTATGTTTACGGGGATCTTTACATTTTAAAGTTTATACTTTACAAAGAAAAATGTTGTCAAAATATGTCGTTTTTGGTTAGTGACATTGTCATTCTCAACGTGCGATATACATTTAACCAATTTTGTCACAGTATAGTGAACCTAAATTGTTTAAGCTATCTCTCAGAATTCAGAAGGCACAAAGGTCAACGTACGAAATTCTTTCTGTTCGGCGACTGGACAATAGATTTGTTTATATCTGTAACATACTTGGTGTTATATCACTTCAATGAATTCTTTGTATACTTACCATCAACTTGACTTGCAACATGAAAGCTTGAATTCAAAACACGCACTCAGTTCATTCAGTTCACATTCAGTTACACACAAAATTCAAGTCTCATTTTGTGTGTGTTGACGTTACATTAATGACGTATGGAGTGAAGAAATTGTGTCTACAAATGGGAATTTTCAGAATTAAATTCAAAATAAATTATATAAGTGACTCGTAAATTTTCGCTTCTTGTCTAGTCATAGTTTTAATGAAACACTGAATTGTTAGTGCATTTGCTAGATCTTTCATATAACACATCGTTCGGACAACAGATTCATCCACGTTACTTACATTCCACAGTACTTTGTTATTTATAATCTACTTACAAATATTGTAAATCAACTATCAAAAAATATTTCATTACACTAAATTATGTAATTACTCTTTTAAGAACGTCAATTTTCCTACTAATATTTTTAGTATAAATATTTTCAGCAACTATGCCAATGACTATCCTATAATCAATAATCGCTTAACACCTAACAAATAGCAATATTTAAATACTCAAAAGTACAATATGACCTCAAAAAAGTATTTTATTAGATTTAGATTCAATATGTAAAATTCTCTTTTTTATAAAAATGTTATAATATTTTGGAATGGATGGCTGTTCTACACCGATCTACGATTTCTCTATATCCAAAATGCCAGCTCAGGATATTTTCTGCGAAAGCTTTATTAGAAAAAAGGTTTATAACACAAAAAACATCGATGTCAACTAGTGTCTGTCGAAAAACAAAATGGTGGTTCGGTATTTAGGACAGCCAAGGTTTCAACTTCTTTTTTAATGTAGATGCACTTTTTGATGCTTGTATATTCTATAGGATAAAATCTAATCCTAATTCAATACTTACCTAGTTTGTAAGTTTTCATCTACTCTAATTAATATATATAAAAATGCGAATATTATTGTACTTGTGTATCGTGTGTTAGGGTTTCCAATGACGCAATGCTGAGATCACGGTATTAGTATATCCCACCCCCCATTCCCCAGTGCGTTTGTTGCGGGTTTGCGAAGGCGGGATTGTTAGTCCCACAAATCCATTTTAACCCCTTATTTATATACTATTTTTCGCCTAAAAAAAGGGAAAGACCTTTACTAACCTAGGCGTCCATAGGGGAATATCTGACATTGACATATTACCTCTGCCTAGTGTGTAAGCCTGACTGGCCTTTTTCGCTGCGATTTTGTCTCTAAAAAGGCTGTAATTTAGCAGAAAACACATTAGCATTTGTGTTTAAACTACAGATAGATCAAAGTAACTAAACTACATAGAAATCTTAGTTTTTAGGGTTCTTACCCGAAAGGTAAAACTGGAATACCATTGGACTGCTGTATCTCATTAATCGTGAAAGTTAGACAGTTGAAATTTTTACAGTTGATTTTACTCGATACTCTATATTGCTAATGACAACAGGTAGACGTTTGAAATGTTTAAAGAATATGTATTGGGAGGGTGGGGGGTGGGGGGTGCTGAGTGCGGCTGAGAATTCGATCCTGCAATTATCCAGATTGTATATAGGCTGCGGATTGGAAGCTCTACCTTATCTATCCACATGCTTTTGCGTTTTCTATAATTATTATTGGACTTTAGGTCTTTATATGTCCTACTTTCATTTTATTTAGTTGAGGCATTGTGGACCGCAATAATATTCATATCGCATAAAAGTATGTCACAGTAGGTTCCATCTAATATGAATGCTAAACCTTGTTTATTAATAACACTGTTAAAGTTTAAGACAGCTATTCTATTCTGTTATGTATACACCTTCGAGCTCATCGTTGTCATGACAGAACTTCAATTAAATAAAACCTTAATTACTTTTTGAAGTAACTTTTACTTGAGTGAACCTCTATGACATGACAATGCTCGACGAGTTCTAAGCTGTTTTCATAACAGAATAGCACTACAAGTATACATCTGTAAGCCACATTCATTGTAACGTGCTGTACGTACTGAAAGTATTTAATGTTTGTATATTTAAGCAAAATTGAATTCACTTGTTCTTCAACCTTTATTATAAAATTTTAAGACCCGATAGTGCACTTATTATTATATAGTCCAAAAGCTTTTAGAAAGTTAAGATTGTCTATTATAGATGAATAAATCTGTTACATGCTTCAGGACATGTGATTTGGTGCTTAATTTTATAGAATGTTACAGTTTATAAATCGAAACTTAATTTGTCGCGCACGTAAATCCAATAGGCTGTGAAAGTAAATTCACAGACTATAACGAACATTATGGATCAACTCTTTGTCCTAATAGCAATTTACTTTGACCCATCATTAGATCTGAAATCATTTTTCTCGTAAACCAAACGACGTCATAATTGGGTAGTACCTACATAAAAAAGGTTACGCAATTATTTGGATAAATTTAAACGCTTTATTTGCTGTATGAAGATGGGCTAATCTAAATTGCTACTAGGGAATCAAGACGACATTGAACACGTAAATTTTCTCTATTATCTCGAGTGTAGATAATCCCGTTATTATTTCTGATAATTTTCGTCGTAAACTTAAATATTTCATCATTCACATCAGCCCTGCGGTTCTGTAAAAATCCGAGAGGTGTATGTTTATATACAACTTTGTTAATATATTTATACTGTATATATATATTTAATGCGAAATTTTCTTTAACAGACTGCGCTTTGGCGTCTCACGCTCCTCAGGGTTATGGCAGAATATCAGTGATTTGCCTCGTAGGCAAATCGTATCCTGAGCCTTGACCCTTTTGCATTGTTGCAACACACAACCGACATATTTTCTTGTTTTTCATTTGTTTTTTTTTTTTATCTTAATCAGTTGTAAATTAGAATGTGTTGTTGGAATGCAAATAAAGTTTATTATTATTATTATAATCCACTCAGGTGTTCGTATTCATTTCAAAAAGCGGCATCTGCTCAATCTTGAATTATTAGTAACGTATCGTGGCATAAGTGAAGTGAGTTTTAGAAATGAATATCTGAGACACGTATAATCGATCAATTCTGTTTTGTATTTATATACAAAAAAAATGGATTCAATAAGATTTCTACGCTAAATGACGTGAATTCGGACACATGAGTTAATTCAAATTTCGTTCCGATTTTTACAGAATCGCTCTACAGGTGTATAGAGTGGAAATTATAAAGTGAGAAACTGACAGATTTTCCAAATAAATTATATGCCTATATTATATCATAAAAGGTTTGTTTGAGAGGTATATTAATTTTAAAGAGAAAATTGAGTTTTATTGTAACTAGTGTGCTGTATACTGTACACACGCATTGACTTCATCAGCAAATAATAAGGTTTTAAATTGAGTTGATGTTTATGTACACTGGAATTATCCAATATATTTATTAATTTTATAATTAATTTTTATATTATACCTGTAACAGCAGATAATATAGTTTTGAAGGGGTTATTGCACAAATTTCAAATCCTTAAAGTACATATTTACTGCATAAGCCCCACAAATACGTGGCTTTGATTTAATAATTAATGCTGCTTTAGAAATTTATAGAAATTCAAATCATTCACGTAGATTATTAAAATAATTATAATAGCATTTTTATTCTTGTTAATGCACTTTTTATTAATGATATAGTTTTATCGGACCAAAATATATAAAATGTTAATATGTTTGTTTGAGGATTGTTATCAACAAATACACAAAATCATATATTAGTGTTAACAAATGCCTTAATGGACATGCATATTAAGATTTCAAAAATATTGTTATAGAGTAAGGATTAACAATTATTAATAAAATAGTTTCTGCTAAAATATAAATTATTCTAAATATAACCTGAGTTTCATTGTGAAATCCTACTATAGTATTATAAATGCGAAAGTGTGCGATTCTTATATGCGAGTGTGTGTCTAAGTCTCAATTAACATATAGGCTACTTTTAATACCACCCAACAGTTCCCATTTACCACGCAGGCGAAGTCGCAGGCAGAAAGCTAGTCCTTCATATAAATAACTGGATCGCTTTTATCACCATGTCTATTAATAAGTTAGATGCAGTTTTTAACACTAATGGTGCAAGGCGGTGGCCCACATCGCCCACTCGCGGTGTTGCAGTTTAAAAAGTATGGATGAAATTAAAAGGAAAAATGGGCAGCAAAAATCACAGAGATTAAAAACCTACATATGTATTAATAATGTTTTATTACTGCCTGTAAAATGATGATTCCTTGTGATTAACGCTTATTTATAGAAAAGAACTCCTAAAAACAAATAAAAAAAAATTAAGGTAGTGCGCCCCAATGGTATTCATTGTTGCAATAGAATTTTTCAAGGGCTTTTAACGTTTCATCATAGGAATATACAAAGCCCCTACTTAATGAAAAATAATACTGGCTTGTAATCAACTCTTTATTTCATAACAACTGAAATTAGATGTTTGTATGTAATTATATACAAATTAGAAAAAATAACTTTTATTACTTATGTGATATGGTTCATACAATTATTTCTTTCTGATGAAATTTAAGAAAATATATGGACATGTATAATATTCAGTCTAGTATTATAAAGGCAACCTTACACCTAACCTAATTCGAATATACAGTAGACCCGCGATTTTCAGATCCTGTCTTATCAGGCATTCTCTGTATCCCTACATGCCTAACAAATTGTACAATATTGGCGAATCTTCTAACTTACACCCAGTTTCTGTATAGAGTTTCAAAAGTTTAGCACAAGCACATCTCAAACTATACTTAAATGTCATTTTAGTTTTTTTTAATGATCTGTTAATAGCCATTTTATAAAACTGTTTGCCTTGTGGAAAGTAAAAAACTTAAGTTATTGAGAATAATCATTAGAGATTTTACACTTTTCATAATACAGAAACAGGTCGAAAGATTTTTAGTGCTTATATCGACACTGGAAAGCAAACAAGTAGTAACCTGCAAAACCAAAATGGCTTCTGCAGGTATGTACCCACGTGGGGCACCACGCGTCTGCTGCGCCACTCCCCCCACGCGCGCCCGCTGCTGCAGGTATGTACCCACGTGGGGGACCACGCGCCTGCTGCGCCACTCCCCCACGCGCGGGGTCCACGCGCCTGCACTACTAACACTACGAAATGGATTGTGATGAAATTAAGAAAACAGGTGCTTAGGAAGGATAATAGGTTAGCGGATACCTAGTTACTGTATTTAACTAACAATCATATGATCACAAGTACATTATTAACACAATTATTTTATTTTGTTTTTTTTTTCTAACTTAACCAAGAAATTTGACTTATTTATTCGATGAACGCAAGCCGAATAACGATTTATAATCTGATATTAGTAAATCAATACAATAAATTAATCAATTTACTTTAATACCATTTTGTTCGTGACATTACAATCTATTATATTTGTTTGTTCAGGTGGACGGATGCATCGCCAGCTTGGTTAACATGCTGGTAGTGTGCCACGCTGTGATGCAGAACGAAGCTATACTTGCCTTAACACTATTAGCGATGGAGTCGTTGAATAAATCGCCGGTAGACGACCCCGATGACTTCGACTGCGAGGAGAGCTTTATCTCTCAGCTGATAAAGTCGGAAATAGGTAAGCACGTCGCGGTGTTGATAGATACGAACTGTGCTAAAATGCCGATAGAAGTAGCGGAGAATCTGCTAGCGTTCCTCGATATAACGTCGAAAAAGAACGATATCGCTCTCGATTATAAAAACGCTAAAGTGCATGAATCATTGAAAAAGTTCAACGATGCACGGAAAGACTTCAGTGACGACCTAAAAGTCTGCATCGGCAGCGTGGCGAACGTCATATCAAACAATTGTTAGACACAATTTTCATAGTATAAAAGAGCATATTTCAACTGCCATATTACTCTGTAGGAACTGACATCCTATAAAACTACAACCACGGCTGACTTTCCTCATAAAATTTTCCAATTACTTCATTAATTTACAATTTTACTGTAATAAACTGATGATTGATATGAATAATAAACAGTTTTAGAAATGTTATTTGATTCTACAACGGTCGCCGAACAGAATTTCGTACATATTATCTATCTTTTTCACTCGTGCGCAAACTATTTTGCTCGCACATATCGCACGTTGAGAACGATAGTGACACAATGCAAAAAATGCGGTTTTGAATAATGAGCGTTTAAAGTTCAAGAAATTGTAAGCAGCCCCTCTAAACAACGTATCGTCACTACGCCACCTAGCAGTTTCTATGCAAGCTACATTTACAGGGATCTTTGCATTTTAAAGTTTATACTTAACAAAGGAAAATGTTGTCAAAAGTAAAAAATATGTCGTTTTTGCTCAGTGACATTGTCATTCTCAACGTGCGATATACATTTAACCAATTTTGTCACAGTATAGTGAACCTAAAATGTTTATCATATCTCTCAAAATTCAGAAGGCACAAAGGTCAACGTACGAAATTCTTTCTGTTCGGCGACCGTACTATAGATCTGTTTATATCTGTAACATACTTGGTGTTATATCACTTCAATGAATTCTTTGTATACTTACCATCAACTCGACATACAACATGAAGCTTGAATTCAGTTACACACAAAATTCAAGTCTCATTTTGTGTGTGTTGACGTTACATTAATGACGTATGGAGTGAAGAAATTGTGTCTACAAATGGGAATTTTCAGAATTAAATTCAAAATAAATTATATAAGTGACTCGTAAATTTTCGCTTCTTGTCTAGTCATAGTTTTAATGAAACACTGAATTGTTAGTGCATTTGCTAGATCTTTCATATAACACATCGTTCGGACAACAGATTCATCCACGTTACTTACATTCCACAGTACTTTGTTATTTATAATCTACTTACAAATATTGTAAATCAACTATCAAAAAATATTTCATTACACTAAATTATGTAATTACTCTTTTAAGAACGTCAATTTTCCTACTAATATTTTTAGTATAAATATTTTCAGCAACTATGCCAATGACTATCCTATAATCAATAATCGCTTAACACCTAACAAATAGCAATATTTAAATACTCAAAAGTACAATATGACCTCAAAAAAGTATTTTATTAGATTTAGATTCAATATGTAAAATTCTCTTTTTTATAAAAATGTTATAATATTTTGGAATGGATGGCTGTTCTACACCGATCTACGATTTCTCTATATCCAAAATGCCAGCTCAGGATATTTTCTGCGAAAGCTTTATTAGAAAAAAGGTTTATAACACAAAAAACATCGATGTCAACTAGTGTCTGTCGAAAAACAAAATGGTGGTTCGGTATTTAGGACAGCCAAGGTTTCAACTTCTTTTTTAATGTAGATGCACTTTTTGATGCTTGTATATTCTATAGGATAAAATCTAATCCTAATTCAATACTTACCTAGTTTGTAAGTTTTCATCTACTCTAATTAATATATATAAAAATGCGAATATTATTGTACTTGTGTATCGTGTGTTAGGGTTTCCAATGACGCAATGCTGAGATCACGGTATTAGTATATCCCACCCCCCATTCCCCAGTGCGTTTGTTGCGGGTTTGCGAAGGCGGGATTGTTAGTCCCACAAATCCATTTTAACCCCTTATTTATATACTATTTTTCGCCTAAAAAAAGGGAAAGACCTTTACTAACCTAGGCGTCCATAGGGGAATATCTGACATTGACATATTACCTCTGCCTAGTGTGTAAGCCTGACTGGCCTTTTTCGCTGCGATTTTGTCTCTAAAAAGGCTGTAATTTAGCAGAAAACACATTAGCATTTGTGTTTAAACTACAGATAGATCAAAGTAACTAAACTACATAGAAATCTTAGTTTTTAGGGTTCTTACCCGAAAGGTAAAACTGGAATACCATTGGACTGCTGTATCTCATTAATCGTGAAAGTTAGACAGTTGAAATTTTTACAGTTGATTTTACTCGATACTCTATATTGCTAATGACAACAGGTAGACGTTTGAAATGTTTAAAGAATATGTATTGGGAGGGTGGGGGGTGGGGGGTGCTGAGTGCGGCTGAGAATTCGATCCTGCAATTATCCAGATTGTATATAGGCTGCGGATTGGAAGCTCTACCTTATCTATCCACATGCTTTTGCGTTTTCTATAATTATTATTGGACTTTAGGTCTTTATATGTCCTACTTTCATTTTATTTAGTTGAGGCATTGTGGACCGCAATAATATTCATATCGCATAAAAGTATGTCACAGTAGGTTCCATCTAATATGAATGCTAAACCTTGTTTATTAATAACACTGTTAAAGTTTAAGACAGCTATTCTATTCTGTTATGTATACACCTTCGAGCTCATCGTTGTCATGACAGAACTTCAATTAAATAAAACCTTAATTACTTTTTGAAGTAACTTTTACTTGAGTGAACCTCTATGACATGACAATGCTCGACGAGTTCTAAGCTGTTTTCATAATAGAATAGCACTACAAGTATACATCTGTAAGCCACATTCATTGTAACGTGCTGTACGTACTGAAAGTATTTAATGTTTGTATATTTAAGCAAAATTGAATTCACTTGTTCTTCAACCTTTATTATAAAATTTTAAGACCCGATTGTGCACTTATTATTATATAGTCCAAATGCTTTTAGAATGTTAAGATTGTCTATTATAGACGAATAAATCTGTTACATGCTTCAGGACATGTGATTTGGTGCTTAATTTTATAGAATGTTACACGAAACTAATTTGTCGCGCACGTAAATCCAATAGGCTGTGAAAGTAAATTCACAGACTATAACGTACGTTATGGATCAACTCCTTGTCCTAATAGCAACTTACTTTGACCCATCGTTAGATCTGAAATCATTTTTCTCGTAAACCAAACGACGTCATAATTGGGTAGTACCTACATAAAAAAGGTTACGCAATTATTTGGATAAATTTAAACGCTTTATTTGCTGTATGAAGACGGGCTAATCTAAATTGCTACTAGGGAATCAAGACGACATTAAACACGTAAATTTTCTGTATTATCTCGAGTGTAGATAATCCCGTTATTATTTCTGATAATTTTAGTCATAAACTTAAATATTTCATCATTCACATCAGCCCTGCGGTTCTGTAAAAATCCGAGAGGTGTATGTTTATATACAACTTTGTTAATACATTTATACTGTATATATATATTTAATACGTAATTTTCTTCAACAGACTGCGCTTTGGCGTCTCATGCACCTCAGGGTTATGGCAGAATATCAGTGATTTGCCTCGTAGGCAAATCGTATCCTGAGCCTTGACCCTTTTGCATTGTTGCAACACACAACCGACATATTTTCTTGTTTTTCATTTGTTTTTTTTTTAATCTTAATCAGTTGTGAATTAAAATGTGTTGTTGGAATGCAAATAAAGTTTATTATTATTATTATAATCCACTCAGGTGTTCGTATTCATTTCAAAAAGCGGCATCTGCTCAATCTTGAATTAGTGATAACGTCTCGTGGCATAAGTGAAGTGAGTTTTAGAAATGAATATCTGAGACACGTATAATCGATCAATTCTGTTTTGTATTTTTATACAAAAAAAATGGATTCAATAGGATTTCTATGCTAAATGACGTGAATTCGGAGACATGAGTGAATTCGAATTTCGTTCCGATTTTTACAGAATCGCTCTACAGGTGTATAGAGTGGGAGTTATAAAGTGAGAAACTGACAGATTTCCCAAATAAATTATATGCCTATATTATATCATAAAAAGTTTGTTTGAGAGGTATATAAATTTTAAAAATAAATTTAGAGAAAATTGAGTTTTATTGTAACTAGTGTGCAGTATACTGTACACACGCATTGACTTCATCAGCAAATAATAAGGTTTTAAATTGAGCTGATGTTTATGTACACTGGAATTATCCAATTTATTTATAAATTTTATGATTAATTTTTATATCATACCTAACAGTAGATAATTTAGTTTTGGTGGGGTTATTGCACTTTCAAATCCTTAAAGTACATATTTACTGCATAACCCCCACAAGTACTTGGCTTTGATTTAATAATTATTGCTGCTTTAGAAATTTATAGAAATTCAAATCATTCACGTAGATTATTAAAATAATTATAATAGCATTTTTATTCTTGTTAATGCACTTTTTATTATTGATATAGTTTTATCGGACCAAAATATATAAAATGTTAATATGTTTGTTTGAGGATTGTTATCAACAAATACACAAAATCATATATTAGTGTTAACAAATGCCTTAATGGACATGCATATTAAGATTTCAAAAATATTGTTATAGAGTAAGGATTAACAATTATTAATAAAATAGTTTCTGCTAAAATATAAATTATTCTAAATATAATCCGAGTTTCATTGTGAAATCCTACTATAGTATTATATATGCGAAAGTGTGTGTCTAAGTCTCAATTAACATATAGGCTACTTTTAAAACCACCCAACAGTTCCCATTTACCAAGCGGGCGAAGTCGCAGGCAGAAAGCTAGTCCTTCATAATAACTCGCTTTTATCACCATGTCTATTAATAAATTAGATGCAATTTTTAACACTGATGGCGCAAGGCGGTGGCCCACATCGCCCACTCGCGGTGTTGCAGTTTAAAAAGTATGGATGAAATTAAAAGGAAAAATGGGCAGCAAAAATCACAGAGATTAAAAACCTGTATATGTATTAATAATGTTTTATTACTGCCTGTAAATGATGATTCCTTGTGATTAACGCTTATTTATAGAAAAGAACTCCTAAAAACAAATAAAAAAAAATTAAGGTAGTGCACCCCAATGGTATTCATTGTTGCAATAGAATTTTTCAAGGGCTTTTAACGTTTCATCATAGGAATATACAAAGGCCCTACTTAATGAAAAATAATACTGGCTTGTAATCAACTCTTTATTTCATAACAACTGAAATTAGATATTTGTATGAAATTATATACAAATTAGAAAAAATAACTTTCATTGCTTTTGTGATATGGTTCATACAATTATTTGTTTCTGTTGAAATTTAAGAAAATATATGGACATGTATAATATTCAGTCTAGTATTATAAAGGCAACCTTACACCTAACCTAATTCGAATATACAGTAGACCCGCGATTTTCAGATCCTGTCTTATCAGGCATTCTCTGTATCCCTACATGCCTAACAAATTGTACAATATTGGCGAATCTTCTAACTTACACCCAGTTTCTGTATAGAGTTTCAAAAGTTTAGCACAAGCACATCTCAAACTATACTTAAATGTCATTTTAGTTTTTTTTAATGATCTGTTAATAGCCATTTTATAAAACTGTTTGCCTTGTGGAAAGTAAAAAACTTAAGTTATTGAGAATAATCATTAGAGATTTTACACTTTTCATAATACAGAAACAGGTCGAAAGATTTTTAGTGCTTATATCGACACTGGAAAGCAAACAAGTAGTAACCTGCAAAACCAAAATGGATATTTAGAGTGGAAAAGCTTTATATTAAAAAAAAAAAAACATTTCTGTATAAAAAACTAAAGTTTTTCTCCTCTGAAGAACAATTTTGGTTTTGCGGGTTACTACGTGTTGGCTTTCCAGCGTCGATATGTAAATTTGATTTAATGTATATATTCCATAATGCTAATAAGTATTCTTTAAGGTTTATAGAACTACCCCTTTACTCTCTAAGCAACCTATCGACATTACAATTGTGTAAGTTTGTGCTCTTGATTGAGTATACTAGCACCAGAGTATGCTAGTGAACCAATCAAAGTGAGAAGCAGCACAATTGCCACATCGATCGGTCACGATTGCACGTTCGAGAGTAATCATGCTGATGCTGTTAGTATAATAATTAAAATATAGAGGATATTAGCATTACTGTATAATCTAATTCGATAATACGCCACATTGCTCTGCAAAAAGCTCTGATAACTACAGATCCACTTTACGTATATCATGATTTTGGCAGTGCCTCGGTGTGCTTTTACTTATTATGAAGTCTCATCTAAGTTTGTGTACGACCTTTCCTCTATCATGGTAGAGTGTTGTGTGATAGTCATTCTGAATCTGAGCTCTTCATCTTCTATTAGGTGTTGTTTCTGAATAGCAGTTCTGTTACCACAACCAGCCACTGAAATTGAATGTTTATTGTACTTACAACTAAAAAAATGTGAATTCTTTGTGGTAATCAGTTTTTGATTTTTTTAAATTATTTTATGATTTTTAAAATTTGAAATGGTATGTATTTGAGGTGATTGCTCAATGACTCGAAATGGAATTTATATTCATATTCATTATTACATCAGAATTTACAAATAAATAATAAAGACTTCATTATATTTTGATTAATTATGCATTCACAATACCATACTGAAATAGTACATTACGATATTAGTGCGTTATGATGGTTATAACATGCGAAGCGGAATTTCAGCCCGAACCGAAGGCGAGGGCGTAATTGAGCCGAGCATGTTATAACCAATACGCACGTATATCGTACGACGTTTTTTAACACATTTGCGAGGAAACAGAAAAAAAACATTAAATAAACTCAATTTGTGAATGTATACTGTTGCTTTCCCGCCATTTTAACAACGCGCTGACTGGCGCCGTGCGACGATTAGTTCGAAATTTGAATAGCAACAGCGCGCGAAATGGCAAATAATACTGTTATGGAATTTGTATGGACTATAACTTAACTATTTGCTTTGGTAACAAACGCGGTTTTTATGACCCGCTTTACATATTTAAAACAGGTGGAATTACATCAGCTTTACGAGCAAAGGTGTTAAAAATTATTCTTAATACAAAATGCTTAAAAAATCCACTTAGTCCCTGGCACCCTGAGATGGGAATCGAACCCACGACCTTTCTCATTCCGGGCGACTACTCTAACCACTGAGCTACCCAGGACCTACCTGGGACCAAGTGGATTTTTTAAGCATTTTGTTTTAACAATAAAGACTTCATACCTGGACATTTAGTTGAGCTTTTCATTTTTAACAAATTCATTATAGATTGTTTCTCATAAATATGTCCACATACTGTATTTTTTACTGGATCCACAATCACTTTTTTTGTAATTGGATCAATCTGTAAACAAATGAATGACAGACAATTAACTTGCTTAGAAAGTAAATTATTTACAAAAAAAAATATATTATTAGGTACCTATAACGAAACTTACATATCTATCCTGTGATTCGGTGATTGCTAAATCTGAATCTTCTAAGTTTTCTGAAAAAAAAAAAATATAGATATATATCTTTTTTATAAATTAAATTCCATCCAGCAGAATAACTTACTAGTGCTGTATTCTAAAGATAACTTTGTTGTGTAAAAATGATAACTATTTTATTATATAATCTGCTAATAAACTATTATTATTTACACCTCCTAAAACACAACCATTTACCATCTTTACTGAAAATTACCTTTTACTTTTTGCCTTTACTCACAGTGAAACTATTAATTTACACACAGACATTGTTAAGTCACACACTATTCTCACTGAGGTAAAATTACACATCTAGTGATGTGTAATATTTCAAAATGTAGCTTTGTTACTTAATTATGTATGTTAAATAAATAACACTTATTTTATATAGTGTAATTAAGTCTTGAAATAAAGTCAGGTTAAAATTTTCTAAAAGTTACCCATGTGCGATTTGATACAATGACAGTTTAATACACTACCCCTATGCAATTCGGACCATACAATGATGATTTGCTATGGTTAGTTTCATTTATAATGGAGAAATATTATTTCGTCAATAAGGTATGAATCGTATTAATTTATTTCCACAATTACGAGTCTATACATAAAAACCTTTATTTTAATGCATTAATTTATAAACTAGCTTCACAATTATCTTGAGTTTTAACAGCTAATAAAACCTCAAAACATTATTTATGCATTACATTGCATATTTATGCATTCCATATTAAATTATCAACAATGGAAACCATACACAATCTTTAAAAAAAAATTGTAACAATTCAATCAATGTATGGAAAGTTTATGATAGTTTTCAATAGAGATCAATCATTCAGACATGAGTTTTATAGTATAAGGTTTTATTGTGGCTGTTTATGTATCAATCACAGCATCATCAATAAATCAATAAACACATCATATGTAGAGATTATAGCAATAATAACAAATAATGTTAGTAGTTTAAACTTACGTCTAGCTTGCTGCTGCCCTTTCTCTATTCTTTTATTAAGTTCAATCATATAAGGATGATTTTTTACATTTAGCTTTTTGCCGGCCATACTAGCTAAATTTGCTTTGAATCTTTCGTCTAGTGTATCCAGATTAGAGTTATCAGTTTCATTCTAAAAAAAATAAGTTACAATAACATGAAGAAACAGTAATCAAAAAGAAAGGTGAGCTATATGATTTTACTTTTGCTCTTTCTAATGCTTGAATTGCGACGTCTTGTTGGGCTTCTAGAAGACAGTAACCTTCTACATAAGACTTGAGTTTGTTGAATTCAGCTTCTTTTTCCTCGTCTAAATATTTTGATACGTTGTCTGAACATAAATACAGACTAGTGATACATTGTTTTCTCAATTCTGCTAGATCGGAATCAGACATTGTTAGGAAATTCAGAAACACAAATTCTAAACAAACAACAACTGATAACAACAATAATCTCGAAACCTCGAGTAAAAGTGGTCTATGACAATAATTACACAAAATTTCGCAAAATAAGCGCCCAAATCTTATCTTGACATTGACAATTGACATTGACTGATAGCAATCAAAGAGTAGTTTGGCAGGGATGGGCAGGGACCACCGCCATCTTTCATTTATTTCATTTTACTTGTTCTTTTTCTTTTATTAATAAATTAAATAACCCATATATATTGTAGCGATGAAAAGTATGGATGAATAGCTATGACTCCAAATAGAAACGCCTTACATCCAATAATCAATTTATTGCTTACTTCACAAGGTGAATCCTTAAGCTAGTGTCCGCATCGATTATATTCAATGAACATACGAAGTTGTACAATTAAAAATTTTCTATTTAAAATTATATTGACAAGCAACCGCCGTAGTCGATAGAAAAATCAAGAGTATATTATATATAATATATGAAAGAGTAAAAATAATAGATACTGACTGGTCAATGAATAAACTCTATAAACTAGTGTTCAAGGAGTAAATCTGCTAATGTATATAAGTGTATATAATATGTTGGGAGAAGCCCACATCACTCCCCCCCAAAGGCCCGGTTAGGGACGATAATGATTTGGAAACCGCACATGCCTTCCATAACGCGTAACTTTAGTTAAATTTGTCATGGAAGGAGTGCGTGAAGGTAGTTGCGTTACCACCTTTGGAGACGAGAGAACAGAGTTTGAATTCTCATCGTCAGTTAATATGAAAGCAGGTTTAATGCGATCTATGCTAACAGTCACTTTACTACCTTTAATAAGAATTGTAAACGTTTTATCCCCCCGTGATAAAACTTTGTGTGGACCTGTGTATGCAGGCTGGAAAGGCGCACGCGAAGCATCTTCACGCAGGAAAACATGGTCCGCGGTTGCTAATTCCTTAAAAATAAATACCTTGCCTTTACAATGACGAGAAGCTGGCATAGGCTGTAATCTTTCGGCAAAAGAATGTAGCCGTGCCGTAAAATCTGACAAGTCAGTAGTGCCGTTAATGCTAGAGTTGAAAAATTCTCCGGGAAGTCTTAGCGGCTCGCCGTATAGTAACTCGGCAGAGGAAGCTTGCAAGTCCTCCTTGAAAGCGCTTCGAACGCCTAGTAGGACAAGCGGTAGACTTTCAGTCCAATTGACGTCAGCGTGGCAAGTGATAGCTGCTTTTAGCTGCCTATGAAAGCGCTCAATGAGTCCATTACACGCGGGGTGATATGCGGTGGTACGCTTATGCTGGAATCCTATGAACTTTGCAAGATATTGAAACAGCGCCGATTCAAATTGTCGACCACGATCTGTGACAATATCTATTGGACAACCAAATCTAGATATCCAACTCATAATAAGAGCCTTAGCTACAGTTTCAGCTGTGATATCGGTGATTGGAACTACTTCAGGCCACCTGGTAAATCGGTCAATGGCCGTCAAACAATATCGGTATCCGTTTGAGACAGGAAGAGGACCTATCAAGTCGATATGCACGTGTTTAAATCGTGCTCGAGGAAGATTGAAGTTTCCTACAGGCGCAGAGACGTGTCTCGTTATCTTTGAACTCTGACACTGTAAGCAGCCTCGAGTCCAGTCCCTAATATCTTTTCGAACTCCAGGCCAAACGAAACGTTCGGTTACCAATTTCACAGTAGTACTGGTACCTGGATGACTTAAGGAATGCAGAATATTGAAAATTTGCTTGCGAAATTCCTTTGTAACGAATGGCCTGGGAGTCGTTGTACTAACATCGCAGTACAAGGATGTACGACTTCCAGGTAAAGTTAATTGTTGCAAGCGCAGCGAAGAAGTATTCGATACATACTCGGCCAGTTCAGGATCACCTAACTGAGATCGTGCCAAATCTTCAAGATTGATTGGTCTCTCCAATGCTTCGACCCGAGATAAGGTATCGGCGACTACGTTATCCTTGCCAGATATGTGCCTTATATCGGTCGTAAATTGGGAAATATAATCTAAATGTCGGTGTTGACGAGGCGAACAGTTAAGTTTCTTTTCATTGAAACTATAACTGAGTGGCTTGTGGTCTGTAAACACTGTGAAGTGTCTTGCCTCCAACATATGCCGGAAATACTTGATAGCCTCATAAATGGCAAGAAGCTCTCGGTCATAAGGCGAGTATTTCGCTTGAGATGGACTAAGCTTTCTAGAAAAGAACGCTAGTGGTTGCCACTTACCTTCATGCAACTGTTGAAGCACCGCTCCCATGGCTAAATCTGACGCGTCTGTCACCAGTGCTAACTTTGCTCGACAATCTGGATGAGCGAGCATTGTAGCATGAGCTAAGCTTTCCTTGGTCTCTTGGAAAGCCTTCAGAGCATCACCTGTGAGGTTGATGGGAGACGTACCTTTAACTGCCCCAGTAAGTAGCGCATTAAGAGGAGCTTGTATAAGAGCAGCGTTAGGCAAAAATCGCCTATAAAAGTTTGCCATACCCAAAAATCCTCTCAATTGCTTGACAGTTTTGGGTGGTGGGAAGTCACGAATAGCTTGAACTTTCGTATCCAAAGGCGTGGTACCGCTCTCTGAGATACGATAACCTAGAAAAGTTACTTCAGGAACTCCAAATACACACTTGGATACATTTATAACCATGCCGTATTCTTTAAGTCGATTGAACAATTGGCGTAGGTGGTGTTCATGTTCTATTTCATTTCTAGAATAGACTAGAAAATCGTCAAGGTAACAGTATACGAAATCTAGTCCACGTGTCAATTCATCAACGAACCTTTGAAACGTTTGGCCAGCATTACGCAGACCAAACGTCATAAACGGAAATTCATACAAACCAAATGGTGTTGTGATGGCTGTCTTGGGTATGTCCTCCGGATTGACAGGTATCTGATTATACGCCTTCACTAAATCTATGGTGCTAAATATTTTACAGCCAGCAATAGAATGCGTGAAGTCATGAAGGTGTCTAATCGGATATCTGTCAGGTATAGTTCGTGAGTTGAGTCGCCTATAGTCCCCACAGGGTCTCCATCCATTGTCTTTTTTAGGAGCCAGGTGTAGGGGTGAAGACCATGAACTATCGGAAGGTCTGGCTGTGCCATTAGCTAGCATAGCCTCGAATTCATGTTTGGCAACTTTAAGTTTATCTGGAGCCAAGCGTCTCGGCATGCTTGAAACAGGTGGACCTGGTGTTGTGCGAATGTGGTGTTGTGTGTTATGTGGTATGATTCTGTGTGTGCCAGCTGGTCGCGTTATTTCGGGAAATTCCTTATTAAGCAAGGTATGATAGCGTGATTCACCAGTCAATACCTTAACAGAATGAACACAATCATTTGAGGCAAACAGAGCGGAAGCAGAAAGGCTAGTTGTATTGTCTACAAGTTTTCGGTTTCTGCAATCTACCATTAAATTATAAAAAGATAAAAAATCAACTCCTACAATAGGCTTTGTAACATTCGCAACAACAAAACGCCAAGGATAATCTCTACGTAAATTAAAATCTAGGTTAAGATGGTAGTAACCGTAGGTGTCAATGGTCGTCCCGTTGGCTGCGCAGAGCTTGTAGGAAGTTGGAGCACGACGTTCACGCAGAAGGGTCCGGGGGAAGACACATAAATCGCTGCCAGTGTCGATCAAAAATTGTATCTTCGACTTCCTATCAGTGACAAACAGGCGACCAGAGGGTGGGCTATCAGCTGTCGCCATCACTGACTGCCCTTTGCGTTTCCCGCCTTCTCATAGTCACAGGGCTTAATACACCTAAGGGCTTTATCGCCGTGCTTAGAGTGGTACCAGCAAGTTGGGTATTTCCGGTACGAAGACTGCGATCTGGTAGATGATTTCTCACGACGTTCACTTTGACGACTGCGTGACCTTGGTCTTCTACTATCTCGTTTGTCTCCCATAGGCATACTCTTAATGAGACGACGTAATTCGGCGATTTCTTTAGCCATGGCATCCATCATTGAGCTATAGTCGTGACTAGTTGATGCAACTTGAGGTGTAGATGGGACTATATCGTGAATACGATCGGCAAGATCGGCGAGTGTTTCCAAGTCTGCAGTAGGTTGAGCAGCCAGTACAGTCTGTATATTTCTGGGAAGACGGCTGGTCCAAATAGTACGAAGAAAGTCGTCCGTTATCTGATGACCAGCGAGGCTTTGCAGGTGACGGAGGAACTGTGATGGTTTGCGATCTCCGAGTTCCTCGTGCATGAGAAGCTGTTGCACCTTCTTCTCCTTGGAAGCGCTCAATCGCTTAATGAGCTCAGTCTTCAGCTTTTCGTAGCGATCGCTAGATGGAGGTTTCGCGATAATGTCCTTAACTTCGCATAAGAATTGACGGTCAAGTTGTCCAATGACGTAATGAAATTTCGTCAAGTCGTTAGTGATACCTGCGATTTGGAACTGTCCCTCAATTTGTGAAAACCATATTTCGGGTTCCTCCGGCCAAAAAGGCGGAATCCGTACTCCCACTTTAAAAATGTCGGATGACGATTGTGCAGTGGAAATGTGCTCACCGACGTCACGCTCAGCGTTGTTATTGCTAATCGACATCTTGTCACTTCGTATGCGTTATTTATTATTGAATATTATTTATTCTACGTACTGTTTTCACCAGCGCCGGTTCTTGTGTCCAAAGTGGGTCACCAATGTAGCGATGAAAAGTATGGATGTATAGCTATGACTCCGAATAGAAACGCCTTACATCCAATAATCAATTTATTGCTTACTTCACAAGGTGAATCCTTAAGCTAGTGTCCGCATCGATTATATTCAATGAACATACGAAGTTGTACAATTAAAAATTTTCTATTTAAAATTATATTGACAAGCAACCGCCGTAGTCGATAGAAAAATCAAGAGTATATTATATATAATATATGAAAGAGTAAAAGTAATAGATACTGACTGGTCAATGAATAAAATCTATAAACTAGTGTTCAAGGAGTAAAAATGCTAATGTTTATAAGTGTATATAATATGTTGGGAGAAGCCCACATAAAAGGAACGGAAATTACTGTCTTTGGTCCATTCGTTTCCTGCAAAAATCAACTTTTGTTAGAGTCGCCTCTAGTGGGGGTGCTTTTTTAGTGCTTTCTTTATGCGCATACAAGTACTCTTTGTGCGCATATGTGCATTCGAATTTTCCTAACTTTCGTCCGTAAGTAGGACTCGTGCCTTCTGCACCCCGAGCGCAGGCCCTGCTGACTTATTATTATACAAATCAGTAAGACCTGACTCAATTTCTGTTACTTGAGTCGGTTGATACTACGGTGACATCAAACGTCTTTTTTAGTACTCGTTTCTTATCTGTCTAGTCGACTAAGGTAGGTGTGATGGAAAGAGATGCGAGTGAGACACCAACGCCTTCCTCTCGCCCCCTCATTTAATGGTCCCCAAAATAACTTGATCGACGACCTGCGTCGACTCATGCCCACAAGTCACTTTAACCTATAAGTTTCTTCGATTCAAACGGTTTTGGAGTCCTGACGTCACCCTCTCCCACGCCTTCAGTCATGGAGTGTGAAAGCACTTCCATCAAGAGAACCGCTGCTCCCCTTCACCGTCAGACGACGACCTTCTCAGGTCATCGGACACTGACGAAACAATTTACTCGTTTTTTAAGGTACAGAACCGCAGGAAGCATCATAAGTCATGCTCTCCTAGAGCTAAGGCCGACATACTCACTTACTCCCAGACACATCAAGTCAATTTTTATTGATGGAGTGTCCTCGATAAGCAATACCATAGATACCTACCAGAGAGAAAACCTCTCTCAGACGTTTACTTCTTTTTACACTGGCATCTTGGGCGATCACGAGTGATAATTTTATCCGATTTATCCACAATATACAAGCTTTGTAAGCCTTTTTAAAATCAAATCTGTCAAGGTATTGAGTATAAATAAAACAAAATTTTATTGAACATCTTTATAATAATAATTTATACTGGATTATACATATATATTATGATGAATTTATCAAATATTTTATTTTTAGATTTTAACATAGGATTTTTTTTTTAAATTTCTTATCTATACGATAAAAATATGAAAAAAATACGATGTCTACACCCCTATTGGTAAATCTATACTATACAGTAACGCCGACGTGTCCGAGCGCGGCGGACAATTGTTTGAGCTGCATCCGCATATCGGCCGGTGAGAGTCCACGACGAGCGCCTATCACTTTGAACGCATTCAAGTACTCTAGTTCCGAGAACTGGGCTCCCTTCTCGCGGACTGATGATATTATCTCCTGAAGATATAAATAAATATTAGACAACAGTTAAATAGGTTATATCGCCTTGACATATTTGCCGGCATGTGACGTCACAAATACCACGTGATCAGCGCCATTACATAGAGTAGTGTTTTTGGATTTTAAAATTTTAACGATTATTTTCATCAAAAATAGAACAGATTCTCTTGAAATATATTGACAGTGTATTTATAATGTTTCAAACAAGCATTTAAAATATTTTTCGGAAAACAGTCAAATAATAATAAATGTCAGGAGTAAGGATTCTCCTAAGACCCCTTCCAGCAGGAGGCCCGTAGCATTTAGCCCACTTGCCGCCAGTAGTCACGCCACTGTCCAACACCCACTTGTCCGGTCCCGGTCGCGCTGCACAAGGCGGTGTACACACCTCCGGCGTGGCGGCGAGCAGGTGCAGGTAGTCGTGCGCGCGGTGCAGCCCGTGGTGCGGCAGCTGCAGCGCGGCCAGCGCGTGCCGCAGCGTCGCCAGCCGCGCCTCCGCCCCGCCCCCGCCCCCGCCCCCTACCGCGCCCCCACACCCGCCCGCGCCCTGCCACCGCCACACCACGCCCGCGGACATCATCTCGCCCAGACCGCCGAATACGTACTGAATGGAGATGGAAATAACTGCTTAAAATTTTTAAGCGTTGTTACGTTGTACGATTTTTATTAAGCGTTTTTAAAACCTACTTATTGTTTAAACGCTTTTTCTTTTCAACTGTCCTTTGGATATCGTTATAATAAGCTTGCAACGTTGTGTTATCACCACAAAGTATAAAACAAAGTCGCGTTCTCTGTCCCTATATCCATATGTATGCTTAAATCTTTAAAACTACGCAAAGAATTTGGATGCGGTTTTTTTTCATAGATAGGGTGATTCAAAAGGAAGATGTTTGTGTATAATACAAGATCACAATACTATTACCGTTTCTCAACATTTTATTTACACCATCTTAAAACTTAAATAGCAATTTATTTACGCATACAATTCAACTTACACAATTAATTAACATTCAACACAACGTGCACTTACTTCAACAACGAAAAGCGTACTGCTTTTTTAAGTATTAGTTCCGTTCAAAAAAGCGTTTGGATTAACCAACCAAAAAAGTTGTTGCAAAAAGTGTAGATGGATATAACGCGTAATAGTATAAGACAGGTTTATGTAAAGTGCTGCCCTCTAATAGAAAAATGCCAAAACAGAAAAATTTATTAAAGCTAGTAGTTATATCTTGATAGATGGCGGAAAGTACAATAAGCATAAGCATACTTTTCTTCTAAGTAATAAAGCGCTTTTGCACTTATTTAGAAAAGCATGCTCAATTAAGTGCTTTTCGTTTAAACGTCCATCTTTAGTACTGAAATACGTCGCCCTATCGATGAACCACTACGCGGCACATCCGCCCATCGGCACATCTGATGTTCGAGGAAGGTCCCCGTTCACATCCTCCCCGTTTAGGTGGGATCTTTTCCGTCGATAGCCTCGGATATCCTCTGGGCATTCGTGGCCGCAAAAAAAGTGTTTCTTTTGTATTACCAGCGTCACAGTCTCGAATCTGAATTCCTTACCAGGGTATTGAACACGGAAAAAGAAATTGTTTTGGAGGCGTCAACAAAAAAACAATTTAACGATGAACCGACCACACGAAATAGACTTTTTAATACAGTTGCTCAAAAAGTGGCGTATTGCAGGGACGTATAGCGTTCGGGATGTGGGCTATTACACACTCGTGTTTTTTTTACCTTACCCGCACTTGTGCGTTCTCTTTCCCAACTGTCATCAAAGAAGTTTCTATGATTCATGTAAATACGTAGCGTAGGTATTTTTCTAAAAAAAGCTACTAATTTGTATCGATATCAAATTTAATGATTTGATTGCATTAGTGAGGTAAGGTTTCATTTCTTTAAATCTCATTAAATTTCATTTTCATTTCATATCAATAAAAAATCTACTGAAGACTATGTATGTATGGGCATAGTTCCCTTTGCCTACCAGGATGGGTGAAGAACAAATGGCGCCATTTTCCAGAAATTTTATTTGCGAGTTTAGTTGTTTGTTACACAAAATGTGTTTGTTATGAAAAGCTATATTGGTGATTCATTAAACAACAAACTAGAAACTGGGAAAAAAATTACACAATCCATTAATTTAAAGTCCTGCCCGTCTCCTTCATACGTTGAAGAGAACGTTCGTCCATCTATCGACGTTGATAATTATAATTCATCAGATCCAGTTCCATCAACTAGCAAACGCTTTATATGACAAATATACATGAACAATCATACGAAATTACTAATAGTTTGTCTCAAACAGTAAATGTGACAATTTCAATGTTTATGTGAATTATAACTTTTATAAACAATAAATGATTACGATTAGTTAGTTGGGTTTATTTTGTTTTTATTATTTTATTAAATTACTTAATTTTTTCGCAACTGCATTAAAAATAGTCATTCAGTACACGAGCGGAACCGTCATTGCAACTCGTCCGACTGTCAACCCTTGCCTTCGGCTGCGCCTAGGCAAGGGTCTCGGCTGGATATTTATCGGAACTCGTTGCAATGACAGCCTTTCTGCACTCGTTGCAATGACACTTTCTTTCTGTGAGACAAGACTCGATGGCAAAGCTTTAGTAAAGCAGTAATTTTGATGCAATGTCACAAGAAAAACCATGCGCCGTTTTATTAATATTTTCTTTGATTCTATCGTAACGAAATTAGAAGAGCATATAAATTTTAATAAAATAATTAATGTCACGTTAATTCGCACGAGAAATACAAACATTCACAGAATACATCCTTTTTTGGGCAGTCATATAAAACAAAGTAAAAGTGAGCCTGACCGCCAGTGCTTGGGGCGCTAGTATGGCGGCGGCGTGCTCGTGGAAGGCGAGCAGCGCGTGCGCCAGCCTAGCGGCCCCGCCCGCCTCCGCCCCGCCGCCCTCCTCCGCCGCGCCCTCCGCGCGCTCCTCCTGGCCCAGGTAGTAGAAGCACTCGATGCGGAGCTGCACAACAAGTCTTACACTCACACACTGTATTGTATAGTTGTTCAACCAACGGCACTCGGGCTATACTAAACTCTCAAATCCCATCACTCGATTTTAAACCTTATTGAATAGGGATGATGACTGGGTAAAAAAAAAAATCTCTTTAGTCCGTCAGTCTGATAATGGAAAAATTTTAGATACGTATTTTTTATTGCTTCAATTTAATAAGAAATAGCTTAGGTAACAGGCATTCAAGTTTACGAGTGGGGGTTCGGCACGTCACAGTTTTGTAGAATATGTACAAAAGCGTGACGTCATGTGCCATTAAAATACAATGCATAGCTGTAATTTATTGATGACGAAAAAATACTTATTTAATATTCTCAAATAACCTACCTGACCGACGGACGCAAAAAATATGTCGATATTGTTCTTTTTAATGAATAAAATTTAGGCTTTATAATTTTTTTATTTTATTTTGTTACTTAGGTTACGTCGATATACACAATCTAACCATCTGTGGACTTAACTTTAGAACAACAAAGTTAGATTTTTTTATATTATATCAACAATAACTTTAATAATACCTAAGATATAAAGTTTTTATATAATATTACATACATAAAATATTTAGATATTCATCAAAAACTAACATATAGAAATTAAAATAATAATTTTTATAAAATAGATATCATCGAACCATTTAAAGACCACACTTGGCATACATTAAACCAAAATATACCATTGACATATTATGCTTTTTTTAGTGCACTTATAATAGTAATTCGTTATATACTTTATATTAAATTTAAACAATATTACTAATACGCTAATACAGTAAGTTTCCACATAATTAAAACAGAACTCACTTCAAGGTGCAGAAACAGGAGGCACTTGTGCGATATCTCTTCAAATATCATAGCGGCGGAGTTGATGTCGCTCACAAACTTATCAGTCAATTTGATCCCTCCACCGGTGGAAGAAGACCCGCTCACTATGGAGGGGATTGTCTTTATGTTTGTGCTTAACCAGTCCTAGAGGAACAACAAAAGATTTTACAATTCAAAATTATATAACGATGCTATATTAAAATATTGCATTTGTCAGTTTCATCACTGTAAATAATATATGTATACACCAGCCAAATACGATGGAGAACAAATGCAAACAAAGCAAATCAGGGTCATCACAACTTAGATGACAAAAAAACTTATTACTAACCAGGATTCTGCACATTACTTAGTAATTTTATGAGTAATATTTTTTAATGCCATAAATTACCAGAACTATACTATAATAAAAACGTAACCGATCGATGTCTGTACATTGAAGATATATGAAAAAAACTGTTATGAGGGACATTTATAAGAGTAATAGAACACAAAACAATGATTTTTAAATTTTTTGTCTGTTTGTCTGTTTGTCGGTTTGTCTGTTTGTCTGTGCGTTTGTGCACGATAATCTCAGAAACGGCTGAACCGATTATAAATGCAGTTTTCACTATTATATTGCGACATTCTTCCGTTAACATTTAGTGTAAGATTTATTTCAATCGGTTCACAAATACAAAAGTTATGTCAATTTGAAGTGACGTGGTCGCCAAAATTGCTATGAAATATTTACTGTTTTATTAAATTTTCGTCTTTGATATATTGATCACCATCGTTAACTCTTTCACAGCCAAACTGCAGGGCCTCAGGCGTTTGTTTAATAATTTTTGGTCACCCATCCCGTGAACAACTCTTGCGAAAATTGCTTAGCAATAGCGATCGTGCGCAGCGGCGCATATCCGTAGAGCCACCGAGCTACGAATTAATATTGTCTATAAAATGATAATTTGTATGATGACAAATAAAAAAGAAAGATTCCAAAATTTTGACACTCCGAAGTAAGTTGACCTCATTTATATATGGCCAATCGTATTAAATAGGGTTCAGCGTATAATGGACATGTGGTATACGATCACGCGAGTAGGAGAACATGCGGAAAGAGCCATCCGATGATGCAATTAAGCCTCGAGTAGTTTACAGTGAACGCATATTTTTATCAGATTAGGTTCACGTCGTCGTCGGGGCCAGCGGAGGTGATTGGCAGCCGCTCCCGCATTGCACGGTTTCGTCTGTCTGGGAGAGGCACTCGATTTACTCGAGTCTCTCCAATTTTCCATCTGCAAGGGGACCAATAGTCCAATACTTGAGTGTCCTGGTGACTCGGCCATAGCTTGCCGGTTTTCATTTCCCATGAGAAGGTGTAGAGTACGGGTTTTGGTGGGTAGGCCTCTGGGGACCCACCGGGCAGCTCACTGTCGGTTTCACGGAGGAGAATCCTACTCACCCCTATTGTTGAAATCGATCGCATAATGTAAGCCGACCCTGTGTGAGAATTAGGTATTCCTTTCTACTGTTTAAAATGACAAAAATATATTTTATTTAATATAATAATGTTTCTATAGCATTTATAGTATTGTGAATTGATTTCATTATTTATAAATAGCAAGTTTATAAAGTATTAGTACATTTATAAATAAAACAATTGATTTTTCACTGGTTTTTGTTTACACATGACATGTTCACATTAAATTACACAGACTAGATAATTTTCAAAACACTATCTAAATTTCTTAGAATATTTCATAAAGTAGTATTTCGAAATAGAAAAAAATGTTTAGTTTAGAAAGGTTATTAATATCTCTGCCACTGGTTGCTAAGCAACGCTTTGTTAGTGAATATTCTTCATCGAATTTGGCTGTAGTATAGGTTACAACTTTTTGCATGCATAATTTATCTCTTTTCAACCTTTATCCCCTAGGCCTATAATATGAAGGCATAGACTTGACTAGCTGACTGACTAATATAGTGTGAATCGATTGACGAGTAAAAACATATACTTTTTTATATTGTGGTGGAAAGTAAAAAGAAAATTACTATTTTAATGAAGTTAATGAAGAAGTGACGAGTTTCCTGTCGGTTCTTCTCGTTACACACTCGCGGATCTATATAAAAGTATTACAGTATATAAAAATAACCAATTATCAATAATTATACGTATTTTATTTATAGATACACAAAACTTCGGTACATAAAGCCTCGATAATTAAGATAGAAAATGGGCTTTAAGAACTAAAAAAAAAGATTAAGAATCAATAAGGTGGTTAAATAGGGGTTTGAATATCATGTGAGCTACGCCGCTAGACTACAATTGGCGGCCTTATTGGACCTGAGCGATTTTTCTCAGGCAACCGTTACAGATCGGATAACTTGGGTAACTTTAATCTAGGTACAATATATAAGAAGCTTACCATACTCTCGCATAACAGAGCCAAATCGGTGAGCACGTTAATGTCGGAGACTATTTCTCGTTTGGTGACCGCTCCGTCGCCTAAGCTCGAGCCGAGGATCTCAGCTTCGCGCTCGTATGCTTGTTTCAACTCCTATGTAATAATACCAATACACAAAAGTACAAACAACCGTACATCAGGTTATACAAATCTGTTAAAATTTCTTCACTTGATTTTAAAACTTTACAATTTGAAGGTAGAGTTGATATCGGTTGTGGTTATCTGACGTGCTGTTGTGTGTACATCAACCGGTGCAATTCAAGGAGAGTATAAATAAAAAATAAAAATTCAGTTTACTTATGTAGTAAGGCTTTATCGTAATAAATAAGGACTATGATTATAGCAAAAAGCGAATCGAGCGAGCAAAGCGAGCGTGATCGTAAAATACATGTTTTAAAATGAATCTTTAAGATGTTATGGTAAAATATTATGCGTAAATGTTATAAAAATAAATAAGTTTTGCGTAAATATCTAATAGATAGATAACACTTTATTGTTAATACCAAATACAAAATATGCATAAAACAAAAAACATCATTAATAGGGATGACGACTAATTTTTGTTTGTTTGGCTATCAGGTTACTGAAGAATATTAAATTCGTTATTTCTTTCTATTTCTTGCGTAAGCAATAAATTACGGCGATACATTGATTTGAAATGTCGCACGACGTCACGATTAAGCGAGCCTCAATTCCTCAAGTTTGCCCAGTCGTCATCCCTATTACGGGCAAGTCTATCGGTCCGGTTACCTGTGCGCTAGTGGGCGCGGTGCTGAGTGCGGCCCGCCAGTTGGGCAGCGACTGCAGGAAGCGCACGATGTCGTCGTCCGCCAGCCACCGCGCCGCGCGCGCCCCCGCCCCCGCGCCCCCCGCACCCGCCCCCGCCCCCGCCCCCGGCGACAGGCGCGTGTGGGCCGCACGGCACTGGGTCGCTAGGGCGGCTAGTGCACCTAGTCAACAGGAAAACAATGCTAAATCTACATAAAACCTACACTGTTGCTTCGAAAAAGTTCCCTGTATTTTAGAAAAGCTAATATTACTCCGAACTAACCCCTTTTTTATAATTATACTACACTAGCTTTCGCCCGCGACCCTAGGGAAATGTTTTGTGGGATAAAAAATATCCTATTATCTAAGTCAGCTAACACCCTATCTGTATACCAAATATCATCAATATCCGTTTAGTAGTTTCGGCGTGATTGACGTACAAACATCCAAACAAAGAAACTTTCACATTTATAATATTAATAGGATTTTTAAAATTCTCGATCTTCACGAATTTAATTTTAACAATATTTATACAAATATTCGTTCTTGGATAAACTGAATTAGAAGAATTTACATCTACACATTCTTAATATCTTTTGATGATGGAAACGATGCTGATATTTAAATATCGTTTATCGACGAAATACATCCTTATTTGACTGCGACTTCCCAGGCGAAGAGTGAATATGATTCAAATATTAGAAAGACTTCCATATATTTTTTTTATTAACACTACTTTATAATATACACGGTAAACTACCTCTGAACACCTTTATAAGAAACAATAAATTATGTATAGAAAAAAAAGATCAGAATCAAATAGATTTTTAATATAAATTTAAACGGAACTTGATAATACCGCCAGTTTCTGTAAATAACAGACCTGTGGTAGCTCGCAAAGCCTCAACTCCGCCACAGGAGCCGCATCGCTTCGCGGCCAACGCCGCCTCCGTGACAGCCTGCCACCCCTCCGCACAGCACGCGAATATTGTACGATGACGAGACCTATACAACATTATTTCTATATATTTTTTTTTCTGTTATAGAGGATTTAATCATATTGATAATGTCACAAACAGATAATAACAGTAGCCTGGCAGCGTAATTTATAAGCGCCTCGGCCCGAGATCGTGGTTGTCAAGCAACTTTCGCAAGGGCCGGTCACGGGTTGGGTGACCAAAGAATTATCTGCCCCGTGCTTCGGAAGGCACGTTAAGTCGTTGGTCCCGGCTGCATTTCCAGTCGTTAATACCCTCCAATCAGCATTGGGCCAGCGTGGAGGGTCATGGCGCATCCTCCTTAACCATCTACAAGAAAGGCCTGAGCCCCTTCAGTGGGGATGTAAAGGGCTGATGAAGATGATGACCCTCGAAAATACTAAAACTTTGGTCTGCCTCGTTTGAATAGAATTTAACCTAAATAACTATTTATTTGGATTCTAGCTTTCCACTACCTTCGACCGCACGTTTTACACAATGACTTGGGAGTACCTTTAAATAGCCTGAATGTTATTTCAGTTTTGTAGTTTTTGCGCGAATGAGTAACAAACATAAGATATCATCATCTAATAAGGTTCACAAGAAATTTGTTTTACCAACTCGATACAAGTAGAAAACGTTATAGGATATACACAGGGAGTATCACAGAAATGTAGAGAAATTTTAGAGAGACATTGTATCTGATACCTATCCTTTACACTAATGGTGAGATCAGAGTTAGAACTTTTAATCAAATAATTTTATTTTTAAATGGTTACACTAATTATATCGCGGTGTATTGTTATCGATATTTTCCCATAATATGTTTAGTAACGTCACTAAACATATAAACACTCCGTTCGATTACTTATTCTTTTTAATTATCGGAGTTTTTTAAAAAGATAAGCTAAATGAGTTTCTACAAGAAAATTAAAAAGTTTTACCTCATCAGAGCCATTCCGTAAAAATCTGAACCCGAACTCGAATTCACTCATGTCTCCGAATTCACGACATTCAGTGTAGAATTTCTATTGTATCCATTTTTGTATAAAAATACAAAAACAAGATTAATTGGTTATACGTGTCACAGATATTCTATCCATATGTCATTTCGAAACTTATTTTACCAAACGTTAAGCAGATGTCACTATCGAAGTCAATTCGGACCCCTGAGTGAATACACATTCGGGTTCGGTTATCCTCGTCAGCTACACAGTACGTACGTAACGAACGTATACGTGGTTACACGCTGTCTACACTAATATTATAAAAAAAAAGGAAAACTTTGCTTGTATGTTTGTAATGAAAATGCTCAAGAACTATTGGACCGATTTTAAAAATTCTTTTACCTTCCGAAAGCTACATTATCCACGAGTAACATAGGCTATATTTTATTTTGTAAAAAAAAAATAGGTTCCGTAAGATATTTAGGTTTTTCGGACACAAGGTATAATCAACTAGAAAAGTTACTTATTTTGCGTACGTTGCCTAAACTATAAAATATAGAACCATAATATGTTCTAATTAATTGTAGATCTTATAAGTATCTTCAAAAAAGTCCGCGACACACTCAGTGTTATTACAAAAAAGATAAACAAGCGTTGAACACGTGTTTAAAAAAAATTCCATTACAAAATCGTATTTAGGCACTGTTTAAGACTAAACATTGTTTAAAATATAAACACTCGTTGAGAGTTGTTTAACGCGTGTCTAACCTCAAAATAGGTTGCACTTTGTTGAAAATTCATCCATATTCTTAAGATAAAGATTAGGTATATTGATATGGTCGATTTAGATTACATGGAAAGCTTTTAGGACGCGTAAGTAAACCGAACGCGAATTAATCCATTTGAGCAATACAATGAACTTTGATATAAAAAAAGTACATATTTAGTGGATTGTTTGCTGACAAAATATATGAAATTATTTAAGACGATATTCCACATAATCCTCGAGATGAAAGTATAGATCTGCAAATAAATACACGTAGCATGTGCATGTGTGCATAGCTTCTGTGTCTGTTCACAGCTTGTGAACATGTGCGGCGTTGGGTTCGGCATCAGGTAGTCGTTGTTCCGTTTCTTCATATTGTTTCGCTATAGTTTTACTTAACATTACTCTAATATGAATTATGAATAGAAGTCCCAGTTTAAAAACGTTAATTTTGTACTTTCTTTTTTACTTTTGAAAGTTATTAGCTAATACGTTATTGAACATATTTTTTTTACGATTAGAATTTATCATAAGTCTGTATAAGATGTGCATATAATGGAACGTGTATGAACGAATGAAAGCCGACTGAACGAATGCTTTACGGGTTGCATGTTTAAATCAGCGTTAGTTAGACTACGACTAAAATGGATTTGTAATAGACAAAGTTAAACATCATTTTAAACAGGGTTTATATTCTTAAACATTGTTTACTTAAACACATGGTAAAACCCTGTCTAACATCTCTTTTGTAATAACACTGACTATATCTATCTATGTAGAGTGAGGCACAACAACGTTTTATTTAAAAATCTTGTTTTTTTTTACTACATTTAAACGCGTTTATTTTACTCTAATCCTTATCAAAATAAATCCATCACTAAGTACAGTTTCTGTAGATAATATTTGGTTTGCATGATTAAAATTGGACGTTTGATTTTGAAGTTATGGCGACATTAAAATATTACGATATCTGCTGCACGGCCCGTTGCAAAGTGGGCGTCACCGAAGCGGGGTTGCGCGTGCGGGAGGGGAGTTTAGATCTATGAGTAAGGTACCAGTCGAGCACGCGGGCAGACCTCCTAGTAGATAGTCTAGAGGACGGTCGTCATCTCGGCTTGAGGTCATAAGGATCTCGTTGTCCCTGAACCCGGTTACACTGTAAAGGCCATCTGAGCCCAACAGTAAGACACACTCATAAAAAAAAAACGCGGGCGGACAGCTAGTATAGTTCATCATTTTACGTCCCCACTGCAGGGGTTCAGGCCTTCCTTATCGATGGTTAAGGAGGATGGGCCATGACCCTCCACGCTGGCCCAACGCGGATTGGAGGGTATTAACGACTGTAAATGCAGCCGGGACCAACGGCTTAACGTGCCTTCCGCACGGAGTAATTCGAGATAATTAATAGCCTTCGCTTTGTTCTATAAAGACTAATTATATGTTCAACTTATGTCCTACAGACTTTGAAAGTTGTATTTACTATTGTGATAAAATGATAATACATATTATTTTGGTAATGACATGATTTATGTAAATGTCATTACTTATGATAAAAAGCTGATAAGTTTCTTTCGCTTGTTCTTCTTGTCAGCTAAAAGACGTCCTGAACAAGTGGTAGGGGAAAAAAGTTTTTTCGGACGATTCAAAAGTGCTTGTAATAGCCTACTTGAATAAAGATATTTTCATTTCATTTCATTAATAATTTTTCGGTCACCCATCCCGTGACCGACCGTTACGAAAGACGCTTAACAGCAACGATCGCGGCCACCGAGCTACTGGTACAGTTATATGGCGGCATCGCACCCGGAGCTAGGAGGGCGCACGGTGTGCCGCCAGGCGGCGGGCGCGCGCATGGCGGCGTCGATGGCGGCGCGCGCGGCCGCGCACAGCCGCTCGCCCTCGCCGGAACGTACGTAGTCCGTCACGAACGCGCGCAGGGAACACTCGCCGACCCTACGCGCAGATTTTATGTCAATATTTTATTCAATGACAAAGAGTCGGTGAGTTTCTTTCGCTTCATGTTAGCTAAAAGACGTCCTGAACGAGTGGTAGGGGAAAACAAATTTTTGGACGAAAAGTGCTTGGAACAAGCTTACTTGAATAAAGATATTGATAATGCAGCAGATTCAAAATTAGGACATTTATTAAACTAAAATTTGAGACGTCTAAATAAACATTCATATACAGGGGCATGACTGTTTATTTTAAAATCTGACATTTGAAAAATGTTCATGAGCTTCACACTTTTTTTTCACACAAATATTGTCATATGATAGCGATTGCAACCGCGATTTTTTTTAAAGATACGGACATTAATTTGAAATCAGAGACGGTAGACGCAACTATTACTTAAAATTATTTTTTTAATATATTCCTTGATCATTCAAATATTCGTTCGTTTTTGACAAGCGACATATAGAGACACAACCTACTCGATGTGACCATGACGTCATGGTGGTGAAAGGTCTCTAGGAATCTAAACGAACTACAAGAGCGAACTAGTTCGTTTAGGAGCCGCGAGCTAAATTGTTCGATCTCAGTTGCGAATTATTATAAGTCCGGTAAATTGCTAATGCGCTGGAACCCTGTCTAATAACACCAGGGTGATGTCATTTAAAAATAATAAAAAATATCACAAAATGCAATACATAAATTATTTATTTAGTTGTTGAAATATTTATGAATAATCTCCAAAATATTTTTAAAATAATTTAATAATTTTTGGTTTGATAATATATTGCATTTATTAACATGTATGTTAATATTGCTGTTTATTTGTTAATAGTACTGATTTTTGAACGCATTTACATCATCAAAATGGCGGCCAGGTGCATTAGCAGTTTACGGGGATTATACCAGTACACATATAGGTAGCCTTTTTCACATAGCATAGGTACGGTGACGTTTGGGATTTGAAGTTTTTAGTGATTTGGTAATAAAAATATAAATAAAATATATATAAAAACTCAAAGATAAAGAATTATTGATTGCATTTCTAATAGATATAAACGATTTTGAGGTCGACGTAGAAAACAAGATTTCATAATAATATGTTTTTATCAACAAGATGAACCCGAGTCAGAAAAATACAAAATTTTATTGCATTCAATTTTAATGGTTCGACAACAATAATAAAAAAATTTACAAACTAATACCGAATCCAAATTTTAATTTATCGATTCAATCCCTATTAAAAAAAAAAACAATTTCGTTAATGTCTTAAAGATCAGTTAGATTTTTCTGTGTTTCAATATGCAGATTTAAGTTATCAAACTTTTTTTTTATAAAAAAGGTTTTTCATTATTTGAAAATACAAATTGCGTGAAACGGATCTCTCGACAGACGTCACCGTGCTTATGTCATGTGTAACGGAGCATATGGAGTGAGAGAGTCACCCGTGCAGCGCCTCTATGTGCGCGCACAGCGCGTGCACGTGCGGCAGCAGCGCGTGGATGTGCGCCGGGTCCGCGCGGCACACCAGCCGCCGCCGCGCGCCCCCCGCGCCCGCACCACCCGCACCCGCGCCCACCCCGCCCGCCACACCCGCGCCCCCCGCTGCGTTTTATTTATTATAGAGAGCTAGGTATAATATAGAACATGGATGGTCAACCAGTCGATGACGACTATCAGTCCGGTCGATCGTGGCAATTCAAAAAATATAAATACATAGTGTACGAACTATGCTGTTTCATTTGAGATTTTAAGAAGTAAAGTGGTAGATCGTACTGGGTGTCGTCCGTGAAAAGTCGATCTTGGCTCTAAACAAGTTGGCCACCCCTGTTATAGAGTATTATTAAGATTATTTAAGTCTAGACCGCAATTCTTAATAAGTGTACACAACATGATTACAGTGTTGATTTCACAAAAAATATGGAAAAAAACGATTAAATAAATATAAAAAAAAAAATGTTGCTGTGAATGGAGTTCGGAAAATTTTGTATATATAATAATATTAGATACATTTTTTTTATATTGTGACAAACTTGGGATGACATTAAGAACAGTAAAAATGGGAATATTTTTTTAAAGATAATTACATTAGTACATTTAAAAAAGCTAGTTCTCAGCTCGGGATTAGAACCTGGATGTTTGAAAATTAAAACTTACTTTATTTCTACTTAGATACCGATCGTGTAGTTATTTAGCGGTCAATAATCTGTTAGGAAATGTGATGTTAATAAAAAAACTTTTATTTTTTAGTTTTATCTCAATATGTTGTTATTCTCATAAACACGGATCTAAAGAGCCTAAACACGATGTAATTGCGTCACTAAGTTTAATGACCACCTTCCGAGATTCATCATCATCTGCTTCCTGACACCATAATAATACATTGTCATCTATCTGACTTACATGTCTATGCAAAATTTCAAATCTATCGGACATTGGGAAGTGGGTCAAATTTGAGTTCCAAGATTTGACCATTAAGCTTATAATAAAATACATCATTTTTCATATCCTCTGATTTATTTTAGAAGTAATGGTAACTACCCAGTGCCTAACGGGAATGACGAATTTTGCAAGCACTGCTTACAGAGCGTATTTCCATCACTATTCAAGCAATCCACCCAAACATATTTTCCAGCATAGAATTGTGAACGCGAAATTGATCAACTAAATATCGTTCTAATGTCACACTTCGTTGACCCCCCCCCCCCCTCCTAACGTGTGACGTAATTTATTGATGGCCCCTTTCCTTATTCTGACCGTTCTAAATGTTACATCCTGTGTTAAAACAAATCTGAGACCTTATGAAGGAGTGCAAAAAAAAACAAAATAACACACTGACTCGGCAAAATAACACACTGACTCGAGACCGAAAATTAATCCTGCATGGGATTAATGCTGGGTTGCCAGGCGTCCAAATAAAGTCGGACATAGTTTTTTGATGACGTATCCGACCAAAATAAACGGTGCCAGACTTCTTCAATCATATTCAATTCGGAAGTCACTCGAAATAAAGCACTTTGCATTCGATTTTAATTATATATTACTAGGATGGAGAACATTTATGGTAAATAATCAGTAAAAGTAGATTTTTACTTTTATATTATAAATTATATAAACACATAAAATCCAATGTAGGGTGTCCAGCCTTTTTAGACAAATGCCCAACTAAACAGGCAAGACTGGTTACCCTACCTCCAACTATTTATGCGAAGACACTCACCGTTCAACTTGAATAGTTTAGCGCGCCTCCTCTGCGGCCGTTTCTTGGCGAAATAGTCGGCGAGTCGCAGTTCGGTGTTGGCTTCGTTTACAGCGGCGCCCGTGGAGCGGACCGCGGCCAAGTTCACACTCTCTATGTCCAGGTATTCAGTTAACAGCAGTTGGAACTGCAAGTAATTAGTAACATTTTTATTTATTTTGCTAGCTCAAAACGTTCATATGATTATATTAAACTACGTTTTTTTTTATATAATGTGTTATTAAATAAAGGTTAATCGATAAAGATGAAAATTTATTATTATTGATTGATTTTGAATTCACAATATTACTCTGAAAAATATTCTTTATCAAAAGTTTAAATTATTTCTTTCGGCTGTTTGGATGGATTTTCTGAACATTGATGAAAATACGCTCTGTAGTAGCGTAACAGTAACAAGTGCTTGAAGAATTCGTCAATCTTGTTAGGACCTGGGTAGCTCAGTGGTTAGAGCAGTCGCCATAACCACTCGTGGATTCGAATTCTATGGCGAATCTCGGAATATCAGGGATAAAATGGTTTTTTCTTTTAAGATTTTTGACGTTTACTTTATTGAAATGTGACGTCACATGATGCACCATCATTACCGCCTGAGTTTTGGTTCTTGTAATTTACAGATAATTTTCTCAAGCTAATTTTGCAAAAATAAAATGAACGTACGATTTTTTTCAAAACAAAAAATGATTTTTTTATATATAAGTGACCATTTCCAATATAATTATCATAATTTATTATTGTAACTTTCAAGTTACCAATTCACTAATCGCTATCTTAGGGTCAATTCGGATCAAGTGAACATTGCTCACAGATATCTTAAAAAGCTTCGCTGGAAGCTCGAACAGTCCTGCGAATTTTAGAACTGTCTTGCGGATGTTCGGTCAGATGATGCTTCGAGCATTGAGTTTGAATTTAAAGAATATACTATGAGCGACTGGAATTTTGGAATGATTAAGCTATTAGCTGAAGAAGAACATGATTCTACATGTCGGTATATCACAAGAATACTAAGCGAAAGGTACTCACAACTTGTTGTACAGCACTCCAGTAATGTTGTTCAGTATGAAGATATGAATCGGACAACTTATGCCTTTGTAACGCAGCACGCCACAACTGTAATAATCTACAAACAAAATACAAATCATTATGACAAGAACTATCCACTCATTAATTGTAAGAAAAAGTTTTTGCATCATAAGTAAAATAAAATACAGAAACCTTTCAATATCATTGAGAATATGTTTTTCATTCTATGGCATCTATGGGGCCTAGGGTAAGTGCTCCTATCTACAAACGCGGCCGAGGTTTTAAAAGTAACATTATTTTATAAATTGGCATAAAATGGGTTGAATATTAAAATATAATAATATTTCAACTTAAACAAGCAATAGTTACCTTTTATTTCTTGTAGCACAAGCTCTGAACTCCTGTCCTAGCGTAGCGACTAGTCTTGCTAGCGGTCGCGCCGTCTCTGTCACTCCATCCACCTCTGGTGTTTCGCCGTCCTCGTCACACTCGACGTCCGGTTCCACGTCCACTTCGTCGATAATACGACGCGAAACAGAGTCTATTACATCTAGCAGTTCATCCTGGATTTGCACTTTGAATTTCTGCCAAAAAGAATATGCAACTAATTGTGCCATCCGATTATCAAACTAAATCAAGTAGAGTTGAGATATAGATGAGATAATGATTTGTATATAATACATAAATAGAATATACTATAGAAAAAACATACATATTACAAAAATACAGAAATAATAAAGAACACTATAGAAAAATACATAAAGAAAAAAGCATCTTGCATTCAATATATTTTAGATTGGTTTTGTCTCTCTAATTTTTACTCTCTAAATTATAGTTTCAATAATTGTGAAGGACACATTAAACAATCAAAATCAAGAACATTCAATCGACCCGCCCCTTTTTGCAAAGACTAATGAGTGGTGCAGATATGTCACTTCAGCTATTAGAAAATCCAGTATTTTACGTATTTTTTATTTTAAATGTTAGACGTGTTTTCTTAATAAAAATAATTCAAATACATTAATCGTAAGAATTGTGGTCTTTTATGTTCTTTTATCTTTGTTGGTGAGAAAATAAAATTATCTCAGGCTCATATTCGATGTCGGCATCGAAGTCAAGATTAGTTGAGCATCTTTTTATTTTTAATATATCTCGACACTGAATAATAACATCAACAACCGATTCTAAGGGTCATCAATATACAGTTTTACTTCCAAAATGCAAGCTAAATATCTAGGTCATATGTTGCGTTTCATATTAAACATATATAATGAATGATAATTTTGATGGGCTCTATTCATGATACCCAACTGTCATATTTGGGATTATACTTATATGTCACTAAACAAAATATTTATGATGACTGATTTATAGATAAAACAAAGACGCCTGTTTTTTCTTTTTGTTTATAAAAGCTAAGCCAGAATGTAGATATTAATTTATATGAAAACTACAAAATCATACTAAACAAACTTGTAGAACTGACCTCGGTGGCCTCTTTCAGTTGGTCTAGAACGCCGAGAGCTTCAAGTGATATCATTATTGTAGTCTCGAAAGTTTTATCCTCCTCTGATAATGACGCCTCAAACTCTGGCGTGATGTCTTGGAGATACGCGTCCGTCACCTCTTCGCTTTTTGTCAACTCTAGAACAAGGATTATTGTCAGAAAAAAAAAATTACTATGCCGTCTATCATATAATCTCCTCTTTTTCGATTTTGAAGTCGGTTAAAAACAAAAACTATTCCGAGTAATTTGAGCAATAATATTATGCAACATTTCATATAATAAAAGGAAAGTGACGCACTCTTAATTACATTAAGTTCAGCCTGTTAAGAAATGTACCTAGTGTTAGGTACACTTTAAAGAGATTTGTAGTCATGATGTCAGTTGATCTCAGTGTTACCAATGCTACTGTTTTAACAGTAGATTTGGTGGTTTCACATTGTTGCTCTGTTTTCTGCTTAATTCCTAATTCTTACTGTTTTTCAATTAGCGTTCAATGATACCAATTACACTAAGCAAATATAATCCGAAATAACAGACTGCTACTCATTTGAAGCCACAGAAAAGCACATGAAGAAATTCAATAAAACTATGTATGAGCTTTTGCCCGCGACTTCGCCCGCGTGGTCTAGTTTTAAGTCCAGAAATGAGAAAATTCTTTAAAAATTTCTTCAATTAGCGGTCGAATTTCGTAAAATCCCGTCTTAGTGAGCACCTACGTATTAAAAAGAAACCGCATGCAAAATTTGAAACTCCTAGCACTTGAAGTGACGAAGTTTCATACAAACTTTATCCCTTAGTTTAGCCCCTTCAGGGTGGAATTTTCAAAAATCCTCTCTTAGTCCTCCTCTACACTCCCTAAGGAATCTTCAACCCAAATTTCAACTTTCTACGCTCAGTAGTTTTGGCAGTAATCCATCTCCGGACATAATGTGCTAATAATTGTAGAATCGTATTGTCCTCCTATGACTTATAAAAATAATTGGAGCCGTACCACACTCATCTGTATGCATTTCTGCAAACATACCTGACTCACTGCAGAAACGATACAGCCCCAAACAGTACAAACTTCTTCGCTATGAATGATATTGCTCACCGGCCAGCAATAGAGCGGTGCGTCGGCGAGCTGAGACACGACGCAGCAATGGACTGCGGTCACCACGGTACACCGCCTCACTGATACGTCGCACTATTACTTCAACTAACTCCCTCTTTTTAGCCTTGGAAAAAGTATGAACGAATGAATGAACGAAAGACTCTTTATTGTAAACACTATAAGTAAATGAGCAGTACACAATAATGTAACAGACACTACAATTGGCGGCTTTATTGCTAAAAAGCAATTTCTTCCAGGCAACCTTAACATAATATACAGGATTCAATTGAAAAATTGGGTAGTCTATGGTGCATTAAGGAGTCTGTATTATTACAATAGTACATTACGATATTAGTGCGTTATAATCAATACGCACGTCTAACGTACGACGTTTTTTAACACATTTGCGAGGAAACAGAAAAAAGAAAACATTAAATAAACTCAATCTGTGAATGTTGCTTTCCCGCCATTTACTGACTGGCGCCGCGCGACGATTAGTTCGAAATTTGAATAGCAACAACACGCGAAATGGCAAATAATACTGTTATGGAATTTGTATGGACTATAACTTAACTATTTGCTTTGGTAACACACGCGTTTTTTATGACCCGCTTTACATATTTAAAACCGGTGGAATTACACCAGCTTTACGAGAAAAGGTGTTAAAAAAAAAAATTATGATTAAGCAGATAAATTGTCCATAAATTATCTATTTATAGCATACATAGTCACATACACACATATATATATGTCGCATCATCTTTACGAAGATCGTTTAATTTAGTTTCTTGTATTTAAATTGCTAGTTACTCGATTACTTTAATACTCGATTGTAGAGAGAGCGTGATCATCGATACTTCTAATTTTATTAGAATGGTGACACTGACTTTGACAGTTTGTTAACAAAAAGCAAATTGCCGCCATTTTGGCACACATTCTGTTTCCGATCGCGAAACAGAAGGAGGAGTAAAGGCAGTAAAGACATCCGACGACATCACGCTCATCTCGTTATTTTTTCGTATGAAAAGTGATAAAATGGAACAAATCCACGTTGGTATATACGCCTGCAGCGTTATTTTAAAGAAAGTCCTCCAATATGGACGATCTATTTGGGCCTGTAATAGCCCCTTCTGACTACCCGCCGTTATATATATATATATACACTTAAGAATTACGAATGAATTTAGTAATACAGAAATTATTTTCAAATTTATTAATGTACTGTTATGACATCTACCTCTTTCTTACATCATGATACTTTTAAAAACGGGTTTTACACTCAAGTGCAGGCACCAGTATATACTCGAACTGTAGTACAATTGTACTTTTTTTGTATTGTGGAGAAAAATAAAAGAAATATTATTACTCTTATTCCTTAAATGTAACAGAATTCGTTAATTTTTTGCCTTGTTAATGAAGGCTGACTGTCTATATTTCACCATGGCAAGGTACTCACTTCCAAGTGTTGCCTTGTAGAATGTAACGCATCTACGTGTGACAGAGTTGTATCAGCGGTATCTAGCGCGGCTCTCAGCGTGTACGCCGCGGCGAGCACGCGACCGGTTGATATGAGCTCACGAGTTTCACGCTCCGAAACTACCACACGTTCTCTGAAAGCAAGCCTTTATGTTGTATCTACAATAGGGCATAATATATCTTTCGAAAAGTGTTTCGACAGTTGTCAATATGGATGTTTATTTACATAAAAAAAATATATATCTATATGGGGACGTCAAAAGGGATTATAGTCACAATTATTGAATTAATTTTATGTTGGATATAAAAATATTTAAACACAACAATTATTTCTGTAAACTGTTAAACATTCACTAATCATCAAAATTATTTTACTTTTCAATGTTTCCGGCAGGGTTAGGGGTGATAATTATCTTAATAAATATAGCTTGATAATTATGAAATACTACATGAACGCTTTAGGACTTGGTACTGAAGAGGAATAATTTTAAACAACTATCAAATATGGTTTTTCTGATAGAAAAAATTGTCTAGAAGGGACCTACAATAACAAAAAAAAAAGTAAAACCCCTCTTTTATTTAAAAAAATATTTTTTATGTTTTCATTAAAAATATTTTTCAATGTGATTGTTACAGTTTTTTTTTTAAACAACAAAAATAAAAGTTTATTCAATTATGATTGTTGCCAGTTACTATTAATTGGATAATTGTCCTATAATAGAACCCCGGCGCATTTTTAGATAGGTTTTTTTTTTACTTATTTACCCACATATTATGTCACTTGCTCTGATTTAGTGTTTCATTGGAGATACAGACTACAAATATTGAAAAATAACATTTTTAATACATGATTACAATATTTCTTTTTTTATTTAAAAATTATATTAATTGCTTACATGTCTGTCAACATCTGCAATGCATAATAGTGGGTGCGGGCATCCGCCCACAGTCTCTTCAAATCATCTCTTCGCAGCTGCAGCAGTCCACGACATGCTGCCAGGCGAGCAACTGCAGCGTCACAGTGTTGCCCCCACACTGACATTGCAGTGCTGACACTGCTGAATTTCTGTGTACACCAGAGTTTATAACTATGTAATAATATAAGGCAATTAAATGTAACCTACTATTAAGTATTTCTGAGAAGTGAAGACATAAAAACTAGCTATTGTATATTGAAATATGGAATACCATATTTCAAGACTAAGACTGTGTAAATTATAGTCAAGATAGCATAGCATGATGTAGCTTCCTTCTGGTAACTAGCTGCAAAGATCCTTTTATATTTTTACAGATTGTTCTTTTTTTGTGATTTTGTTTTTAGTTTTTACTCTGTTATTGATTGTTGTTTCCTGGACTTTCTCTGTGACTTATTATTATTTATTTTAATTTAAATCCATTACTTTTTTATTATACAGTTTTTATTCCCCTAGCTATTACTTCCCATAGGTAAAAGAATTTTTAAAATTGGTCCAGTTGTTTCAAAAAGTATTTAATACAAACAAACTATCAAATCATTTTTCTTAATTATATTGATTGAAATCATTACCATTTATTATAAAAAGTATTTATTTTATTGTATAAAAGTAGAACAAACCATACCAAAAGTAGTTTGACTTTATTTTTCTTACTTGGAACATATTTATAATAAAGCTCATGTTACCTGCATAACTTCCATTATTTCTTGTGCATGTGCAGCCACTAACTCATCCAATCTCGCATCACTCTTTTTATATTCCTTTTCTAATTTTGCTCTCTCCTTCTCACGCTGCTCATTTGTTTCACTTGCAGATAATGTACGAATTACTGACATGAGGAGTCCACTCTAGAATAATCAGTATTATATTAAGAAGGAAGACTGTCATTAAAAAGAAACATTTACAACTTAGTGTAATAAATCGCTATTTGGTACATTTAAAATTATTATTATCATAGAAAGTTTTCTTAATTGAGTTTTTTATTCATGTGACTGAAATATTTGTACAGTTATTTCTGCATAACATACAAAAAGCAGTCTATACATTTTAAAATATACTGAGCGAAACACAGGATTCTGGTGAAATGCACAAAGGCAATGCCAATAATTAAAAAGAAGAAGAACAGCTCATCCGGATTTAATAAAATTGACAAAATAAACTGTAGTTAGAGTTACAAATCAATGGTGAAAATTCATTAAACTATGATAACACCTGTTTATTTGCAGATTTATTTTGCTACACTTACACATTCCAAACAAATTTAGAACAGTAAGTAGTGCAATTAAAATTATTTAGCGTTTATATTGATATACAAGATAACTGTCATAATTAATCTAGCTAGAAGTGAACTTACTGTTTCTTTGCCTTGTTTAACCCCCCTAGGGGGTTTAGTAGGAGGGGGAGAAGACATTTCCGTATTTTTTTATGAAAACCGCCCCTATTATTTAATTATTTTTTAATTCCAAGTTTCTATCTCCAGCTCTTTTTGTTTCCAATTTGACCACAATTTGACACATTTGACAGTGGCAGTATTAAGTAGTCTTTTTTTTTAATAATATTTTTGGCTTGGATGCAGAGTTCTTTAAGCCAAAACTTTTTTTGCACTGTCTTCGGTTATTTCATTATTTAAAGTTAGTATTAAGTAGTAGTATTATAATTCGTCCATGGAACAGTATTAAGATATAATGACTTATAACCTATATTTAGTCTATAGATTTAATCTATATATCTTATTCCATGCAGGGTAGGTAGAGAGGACCGAGTGTCACAAGGTAATGCGTAAAAATTAAAATTCATAATCATTTTGTTCTGTCTTGGCTGTTAAAAGCACCTGTGAATGTCGAAAACTACGCCATTGGTTCGCAAATCAATGGCGGGAGACCTTGTAGTAGAAGAACTGGCAAGATTCATCTTTTACCACCTCCACTTTATCGAACTCCATTAATCTGTTTATACTAGCTAGTCGGTTTTTATGGCTTCTAACAGCACCCGATTGATTTGATTGTGAAAAGTTTGTTGTAGCCTTCCTCGTCTTCTACATCGTTATGTATCAGCTATGATATTTTTTCATCCAGTTTTGTTTCCAGGATTTTATTAAAACACAGGTGTAGATAGTAAACGAAAATAAATACATATTATTTTTTCTGGTAGTGTTTAAGACACTATTGCCTATAATCACTTTTATACTTATCATATTTGGTTGGGGAAAAAGTCTTCATGCATATAGTATGCGTAAACTTATAATAAAATCTTTCTGGCTATACCATTTGTATGTAGCTGATTTCGATACTCCGAATTCAAACTAGGAATTTGTTGATCAAATTTAATTAATATGTTCAATAAAGGCAAAGCAGTGAAATTCGGTATTCCCGATGAATTGACTATTGAGTATTGTAAAAGAATGCCTTCAGCTTACGGAATGTCAGCCCGTTATTTTATTCCATTAAAGGGCTAGTTGCTTAATTTGACGGCTGATTAAACCATTTTTGTCTTTTCTTATTATTATCACAGAATTAAAAAGCAACGACAGAGCACCCAACAAGTAAAAAATAACAAGTGATTTTGCAAAGACTTAGTACGATGATCTCGAGTTCAGACGGTCCTGTCACGTCATAGGCGATAAAGATCACAAAAAATAATAAACGTTCCGGAAAAAACACTCAGTTAAATAATCTATAACTTGGTCATTTATTAATGTATTTTAATTTTGTCTTTTGTTTTATTTTAGTTTTGACCTACATATGTTTTTGTTATTATATTGTTTTAAATATAATAATATCAATATCATGAAACTTCCTTATTAATAATGGCAAGGCTTTTTTTATAAATTGATAAAACTATAATAACACGAATATATATGATATCGGCCGAAACCGATATGTACCAATACTCATATAAACCATGCATCCTTAGTTATACCTAAATAGAGATACGCGAAAAGAATCGATATCTTAAGCAAACGTTACTTTTGTTTTAAAACCAAGTACTTCTCGTATCGACGATTTCACCGAATACAATATAATTAAAAGTTTATAGAATATAATGTTTTTAATAAATTTTAGTAAAAAAATACCCTCATATATTTAATGAAAAAGATGTTGTGTCTCGATTGATTATCATATTTGTGTTCACAAGAAGCTGCGAACATTATTTTATCTACTTACGTAGTTAAAACCATGGACCCATAATTGAAAAAAACTTTAACTAGGTCCCTATTACAACATTTTATTTGAATTTTACTATACTAATCGAACCTATGACATACTGCCAGAATTAAAAGACAGCATTTCCAGAAAAAATATTAGATACAAGTTTAAAGGGTACTTTTTTAATCATTTTACGCTATGTATGATTGTAATTGTTTATTGATTGCAATATTTGTAGTTGTAATAATCTAATGGATCCGATTTAATAATTATGAAAATAAAAACAAGTTGTAAACTCTAATAACACAACTCAAACTTCATTGGTTTTTAGATGTTATTTGTAACTATTTGTTATGTATATGTTTGTTTACTTGATAATAAATAAAAAAAAAAAACTATTCTAAGAGGAATAATTAATGTAAGCAAACTCACGTTATTGTTAAAGTTTCATTTGTCGGAAATATAAAAAAGGAACTGACGTAGTTTTATTGCAATTGAAAAAAAACAATGAAAGATACTCATATTTTCTTAAAAATAATAATTATATAAACAACATATATTGACATTTTTAATTTAAAGAATATTATAATGCGTTTGAAAAATTTAATATGTACATAATAAAAGTGAAAAAGTGTAATAAACTTATATCACTCTCGCAAGCTACTGTTTATGTCACTATTTTGGACTTTAAATAACATTAAAAAGAATCATCAAAAATTCAATTTAAAGCTTTAAGTACCTATTAAGTTCAATCGACACTCTTCAACTAAAATATTAGTTATATAAATATTTTAGCTTATATTGCTGCCATAAGATATATTGCTGCAACTTTTTGTTGCCAGATTACAGGAATAGCACCTGTTTTCAATATTTTTTTATAAAACGTCATTAAACGACATTTGCAAAAATATAACATGGTGACTGATATGTAGCGACACCTAACACATCGCACTAACATCGCCACAACAATCGATAGCAAGAAGCCTAGTATCGCCATGTGGCGACTGATACATAGCGACATCTAACTCATCGCACTAACATCGCCACAACAATCGATAGCGAGAAGACTAGCATCGTCACAGCCATCGATAGCAAGACGAACTGCAATAAGTTTCAACAGCAAGTAACGAGATGGCGCTGCACCAATACAAACAGCATAAATTAATAACTACAAGACATTTAGAACAAAGAAACCTACATCGCACAGAATAAGTTTCATTACCAATTAACATAAATAGAACGTCCAACCTACATCGGTTGGACCGCGGTCCCCGGGCTAACAACACCTAGCTCGGAGGGAGAGGACCGCGGTCCCCGGGCTAACAACACCTAGCTCGGGGGAGACAATTATCCTTTAGTCTCCCTGGCCAGTTGTCTCCATCACCACAGTAGGGACCACACCTCCAACCATAAGGTTCTTAAAGCCGCAACAATCGGTTGCAAAACGAACTGAAAGAAGTTTCAAGAACACCCAGTAACGAAGTGGCTCTGTACATTGTTAAAGTCATTTAGAATTAAGGAAACCTACTTCGCACACAATAACTTTCATAACCAATTCACATAAATAGAACGTCCAACCTATGTATATCGGTTGGACCGCGGTCCCGGGCTAAAAACATCTAGCTCGGAGGGAGACACATAATCTTTCGACGCCCTTGCTAGTTATCTCCATCATCCAGCAGGAGCCATGCCGTCAATCTTACAGTGATAAAATAGTTAGATATCGATTATTATATGAAATAGGTAAGATTTAAATCGATTAACTTTGCCCACCCCTATAACATTATGTCAAAATCAGTAAAACGTCAAATGAAATTTGAAAATGAACGAACCGAACTTCTGTTTTCAAAGTTAATAGGTGGTTAATAGCAAAGATTACAATAATAGCTTTCTTTAAGTTAAGTTTTAAGTTTGTACTGATAAAGAATTAAGTAAGATTAGTAGGTTTGTTGACGAATCTAAGTTGTTAAGATGGATTACTCAACGATAAGCAATAAAACAAACTGTACAGAGATGGAGGAGATAACAAATGGAGAACTCAGTGAGCGATACTATTTACTGAAAAAGCAATTCGAAAACTTATCCCACAGTTACGATATCATAAAACAGGAGTTGCATGATACTAAAAGGAGTTATCAGACAGCTTTAGACGTTCAGAGTCATTTAAATGCCGAGCTCGAGAGCTATCAGGCAGATGAGGAGAGAAGGAAAAACGATGCAGCGTCTCGGATTGCGTCGTTGCAAGAGGAGATAACTATGTTGCGCGAAGAACGAATGGAGTTGACAGAAAAACATACTGTAGAGTTGAAGAAATACGAGTCTGAAGTTCGTCGATTGAAAGAGGAGAATTCTTGCATACAGCGTGTTAGTCCAGTGCGTGATTCGTCGGAGCTGGAGGAAGCGCGCGCCGCTGTGAATTCTGCTTTGTCTGATGCTGAGTCAGCGAAGGCTGCCTTAGAGGAGGCTAGAGCTGAAGTGTTGTCTTGGCGGGTGAAGGCTGAAGAGTTGGTGTCGGAAATGGCAGAGATACGAACAGCTGCAGAGCTCCGTAGAGAGGAGTTGAGGGCGGCAGGGGAAAGGGAAGCAGTAGCCCTAGCAGATTTGGCTGAAGCCAGAGCTATGCTGCATCAGTACACAAGTGTTCAAGACTTGGAGCCTCATGGTGAGTGTATTGTTGAATAATCAGTAATATTGTACTATTCATCCCCATAGCAGAAGGGTTTTGATCTGTCTGCGACAGATTATAAAAACCTGAAAATATGTCTGCAAGAATTTTAGTTGAAATGTCCTCGCAAATCACGATCAATGCTATTCTTTCAAACCATTATCCCGATATTGTTTAAGATACTACTCAGGATCCGATTTATACATAAAATACATTATATATTTCTATGAAAAAAAATTACCCTCCAATCTGCATTGGGCCAGCATGGAGGGTCATGGCCCATCCTCCTTAACCATCCATAAGGAAGACCTGAGCCCCTGCAATAGGGACGTAAAAGGGCTGATGATGATGATTTCTATGAAGTAATATTACAAATTTATCATACATCCAGGCTATTGTTTGAAGTTGAAGGAATGTATTTAATCTTAGGTTTTATTATTTAAATAAATAAAGTACTGAAGCTGTTTTTCATAAATCTTTATGTTTATTACAGACAACAAAATAAAATTACAATTTCAAATTAAAGTTTGATTATGAAGATGGAGTTACAATGTAATTTTTTTATTTATGTAAGACTGCCAAACTGTCTGCAGACCTACTTGGCTGTCTGCGACAATGTCGTAGTGTCGCTCATTGTTCTACCTTGGGGCTATTCATTAAATTATATCTATTCTGTATTTGTTTTGCAGCTGCCAAAGGAAACTCATTATTTGCTGAAGTAGAAGATAAAAGGCAAGAGATGGCAAAAAACCTTATTCAAATGAAACAAACTAATTCACGGGTAAATATTTATAGATTTTTACAAAAAAATACATAACATTTTGTAGATGTGTACCAAACACATAACAATACAAGAAGAGCAAGCAAACACAGCAAAACAGAGTGATGGTATCCAATATATAACTATTGTAAGTAACGTCTTTCAGTTGAGACGAGAGCTGGCTAATAAGCAAGCAGAGCTAGATGCCCTTCTTCACGAGAAGCAGGTTATTTGGGAACAGCAGGCTGGAGCCACTGCTCATTATGATCGTGAACTTATAGGTCAGTAACATTTATTCATCTCTTCTTTATGGAAGCAAATCCTAAAACTGTCAATGACCTGTCTTCAACTATACTATAATGATAATAAAGAATGCCATTGTGGGTTGTGATTTTTCAAGTGCACTTAATCAAATCAAATCAAATTTTAGTTATTAGTAAGTGATAAATAAAATTTTTGTTATTAGGAATCTAAGCAGAAAAACAACAGGCGACTGAACAGAACAGAAAATTTCTCCCTCAAACCTATGATTTTGATTCTAAACTTTTGTACTTTGCAGAAAATTATGAAGACCGCATTAGTCAGCTGGAAGGACTTTGTGAGAAACAAAGAAGGGAATTGGCACGTTGGTTTAGTAAGCTTGGTGAGGTCACCACACACGGTTGGTTGCCTGGAGTCCTCGATCATTTGAGGTGAGTGAGAGTAGATAAAGAGAGCTCTGTCTTTATGTGTCAATGAAACCAGTCACGTATGAGTCTCATTTCAACTGTAACTATCACTGTTTATGAGAAATAGCCTGTTGAGAGATAGATAGCAGAGTTATAGTCTAGTAATATGGTCTAAGTTACCTTATTTTTTCTCTCTAATTTTTCCAATAAAATATAAATAACTAAAGTCAAGTCGGATTTTAGAACATCACATACATTAATCAGATCCCAAATGTAGCTTTTAGCAGTTGAATTGTGGATGTCAGAAATAATGAACATACCAAAACACCCAGACCTCAGTAACATAAATTTGTTGTTTTTTTACATTGGCCTCACTGGAAGTCATATATGGGACCACGAGAGTTGATAACAACATGAAACTGACGTGCAAGCCACTCTGCTACAGGCACTTGTAAATAACCTTAATGTTAATATTTCAGTTGTTTTTTATTTTTGCTTAATTAAATTGTCTATGAGCAGTGAGTTGAAATTTAATAAAAAATAGTTCTATCTAATAGATAATTGTTATGTAATAACTTGATTATTGAAAAATGCTGTTGAAAGGCTGTCATTTGATTTGATTTTCTGTATACCTATTAATTTAATAGATCTCCCTTTAGTATTTAAATAAAGAAATTAATGAATAGATTAAATGAAAATATCGGTGTATCAATACAGACATAGTATTTTGTTACAATAATGGTCTGTGAAAATTTTACTACTATTGATATCAATAATGATTTTACCTATTATTTTTATTTATTTTGTTTGTTAATCATTATTGACCAGTGACTAAGTCAAAAGACGGACTGAATACTGAGAACATTTTCCCAGTCAACCTTTAGGAAAATCGATTATCATTGAAAATTAATAAAATACTTTTAGTTTGTATATTTAAAATCTTTGCAGTGATTTACGAGTTATATTTCTGGACCTGAAAAGCATTAGGTCGGATGTGCAGAACCAGCTAAAATCACTTATCGCCATAACGTTGCTACACTCTTTTTTCTCTTTCCGGCAAATTAACTCTTGTATGTTTGTGCCTTTTTACTCATGAGCAACAGTCATGCATAAAGTCGGATCAGACGACTTTTTCAAATATTTTGATTGCATTTAGCTATTTCTGTTTTTATACAGTTATGCCTAAGATTCCCGACATCCGACCTAATGCTTTTCAGGTCCAGATTTATGAATAGGGTTGCCAGATGGTCGGGATTCGTCTGGATTGTCCAGACATTTCGTATGATGTCCAGAGTCCCGAAAAAAACAAATATGTCCCAACAAAAATTGTTAGATTGTGTAAAATCGAATTACAAGTATAAAAAATGAATATAACAGACATATAGTAAGTAGGTATATTAGCTGTTTAAATGTTATACTATTAGCTGTTTAAAAGTGGAAACTTTTAAATTATTTAATAAATTAAAAGTGGATTTTTTTATTAGTTTTTTTTTGTCCCGACTGTGATCCCAAAATCCCGACGTTTTCAAATTTTGACCAGATATTTTAGTCTCGCTATCTGGCAACCCTATTTATGAAGTGTATGTGTATAAATTTGCATCGTATCTTCTAGAATTCTAGAAAAACCCAAGTGTTTTTTATAAAGACTATAAATATACCAACTTATCAAGCCTAGCCAGCTGTTTCATTTACCAAACAACAACTAGCATCGAACCTGTCACAATTTTATCAGGCAAAGATATCCTGAGTAGATAAAAAATTCAAAAATTATTGTCCTTTGGTTTAGGTCTGAATGTGAACAGCTCCGTGGTGAGGTAGTAGCCCGCGGCGCAGCGCAGTTGGCGAACGCCGCTCAAGTGCGGGAGCTGCGCAGGAAACTCGCCCTTGCGACCGCGGCCGCCGCCCGCCGCGCCACCATATCACCCGCAAAGGACGCCAGCCCTGACGATAAGGTCGACACTGGCATGCCCAAGACCACCGTACAGGTCAAGAACAGATTGACCGCCGATGATGTTAAAAAGAAAGTGTCGTTTAATTAGTGTCATTTATATTGTGATAGCGTGCAAGATGGAAGGTCTATTCTGTATGAAAACTCGGAACTGTTACAAAATCATGTTGATATTATAATAATAGTGTAAGAAATATTAAACTGTGATGTTTTTGTAGGAAATTCGATTAAAAAAATTTCTAACAAAGGTTTTTAATTTATTATATATTAAAAAACATTTCTTTGATTTAAGCTTTTTTTAGACATGCCTCAAATACTGGAGTTTCTATATGGTAAGTTTCTCTTCAATTTATCTGGTCAGTATTACAATACTCAATACACTCTTGTTAACTCAAACTCAAATATTGCTAAAGTTCAAGACGGAATGTTTTCTCTTGCAAGTGGAACGTTTAAGTCCTTTAGAGCATGTTCGCGAGCATGTGCCACATGACGCGAGCGGCGAGCGTGTTCGAGGGCGTCTTTCTGTGTGCGCTCGCGTAATCTCATCGCACCTACGTCTTGTACACACTTTGTAAAAGCACCTATTGAAAACAGAAAAAACGGGTAAGGTAGTGCTCACTGCGCTACTAGGAGATCAAGGTGTCATCACCTTTCGAGGTTCAGCCCTACGATACTGTAAAAATCTGAATTCGAATTCACTCAGGTCTCCGAATTCACTTCCAAAAAGCGGCATTCGCTCAATCTTGAATTGGTAATAACATTTCGTGGCATAAGTGAAGTGAGTTTCGAAATGACATAGGAATAGAATATCTGAGATCCGCCCTGCGATTCTGTAAAACTTTAAACCCAAATTCGAATCCACTCACGTGTCCGAATTCACTTCAAAAAGCGGCATCCGCTCAAACTTGAATTGGTAATAATGTTTCGTGACATAAGTGAAGTGAGTTTCGAAATGATATAGGATTAAAATATCTAAGACACGTTTAATCAATCAATTTTGTTTAGTATTTTTATACAAAAAATGGAATCAATAGGATTTCTTTACTAAATGACGTGAATTCGGACATATGAGTGAATTCGAATTCGGGTCTGGATTTTTACAGAATCGCAGGGCTGAGCGCTTAGTGTAAGTTTTTTTGACGTTTACGTTCACTTACGATCGTGAGCGTGTTAAAATTTTAGTATGGAATCCGGTACAGCGCCCCTAGCGGTAACTACCAAGTACTACAAATCTCCATACAAATTGTGAACGCGTTAGCATAAAACTTACACTTACCACTCAGACGTATAATCAATCAATTCGGTATTGTATTTTTTTTTATACAAAAATGGTACCTATCAATAGAATTTCTTCACTAAATGACGTGAATACGAATTTGGATTCGGATTTTTAAAGAATTGCTCTGCTGGTCTCGATTCACGGTCGTGTCAAAATAGAAAATGAGGTTTTCTATGCTGATGTTGCATGGTGGGTAAAATCAGTTTTCCAAAAAAGTTCATAAAAAAGATCAGGACCGGATTAGCCACGTAGTAAAAGTAGCAAATTCTGCGGGCCCCGCGCAGTTGGAGCCCGGCTATGATTCAGAGTCAATAAATTATTTTTTGAAGTCGGTGTTAAAAAATACAAGAAAATAAATAAGTCACGCTTCTGGCTACACTCATATCTATTTTTAAGTATAAACTTAAACTGACAAATAAAGCTCAAGTCACAGATTAATTCTGTTGTGTTATTCGGAAAGCAAAATTCGATTTGCCGCCCGCTCTGGCTTAATTCTGCACTGAAAAAGGTTATGAACCACAAAAAGGTTTAGAGTTTTAAAACAGAATTGGCACCATTGATATTCATTTATAATTTTGGAATCTAAGCAATGTTGTGATAATGCGTTCGAAACTAAATGCTTTTTAGGGCAACCTCGATTTCAATCCAATCCAATTACGATCTCAATTTTTCTTAAAATCTTAGCGTGTACTTTTGAAATAGACTCAATAATCACTCAATGTCAATTAGTTCATTCAATAAACGCACAATATAGAACCAATTGGCGCTAGTGTATCAGATCAAGATCGACCGCGATTGCGTTCAAAAGTAAGCATGCTGATATTAAGAAGGACCCACCTACAGTGTCCCAGCATTTGACGACGTCGGAGGGCGTCTCAGCGCTAACATAGCAATCTATAACTTTCTCCTTGCAGTCTTCACACACCGGCTCGGGACTCACCATATTAGCAGTTCGCATTTCTATGCGCGCCGCAGTTGCTTTTATATTGTTCACTGTTAAACTAGAAAGAAGAAAAATTTAAGTCACACAGTTCACAAGGAACTTTAATAGTATTCTTAAATACAACCCTGGGGTGCGACCGTTTAGCTCTAGCCAATAAAGAACGATGATTATAAATTTGACTGCAATGTCACCGAGAAAATTCTTTCAATGGAATGTTTAATACCTACGTACGTATCATTAAACTGTAATAGAAGTGCGTATGAAGGTTTTATTAGGTGCCGTTAGTCCTATTGCCTTAACAACCTACAAGAGCAATCAATTTCTAAGTATTGCAACTTTTTTGTTAGCAAATAAGTTAGTAAAGAGATCTGTCCCTATTAGACAAAATAAAAATAAACTAATCAAGTAGATAAGAAAACAACATACTAATTTTTCGGTATAGCACAATGAAATAATTTATTACACAGTTATGCCGCGATGCACTAATATAAACGCTCGCTAAAACGAATCATCAACAGACAAAAAAAGTTTACCTAATAAATTTGATTATTAGTTATACCTAGTTCCTTTGAAATCGAAGCGACATGCTAAAACATTATGAGGTCAAGTTACGCTACCACGCTATATTTTAGTATAGTTTAAGAAATAATAAATTGATAATGCATTAGTTACCCGCATTTCTCAGAATGCTTGTCATCTATACACTGAAGCTTTTCCATATATATGTGGTCTTTAAAGTCGCCACGAGGTGGTGCATCTGGCTCGGATGCCACCGCCGCGCCCCCAGCGAGGGTCGCATCTTCTACTAATCTCTCCACCTGTAATATTGGTGGTCAGCTACTCTTTTGATAATTTTGAAATAAATTCTGAACTCAAAGTCCTTATTTATAAACTCTGCAAATTGTTAATGCGCCTGACCGCCAATTTATGACGTAAATGCGTTCAAAATCAGTGCCGATAACAAATAAACACCGGTTGACGAGTAAACTTATTGAGTTAGGTTATGTTGAGATCACACATAATTTTTCTTATGTTTTTGTTGGTTTCGATTGTTATTGTTAAGTTTTGTTGTTACTTGTTATGGTTGACAAAAATTGCAACTGATATTATGAGTTTCACTATAAATAAATATAATTTCATTAATAATAATTGTTAGGTATTATAATACTTTAAAACAAATGTCATTTCCGTTCGTTATCGCGGACATATAAATTGATTCTTTTCCAAAAAATTATGCAATAAATAAAATAACTAAAAGTTATTCAATTATTATAGCAATATTTTGGGGATTATTCATAAAGATTTCAATAATTAATAAATAAATTAGTAGCTCGGTGGCGTAGTGTAGCTCGGTGGCATAGTGGATAAGCGCCGCGGCCCACGATCGTTGTCGTTAAGCAACTTTCGCAAGGGTCGGTCACGGGATGAGTGACCAAAAAATTATTATCTCGAGCTACTCCGTGCTTCGGAAGGCACGTTAAGCCGTTGGTCCCGGCTGCATTTGCAGTCGTTAATACCCTCCAATCCGCATTGGGCCAGCGTGGAGGGTCATGGCCCATCCTCCTTAACCATCCATAAGGAAGGCCTGAGTACTTGCAGTGGGGACGTAAAAGGGCTGATGATGATGATGATGATGAATAAATAATTTACATCTTGCCTTTTGTTCTATCTATACTTTTTATTTTCGTATGACGTCACGCGGATGTTATTTAGACAAGGTTCCGGTGCATTAGCAATTTATGGGACTTATATTAGTCAGTGACAACATGTTTTGCCAGGTTTCTCGCAGATTTAACGTGTGCCGAGCAGCGCCTAGGGTTGCCAGATGGTCGGGATTCGTCTGGATTGTCCAGACATTTGGTATAATGTCTAGAGTCCCGAAAAAAAACAAATATGTCCCGACAAAATTGTTAGATTCTGTAAAATCGATTTACAAGTATAAAAAATAAATAACAAACATATCATAAAAATATAATAAGTAGGTATATTAGCTGTTCAATTGTTATAAGTGCATTTCTTATTAGTACTTTTTTGTCCTGACTGTGATCCCAAAATCCCGACTTTTTCAAATTTTGTCCAGATATTTTAGTCTCGTTATCTGGCAAACCTAGCAGCGCCACAGCACTATCATCAGGGGCGGATCGTGAATTTGTGGGGCCCTGGGCTAAAACTATTTGTGGGCCTACCTAAATATGTACTAAACTAATAGCCATTTTTAACCGACTTTAAAAAGTAAGAGGTTTCTCAATTCGACCGTATACATACTTTTTTATGTTGGTTCGCGGTTAACTTCGTTTTTTAAGAACCAATTTTAATGATTTTTTTTTTATTAGACAGCTTAAGAGTCAGATGTGGTTCTATATAAATTTTATCGAAATAATAAAACAAAATATGCCTTTCACCAAATTATTTAGAAGACATGTTTATACCATTGACAATACAAAAAATGGCATATTTTTCATGCATTCAAAATCCGCATGGAGGAATTTGTATGTTCAACAAAAAAATCGATACCACTAAAAATCAGGAAAACTGTTAAAATCTATTTTCTCTAATGATGTAGATAACTATAAAGAGAAAATAGAACAATAAAATAATTAAAATTATATATTATAACTTTACAAAATTATTGGAAAAGAAATTGACAGGTTAATATAATAGATTATAAAGCAACCTTCTGCATTTTTGTACTGCAAATTCCTCAATTTGCTCATCACATTATAAGTCCTTCGTTAAGTCACTATTTATGGAAAGAACTGATAGATGAGTAAGTCGATGGTTTGACAATGTTGTCCTATATTTATTTTCTATATAAGTCATCCTCCAAGAGAAAGAACGCTCCGCTTCACAGCTAGTGATTGGCAAAGATAAAAAAATCTTTAATATGATATAGCAATTTGGGAAAACATCACAAAGTTTCTTTTCATAAATTATCATAAAAATTTCATCGCAAAAAGTGTAAGACTCTGGTTTACACTAAAGTAAGTAAGAGTTTAACTGAACGCACACATTTACTAAATGCTCGTCTACGTCATCTGGATAATAATCAATAATATTACGTAAACTTTCCTGATCTACGTTTTCCATATTTTTATCTTGCAAATCTATTAAAAATTTAAATTTCTTGCTATATGTCTCATAGACTAGACTTCTTTTATTTAAATCCATAATCAACTTATCCAACGCAACATTTAGTGTGTCTCTTTTAAATTTTTCTGCGCCGTAAACTGCGAATTTATCTGAAGACTTATCTGAAAATTTTGGAGTTATGCGTCTCTTGTTTTTGTCATTGTAGTCTTTTTCCACACTAGTACTTAATTTTAGCTTTAGCTTTCTCTTCATATTCTTTTAGCTTCTGATCTGATTATTGTTTACGAAGTCTTTTAATGACACTATTAACTTGTTACCTTCACAAATATCTGAACAAGGGCTTTGTATTTTTTTATTAACTGAATGAAATCTCTCCAAAATTTCTTCCCAAAAAATAATCATAATTGCAGTATTAAGTTTCGCCATTTTATTGAATAAATTTTGTGCTTCTTTTCGGAAATCGACTTTCTCATTCTCATTTTCGCTGAAACTTTTCATAATTACATCATAATAATTTTTTAAAGCTTTGACAGCATCGTAGTTACAAGACCATCTGGTCTGACTTAAACTTTTTAAAGTAAATTTGATTTTTGTTTTGCGATTTAACAGTTCCCACCTATGAGTCGAAGAAGAGAATAAAACGTATATCTTTGCACTACTCCAAAAAAGTTTACAATTTCGATTGCTACCTTAACAGATTCTTCACCAACTAAGTTAAGAAAATGCGCAGCACATGGCACATAATCCGCGTATTTGTTCTTTTATTTTAGTAATGCTTGTACAACATTGTAGTGACCCGCCATATTTTTCAATGGTAGTCCATTTGTTTCTAAAAATGCTTGTAGAATATTAAATAAATGTAAGCCAGTATGGCCACTAATTTTAATGAAGGAAACACATCTTTCATGTACTTTTACCCGAAAACAGTATCGTAGTACAATAGCAAGTTGATCATTGTGAGACAGATCTGGAGTAGAATCCATAACGATTGAATAATACTTTGTGTCGTCGTTATTTATTTGAGTTATAATTTGTTTAATTATATGTCGGCCCATAATCTCGATTATTTCTTCGTATACTGTTTTCGATAAGTAACGATATTATCGGTTTTGGGCGTAGCTCTCGCTGTTCAATGTGTTCACGAATGAATGGATCAAACTCTGCTAATAGCTCTAGAGCACCCACAAAATTGCTATTATGCGGAGAACCAAATTCTTCCTCGGAACCTCTAAATGGTAGGCCCCTGATACTTAAAAATTTTATCACTGCAATAACCCGTTTTAGAACATTGTGATAAAATTTTTTTTCTTTTTTAACCCTTAAATGCATGATTTTTGTGATTTCAATGAAATAAATATATTGTATTGAGGGTTAAGTGTATTTTCATGGAAAAATAGAAAAAAAAATAAAAATGAATATTTTCATGTTTTTTTTATTAATAAAAGGTATGTATCAAAAATGATACACTATGCATTATTGACCAAAATATTATTACGTTTTTAGTATTAGTAATTAGTAAAGAAGTATGGTGATACAAGTATATAATATCAATTTTAGCCAATAATTACGTTTAATTACTGTGAAACAATAAAAAACAGTTAGAATTCTTTTTAGAGCATAAGAATATGTCGCATTTTGAGCATTTAATGTAACTCAAAAGGTTACATTCTGGATACTGACAACGCCTTCTCTTGTCCGTTCTAATTTGATCGTGCCCAATTCTATCCAATCGTACGTCTTTAGCAGGCATAGGTGGTAAGCGGGCACTCTTTTTCTTTTTGCTGATAGCATCTTCAATGCTTGAACTGGGTCTTCCCCTTTTATTTTCTCGTGGCGCTCCATACTTGCAAAGCGCTTCGGCCTAGTCCGCGCGGAATTCTGATAACTCCATAAGAGTTTTAGGGTTGACTCCCTTCTGTTTGTTGACTTTTAGATAAAGGACCCAAGAATTAATTATAGTAATATCCAGTAGATGGTAAAAAATTCTCAAATACCATTTTCTAGTCTTCATATGGTTGCGCCCTTATCGCCCTAAGAAACTGTCCATAAGATCGACACCACCCATGTGTGAATTATACTCTCTTATAACTCTTGGACATGGAATAGGCACTCGTCTTTTTTCTTTTTGTCGTATCTCTCAATAGTTTCTACTGGCTCAGCTCCAACATATGTGGACAACAGTATGACCTGTTTATTATCTTTCCAGCTCACAGCAGTGACTGGGGTTCCCTCATAGGTAGACACATTCTCCACGTAATGTCCCCTCGGTATGTCGTTTTTCATAATTTCCGTTTTATGTGGTAGTTTACAATTTTTGCCCGGTCTATTTCGTTGGACAGTGCCGAGGCAGTAAATACCTTGCTGAGCGAAATAATGCATAAGAAGTAAGTTGGTATAAAAATTATCGAATTAGATAATATGATTGCGATTTCTCGGCACTCCTCGTGTAAGTCTCACCACAGTATCAGAAACTGCACCAAGTTCAGGCTCAGTTGGAAGACGATCATGGATTATTTTTCCTGAATATATTTCAAACTGATAAGCAAATCCTTGTAAGCAACATAAAACAAATAATTTGAAGCCCCATTTATGAGGTTTGTTCGGCAAATATTGTTTCAAAAAGTGGCCCATCTTAGTAGCACACATCTGTTCATCTAGTGATAATCTTTGTTCGAAAGGCAAAGAACCAAATTTTTCATTTAGGTGATCGATAACGGGTCTTAATTTATGCAATCTATCGTGGTTGGGGTGGCCTGTGGGCAAATGCTTATCATTATCATTAAAATGCAGGAAACTCCTTATCTTCTCAAATCTGTTTAGTGGCATTGTTTCTGCTATAGGGGTGAAAGAATGTTTCGTATTCCATTATGAACGTATACTTGGGTATCGAAAGACAGACATATATGTGAGAATCCCAAAATATTGTCGCAATTCGGTAATAGTAATAATCTCTGGCCGAGATGGATTTTTTTGAACACTATATTGATTGCTTTCTTGTACTATACTTTCCAAAAATTCTGTGTTAAAAAAGTAGGAGAAAAACTGGAATGGTGTTTCTAAATTAGCAATGTCAGATGAAAAAGGATTATTGTCTTCAAATTTAATTTTATTCTCGTCAAATTGAAATTTTTGGGTTTTCCATATAATTTGTCGGACGTTACGACTTGTAGCAGTCGTAGCTGGAGTACTTGCAGAAGGAGTTGGGCCGGGTCCATCATCGTATACTTTAGGGGGATCTGAGCTATCCTCATTACCTGTATCCTCATGTATTGACGAACCTTCCTCTAATACATGTTGGAGCTGTTCTCTCGTAGGATAGAAGTCCATCAAATCATCTCCTTCCGACTCATAATCATCGTCGGATATATCCCCCGCTTCCAACCTCCGAAGTATATCTTCTATCCCATTGTCTTTGCAGTTTTTAGGCGACATCGCTGTAAAAAACATATAAAAACATGCAACCACCACCAAATTGCCGCACAAAACAATATAAGAATATTTATGCCGTTAGTGCATAATGTATCATTTTTGAAACGATACATTTTTAGGGAAAAAACATGTTGAATCAAAGATATTAGTAAAAAGTAAACACATAAACAGAAAATATGATTACTTACCGATACAATATATTTTATTTGCAGAGAAAACTTCAATTTAAATATTTTTTATCACTATTGATATTTCTGACAAATTTGCCGGTCGCGCCAACGTTTGTACGTAGTTCGAAAATGACGTTTCAATTTCGCGCGTTATGAAAACAACTGCCGTTTTTAAATATTCATAAGAACGTATGGGTCTAAGGAATCTACTCCGATACAGCCAAATCAAAATTTATGAATATGTACGTTTATAGACGACCTTAAAGTTGACGTTTCATTTTTGATACGCTATGCATTTAAGGGTTAAATTAGTCCTGAAACTGTTTGTCTTAAACATACCTTTTTTTTCGTGTTAACCACACTAACATTGATTTCTTATGTTTATTAGAATTTTCGTGATTTTCTAAACAACTTCCTATATGTTTCCAATCAGAAAAGCTGGGGGCCCTTTATATCCATGGGGCCCTGGGCTACAGCCCAAAAAGCCCATATGTAGATCCGCCCCTGACTATCATAGAAATTTTGAAAAAAGTTTTCCAGATGATTATTTCCTCATCTATTCGTCAGTCTGGGACATATCTTTATTATATGCGCGTTGATATTCCGACTCTTACCTGACCGGTTTTTTTTACAAATAAGTATTATTAATTGGTCTCCTCTTAGGACCTCATGGAGATAAGTGTTTATAAACACTGGCACGTCATTTTATAGGTATGACTTACATAACAATTAGTAAGGTCGCAAAGTTTACGTTTGTGTACTTATTCTATATTTTTTTTATGGTTGTAAATTGTCTGACTTACATTACCTATTCAATAATAAAGGTGCCGAATTTTATTGCCGGTTTAAAATTTCATAAGAGCTTATTAAATTTAATAATCTTCGGTTAAAATTATCGTTCCGTCAAATAAGGAAGATTAGCTATTTAGATCGGTCTACAATTTTAGCTATTAAATGAAATCATGGCAATAATTCTTTGATGAGATCAATATTAGGCTCATGATTTCTTCGTATTTAGAATTAATCATAATTTTTGACCTTTAAAACACGACGTGATGACACAATAAAAAATTACCGTATTATTTTGCGGTTCTTCAAGATGTTGCTTTAGTTAAATTTATTATTCAAGGGAGCCGATTTTTATCAGGATAAAATAGTAATTTTATATGAATAAACAACGCTTATGGTGATACCATCATTTTTATTTAGGCAGTGACCTTACTACCGTTTGAGGTCCGGGTACCACAGAAATATACTAGATTTATTTCTGTGCCGGGTACTATAATAGATGTCGGGGTCTTCCTACTGTCACGGTCCGCCCTTCTTTCATAGAACTCACGAGATTTTCTCTCGTCACTCTATTGTTACACTTAGATATTTTTTACTTTTAAATCTAGTTAGTAGACTAGATTTTTCTCAACTTGTCTGATTGTAAAGATAATTCAGTGCTCTATAAAGAATGTGATTGGTGGTGTGAGATGTTTAAGTATATAAAATTTTAAAGAACTAATAAAGAGTTATAAAATTAATCTTAGACATCTCTATAATTTCCATCCATTCAGCCAATTTATTCAAATTTAGTAAATGTGCTTATCAAATGCAAAAATATCTTCTAAGCAGTTATAAAATATTTTCATTTATGCATCATACGTATTTAGATTTTCCATTCTTTTCTTATCTTATTTCACCATTGAGACGCGAGGCCGCGAGGCCACGGGCGGTGACTCCTATTGCCTACGCCATAAGCCTCCCTTGGCTACTAGGCACTTACATATTTTATTTTGTACAATATGAAAGTTCTTGTATTCTTTAAATACATTATACCTACTAAGAAATCTCCGATCTGATCCAACGGTACTTCAATGAATCGAGACCAAAAAGGTTTGGAAGAATCGTGCAAGGAATCGTGAGATACTCGATTACTGGTTTAAGTGATATATGCGTTTATGACCTTTGAAGAAAAATATAAACGAGACGTAGGAAAACAAATCCTACAACGTAGAACATAGAGCCTATATATAACGTAAATATGTTAAAAAAATAATAAACAATGAAAAAATCAAACCCAAAATTCGTTGTATTTGTGGAACCGATTGAATTTTATTTAGGTACAACTCGAGAGTCCAATTACTTGCCTCAAGCTTTGAGGACAACGATAAGTGAATGTGAAATAATAATAAATACTTAAATATCAATATCGAGAGCGTTGTGGTTAGTGTGCGCATTCTGTCTTTGATCGTGGAAGTTAAGCAACATTTTTGCTTAGACCAACCATCGGTTGGCTGTCCAAGATTTAAGTAGTCGTTTACAAGACGCATTAAAAAAAAAATTGTGAACCCTAGAAGTGTAATTTTTTCTATTCATAATTCATATTGTGGTCTCGTGGAAGAAATAAATGACTAATAAAATAAAATAACTTAAATACCCAAGCCTTTTAATTTTTTTTTTAATTCATGGCAAGTACATAATGCGATTCTTTCGATCATAAATTGAGCGCAGTATCCTTATCTCAATATAAGTATTTTATTTATTGAATAAATATGTTTAAATTGTTCATGTAATAAAGTTACACTTATTTGAACCAGAAATGTTATTTATACTACTATACGTTTAAACTTACCTAAAATTCGTGATCATGTTCTACAAAATTCTAGGCTACCTTTCCGCCAGTGGCTTCGCCCACGTGGTTAATTCAATTTTGAAATATTTTTCATTACCTTCTCTACTCCTATTAATCATAACGTGATAAAATATAATTATACCATATAGCCATCCTCAAGTAATGGACTATTTAACACAAAAGATATACCTACATATGATTTTCAATTTGAAAGACTAGTTCCTGAGATAAGCGCGTTCAGTTAAACAAACAAATACACAAGCTCTTTAAAAGTCTTTCGAAGTTTTATAATATTAATATGTACTATATTCAACCGATTAGTCTTTACGGAGCCTGCAAAACTGTCTAAAAACATATAAAATATATAATCGACCCGCTTAAACCTGTTCAAAAGTTGTTTTACTAAATGAGTAGTGCGGACGGAAATAAAAGATACTTAACACAAGTTGATAGCTTATTGACGTGTTGAAATAAAAAAATCCTTCATACGTGCATATCCTATCGGGTAAAAAATCTACGTAGATTCATCTTAACTCATTTTGCTTATAAAAACTTGTTGTTACAATGGAATCGGAAATAACTAAAGTATAATATTTCACAAGCGTATTCGAAAATTATTAATTTAGTTGTTTTATATTTCAACTCGCTTTCCGCCAGCGGCTTTGTCCGCGTGGTCTTGTATATACATAGAAATCTTCCTTTTGAATCACCCTATCTATGAAAAAAAACCGCATCAAAATCAGTTGCATTCGTTAAAATATAGGGACAGAGAAAGCGACTTTGTTTTATACTATGTAGTGAAGGTCTCTGTAAATAACGTCTATCATTAAAGTGAAAAGGTATTTTTTGTCGTAAAGCGTGATATAGATTTAAAAAAAAAATGTAACGTTTCCCAAAATTTATATATATTTTTAACCGACTTCAATATCGAAAAGGAGGTTATACCTATGTTCGACGGCAATATGTTTTTACAATGTATGTTAGATTTTTTCGCAAATTGAATTTTTTTTTTTTTTATACGACAGCTTTATGTTCCCATTTAAATATTAACGAATTCGAATCAGTAGTTCTCCTTTTTATAACGAAACAAAACATAATCATAGGGAAGGTCATTGAGTTAATAAAAATGATAATTTTTTGTTTCAAATAATAGAACCGACTTCAAACTTTGACAAAGTGATATAAAATACTTATGTCAAAAGCGACTTATTCAAGAAACTGCTGTTGAAGTTCACTTTTGAGATAACTAAATATTGTTTATCAGTTTTTTTAAGTTTGAAGTCGATTATATTTTTTTATTATTATGAATTACTTTTACATTTACATAAGACCTCTATGATACAGTCGATGATGCTTACTCACTAGCTGATCGCGCCTCGAGCTATGAAGATTCGCCTTCAGATATAACCTATTTCAAAAATTAGTGTATCAATCTGTTTTGTACTAAGAAATTATGGTCCTTTCAGTTCCCTATTTTGAAAATAGACCGTAATATGTGTTGAAAGAGGTTTAATAGTGTACATATTTTGTTTAATGTACATATATGTCATGTAGTTTATAAACATGTGAATTGAATTGTTTTTCCTAAGATTTTTAACTTAAATACCCAAGTATTGTTTCAAAATAGGGAACTGAAAGGACCATAATTTCTTAGTACAAAACAGATTGATACACTAATTTTTGAAATAGGTTATATCTGAAGGCGAATCTTCATAGCTCGAGGCGCGATCAGCTAGTGAGTAAGCATCATCGACTGTATCATAGAGGTCTTATGTAAATGTAAAAGTAATTCATAATAATAAAAAAATATAATCGACTTCAAACTTAAAAAAACTGATAAACAATATTTAGTTATCTCAAAAGTGAACTTCAACAGCAGTTTCTTGAATAAGTCGCTTTTGACATAAGTATTTTATATCACTTTGTCAAAGTTTGAAGTCGGTTCTATTATTTGAAACAAAAAATTATCATTTTTATTAACTCAATGACCTTCCCTATGATTATGTTTTGTTTCGTTATAAAAAGGAGAACTACTGATTCGAATTCGTTAATATTTAAATGGGAACATAAAGCTGTCGTATAAAAAAAAAAAAAATTCAATTTGCGAAAAAATCTAACATACATTGTAAAAACATATTGCCGTCGAACATAGGTATAACCTCCTTTTCGATATTGAAGTCGGTTAAAAATATATATAAATTTTGGGAAACGTTACATTTTTTTTTTAAATCTATATCACGCTTTACGACAAAAAATACCTTTTCACTTTAATGATAGACGTTATTTACAGAGACCTTCACTACATAGTATAAAACAAAGTCGCTTTCTCTGTCCCTATATTTTAACGAATGCAACTGATTTTGATGCGGTTTTTTTTCATAGATAGGGTGATTCAAAAGGAAGATTTCTATGTATATACAAGACCACGCGGACAAAGCCGCTGGCGGAAAGCGAGTTGAAATATAAAACAACTAAATTAATAATTTTCGAATACGCTTGTGAAATATTATACTTTAGTTATTTCCGATTCCATTGTAACAACAAGTTTTTATAAGCAAAATGAGTTAAGATGAATCTACGTAGATTTTTTACCCGATAGGATATGCACGTATGAAGGATTTTTTTATTTCAACACGTCAATAAGCTATCAACTTGTGTTAAGTATCTTTTATTTCCGTCCGCACTACTCATTTAGTAAAACAACTTTTGAACAGGTTTAAGCGGGTCGATTATATATTTTATATGTTTTTAGACAGTTTTGCAGGCTCCGTAAAGACTAATCGGTTGAATATAGTACATATTAATATTATAAAACTTCGAAAGACTTTTAAAGAGCTTGTGTATTTGTTTGTTTAACTGAACGCGCTTATCTCAGGAACTAGTCTTTCAAATTGAAAATCATATGTAGGTATATCTTTTGTGTTAAATAGTCCATTACTTGAGGATGGCTATATGGTATAATTATATTTTATCACGTTATGATTAATAGGAGTAGAGAAGGTAATGAAAAATATTTCAAAATTGAATTAACCACGTGGGCGAAGCCACTGGCGGAAAGGTAGCCTAGAATTTTGTAGAACATGATCACGAATTTTAGGTAAGTTTAAACGTATAGTAGTATAAATAACATTTCTGGTTCAAATAAGTGTAACTTTATTACATGAACAATTTAAACATATTTATTCAATAAATAAAATACTTATATTGAGATAAGGATACTGCGCTCAATTTATGATCGAAAGAATCGAATTATATACTTGCTATGAATTAAAAAAAAAAAAAAAAAGGCTCAAATGAAAAATCTAAATAAAGACAAATAAAAAGACTAAACAAACGTCCGTATGATCATGAGTCAAGTCTCCGGCAGACTAGCATGGTGAGTAGGTACAGTTAACAGCACGTCAGGTTATACAAATATAACTTTTTTATTTATACCTTAATATTTGATTAGTTGTAACCTGACATGCAACTGTGTACCTTGAGTACTGATATGCTATGGTAAATCCTTTTTTAGGAAAATGCGATTACGCATTGGATTATATATTTTTAAAATATGAAGTTGGATTAGTTAATTTTACTTTGAACTGTATAATACTCGTATCAACTAGGACCTTTGTAGTGTCAGGGCTCACTTGTCGGTGTCGTGGTGTCGTCATTACCGAGGTCTCTGATCACAGACAGATTCCATTCGTGGATGAATCAAAATTTTCTATACTGTGAAATTTGCTGCACGTGTTGTTATAAATCCTCTTAACAGTTATGTATTATGAAAATAGATACCATTTTGTTGGATATGCTGATGAAGTGGTCGTCCTCCAGGTCTTCATCCGTGTCGCCATTTTGTCCAGGGTTCTGAAAGTGAGTCGCACGGACTGATTGGCCACTGCCCATTGCTGTAACTGATGAAAATTTAAACTAAACAGTTGCAAAATGAAGTATGTTACAATCCCCCCTCATCAGGGGGATTTAAAGCAAGACTCATCAAGTTCTCTACTAAACTCAATTGGAATTTTGTTAAAAAAAAAAAAAAATGAAGTATGTTATTCTGATGTCAAAATTCCAAATTACGTTATAAAAAAACTATACCTGTTCTTAATACTATTAATATAAGCCATTCAACGTTTTAAAAATCTAGTAATCCATCTAAATATTGTTACTTTAATTTTAAGTACTTTAATTTTAGTAGGTAGAGAGAGAGACATGTGTTTTAATATCTTATTATAAAAGTTGATGTCACTTCTATTACTGACATGTGCATATATTCAAATTCATATCAACTTTTGTTTGATGCAAAGCAATGGAAATTATGTGTATTTTCTTCATATTTATTTTTTCAATACTTAGAAAAGTATTTTTGTAATGTGTACCTTACTGGATTTTGAAATAGGACAGCCGGCTATCCCACTTTCAAAGTTAAAACGATCAATTTCGTAAGTCACCGAAACCTTTTAATTAAATCTTACGCCATAGGAACACCATACATTGTTATGTAATATTTTAAGTATACGATCCCATTGCCTGAGGGGAATTTATCTAACCAATTTTGATATGGAAAGGTGAAGGAACGATTTATTAATCGAGTGTTTTTTTAATTAGTCATCTTTATAACTTCGGCTAATTTTTTGTCATATAATTAAGAATACATGTCACATTAATATGATACATAGGTACCTATATAGCTTATTTTAAGTTTTTTGAATTTAATATGAAACATTTAATTAACTCAGTAGATACATTATTGCAAATAGTTTTTAACAAAAAATCATATAAAAAAATATTTCTATACTGAAAATGAACAATGGTGTGATTTCAACTGAACTTTTTTTTTGTATGAATTATCCAAGATATTTTTTTTTTATTTTTAATCTTCTATCTTCTATATAAATAAAAATGAATTACCGTTCGTAAGTCTCGCTAAAACTCGAGAACGGCTGAACCGATTTCACAAATTTTAGTCTTGAAATATTCGTGGAAGTCCAGGGAAGGTTTAAACGATGAGAAAATATGACAAAATTGCGAGTATAATACTAAAAACGACAATTTGATTTTCCCATACAAACTGTTCTTAGCTGTCAAACGTTCGGTTGACGATCAATATTTACGGTCGTGCAGTGGACAGATTACGCAATAATTTTCAATATTAATATGGTCCATATTAAGAGGTAAGTGATACGAAGTTCACCGGGTCAGCTAGTTATTTATAAAGGGTTTTTCGAAATCGTAATTCCTCGAGGCTCCAATAAACTTTTATTAAAATTTTAATTAAATATTTTGTTCCTAGCAGGAAAATGTGGTTGCCGTCGGTTATTTTTGATATTATGTGAACTTAAACAAAAAAAAAATATATATATAACTGTAAGTATGACACACACATTACGAAGCAAGGAAAGAGAACGGAGTTTATTCCTGGAAATACCTAAGATAAATTTTATCTTATAATAATGTCTGTTTAAGATATTTTTAAAAAGCATAAAACTTTAAAGTTATTATTTATTTTTCAAAACATTTTGTATGAAATGAGGAATTCGGTGGTTCAGTAGAGTGCACTCGGCCTGCTAAGCACAGGCTAAGCAAATTTCACAACGGGTGATCGTAGGATGGATGACCAAAAATGTATTATCTCGAGCTCTTTGGAAGGCGCGTTAAATCTTTGATCCCAGATTCATCTGCAGTCGTTACGCCCGTGTGCTGTGGCATGTTCGCCCTTCTTTTGATTCCATTTAAAGGGAAGGCCTGTGCCACAGCATGGGAACATTAAAAGGCTAGTTATGACGCTTGTTATAGCAAGAAATTAAGCCCGAACAGTATTATCTACTGTCAAAATTACACTTTAAAAACAAATAAAAAAGTCTAACAAAAAGTTGTAAACAACTTTCGGCTATTGTTACAATTGTAGAAATTAAGCGATTTTCACTAATTTTTCTTATTGGATGGATCACCAAAATTTATAGTTTATTTAACTACCAAAAAACTATATATTTGCACATTTATAAATTTTAAATTAATAAAAAATTAATACATGTATTTGTGCTTACATTTTTTTATCTACATTAATATTATAACGAGTTACAGTTTCTACCTTTGTTTGTTTGTAGGTAATATACAGAAATCCTAACCTCATGAAAATTCTTCTACTTGCGGGAAGCCACATCATACGCGGGCTACATAGGCTATATTTTTTTGTGAAGTCGCGGATAAACAGCAACTCCATAATAAATATGATAACCTCATTTGAAATCATCATGTATTAAATTTATGATAAAAGGTTCGTGAATAAAAAAAAATACCTTGTATTTATGCATAGTTTAGCTACGGAACAACAACAGATACATCTCCTGGCCATTAACTACATGGTGGCGGTGACCCGAACTTATTGCTCCCAACCTTGGCCTTTCGTGATCCGATGGCGCAGATATGATAATGCGATGACCGCAGATACACCAAGTCTTGGCATAAAATTTGCATTCAATTTGACGGATTTAGTAAAGCCGGATGTGGAATGAAACACAGTACTTACAAACATTATTATAAGATATTTTTTTTTATCAACAATATGGATTTGTGCAAAAATACAATTAACAACAGTCGTTTGTTATTTCGTTCAAAACTCGAAAGTTTCATCTACACTAATATTTTTTTCAATGCAGTCGCTCATAAAGTGCTATTTTTTAATCCATTGTAAACACCGAAAGTGAATCTTTAAACACGTGTTAAATAAAAATGTACTGAAATCCTTTACTGCATACGTGCTTAAAAGGATTTTTTAATTTTTTTTTTGGCCGAGCACGAAATTAAAAAAAAATTGATGAAAATATGTCAAACTTTAGAGGCAAAAGTATTTCAAAGAGCCTAGAATGAATTTTTCAAATAAAAATGTATGATGCGAAAACATGTTCTAATATCACGTTTAATTTTAACAAATAATTTTTACCTTTAATACATACATAGTTTTATTAACCTATATATTTGTTTTATTTCCTCGCAAAAAGCATTGAAAAATGTTGTAAGAAACTTGAACGTAAAAGGTTACTTTCCGCACTCGTATCTTAAATAACTATTATTTAACTATTATAGGAACTATTATAGGAACAATAACTATTATATAAGGATAAATAACTATTATAGGAACTACTAAACCCATTTTAAAACATAATTCACGTAACTGGAAGCTACATCATGCGCAGGTGACATAGGCTAAATTTTATTTGCGCGAACGAATTCGCGAGAGAACAGCCGGTAAGGAGTTGAATAAGTCTTATAATTTACTTTATTATTTTTTTTAATTTTAAACGTTGCTTAAAGCCGTTATCATTAGTGAAACGCATTTTCACCTTAGACAATGCCCAAATATTTAGGTGTCAGATTTGGGCGCCTCCTAAGTTTAGTGAAAACGGGCACATGTATACTCGTATCACCCTCGTACAATGTAGCTTCCCGTAGGCATAGTAGATGCCGTAAGTGAAAGAATTTTTAAAATCCGAACAGTAGTTTTGGTGCATATTCAATACAAATAAACAAACATTCAAATATTTCTTCTATAAATATTAGTATAGACTAGTTCACCCGACTCGGCTCCAAAAAATCTCTTCGATGACATATTATATAATAATTAATACTTTTGGAACATTAAATTCTACGAATCAAGAATATAGAGCACCCACTTTTGAAATTAAATTTTGTAATGCGTGTATTGAACTTTAATCAAATACGATCTTCATAATACGTTTTAATTTTCTTGAAAAAAAAAACATATTTCCTACAATTTAAAGAGGTTTCAGAGATTGAAAGATAAATACGTGAGTCAGAAATGATCTGACATTTTTACGATAATTATTTGATGTTTTTATTTTGCACAATAGGAAATCATTTGATTTGTTATTTTTCAACCTACTATCATTTTTTCCTTCCTAAACTTGAAAAGTTTATAATGTCGTTGTTACTTTAAAGGGCCCTATTATATAAAATCATTTATAAATTATTAGTATAATGAAAGACCTAGAAATTTTAAATATCATTGATTAAATCTTGAAAACAAATTTTATTATAAATCAATAATCTTCAAATTAACAGTGAATTCCTCCTATTTAGAATATTGTAATTGAACAAGACTTGTACCAGTATGCACGTAATTGCGTTGTAGAGATGGAATGAAACTTAAAATTAGAAATTTGGGAATAATCTAGAATTGCACAATAACTATTACTCCATAAGGGATTCATAATTTGTAAACAAAAAATATTATCAATCAAATGAAAATCAGTCTTTGTTTGCGACCACATGGTATGGTTACTTTGGGCAGCAATTTTAAAAACGCCAAAAGAAATATTAATATCTTGTCGAGTGCCTTATGCTTAGTATATAATTTCATAGTATCCTTTGAAAATGATGGACTTCCATACAAACTTCATCTCTAATAAAATTAAAAACAAGTTTTTATGTAGGCATTTAAAACAAGCTTTTATGTAGGTATTTAAATAAAAGCTTGTTTTTAAGCTTAAAATTAAAAACATAAATTTTCAGTAAATCCTACCAATCATTCTGCTACATTAAGAAAAAGCATGTCGCTTTTGTTTTCTAAAGCGGTTTTTTCATTTCCATGTTCGATAATCTGTTAGAAAAACATATTAAAGACGTAGATTCATTGATACATGAACTCTAAAAAAGCTTGCACATTACAATAACAAATAATAAAAAATAATAAATCAATTATGCTTATTCTTTGTATGTTTTGTCAAGAAAAAAATCCTATTCAAAACATAGAGTTTGCGTAGTATAATAATTATTAATATACCATTCGACATGTTATTATTTTCTCATAATATGTCGTATTATTTGTGTATCATCTTCATAATGATGACTCAGAGTTATTAACTGGTCAAGAGGTGTAATGATACGCAATTATGATGTCATGGATATATTTGTAGTTTTAGGAAGTGGCGTTTGAAGGGTTATATTAATCACAGATACCTGATTGACATTTATCCTGTCCGGACGAGTGAAATTAATTAAATACTTTTTATTGCATTAAAGGAAAATAATTAAGAAATACAATCATTCCCTAATGTTTCTTACTCTCTTAACCGGTGATTTTTAATCGTGCAGTAATGAGAAACTATTAAAAAGAACGAAAGCACTAAAAAAGCACCGCCACTAGATGGCGACTCTAGTAAAAGTTGATTTTTGCAGGAAACGAATGGACCAAAGACAGTTATTCCCGTTCCTTTTAACTAACATAATAAAAAAAAAGAAATTTGAAAAGTTGGAAACTTAGATATCAATACAAATACGAAAAAGTACAAATAGGATATGAGTTGTTTATTGAGTTTTAAAAACTAATTTACGTTTAACTTGAAAGAAAACCGGAAAGCTTGTCATGGAGAAATCAAGAACGTACCGCAGTGACATCTAGTTTGATTTCGGGAACTAATGTTTTTTTTTTATAAAACTTCCTCATTGGGATCAGTAGACAAATTTCTATCTGGCCATGGTCCACCTACTTGGTCATGCAGTGCCTAAATGTAGAGAAATAAATTTGTTATTTATTCTTAATTAATAATTCAAAGCAATCGAAATTAATTCCGGAGGCATTCTCTACCAGTCAACCGGTGAGGATTTACTGAAAATTCGTAAGGCACTGTCATTGGCGGAAAATTATAATATCGATAAAGTTGAAATGCAGATATAATCAAATTGTTGTATGTATTTCAACATACTCTAATAGATAAGAAAATCAGTTCAAAAAAAGTTTAAATAATCAATGAATAGGCGGTTGCTCAATAGGAACCTACACAAAATTTCCACTCAACTTCAAAATATTCTTAAGTAAGTTTAATTTAAAAAAAGTCATAGATTCTTTTGAATAAGGTCTTGCCATACGAAATATAATAAAATGCGAGCTTTTTCAGAGAGAGAGAGAGCAATTTGTTTATGGCTGGATGATTCGCTATTAATATGGCCTTAAATAAAACTACCTACTTTTAAATGATTTTATAAGGTTCCTTTACAGGTTCCGTGTTCACCTGTAAAAGGTCCAGAACGTTTTAATTTAAAAATACACGCGATAAAACCCTTTAAAGTTTATTTATTAGAAACTAACTGAGCCTATGTCACCCGCTTATGATGTAGCTTCCTGTAGCTTTGGAGCCTATTTAATGAAAACAAACAAACAATACAATTTTCTTTATAAAATATCCTTTATAGAATAAAATATATACCATAAAAAGCTTTTAATATATGTTAAAAAGTTCATATAAAGTATGAAAATGCAGATAATTTACTTATTATAACTTATATGTTGATAAACGTTGAGATTTTTTAGACTAAAAGAATTTGAATGAATTTTTCTATTAAATTGAATTAATAAATTATATTAAAGTTTTTATGCACCGTTCTAGCATAGATACATATAAACTATGTCCTAGTAAAATATATTTTTCAACGAGAGAAGCAGTCCTAAACTCAACATTTGTAAACAACTTGGTTTCTTAGGTAGCGGGTCTTTACACCTATTTATTTTTTTATATTCTTGCCCTACATCTGCAGTTGTTTTATGTCTGCTACACACGTAGTTCAGCGTGGCTGCGCGATTGTTACCTACGCGGCCAGCCTTTGCGCAGTCTCATAAGAGTCGGTACACACTTTGCTGACTGAAACGGAGGCATTTGCGTTTATACGCAGCTATATCGATGCGTATGCATTCGCACGCAGCGTAAGATGACGTTCATCTCTGTATGCAGCATCATCACAAACAACATGGAAACCTTTATATTGTGTTTGTCGAAATAGCAACTTTTTCTTGTATTTTGTTACTAATTAATCAAAAAAGAAGACCGATTAATTGTTTTCGTGTCAATCTATCACCAAAGCGTTTTCGTTATATGTGTCGCGAAAAGATCCGTACGTCGTTCCATACTTCACGCTCTTTATGTATGGACAAATCGTTGAACGCCGTTGACTAGTGTGCATTATCCCTATCTCTAAGCAACTGGGCTGGTATACTGCGATTTGCTTATAGACTGTGACGGGACGGCTAGGCGCCCTGCTTTGTGTTTAGCAGCCATTAGATGCTATCAAACTGTGTGCAGTTTTATAACAGCTCGGCTTCTTTGGCTCTATGTACGAACTACTCAAGTACAATACACAAGTATTTAAATGCAAACAGGTTCTGTGTATGAAGTATCTGCTTACAAAGATATTGATGGTAAATAAATATTAACTAATAATGAATTAAATTTAGAATTCTTTAAGTATAATTCACCCTTACTTGTAAGTTAACGTCATCGGAAAATTAATTGAATCTGTGCATGTAAACATCAACTGACGTTTCTTGGACTTTTAACTGAAGATTAGATCAATTTGTTAAATTTTGGTTTTGAAACATTTGTAGAAATCCAAGGAATGTTAAAAAGGCGAGAAAACACGAAAAAATAATAAAAAGTAATAATTTTATTTTCCTATACAAACTATTCGTACCTGTCAGTGAGAGTGTGTTTACAAATAATTTTATTGATCTTTGACATATTTTATTTGGTTTTGAGTAAAGTTTATTAAGGAAATCAGATCACAAATTAAGTTATGAATGTCAAAATAATTTTATGAATTAAATTTGATTAAATGTCTATTTTGAAACAGCATGTATAGTCATAAACGTAAGTAAGAATAAAGTTGAAGGTTTTGTTAGGAAAAAACAAAGGTGAATGACACACTTGTGATTTATGGGACGATGTCCCATCGTTGGTTATCATGTACCGTGAAAAATCAAGTAATAGTCGTTTATAAAGCATTGTAACAACCATAACAGACGCAGCCTAGACAAATGGACATCTTGAGGTGTTGTTAATAAGGTAAGCTTAAAACAATTCTGTTGCAACACACTGCGTGGTTATAAGACATTATGATAACCTAAAGTTAAGCAGAAAAGGCAATGTACTCGAAATGTGTTTTTGGAATAGTGAAGATGGCACAAACGGGTTTGCTGATAGCGGGGTGCGGGGAGTGACGTCATCGGAGGCTGCCCTCTTATATATGAGATGCGCAGACGGCTCTTTCGTTTGTTCTAAAGTTGCGTGTGAGCAATATTGTGATAGATAAATCAGTTGAAATGCACCGTTTCGTGACAATCTTTGCCGCTACGGTGAGTTGCTGATATTGTACCATATTTCGACGTAGCTTCCGAGTAAATTTCTGGGAAAATATTTAGTGTCATAATTATTATAGCTTCGTCACGTGTACTGTTAGAAATGTATACAATGCTTGACCATGAAGCTATTTCAAATAGTACGAAACTTTGTCGTCACATAATTATGTAATTTACTGTTGACTTGAAACTATGAAAGAATTAAAAAAGAACATATCGCATTCTTATGTGACCATTGAATAATTTCCATCATGTGTGAGGGGTTATATTTTCTCGCTACGATTAAATGTGTTTTTGAATTAAATGATATATTTGTGCCGAATCCGATTTACCACTATCAACGAAACTGAACAGTAAACATCCAATTTTAATTTGGACTTGTTTCAACCAGTTTCAACCTTTTTCTAAACTCACATCAAATAAAACAATAGAATTACATTATAGATACTCCCGTATTCTAACAGTTACATTACAAATACTTCTGTTAGCTTAGAATTTAAAACGCATTTTTATTTATTTTAAAGAAAACTAACAGCTGCGTTTTAGGATATATCAATAATATAAATGCTGAAGGCCATTTAACACTTGCCATGTATGTGTATTCATTTTGATAACATAAAAAAAGAATTACACAGAATAATAAGAATAATAAGATATATAAAAGAAAATAACAATAAATTCAGAATTGGTACCATTATTTTCTTAGCTGTCTCGACGTTGGTTAATTTGATTAGAAAAATATTTTTTATAGCAAACATTGAAAATTGCACAAATGTGTTATGTATAAAGAAAATGTGCTAATAATATTATTTTGCTTTTGCATATGGTAATCTCTATAAGTTAGCACAATTTTCATATAAATTGACTTTAATTAAGAGATGAGCTTGCTGAACGCAATTATAACTCGGAGTTATCATGACTGAAAATCTAAGCAATTTAACTATTTACCTGTGTCGTTAATTACTGCTTTGATTATAAAAAATATGGAGTTTTGATAAGATATTTGTGCAAATTGAGAGTTTCTGAAGGACGTTACGCTAGGGTGACGATAATACATTAGTTGTATATACTAATAAAACAACACGCACGTGAAGGAAACGTCAAGGTAATAATAATCGTAATCGAATCGTATATTACATATTAGCGACTAACTAAGAAAGAAGTTCTAGGTACGGTATTATTACTCCAATTAATAATCAACAAGAAAAAGTGTAAAAATTACGGTAAGTAATGTAATGGTTTGTAAAGCGGTGTCTGAAATGTACGGAGTTTGATTAAATTTGCCTTTATGAAGTTTTTTTTTATAAATACTGTGGGAACACGAATATTTTATCGAAATTAGAACATAACAATACATTACGGAAAATAAATAAATGTTTTTGTTTGGTCAAATATTAATGAAACTGAGCGTTGCGCTATATATTAAATTGATAGGTACGATTCAGTAGGCGAGTAAGCATTATAATACAGATGTTAAGAAAAGCCGATATAACGAGTGAGGGAATCGATGGAAATATTTTTTAGAAATATAATTGCATAATAAAATTAGAACCTTTATTATGAAATGGACATCGATTTTAATAAATAAATTTTTAAATCTCTTGTTAGAAGCGTCTAATCAGTACCTAATTAAGGTTAAAACATAAACCGAGAGGTTGCGGTTTCTTGGTATATATTTCAGGGTCTTTTATGAAGCGAGAACAGATATATTAAATTGTATTTTTAACAATGTAAGTAACCATTATTTTAATGGAGATGATGTTGGAACTGTGTAACTTAGTAAATACACATTAGTAAGATTTTTAAAACAAATATGTATATTTTATTAAAGCTACATAAATAGATAGTTTTACTTACTAAGATGACGTAGCAAACGCAAGTAAATCGTGGACAATCCTTTCCTGAGGTTCTGTTCTATTTCAAGACTACTAAATGAAAATCTTTCAAGGCGTTTGAATATTATCTTTGATATGTTTGATTTGTTACAAGTATTCACTGTAATTTTGTTAAAGCGACATTCTATGGTTCTTGTTTGATGTTTTATGACCACAGAGAAAAATATCTATGACCAAAGAGAATTAAAACACTTTATAACATGAAAAAGGATGGAAAATGTGTAAACCTAGAGAATGTGATCGATGAAGTTTGGATATCTTTTTATTTATCTTTACATCACTGCTTGAGTTTTATTTCCTTCTTATTTTTGTAATGGAAATTTTGGAAATATTATAATTTATTATCCTAGGTTATTAAATTGTGGTCAAGAAGCTTATATCTTTGATAATATAATATAATTTAATAACATTGTGCTCACTGTTAGAGAACCAAAATAAATAAATAATTACCCAAATACGAAATACGGAAATTTATTTCCAAATTTGTTTGTTCAGACTTCAATACACTTGGAAATAAGACTTGTTGACAATTTACAATCCCATAACAGTATAAATTAAAAAGGAATTTCAATATTCCATATTAGGGATTTTATTCCATGTTTGGTTACTTTCTTCCACCAGTGAACAAAAAGGCAGGAAGTATTTTAAGAATGTTAATTATAAAATTAAAAAGCAACCTTGAAGGGTCCCGTCATTTATAAGGAAGTTTCTGCAAGAACTTATTCTTTTGTTTACGTTTATGTTTAATGGGACCTCAGTGCTAAAAATACAAGCTGTTAAAGTTAACGAGTTTCTTTGTAGCGCTTATTATACAGGAATATGTTATTTCAAGACTCCTCACGTCACTAAAGCTGGTATTGTCTTGAATAGAAACTGGAATTCAAAAGGTTAGCGGCATATTACAACAAGACTCGGGATGAGTTAAAAAATATAAGTAAATATAATAAAATTCTGCCTCTTATATATGAGGTATTCCATCGTTTGAAACCTCAAAGAAAAGGCAGCTTAGGAAGGCTAAGATATATTTTTAATTATTAAATTGATTATATTAAAATGAACGGTGATGATATAAGTAAGTTATTAATATTAAAGAAGAGAATCAAGTATAAAAGATCGTGCAGGCAGTGACGTTTGTCCTTTAGTTTTCTGTACCTACTCAGCAAAGGAATTCGGTGTGAAGAGACTTATCAAAATAACAGCATTAGATTTGTTAACAACGAAAGTTTGAAAACTATATCGATAAAACAGTACATATTATTAGATTCTCAGTTTTGCAATTTAGCTTTCCTTGAAAAAATATTTATACTAATACTGATAATAAAAAAAAAACCTTAATATCACTCTATCCGATTTCAAGTGATGAATTTTTTGTCCAAGTTATGTGTCAGTACATTTGAGTTTTTCATAAGAAATCTATCCAAGTAACTTTTTATTGTATAATATTTCCAAGTAACACCTGGTAATAGGATTACTAGATCGAATGTCTTCATTAGTTGTTTTTATAGTAACTTTATATATCTAATCAAAGCTTTGATTGTAATCAAAGCACCCATAGTAGATACTTCGTATTTTGTGTGTATTCGTTAGTAAATAAAATAATAGTAGTCTTTCTTTTTTTTCGCTCGCATATGTTTATTATTTGATGGATTATTAATGGTTTTCCACTTTGGGCGTCATTTATATTACAGTATATATGCATCAAGCTTAATAAGATTTAAAAATAGTATAAGCGTGAATTTAAATTACAAAATAAAATGGTGGTGCTTATAATATGATATACTATTTATAAACATAATTATTCTAAATGAAAGGAAATACATTTCCTACTCTATTGAAGTCGACGTGCTCTATGGATGGTGCTTATTTTATTTATATAAATAAAATTGAAGATTTAGTTTTTTCAGTCAATTAATCAACCAAATCTATCGAATTTCTTCACAGTCTTCCAAGGAGTTTCGGTTTGAAAATGTATCAGGCAGACAAACTGATTCCGCGCTGTTAATATTGATGTAAATTAGTGTCAACGGTCGGAAAGAAAGAATTGTAGCAATTTCTATTGAAATCAAACATTCTGTCTAGCATCCTCTTTTTCACTTCTAACAACTCATTAAAATAATTAAACGCTTGTATTTCTGGTGGTTAGTCCACGTTCCCAGGTTGGGTAGGTGTGAACGAAACAATTGGGGATTTATTTAATATACTTGTTTAAGTAGAATATTCTATTACGAGACCAATCGGGTAGGCAATTTATAATACCATCGGTAGTGCTACAACTTAATATTTCAAAGCTGCTAGGCCGGGACCGCCTTGGTTTTGCTAACAGTATAAATATTAAATATAAAGTTACTGATGTATCACCATGTGAAACACAGTGGTTTTTGCCTGTACAATGTGCCATTAAAATAATGTTTTTGTGTTATTTTCGTATAGTTTTCAATACAGTGACGCGTGAACAGGATCTTTATTACGACGATGTGTTGATCATCTTTTCAATATATAACCATTAATTATATTAATTTGAAGTTTAAATGTCTATAAATACTTCGCAATAAATTTTTAGTACTTCTCGCCATTTTTTGTTAAGAATATAATTTGGTTGTTCCGGGCATGGTATGTCGTCACATGTTTGTATGTGTGTGTGTTTTTTTTTATATTATTTTTTAACTCTTCTTCCTCTCGGATTGCTGTTAGACTTATACGGCAGTAATTGTCAGACTATATCTATACCTTTACGTTTTATCCCTGGCCCCGTCGTTAAGGAGGTGCATATTATTTCTGCAAGTTTTGTAATTTATCGTGAGGCACCATGCACTCAGATTCTCATCATCAATTAATCGAAACTCCTGTTATGGAAATTTGAAATAATAAAGGGTACAAAACCAGCCAGAATCGCGAAAATATAGTTAAGATAATTTTGCTTTATTCACCTGTTGTAAGTTTACGGTTTAGTCTTTGATTTTAAAGCTTCATTATTCATTATTTCATCACCATCATCATCACTGTTTCCACCATCTTAGTGTGTACCCTCTCAATTTCTTTTCACGTTTTCAGTTAATTTGAAATTATCAGAGTATTTTTTTTTTTGCTAGCTAATAATATAAGAGAAGTTTTGAAGTAGGTTTTCGTTCGTTCGTAATTCTTAAAAGGTTGGGTTCACTAATCATTGGTATTCAAACACAGGTAAAGTGGTTTAGTTGGTCACCGTTGAGGTTTCGTGCTGAATTGGAATTATTATTTTAGCTGATATCTGACTAATACCGTGATCTTTAGGAATTTACGAATAGTAATTTCTGAGACGTTTCCAGAGTGGCAATATAATATAAATTTAAAATGAGGCCATTAAATATGAGAATTGAAATGTTATTAAAAAGGTTAAATATTAATAATATTATAGATATTGGACGTGTAAGGAAATAGTTCGACTTGTCTATGTATAACATTTTGTATTACCTACCTATATGTGAGAAAATTTATGGGATAATTGGATACCTATTTAAATGAAGTTAATTTTTGGCTTGGATGAATGTTTTTTAAATATATCTTGGGAATCCAGAAAATTCTTTGGAAGAGCAGGGATGAGATCTTTGACACGTGAAACTCGTATTTAATTTTAATTAAAATTTATTTTAAGGCAGATATGTAATTTATGAGTATGAAGAGTTGTAGAGTGTAAGAGAAAGAGGAGTGTTAATAAAACAGCTCAACTTTAGGTAATATGTATTAGATTATCCGATCATTGGATGATAGAATGTATAAATTTCTTTGTTTTGTTATGTAATTGGGTTCTATAGTCAAGTAAAAATTGAATAACTTTGTTTTTGAGAAAATTTTAAGAGTATTTTAAAGAATTTTGCTATAGAAGTACGTCTTTAATTACTATAACGAGATATTGGTCGGCTTGTCCTCACCGATACAGTGCAGATTGGAAGGTACTAACTAACGACTGCAAATGCAGCCGGCATTAACGGCATAACGTGCCTTCCGAAGCACGGAGTAGCTCGAGAAAATATTTTTGGTTACCTGTGACCGACCGACGCGACGCTTATTCACTACGCCGAGCGGCTACTAAAAAGTAAAAATTTGGTTTTCCCCGAGACACAAAAAAACTGATGATTGATCGATTAACTCTGTTTTAATGGCCCCACGACGATGCAAGTTCAAGTTCACGGTGATCCGTCTATAAAACACGTTTTTATAAAAAAATCACGCTGTGGTGTCATTTTAATTTGCATCCGATGAATAAATTCGTGATTATGTTAAAATATCTTTTAATATTATGCAATTATTTATTTTTAAGGATTTTATTTTCAAAAATTACTGTTACCAATTTTTTATATAATAATATGTTTGAACATTTTATGAATATAGGTTAATATAATGAAGTAGAATCGAGATTTTGATTTATAAGTACGCGTTTCACTATCATACGATAGATAGGGTAAAGGATGCCATTAATTCCTGATACAATGACGTTTTTGATTAAGATGTAACGCACAGACAGATTTTCTTAGATCATGAAAATGAGAAAATAGTTCGTGAATGAATTGTAAAATTAAATTATAATAATAAGCGAAAAGTGCAGTCTTGCAATTTATATTACGTGAAAACATTGGATATGCGTTCAGCCTAATAATTTGAGATTTGTTACCGTGGTATCCAATTAGATGTAGAGCTTATAGGATGTCTATTAATTAAGACGAGGCGCTTGAAACCACTCGATCAATGTTGTGGCAATTTTGGAAATATTATTTCCACACTATGATTATTTCCATTGAGGATGTTCAGCGAGTAGTTATTAAATATATATATTTTTTAAAGTTTTTATTGAATAACATTATTTGTTACAAACAAAATAACCGAAAATACGGAAACATGATAATGTGACGTGTATTGTTTACAAAAATATTTCGTAGTAAAAAATGATGAAGTTATTTTAATTAATTGAAATATGACTCCATTATAATCTAAGTTTATACAGCGATGATGATCGGTTTTAAGGTGAGGCCACTTCTGGCGTCTCTTATTCGATTCCCGGGGCTCTACCACGTATGTGAAGCCTTGATTGAGCTTTCTAAATGAAGTTGAAGGTTGACAGATCAACTTTTAGCAGAACAAAAAACATTGGTCTCATATATATTAAGATACGTATTTTATTCAATAACTAGCGGTTTTCCGCGATTTCACCCGCGTAAGTTATAGCCTATGTTACCGGCGTATGATGTAGTTACCCGTAGGTGGAATAATTTTTAAAATCAGTCCAGTAGTTTCGGAGCCTTTTCATACAATCAAATCTTTTCCCTTTGTTTTATAAGTATAGTTACATAATTGCAACTTTAATTATATTACTGCAAAATTCAGGAGATATAAATTGTGTTACTCTAATAAACAATAACAAAATCAATAAAACCATAATTGGATCGTTTTACCGCTGAGAAACGGGACGAATAGCACGACGAACTCGAGAGACTCGAGAAACACTCAAGAGCATCGACAAGCTCGAGAGACCAACCATCGATATACTCACAAAATATCTCACTTTCAATCTCGCTCTCGCACGTTTCTCGAGTCTCTCAAGTTCGTCATCCTACGCGGGCTGGCTCTATCCGGAATCTACTTAAATAGAGTGTGAAACAGCTTTGTAATATTTAATTCACAATTAAATCACGTTATACTAAGCACGGTCTCCATTTATAGTATAGCTTATTGTTTGTTTTACATTTCGCAGACAAGTATGAAAATCCTATTGTGTAGTAATGTGATGCTTAGACAAGGTCTGAGTTACACGTTTAATTTTAGTTCAAAATGCGTCATGAACTCACGAATGAATGGAATGGTCAATGATATTTATTTACTTATGGACTTAGAGTAAAGCGTATCTAAAATTATTCCGAATCGTGATATTATGTTTATTTTATTCATGACAAATGATGCCACATAATATAACATGCGAAGATTGCATGAATATTAAAGTTATATATACATTTAGAAACTTATATTAAGCATTACACAGGTAGGTAGTATATTAAAACAAAAATAATATTAAATAATCACGAATCTTTCCGATCGTACGTAAATTAAAATATCACACTGTTAAATCAAAAACACCCATTTAATTATAATTTAAAATATCTACCAGCCTCAGGTTCCCCGAGATGGGACTCGAGTCAAAAACTTTCGCTAACCAGTCGACTGCTGTAACCAATGTGCTATCCGAGACATTACTGGACTGACGAATTGTCCAAGCACCTGTTACATTTCGCTGCTAGTGAGCGTATTTTAATCACCGTTCAAGCATCCACCCAAACAGCTTAAAGAAATATTTTAAACTTTCGATTAAGGTCAAAATTTGTTCTTATTATTGTTCAAAATTTCTTCTAATTTTACATTGACAATGCTATACTGATAAATTATTTTCATTACAAATATTACCATTGAAAATGCGGAAATAATTAAATATGATAATTATAAAAATATGTGTTATGAAGAGAAACAAAGTGAGCGATTTACGTGAGTTATGATTTCCGGAACTAAAAAGTTTGTGAATAATCTTTTACTATTATAACCAAGTAGGTAGATACATTTTCCGGTTATTTACTACTACTTATCATCTAGATATCACTTGAAATTGCGCACAAATGCTTATCTATACTAATATCAAAAAGAGGGAAGGTTTGATTGTTTGTATTTATTTATTAGACTCCTAAGCTACTGGACTGATAAAAAACAATTACAGCAGCCAGTATATCATAAAACACGATTTTTTTTCATGAAGTCAGGAAAGTGAACTGAAGTGAAGTAGTGACTCCATTGTTTTCATAATTCCATTTGCGAATAACGTTATTTTTTGTGATAACACAGAGTTCCGTTTGTCAACATACATTTCAGGGGACATAATACCTTTTCATTATTTGGTTGAAGATACTTTACATCTATTATGTAAATGATATTCATAGATATTTAAGAAGCGTCGCGAATCGGTCAGTGAAATAATGCCAACGATATTATATTACGTATATTTTTTGTCACTAAGAAGTAATTTAAGTAGTTTTTTCTGAATTAAACGAAACTATACTCATATGTTGATATTTGAAAAACAAAGTCGCTTCCCGTTGTCCGCACGCTCAGATCTTTTAAACTTTACATTGGATTTTACTGCGGCTTTCATGAATATATAGAGATTTATCAGTATAATACATGACCACGTGGGTGAAGCCGTTGGCAGAAACTAGTTTATTATATAAATTTGTTTAACGTCAAGTCACGGCATTGCTTCTTAAATCTAAGTTCGGAAGAACTTGTGCTGAAAAGAACAATGTAGTAATAAACATTTTGTTACTATTCAAAATATATAATATTATATTATTTAGTATCCGGTTTTTGGTTAAATTTGGAATGTAGATTCAAATTATGTCGAAACTAAGTGGTGAAGAAAAAAATACCTCATATTTCTTAAAGTTCTGTTACATTTAGAATGCGAATTGATATTCTTTTTTAATCACAAAGAAACCCCAAAAATTAAAAAGTTTTTTTTATCCACTAACCCTATAGGAAAAATCAAGTAAGTCACTTTATAGCCAAGGGTTATAGTTTGCAAGAAATTTAATACAAACAGTTTCTCTTTCTCAGTTTATTATCTATTTCATTGCCAGACACAATGAGATAGGCAGTCTATCGTTGTTTAATGACCTTTAAGATATACCGGCTTAACTAGATTCTAAAATTACCTGCATAGAGTTTGCTTCCCAAGCGTAATGGGCCACTTCGACGGAAAATTAAGCATTTTTAGAGAAAAATAATAATACAAATTGTAAAAAGAAAAAATTGAAATACTTTTGAATTTTAGTCCTTATGTGCCGTCACAAAGATAAGTTATTATGAAGCTTATAATATAGCTTATGATATTATTATGCTATAAAAGATATCGCCACAACACAATTTATTTTTGAGACCTTCTTTCCTTCAGTATAACTTTTTTTTATATAACTGTCGCTCGAACGGTTTTGTTATTCTAGCAAACTTCTTCAACCGCACTGAATTCCTTGAAGTTATTATGGAGAAGTTAAATATTATCTCAAAGCCTAACCAACGCAGGGAATGACAGAAGCGGAGAGTGATTATAATTTATATAAAGTGATGCATCTTTATTTATAACAAAATTATTAATACGCGTATTATCTGCGTGTTATTTTTCCTAGGCATTAACGTTCAACCTTGTCAGACTGCATTGACAACTAGTGTCTGCTTGTTTATACGTTTGTGATGTTAATTTTTATGTGGATAATATATATTTACATCCAGTATTCAGTGTCACTTCATATAATTATTAAATTATCAACTCTGGAAGCTAACTATTTAATTTATCTAAACTGGCAGCATTAATTCAATAATTATATTATTATTGGGAACTCGTAAAATATAAGGTAGATTTACATAGTAGCAATCTCGTATTAAACAATCAATCTGAATTTTATCATTATAAACTTCTTCTAAGGTTTCTTTAATATGTTTCATAAAAGACTCGAGACGAGAAGGCATTCACTCCTTTATTTTCATGATTAGGGTACAGTATAGCCTGATATAAATACCAACTTTCAGTATAGATATCAAACATTAAAACATAACAGCTGTTTTTTTTGTATTATGAGGGTATCATATATTTCCTTTTTAATATATGAATTAATCCAACGACATTTTCTTTCGGATTATTAGTAAAAACAATAAAATTCTTTTAATTTCTTAATGGCATGATAAGCAAAATACATATAAAGTGACTTCTACGTATTTTCACGCTCTTACTTATGTTACTTCCATGAAATACATAAATCTTCTTAATATTATATTTGGAAGCTCATATTTTTATATAACACGGACAACAATGAAATACGACTTCAATCCATATTATTATATTGCGTTAAGTATATTTTGTTTTGAATCCAATGAAAATTTCCTTGGGAATATTACATACCAAAAGCCTTATAATTATTTATGAAGCAAAAATATAACACGCAATATATGCAGCAGACTTTTGAGTTAAACACTACTAAAAATCATTAAAATCCACACAGAAATACTTTAAATAAATGTTTTATCATATTAAACTACTATAAAAAAGTTTAAAATAAAGTTTAAAAAAATAAAACTATTTCCTGTAAATTTTTAAGTTGGATTTTAGTAATTTTCATTGTCGCTATGATAAATAAAATGAAAATTTGTGAAAAAAGTCGTGTTAGTAATTTTGCGTGAAGGAAATGAAGGTTTTTTTGACTTGATGTTTTTTTATACCTTCCATAGCTAAAATGAGATGGATTCTTAAATATGGTCTCTTGTAATTGACTCACAAATTGTCTCCCGGCCCATGTATTCCCTCCATCCTATGACATGGGGTCCTTCAAGCGGGGCGTGAAGAAGCATCTTGCAGGTCGGCAAGGTGAGGTTGGCTAGTGCAGTACATACGTACTGTTTTACACTAGCTGTCCTCGCGTTTGGACTGCGCCTCCACTTACCATCAGGTGGAGCGCAGTCATTTGCCCTCCATTTCATATAAAAAAAAAAACTCGATTAAAAATATTCCAGGCTATATATCGAATTATTTCCGTTTTTCTCGTATTTGTATCAGGCTAGTATGGTAATTTAAAAATACGAGTACAACTGATGATTTATTCGGTTAAGGAGATCATCGTCTATATTATCTTTTTTGATAACGTCATCTTATAGGTTGCGGCAAGACTACTAATAAATACTCAACAAAACTTAGCTATCTTCACGGACCTTTTTCGATGACGACTCTCTATGTTAGAACATCACATAAATGGGGCTTCTTTATTAAATCATCTTTAAAACGGGTTCGGGCTCGTGTTATATTATATAAACAGAATTGTCTTGGCATAACAATCAAAATCTGTTTATGTGTATTAGAGAATTTATATTTTATATTTTTTTAAGAGAGGTAGGGACTCAAACTTATTATATTATTAATCTTAAGTCAGTTTGTGTAACCACGTTGTATAGTGTTAACTATGACGTCATGCCCCACAAGAACTTTCTTAAAGTGCCATCAAATTTGAGATCTTTTGCTATCGACACATCACACACTAAGTTTCGTCATACATTGGCAATGTCAGAAAACTGTAATTTTTAAGTGCAGAAGCGTTTATCGGACAAAGGTCACAATTTTTCTTACAATTGTAATACAATAAGGCATTTGATAGTTAGTGAGAATGAGGACACAAATAATACGTATATAATGATAAACTATAGATCACGGCTACTAAAAATACATAAGAAATAACAATGACAATTAAATTAACAAGGAAAATGTAAAAAGAAATATAAAAATATGATAAATAAAATTATCAAAAAAGATGATGTCTTTCCACCCAGTGTCCAACAGCAATACTGCTTTGCAATTGTTAGGAAACTCGTAGTTTTCAAGAGAATCGTCTGCGCAAGGAGTGGTATTATATTGATAAATGAAATAATCGCCGGTACACACACAAAAGTCTATGTTTGCGTAATGCCTTAATATAGTCGAGATTGCCCAGTGATTTATGTCAATCAATAAGGTCCGGTTCATAGCTTTGGTCGTGACCTTCTAAATAAAGGAGATGAGTCTCAATTAGCTAATGCGCAGGTGGCTTTAGATGTTTTTGCGGAATAAAATGTATTGTTCACGTTTAAGTTAGCTTAATATATTTTGATGTAGATCTTTTTTTGCGCGTAAACTATTGATATAGGATATAAACAATTGTATCCGGCAGAAGCCACTCATATTTTAAAGGCAAAGTTTTGTAGACGTTTGTTACTTTTTCACGCAAAAATTACGTAACGGATTTTAATGAAATTTGGTATAGAGATTATTTTAAGCCTGTTCACATAAAGTTTACTTTTTATAACACGATACGGTTCACGGCGCGGTTCTAGGGATAAAATTCAATAAGCCATCGTGTAATGAAGTTTATGTTTTGATGACAATTTTGACTAGCTTAGTTAAACATTGCTATTCAGTTCTCTTAAAAATATTTTTTAAGGTTAGGAAATAAATAATAAAATGCGTAGAATTTAAACCTCATTGTTATAATATATTGTTTCAAGGTAGAAAGATTAGACCACAACCATTTTTAAATCACATTTAAATCGTAATAAAGTTAACTAAATTGAGATATCCTGCAAGGGATTAGTATTGTAATAAATATTGTAACGAAGGAATGTTTAGCTGTTTTGCATCAATAAGGTTCCGAAACTATATCATACGCGATTAACGTAGCTTTAATTTACGTGGGAGAAATAGGTATCAATAATAAAAAGAGTTTTGGTATAGCAAGTCTAATATGATGCTTAATTTATTTTTGCAGTTGGCGTTGGCAGCTTGCGCGCCTCAGCCAACAAATGTCTTCGAAATTGACATCAGCCCTGAAGAAGCCCAGAAGTACCTGAACAGTCCACCATTCACGGAGCCCCAGCTCTCTGGACGTACTGCAGTTTTGCCTCTGGTAATTTATCTATGGTAGCTGCTAAAACTAAAAGCATCGTAGGTAATTTATCAAAAAAGTGGTCGATAGAGTTTTCTATTACTTTCCACTCTTATAAGGAGTTGTATAAAAATTAAGGATCTTTTTAAGGAGTTCTTAAATGTTTTAAAATATATTGTCCTTGATTCATGCCCAACGTGGTATCGCAAATAATATACTAGGTACATTGAAATCCCAGAACTACTTTTCTGCACGCTCGTAACAAATTTAATTTAGGTAATACTGCGGTTGTTTATAAGCCCATTTAATTGATAAATCAGTAATTTATTAAATTGATTTATTTTTCAAACTATAGCGGTTATCCCTGGTGCTGAACGGTGTATAAAATCAGCAGAAAATTCAGACTTTTTTCAGACAAACGGATAGTGATAATACAGAATATAATACTTAAAAAGTATCAATCAGGTTACTATTATCATAAATAGATGACAAATGACCATCTGTCTCCGACGAGTTTAAAAGCTAATGTTTTATTTTTCAGGTGAGATGGAATGACCCTAGATTTCGAACAGCCGAGGCTGGCCCCACTCTTGGTCACTACTGGAAAAACGGTCACGAAATAGAAAATACAGACGATTACGTAGAAGAGGTATAAATTTCACAAACAATATCCTTCATTTTTAAATTATTCATCATCAGCCCTTTTACGTCCCTACTGCAGGAGCTCAGGCCTTCCTTATGGATGGTTAAGGAGGATGGGCCATGACCCTCCACGCTGGCCCAATGCGGATTGGAAGGTATTAACGACTGCAAATGCAGCCGGGACCAACGGATTAACGTGCCTTCCGAAGCACGGAGTAGCTCGAGATAATATTTTTTTGGTCACCCATCCCGTGACCGACCCTTGCGAAAGTTGCTTAACGACAACGATCGCGGGCCGCGGCGCTTATCCACTACGCCACCGACCTACTTTAAAATATTGCAGGATCTTAATTTCACCATCGTATAAATAAGGTAAATAAGTTTGTGAAGATGTTTGGAGCTATTTTGAGCTCTCTAATTTAAGGCATTGTTTAGTATTTAACAACTTTAGAATATAAATACTAATAATGTCAAGTTTCGAAATGTTTTATACTAAAAAAAAATTTCTAGGTATACGACGCCTCTCAATTCCATGGTCAGGATGGTCTCGGTGCTTACACATATGGATACAAGGCTCCTGAGTCTGCCAAAGTAGAGAATCGTGTGCGATCCGGTGATGTAACCGGCTCCTACACCTACAAGTCCGGAAACAACGACCTAATCAAGGTTTGCTATTTGCTTTAGTTAGGATTTTGCATTCGTTCATTTTAAAGTTCAGCTAAATATCCTTCATAAGATTCTTCTACAGTCCAAGACATCATAAAAATCAAGATATAATATGTAAATATCTAAAGAATAATAAAATTTACTTTAAGAAATAGCAAAGAATGAGAGTCATCAAGCAGATAATTTTTCCTTGCCTTTGGTACATTCTTAGCTTTGAGTTGCAGCCAAGAAGTTTATACAGTAGAATAATTGTTGAAATTAACGATTACAGGTACGCTATTGGGCGGACAGTGAGGGCTTCCACCAAGAAGATAACCTCCCGAAAGTTCAACTACAGCCGGCCCAAGAGACCGAGGAAGTGAGACAGGCGCGCCTTGCACATGAGAAAGCATGGAAAGAAGCTGCTGAAGCAAGTCTTCACCCTAATGCTCAGTAAGTTTCAGAATCTATTTCTGTTTCAACGTTATTTCGATAGCTTCAAAAGACATTTCAGGTTGTCGACACTTTAGTGGTTGTTAATTTTCAAATGTGCAGATGAGCACTTAAGCCTCTTAGTTGCAGAAGACATTAAAGAAATATAATAGTTTTACCCTTTATCATTCAATTATCTATGAAATTTCTAGGTTTTCTTCTTACCTTTTTATAATTTTTTAGGCAAGATTACTCTGCTAGCTATCATGAGTACCAGCCTCAAGCATCAGAAGTGCAGGCGGTCTCAGCCAGTGCTCCAGGTCTGGAAGCCTCGGTAGCCCGTGAAGGCAAAGCATACGTTGCACAAGCACAGAGCAGTTTTCAGGGCAATTACCAACAGCAATATCAGCAGCCACAGCTGTATCAGCAGCAACAGAATCAAGGACAAAAATATCCGGGAACCACAGAACAACCTGAACCCACTGTAAGTTGATTACATAAATATTTTGCATAGACAATTAAAGTAGGCACCAGAAGATATAGACATAGAACCCATGGCGACTGATTGTTAGCTAACAAATATCGTATTTACTCATACACTAACACCTGGAGTGCGACATTCTAACGCTCTAACCATGACTAGGATATGACATCTTAGTGATGGATGATGATGTTTTTTACATTATATTACTTTGATATTTATTTTAATAATCCCGAATCGATGATAAAAAAATAAGTTATTATTGATCAGTGTTATGATAAGCAAATGAAGACCTCAATAGTCCAGATAATGAATTTATCACTAAAATATTTTTTTTTTCATCTCAATGCATTGTTAGTAAGTATGTGTTACATTTGAACCGATTTATATCTCATAGCAATAGGAACTAATGATGTATGTTTGTTCTTCTTCAGGGTCCTCCACGCGGTTTCTTCTACAGTTTCAACTATCCCGTCTCTATTATCGTGCCCAAGAGTGAACAGCAGTCTGGCAATGTCCACCCCGGTTTTCCTGTCGATAGCGATACTGTCTCCGTTAACTCACGCGGTTGAATATACGACAAAACATTGCTACAGAACTTAGGCTTAATATGATTCCTTTGTAGTGCCATTAATTTTATTATATTTGGTATTCATTTTAGAAATTTCACAGTGTCTTCTGATATTGATTCGAACGAATGTGTATTATGTCTAAATTCCAAGAAATCCTTATTAGATTTCTCTTCACTAAATTATTATTTAGTGTTAAGAAATCGAATATGGTACAGGATATTAGTTGTATGTGATTGCCTATGGCTAGTCGACAGTGTAAGCTAAGTTCATTTGTATGTAGGCGCTGTTTTTTAATGGCTCATTAAAATATAAATTGGTATCTGATATGAATAATTATACAACAATTATCGATATTACTGTTTGAGTACTAGAAATTCAATGAATAAAAACAATTGCCATATGCCACGGCAATGAAATATTTCAGAAATTACCTTTACATTAAGATATTGTTTTGTGATATAATATAACATGATCGGCGTTTGAAAGTGTAACTGATAGTTGTTACATTGATCAGTCTATGGTTAAACTCTTGAACCCGGTCAAAAATTGACAGGTTTCTATTCAAGATCTGTTGTAAGTTAATTTCGATCATATAAGTTAAATTAGTACAAAATTATTGTGTTAAACTAATATTGTACTATTTACTTAAATAAATAATTTTATCGTAGTAGTGGTTTTCTTTTTCTAAAGCAACTTTTGAAAAAGTTTGGAAGGAGAGAAATAAAAAGTTTATCTCATAAACATAAAATAAAATCTTTAATAACTATACTAACATGGGAAATGTTTGAGCGACCTCCGGTAACATTAGAATTGGTGTAAGTTTATTTTGATTTTGTATCTGTAAACTTTTTAACAGAAGTCTCATGTTCTCTGGAGACACTTGCGTTTGAGTAGGTCGATTGAATGGGAACGCTTGTCCAATACCAGATACGATATTAGAGATTCCATTAAATATCCAAGAAATTGCATCAGGAACATTGATTTCTATAGGTAAAAATGGGATTGCTGAGATCAATCCTCCTATAGAAAGTCTTCCTCTGTTCGGAATTAGCAGTATAGCTTTTTTTGGCATAGACTGTGGTTTAGATTCGGCTGCATCTACAATAACGGCATCCAAATCTTTATTTTCTGTAACACCTTCCTTTACTTCGACATCTTTGGCTTTATTTTCAACTGCATTTTTTAATAAGCTGTTCTCTTGAGATATAAGATTCGATTGTTCGATTGGCATGATAATAATATACGGCACGTCAGATTTCCTGAAAACAATTAAAAGCTTAAAATTGAGTTTAAAAATATTTATGAAATGTTTAAAATTATTATACATTTTGGTACCTTGGTAATATTAGTTCAAATGTTTCATAAAATTTTAAAACATCGGCTGTCTTATTACCATTATTCGACTAAATTTAGTTAACACATGTCAATTTGACGTTTTCAATTGGCTTTAGGCAGCCAATGGATTAAACAAACTTTAGTCCTTGTTTAATAAGAGGGAAGATGTTCTAATACTTACTGCATTTGAGAGGGATATACGTTGTTATTCCACTGGTTCATCCACTGCATTTGCTGTAATGCTAGCAATTGTTCTTGAATGATCTCCTCTGGTATCGGTTGCATGGACATTTGACTTTGCCACTGAAGCTGCAATGGCGCAGCATCTACTAACAGCCCTTGTAAACACAACACTATCGTATAAATATACTTCATTATTGGATCTTAACACGATTTATTTTTCTTTGTCTTTTCACTAAAGTAATATTTTTTTTCTTTTTCACAGGCACTTAATTTTGTATTGTAGAATTATCTGCTTTAAATTCTTTGACAGGGTTTTAGCTACCTCAAAAGATATTACTATTAGCTACTTTAATATTGTTAAGTGCTATGTTTATTCCGTCTGCTTCACAGGATGTGTACAGTATGAGCGAGTGTCGATTTCTGGCCAGGGTACTGTTGTGCGTGTAATGATTTTATTATTCACGGTCGGTAGTACATTGGCCCACTGACTGGAGAGTTGACATTGATCCGCAGTGTCACTAAGGCCAATTATGGTGTTGTTGGTTATTGTCCCTATTTTCACTGTTCTTTCGTTTTCATGTCAACGTTAACAGGTTGTTTATGCAAATAAATGGCAAACGCAAGAAACTATTGCTCTTGTTTTAAATCTTGACTTGTCACAGTGAAAGGTTTTAATAATAATGTTTCCAAGTAGTTGTTTATTAGTTGCAATTTTATTGTTATATTTTTGTTGTGAGTTATCTGAATTGATTTAATTGCATTTTTTTGTATTGTTTACTATTTCGAGAGACTTGTTGCTAAAGATGGGCTGTAAATATGTATTCTAATATTTCAAGTGACATTTCTCACCGGATCATTGTATAAAATATAATCAGGTACTCCAATATCATTTAGAATATGTGTCATATATATAATGTGGAAAGGAGTTTTTTTAATTCACTTAAAAAAAAAGGATTCCGTTTGACCCGTATGTATGTAACAGTCATGAAGTTGCACGAAATATGCACTTATAATATATCAGTCTATGTGAGCTTCTAAATACTTATGCCACATTTCGCAAGTATGTGACTGTATGTTTCTTCGTGTATTTATTTCTCGCAAATTAGCGATTTAATAGCAATGGTCGTTTTTCGTTTGATTAATTCTCTTTCAACTAAGGGAACAGCATAAGTTTCATCAAAATCAGTTTCATTAATTTTAACGATATGACCTACTACGGCTTTTCCACTTTAACAGAACTAAAAGAAGTATATAATAATATTTATATTATCATTAAAAGCGACTTCAAAAACTCTTAGAATTATTTTCGCTCATGTAAAAATAATTAAAGGAACTTCTATCGAAGTCGGACGCTTAAACATTAAAGGTTTTAATTAAACGTTAAAACCTTTCGATACCATTTGACCATTGCGAAAGTTGCTCAATAACAATTTTGCAGGCTGAGCATGCTAGCCACTGCAGCTCGATGTAAAGTGTACTGTTATATTTTTGAATATTTATTTCTCAATTTTATCCTCAAATACAGAACACCTTATGCATGTAACTGTAATATATTTCGCTTAACGACGTAAACTACACAGTTCCTGTAGTTAATGATATGTATAATTGAGTAATTTTCTTAAATTTCTTTAATTATCCATGATGATCTAGAAACATTAAACTTGTAATCCAGTCTAGGACGCAAATATTGATTGAGGAAATGGTTATTGTTTTAATAAGTTTTAGTTTAGATAATATTTTATAGGAGGATATAAGATTTGGTACTAATCGGCTGCGAAGACTGACATTACGGTTTTAATATAAATGAACTAGTTGACCCCCAAAGATTATATTGCCATTTAAATTTGAGGTGAACCACCCTTATCGCTTTGGAATATAACAAATAGTTAACAATCTTTTCTCAGACCGTCAAGCCGTTTCACAGGACTATGTCAACTAAAACTGTGACTCGAAGATTTTAAGATAGCATCACATAATTTGCTCAGACCCCTAATTAATAAGCTATAGCGTTATTTATTTTATTTATTTATTTAGGACACCATACAGTTCACAACCAAATTGAGTTTTAATTAGAATAATGCAAGTTTTTTATAAACTAGATTGTAAAATAAATCTATGTGGCCTTATCATTACAATTAAAAAGGTTGTAACATAATAGTATATTATATATAGAATGCATAAAAAAAATTGAAACAACCAATACCACAATCGTAATAACCAAGACAATATAGAAAACTTCATTTTACAATAAAGACAATTTATAAGCTCTAATAATTTGTATTAAATTTGATATGTGCATATTTATTTTACATATATAACGGCGGGTAGTCAGAAGGGCCTATTACGAAGCCCAAATAGATTGTCCATATCAGGGGACTATCTTTAAAATAACATTGCAGGCGTGTATACCAACGTGGATTTATTTCATTTTATCACTTTTCAAACGAAAATATAACAAGATTAGCGTGATGTCATCGGATGTCTTTACTCCTCGGCGATCGGAAACAGAATGTGTGCTAAAATGGCGGCAATTTGACTAAACTGTCAAAGTCAGTGTCACCATTCTAATAAAATTAAAAGTATCTATGATCACGCTCTCTCTACAATCGAGTAATTAAGTAATCGAGTAACTAGCAATTAAAATAAAAAAACTAAATCAAACGATCTTCGTAAAGATGATGCGACATATATGTTTGGGTGGATTGCCGGAACATTGATGAAAATATGCTTACTAGTAGAAAAAAGTAGCAAGTGCTTGAAAAATTCATCAGTTCTGTCGGATAGCTCAGTGGGTAGAGCAGTCGCCTGGATTGCGAAGGATCATGGGTTTGAGTCCCATATCGGGGTAACTAGGCCTGGTGGTGTTTTACAAATGTAAAGCATTTTTGATTAAGTATACCAGTACATGTATATAACACATTGTTTATTACAAATAACTATTTACTATGTTAATTTCATGTAATACGGAAATCAATAGCAATAATAATATTTAGTGTAAAAGTTATGTATAGTTTATGCCAAAAGTTATCACTTCCTTTATTACCTTAGAGCTGGTAACAAAATTAACTTTGTAAGATTGTCATAACAAATAAAGTTTCACCCACTGAGCTTATAAAAGAGAAGCGATACGACGTCGCATCGCATGATACATACCTAATTGGATAAGGACGCTATTTAGCTGTCATACGGTTTTGTTAGAGGGAGTCTCTTATTGCTTATATCAAACTTTTTGTCTATTAAACATAGACAGTTCTATCAGTTATACTTATAAACAAGGTTTAGCGTCAGAGTAAATTTCCGCTAAAACTGTATTTTTTACAGAATTCATATTTCACAGAGAATAAGCATATCTACTACCTTTTAGGAGCAAAGATTACTTTCGTAGAACCTCGTACTAGGTTAACCTTTGTTAAGTCTCTGTTTAATAATATGAATTTTGACGAATACGAGAAGCAGGCCCAGCGTTAATTTACACCAACGTTAAACCTTGTTTAAAAGTAGAACTGATAGAATCCAAAGATACGGTTATAACTTGTTAGTTTATAATATTTGTAAGTAAAAACACTGGGATACAATGTGGATTTATAAAGAATTGTCATTCAAAATGTTACTTGCTCTGGTTATATTTTTTTTTAGAATAATTGACGCATACAGCTTTCAAAACTGACGCACAACGCGCGAAGACGCTGCAACTCCGCAGCCACTCTTTAGTTTACGAGGATACAAATAGGATTATTTTATATTATTATACGGCATTTTTATGATTGAGCAGCAGAATGATACCACATGGTACCAAGAATAAGACGCATTGGAAGCAACTAGATATGAAAATTGCCGCGAAACTTTCTTTCTCTGGGGATACATTCCCTAAAACTTCCAAAACTTTCAGCAGTTTTGGAAGGTTTTGCGAGGTGAATGTTTTATTATTGATTCAACTTTTTTTTTGAAAAAAAAAGACTTAAAACTTACAAATTATTCATGGCAAATTATACTATATATTTTCATAATTTACTATGTTAACAGTATTTTATAATGAAAAATGTACTGTTAGGTACGAAAGCGTAGTAGAAATAAGTTAATTAATAACGCCTCGTAGTTCCACAGGAAACTGCCCTTAGATAAATCGAATAGGTTAAGATCTGATATATCTTCACATAAATAAAATAGTATATCTTTAAGTGGCTCGTTTTTGAGAACCAATAAGTAAAGTTTGATTTTATGTAATGAATATTTAGTTAATATCCTATAATCCCTATTTTTTTTTTGTTGCAAGATTTAACCTCGATTTTTGAAGCGTGAATTTTTTAGATAATTTAAACAATTAATTTCAAACTTCTTTTAGTTTACACACATCCTTAATGAATTGAATAAGTATATTACTTAGTTAGATCAAATGTTTTTATGAAATCTTCATAAATATCCGACGATGAAAATATGTGCAAGATAGTTTTATGTGGAAGCAATTTTTTTTACTTCGTCACTGGTGGGTGGTTTGTTAGAATTTGTGATTTTTTGCTAGAAGCTGACAAAATTTAACTTTGTTAGGGTTCCATACCTCAAAAGAAAAACATTGGAATCCTTAGGACCACTTCATTTTTCGTCTGTCCGTCTGTCAATTTTTTTTTCTCAAGAACACGTAGAGGTCGATATTTATGTCAAATACTCGAGTCTACAATCTCTTTATGCTGTGAAACAATTATAGTTGTAAGTCAACGAGATCAAAAGATATCAAATAAAGTTACGTTTATTTTATTACAAGTTAATCAAAACTTATAGGAATAGGGTACTGCCCTTTGCCCTAGAATCATGAAAGGCAAGAAGCAATGTTTTACAACACATATGCGCGAGACTAACTCGCACTTGGCCGAGTTTCTAATTATGGTGAATATTTATTTATGGTGAATATTTATAAAAACACAAATGCCAGGTTTTATGCCAAATTCTTTATCAAGCTACCATATTGCTTTTTAAAATTTTTGATTTCTTTTAAATTTTCATTCTCTGAAGTACTAAAACCATATTTAAACTATTATGACTTTGACCACACATTAAAATATTTTATAATAAACGTGAACAGGAAAATCTTAGACAAGATCACATACATTGCATAGAACCCAAATTAAGTAGTTAAAGCACTTCTGTTATGGAAATCTGAAACAATGAAATTACTACAACACCCAGATCCGAGACTATAAAAAAAGTACATTTAGTTGATCGAACCCCAGAGATGGCACCTTGAAATTCAGCCACGAAATTTAAGGTTACTATTTTTTATTTATGTTTAGGAATATTTTATAGGTATTCGTTTCTATTTTAATTATTCCTTGTAAAATAAAACTTGTAAGTAGAAACCCGTGGCCGAGCGGCTCGAAGAAATTCATTTTAAATATTATTTAAATACTTAGATATAAAAAAACACTACATTTCTTTTTCTTGTACAATCAACTATTTGATAGCTATTTCTAGATATAGCTTAATAAAAATAACAGACCAAAGGAAAACAAAAAATACAATTTATTTCACTTAATAATATGGCAAGAATAAATAGAGATTAATCAATAAATAGGCTCATTTACGCTACGCTAACATTAAATAAAAATATCATTGTTTTAACAATATCACTAGACGATTCGGTTTAACAGTTAGCGAGGATCACGTCAATTGTTGCTGGGGTGTCCATCATCAGGTTGCCCATCATCTACGACGACATCGATTTCCACCTCGTAAGTGCCCGGCTTCGTTCTGGAAGGGCGTACGACTACACCTGGAGACTTTGGTTTTTGGCTGCCGTCAATTTCATTATCAGCTGCATCAGCTACTGGGACTATAGGTACATCCGCGTGTATGCTCTCCTCGAGTGGTCGTTTCACAGACATCATTCCTTGCACCCGCTGCACCAAGTACTCCAGGATAGGTCCGAAGCGGGATACTCCATCGGTTGTAAGCAATACACGATCTAAAGCATCCTGTTTAGGACGCAACACGAACATATTGAAGTTGAGGGTTCTCCGTACAGGTCTGGCCGCGACCTGCCCCACGCATGCTATAGCGACCAACATGACGAGGGTTCGCGGCGACATGATGCTATCAATGGTCGCGTGCGCACGGCGCGGCGTCAGCGTCCACACTGCGCCCGGTGAGTATTTACCCCGCATCTAAGTTAACCTAACGGTTCTTCAGCAAAAAGATCATAATTGCCTCGTGGTTCACCGGGCGCGGTATAATGGCGATGTCTCGACACCAGCCACCTTTCGTTTGGAAAGCGCTCCATCTTAATTATGACTGACTCATCACGTTATTATCAAACCAATTTGAGAAGAACCCCTGGCGAGAATACTGTCCGTGGTTGATCGATTTGACTTTGGAGTGTCTCGATGAAAAATGTATGGGTCAAGTTCAGTCGGTGGCATCGCGTAATTATAAAGGTGTGCATGTTCTTTGTCTTGCGACGGCTCGAAGTGTTGGGGATGTAGTATCTTGTGTCGTGGAATTAAAGCTCATTTTTGTGGCTTCTGAGGTGGCGTCGAGCGAATGCACGTCCATTTTTTGATCATATTTACAGACATCAATCACAGCAGGGAACTGTAGCAGTTGATGGATGTTAAAATAATGATGCAGTATCAAGGCCATATGATGCAGGTCAGTAAAAATAAGCGAAATGCGGTTTGTAGGATTCCTATTATTGTTCTATCGACTTTCCGTTTAGAATGTAATGATCAAATTATAGAAATTTTATGGCCAATTTGGGAGAACGAATTGCATCGACTGAGGAATAGAAATTGTTAGTCGGATGTGAGTCGATTGAAGATGCAATATTAATAAGCCGTTTAATAGTTTAACAATCCTGACTTTTTAATTAAACTAGTTTTATAGTGTTTATCTGATCTCTAATAACTCGGCACTATTAAGCACAGTTGTATAGCTGATGTGGAAACGAATTTGTTACCTATTCAGTTATTTGTCTTTACTAATGTTATATTGAGGAAATATTGATTGTTTGCGTGTGATATAGGCTTTAATTTAAACGCAAATTTAATAAAGTCTAGTGCTAGTGTTCAATGCTTGTATGAACAAATAAATTTTTAATCTTCTTCTATATCTTATTAATCTATATGTTATCTTATTAATATTTCTCTTCTTTTTTATTTTTATATTACAGCATTGTATGATGAGTACCTATAAAACGAAATTCTGTAACATGCCGAGGGGTGGGGTCCTGGTGATTTGCAATACAGGTTAATCCCATTTCAAACACCAGCTCCTCACAGCATTAATATTAATAATATTTATGTATTTACCCAATGCAATGTAAGTTTTTGTGAGGAGAATAAATAAAAATGATTATTATAATAAATCTGTAGAGAGGTCAATTCTGTACATGAAATATATTTCCAAAATAACTATCAGGGGGTAATTAGGGTTCGATACTGATGCCAAAAATGCAATCAGTAAATTTTATGTCTGTCTGTCTGTATAACCGTTTTAGAAACAAAAACTACTCGATGGATTTTAACGAAACTTGGTACATTTATTTTTCATACTCCTGAGCTGGTTAAAGTATACTTTTCATCACGCTACAATCAACAGGAGCAGAGCAGTGAAGGGAAATGTTGGGAAAACGGGAGAAGTTACTCCATTTTTTAAGCTTCCGTCGCGTGTGCAAACTTAATGGTTAAAGCTACCCAGAAATCATGTATGACGGACATGTTCTCCTTAAAATTATACAAAAAATATCCCACGACAGCATATGTCTATCTTTTATGGTTGACTCACAATAACAAGTGTAACTCCCGATAGCTTAGCAGTTCGAAGCTTTCTGATTGTATTTGTCTATTGTCTACTCTTACGTTTATAACACTCTCAGTCATCCCAAATTAAAAAAGTTAAATCACGCCGAAACTACTGAACGGATTTTGATGAAATTTGGTATACAGATAGGGTATTAGCTGACTTAGATAATAGGATACTTTTAATCCCACTTAACATTTCCCTAGAGACCACGCGGGCGAAGCCGCTGGTCATTATAAAACTACTAACTTACCGCCAGAGGCTTTAATCGCGTAGTCCCTAGGGAACTGTTTATAATTACAATGATAAATTGAATAGTAAATAATGGTTACTATGGTAACGTTTTAAGCCCCTATACAAAATTTCATTCCCATTTTTATTCCTTTATTTGCTATTTTTCGGGATAAAATATAGCCTATTATAGATTGAACAGATACAAATAATTGTCTATGTTTGCTCATATCTCTCTGTCAGTTGGTTGCTTGACTGCGGTTTAACTAAAGTTTATAACCGACAGTATTTACAACTTTAACTGTGCTCTTGCACATTTTACATGAATTTCAATTATAAATAAGGTATTAATCTATATAAAAAGTAGCTGTTTTGCCGTGATTTTGCCCACGTATATTATAACCTATGTCACCCGCGTAGGATATAGCTTTAGGTGTTAGAATTTTTAAAATCAGTTCTGTAGTTTCGGAGCCTATTTATACAAAACAGACCCTTCTTTGTAAGGGCTTAATTTTGACATATTAATCAGGGTTTAGTAACGCAAAAACGTAGTGTTTAAATTCTCTTTGTTTCCGCAGTATAGCCGCTGTCGTGGAATATTAAGATAGAAGCTCTTTTTTTACGATGTAAACTCGTGTGAAACCAGGATGGAGCTCGTCTTAGGTTTTTTATCTGATTCACCAGTAATTTATTAAAGTCACCAATAATATATCTCATATGACATAATTATTACACGGATAATGAAATACGCATACAAATAGAAAAGCGTTCACGATGCAATTTTATAATATACACTGATTAAAACGATACTCATTAAAATTGGACCTTATGAGAAGCTAGTAAAAAGCGTAAGAAGCTTCGTGCAAGTACTAAGTTGCCGGCTTAATTGTACGTCCTTTTTATGTTAAGCCTTATTGCGAAGGATTTAAGGTTGCCTATATAGCTTTCCAGGATAAATTAAGTTTACTCGTAGTATTTATGAAGACTCTGCCCACTAGACGGGAATCCGTTAGTGGTTTATTCGCGATAAACTGTCGTATTTAGGGCTTTTGTAAACTCGATATTTTATTATTCGATATTTATGTACAGTTTTTAGGGGTCCACGATACAAAATGAAAACTGATACCCCATAGGATCACTTGTGCGTCTGTTTGTCCATAATGTCTGTTACAGCTGCTTTGCTCCAAAACTACAGCACATATTGAAAGGAGACTGCCCATTGCAGTATGGTATTTGGTTTTACATCGTATCACGCTGTGTCTTCATGTAACTTGTCTCATTTTGTAAGGATTTAAATGTGGAAAAACAAATCACATCGATCACAAAACATTTTTGGTTACTTCGCCGGATTCCTATTAAAAAAAAAGGTAATTTTCATGATGTAAAATTTGTTTTCAAAGCAAAATATGCTTATTTATTATTTCTCATTAAAGTTGCAAAATATATTAATTTTATCAAACCAAAAACCATTTATTGTTTTATCATTTAATAGTAGCAATTATTCAAGATTAATATCAAAAGTTAATTAAGTAAAAGTTTCACTTTACGCGAAGGCAAGTCGTGCAATTTAAATTTTTATCCCGGTTATTGATTTGGCTTTTTTAAATTTTAGATGCAAATATCTTGGATGACTATGGAATATTAATCTCATTTGTAGCTGATTAGATGATGGAGGCGGAAGTTACAACAGGACATGTGTAAACAAGCATCCCTGGACTGAGACTGACTTTCTTTGATTTGTGTTCGCAAGTACCTTATTTCAAAAATTCATCCAGGGTTTGTAATTAAATAACTCTTGTCGTATTTGGCCGCGTTTGATTTCTCTATTTCAAGATTTTTGGTCTAAGATAATAAATAGGATGTTCTAAATCTAGTATCTAAGAAAATTTTTAATAAAGTTTCTTATCACTAAATTTTCTAATTAATTTACATTTTTGTCGATGAGGATGTGGCTTTTTTTTATCTTTTATTAAACTCATTTCTTTTGAGAATCTTTCCTATAAAAATGTAAGGATTTCGAATTTTTATATATATATTGGACCCGTGGTGCGCGAGTCTGATTCGATAATTGTCGGACTTTCATTTACTGAACAGGACTGGTTCCTAAACTAGAAATTACTATACATCAACGTTTAGTTAAATTAATATTTCAAATAATACATTATTAAAACCATATTTATCTGTAAATATAACAATAAAATTAGATTGAAATACCAACTTTGGGTTAAATTACTGGAACCAGAAATTTGAAAATATGCATAGAGTTCCCTATATTGTTTATATTTTATCTTTATACTAGACTCCTTGAAGAGAGAACCGAGTGCCACAAGGCATGGTCTTAATATATTTCTTCTTCTTGCCTTTCCATTTCGTTGGTATACTTGAGTTTTTAAGGCTTTTAACGCCACATTTCCATATGACGTATTGATTTAATACAGCATGTTTTGAGCACTAAAAAGAAAAACTAAATAAAAATTGTATTATTTATCGAATGAACTTGTTTGTTGACCTTTTTTCGGCTTCTATTAAACTTCATTGTAAACACATCACGAAAAAGTAATTGAATTGAGTAAACCTAAATTGCTCTCAAAAGTTCATCGTCCGAGTAAGAAAGGACTCTACGTGGTGTTATTTTTAAATAAGCTCTGAATTTTTTAGCTACTTTCAATCTACTAAATAGGTACGTGTCACGTTTTTACAAAGATATAATAAAAACCGAGAAGATGGCGCAGTGGTAAGCGCCTTCATTCTGTGATGCGGAGATTAAGCAATTTTCGCAAATACCGGTCATGGGATGGGTGACCAAAGTTGTGCATCGTACGTCAATTGGATAAAGCTGCATTATCAGTCGTTAAAACCTACTATCCTCATTGTAGTGGAGACATTGGATAGGTCGATGATGGTGGTTGGCAGCTATCCATGCATTGCACGGTTTCACCTGTCTGGGAGAGGCTATCGACTCTCCTCCGAGACTCTCCATCCGAAAGGGAACCAATGGTTCAATATATTTTGAATATTCTGGTGTCTCGGCCACGGCCTCCCGGGTGTCATCTCATCATTATAATAAATAGCAAATAATATTATAATAATAGAATTCAATATCGATTTATATTGTATTTGTATCTACATCTGTGCATATATGTATAACATCTATAATTAGTTGGGTTATGTAAGTCTTGTTATGTCTTAGGCTTACTGTTATTTTTTATCGTGGCCATTTTTTGGTTGAATTTATTATAACTGTAATAATGTATTTTGTTTTTATGTCGAAATGGCTGTTGTTGTCTCGAGTTCATTAAATAAAATAAAAACCTTCCACGTGAGGTAGCACTGTAGGGGTTTTGGTGGGTTGACCTGCGGGACTCACTGGGCAGCTCACATGCCGCGTGGGTTTACGAAGAAGAGTCCTACACACCTCGTGTTGCTTGACAGAGTCAAAAGCATTTCCTCTACGTTAAAAAAAAGGACTATGATGATGAGAATTGCAATCGTCCAAGAGCGAGTTGAACTTGCACGCCGATGATTCGATATAAAGATTTAATTTTAAAATATTTAACATTGTACGCTTTATTTATTATAATAAGTCTATGTCATCCGCGTATGATGTAGATTGTTTGTGAAAGAATTTATACAAAGAAACAAATCAAATCTTTTTTTCCGTATAATATTACAATACATAATCCTTTTTCTGTATAAAATTGTAAAAGACGTTATTTTTATTTATAAATACTATGATTTGTTTTTAATGATGTTAATAAAATCGAATGTGTGCGATGGGCCTTAACTTATAACGGTAGCAGGGCTGAGATAAGTTACTGTGGTACAGTTCATTATGTTGTAATCAAGCCAGTCTGCCCATAATGCTGGCCGAAGGCCCGCGTTGTTACTATTCATATTCAAAGTTATCTTAAGAATAGATACAATTGTGTTTCGCGATAACGTTCCAAACATAAACTCAATATTGAACTAAAGACGATGGTTATTTATGTATTTATTTATGTATTCATTTAGGTATTAGCATAAACCTGGAGATAGGGCAGAGGAGCTCGATAGCGCAGTGGTTCATTTAGGTATTGGCAAAAACCTGGAGACAGGGCGGAGGAGCTCGATGGCGCAGCTGCGATACGGTTGTTAAGCAACTTTCACAATGGTCGGTCACAGGACGGGTGACAAAAATTTATTATCTCGAACTCCTCCGTGCTTCGGAAGACACGTTAAGCCGTTAGTCGCGGCTGCATTTGCAGTCGTTAGTCCCACCAATTGACACGGGGCCTACCTGGTGGGTCATGGCCCATTCTCCCTATTCGATTTGATTTGATTCCATCCTTATGGAATGCCTGAGATCCAGCACTCATTAATAGACATTGATAGGCTGATGATGATGTTGAGGTAGGGCACTGCCTAACGTTAAAAAAGTAGCCGTAATAATATTTTCCGTTTCTTCGGTATTATCAAAACTTTTCTTCATTTAATATTATTAGTTTTCATTCACAATGCTGTACTAATATTCTTAGTGAAAAATGCTTGAATATACTTTGTCCTTGGCATTCTGAGATGGTCCCATCTCAGAGTGCCAGGGTCAAAGTGTATTTTTAATCATAAATCATTCAGAATACTCTTCTTTATTCTAATTCAATAAATAATCTAATTAATCAAAACACTTTTTTCGTTTATTATATAAAATTAAGAATCTCACAGTAATTTAAAATGCTGTCAACTCTTTCAATATTGGTCGAAAAGTTCTTGCATTTTAATTTAATTCGCAGATTAACTTTACAAATCATTATTATCTATAACCTAATTTTATATCTATATAAAGCAAAATGATGTCCCTACGGTTGGGTACACAGGTCGGAATCTATATGTCCTAGTGAGTATAAATAGGTTGGTATCAACGACCACATAGCAGTGGGACTAATGAGTCAACTTACCTTTCGAAACACGGAGAAACTCTAGAAAATATTTTTTTGTCACTCAAGTTATGACTGGTCCTTGCGAAAGTCCGAATGAGCTAACCATCGAGCTATTTGGGATTAAAATTCAATAATATTTATTTAGTTTAGGCTGCTACAAGCACTTAAGAATGTTGAAAGCTACGCTATAGTTTCGCAAATCTACGGCGGCGGACTTTGTACTGAGAATAACCGAGAGACTCAATAATGGCTGCTTTTTTCTCCCCTTAATAATCAACATTAGTTAATAATTTTATTTAATATTCAATAATGACTCTTAAAACGTAATTCAGAGCGCTATTTCTTATTCAGCTTAATATCATCAGAAAGCCTGTTAAGTTTATAGTGAAATGTAGTAACATCGTGAAAGTCTAAATTGATGTAATAAAATTACAAGAAGTCGGTTAATAAATCTAACTGTGAAAGCTCAATTTGCCAACGATGTGAGTGGCCGTTAGCCTGGCACGGCTTCCCTTCAGTCTAAGCTCTGATGCATACACACGATTCCCATGCAACTCAAAGATTTCAACTCAAACTTAAAGAGTTTATTAGTAAATTACACGCGACATTATTTTCCGATTTCATAGAAGGAATATGATTTTTTTAATGTTACTATGAAAAATAATGTCTAAAATGAATAAATGCAACGTTTTTCGTATGTTTTAATTTAGTTTAAAAGGTGTTCAGAACGAGAATCAGATTTTTTTCAACTCGTTTAGGTGTCGAAACTTGTCTCTATGATTGCTTGTTCCATCATTCAGTCATCATATTTCATTAGCTTTTTGGTTTTTGTAACATTAATATTATAATTTAACTTTTATTTTTCATAAGTTCCGGGTTAGGTATTCGAGCATAACAATAATATGTAAATTACAAGCAATTTTTGCTAATATTTTTATTTAACTCGGTGTGACTTTTTTAAGTTACTTATTTATGGCACTTTTATTTTGTGTATGATTACCGTGCCCTGTAGTATTCGTTGGTCTCTACTTACCCGGCGAGGTAGCGTGAAGGTAGATTGATTATTATAGATAAAATTGAGCTTCACACTCTCTATAATTAATTATGAGTCTTGATGACTCTGTATAAAATAAAACCGGCAGAAAAAGCAGCTCTTGTCGCGTTTCTTGCCAGTTCTTCTCGGTATAAGGTCTCGCGCTGCAGATTTACGAACCGAAAGCAAAGAGTTTCTACTTTCACAAGTGCTTGTAATAGCCTAGACTGAATAAATTATTTTAATTTGGTTTTATTATGCGGGTGTGCATCGTCAAACAACCTGTTTTCGCTTGTTTCGCTAATATAACTTATGCGAAATGATTAAGAAAAACAATAAGAAGTATATTTGATAAGTTTCACACATACAGCAAATCTACCGAGTCAAGTCGATCACGTGTGCACAGCCTTATTTTGGATCATGGGTATCAAGCTAATGAGATCAGGCTGTTAGATAAACGCTGCATCCAGTATATACAACGTTAACCAATTATAGAACAACTAATGCAATTTCGAGGAACTCGGTGGCGTAGTGGTTAGCGCATTCGGGTTGCCACTGAGAGGTAAGGTAACTTTCGCCAAGCCCTCCTTTGGATGGGTGGCCAAAAGATTTTGTGCTATGAAAAATGTCCCAGTCCATCCAGTCAGTAACTAATCTGCATTGCCAACACTTGATTATAAAATGGTATAAAGGGTTATAAAGAGTGTTATCGCAAATACGACGTTGAAAGTCTAACAACGTTGGATTGTTTTTAATTAACGTGCCTTTCAAAGCACGGAATAGCTCAATATAATCATTTTTTGGACATCCACCACGTGACTGTGACCGGGCCTTGCGAATGTTGCTTAACAATAAAGATCGCGGGCGTAACGCATATCCACTATCACAATATCTAACGCACATCCAAAATGAATATATGTATATATATCCTTATGTTTGTATACTTGAAGTCTATTAAAAGTATTCTTCTTATTTTTCATTCGATCGTTTTATATTAATTGTAAAATTAGTCGATAAATAATAGATAATTCTAGCTGATTGGTTGAAATTTGGGTATTAAACATTTGTTTGTTTACTTCAGTTTCTAAGGGTCTTGGTAACGTGGTTACAATTATAAGTATATGAATAGTTCAGTAATTGATAAAATAGCAATAATAAGCATCCTTAACGAAAAATGCTTAAAAAATTCAGTTTGGCTTTGGCACTTCGAGATGGGAACCTAACGACTAAGCTACCGATGAATCTTTCAAGCACTTGTTACTTTTTCACTACCACAGAGCGTATTTTCATCAATGTTCAGGCAATCCACCCAAACAGTTAAAATAAATATTTTTTCAATGAAGTTGCTCATAAAGTGCTATTTTTTTAATCCATTATAAACACCGAAAGTGAGTGTTTAAACACGTGTTAAATAAAAATATACTGAAATCCTTTACTGCACACGTGCTTAAAAGTATTTTTTTAAATTTTTTTCGCCGAGCACCACAGGAATTAAAAAAAAAAATAGGGGCAAAAGTATTTCAAGGAGCCTAGAACGAATATTTTCAAATAAAAATATATGACACGAAAACATGTTCAAATATCACGTTTAATTTTAACAAATAATTTTTACCTTTAATACATACTTAGTTTTATTAACCTATATATTTGTTTTATTTCCTGGCAAAAAGCATTGAAAAATGTTGTAAGAAACTTGAGCGTAAAAGGTTTTTCGAATTCGTGCCAATGAAAACCCTCGCTACGCTCGCGTTTTCAATTTGGCCCTTTTTCGTAAAACCTTACTTTCCGCACTCGTATCTTAAATAACTATTACAAATATTTAAATTTTCGATAAAGATGAAAATTTGTTCTATTATAAAGGTCATGGGTTCGGGTCCCATCTCAGAGTGCCAGGGACAAAGTGAATTATTTAAGCATATTTTTGAGTATAGCATTGTGAATGCAAAATTAATTTTTAACCCCCCCCCCCCCCCCTCCTGTCACCTATTTATCTATTCAATTCTACTAAATATGTTCTCTAATGTTACTGTTCGTCGATCCCCCCCCCCCTCCTTCCTAAAGTGTGACGTAATTTATGGATGACCCCTAATATAAATACTTAGCGTCGTCTAACAGTTGTTTATAACAAGAAAGCCAGTCTGCAATATGATTGTGCCTAGAAAGTGGAGCTGGCCAGTTTGTCGGCGTGCGCTGTCGCTCCATATCTGTTCTCTGAAGGGTTCGTAATGCAGTATCCTAGTTTTTGCTCGTTCGCTTCTAGTTAATGGCATCAGATTAATTTATTATCGGCGTATAATTGATTTGTAGGCTATTTCGTTTTCTAGGACACTTTATTCAACATCTAATTTTTATATGTTCAGATATATGCCCGAATAGATATAATGTCGACTTATAATATTTGGTGAAACTTCATATTTGATAAAAATGTTTAGAACTTTTAGTGTATGCAAACGAAACATTATTATTAAGTATCTGATGTGTAAAACCCTACTACATATTTTTTAATTAAAAATATATACGACATAAAGACTATACATAGGATATGAACTTTTATTGGCGATATTACAATGTACTTTTATAACGATGGACTCATAATAAAGGATAATAGTTATAAATTTGACAGCAGTGTTATAAATTAATGCCCTATTGCACAAACGTACGTTCATTAAGATTTAATGACGACTTAAAGCTCTAATAAATGTTCTCAATTTGCAAAAAAATTATGTAATGTCGCTTTCAACTAATGAGAAATTCTAAAAGTCGTTTGTGCAACTAGTGTTTGTTAATTGACGTGTCTGTATAGTAAAATGGAACGAGATATCGCTAAAATGTCGTATCCTATGGCTAGAGAGTAAGGGCACATAACAGCCTTGCGATTCCGTAAAGTGCCGAACCAGAATTCGAATTCACTCAGGTGTCTGAATTCACTTTGAAAGTGATATTCGCTTAACATTGATTTGGCATTAACGTCTGACACGAATAGAGTATCTGAGACACGTATAATCGATCAATAATTCTTTATTTTATACAAAAATTGGAATCAATAGAATTGCTAGACTAAATGACGTGAATTCAGACACATGAGTAAATTCAAATTCTGGTTTGGATTTTTACGAAATCGCTCTGTAGGTAAGAAATCAAATAAACAATTCTACACTTTTTCGTTTATTTGTCGATCAGGTACATATTTTATATATACATACTACTTGCTTTTTATTTCATCACAATAATTCAAATAAAATTAATAAATCACAATTTAAATAAATTAGCCTTCATCTTCGAATGAATTTTCTTAAGTATATAATGGTAACTACGTTTTAAATAGGTAACTATTACTTTATTTTATTAATTTTGATTTGCCTAAGAGAACCTCATTTTCCTGGTATTTCAATGATTTAGGCTTTCAAATTCTGCGCGTGCGCTGGCAAAGGTCTGGCATTGCGTCTCTGCTCTTCTGTCTCTTTCGAATCGGCGGCGTTTTCCCTCGATTGAGCTAGACGTTTCGATTCAGTGTTCGCTGAAGACTCTATTGAAACAAACCAAAATTTTAATTTTGTGATAGACGCCACTCTTCTCTTCGGAATTTCTGATTGCATTGACCTGACCGGCCGAGGCGAACACCCAGTTACACAAAGGGCCATTAAAAGTTAAATTTATATCGGTGATATAGCTTTTAACTAATAATAATTTTAATGGACGCCTGTGCATTTCGTTGTCAGAGAATTAAAGTGCCGAGGCCCTGTCTGCGCCGCGTCACATAGTGTTTAAGTATATGTGTATAGTACATACCATCTATTCGGGAAGAATTTATGATTTTTTTGAGCATGTCGTTAGGAAAAAGGGTAACCTCGTAAATTATGCAGCTATGCGTCACTTGATCCAAGGGAAAAGATCAAGGGGAACATAGCCCTATGTGATGGACAGACCGAATTTGCGCTAATATGGATTCGAGCGTCAACGTAGTCTTACATGCAGCAAAAGGTCAGAAATGTAATTAATCAAGGAGACCACGACCCCGTAATGAGAAAAACTAAGCAAGGAGCAGGTATGTTATCTCTCTTTATATGTGCGGGTGCCGAATTCGAGATGTGAAGGGTATTTCTTTCTCCTAAAGCGGACCAACTCCCAAAGTTCTTTTAGCCATCGCCACCTTGAGGGTAACGGGAAAGGTGGCCAGTAATAAAAAGGACTATTGGTTTATTGCTATCATCCTGTCTCAGTAATCATCATTAGCCCTTTTACATCCCCACTGCAGGGGCTCAGACCTTCCTTATGGATGATTAAGGTCCATCCACTACGTCATTCACCGAGTTGCTCTCATTGTCAGTAAAAAGCTTGGGGATTACAGCTATAGGAGTTACCATTGTTACTGGGCCTCGCATTGTTGGCGGCGTTAACTTGGTTCTGTAGGGCGACCAACTGCGAGAGATGTACGGAACCTCCTGTTTGTGGTCTACCCGGCGATTGTGCTTGTGCTTGTCTAGAAATACATTAGATTAGTGAATAGATTTAATAACTAACTAACGAAATATTTGTTAATATAGAATCCATGGGGGGGGGGGGGGGGTTAGATAGAGAAGCAACCATAACAAGGTACGTATTTATACACGTCACTTACCAATGTGACTTAATTGATTGTAGTCGGATTTCCATGATGCCTATTTTCATGGAGAATTAAACAGAAATTGCCCACTGCCTCATTGATTCTGACTGATTAGGTTATAACCATTTAAGACAAGACTTAAGATCGCATGATGGATTATGCATGGTGGATTACAATTTAACCGTCTATTACAGAATAATTCATCATAAGCTCTTTCACGTCCCTACTGCAGGGACTCAGGCCTTCTTTGTGGATGAATGGTTTGGGATGATATCTATGATCCTCCACGCCGGATTGCGGATTGGAAGGTATTACCGACTACAAATACCACAATAAATTAAAGAATCATTGGGGAAAAGAAACTGTCAAATTTCTCCACTTCATTTTAAACCACTATGCTTTGAGGGTAGAGTTCAAAATCAATTGAGGAAATTTGACATATAATGGTAACTTGATGTAGAGCCCTGTGTACTAAACACAGACATCGTATTATAACAAGACAATAAAATTGAAAAAAAAATTTGAAACGTTTTCATCGTGTATATATTTAGTATAAAAGTTGTTTCATTTATTTATATAGTGCGTGTGAAAGTGTAGAATAGCACCAGTTCCTCTCGTCCCGTAGGTGTCGTACAAGGCGTCTAAGGGAACGCAGCCATTAGGAGATGGGCAGTAGCGTTTCCTAAGATCTTTGGTCCGCTGCGATTACCAACCAAGCATGACGATTATGACTATTTCCCATCATAAAAATGGATAACACAAAAATATATCGGCCTCTAGTCTCCGGCAGCCTGTACTATTCCTACTACTATTCCTGGTTACGGTAGAAACTACGGTAAAATCTTAAAAAGGTAGCGGGAAGCCGCTGGATGCGAGCAGCGCAGGACCTATCGTCGTGGAAATCTATGGGGGAGCACTATGCTCAGCAGGGGAGTCTTAGAGCTGATGATTATGAATGTGATGCTTACTGATAAAGCGGTTGGTATTGCAGTTCGTATGGCGTCTTCAACGGTTGTAGTTGTGGTGTGAGCAGGTACGCGGGGCTGAGGGGGGCGACTCCCCGCGCGCCCCCCACTACCGGCGGGAACACGCCCTGGCCGGACGGATCAACCAGCACGTTCTGATAGCCTGCCGTAACGCAATTTTTTTTTCTCTTTATTGCGAATAGCTAACAACTACATATTGTCAATAATATTAACACCCATCTTTAATAACCTAGAACAAGGCTTAGCTTAACTAAGAAACGCCATATATTAGTAATCGATAAGCAGATTAGTTTAATTGCATTTTTTTTTGACATATTTAGGAGTTGTCATATAGGCAAATGCTTAAAATTTCATTATGTGGTCCCTAGTCAATGGTGCAATGCATTTTTATCTTAGGCAATCCTTAATATTCTAGAGTTTGAGTGGCTCTTAAGTTTAGTGAATGCACTAAACTCATTGCATATTAAATTAAATTTCACAAAAATAAGTAAACGTGTAGTCAAATACGCTATTCACGACTTACTAATGTATCAGTCATTCATTGTGAATATATTATTAATATTACATTACTCACATTTTTTATGGGCAGGTAGAATTACAGAAGAGATTTTATCATCTAAGTTGCGTGTATAGTTTTTATTACAATAAAAAATTGAGAGTAATGTAATTTTAATAATATATTAATAATGAATGGCGTAGACAACTAGAATTAACTTACAGTAATTCTTAACATAGTGTGATGTTTGCAAGAACCAAGGACTATTTTTTGATGCATAACGAGGAAGCATTAAAAAAAATAATTACTTGTCACTAGATGGCAGCATTATGAGGTCTTCTGAAACTCATTAAACTTCATTCAAAAATAATTTTGGCAATTTTATTGTAAGATTTCAAAAAAGAATTACTATATGAGGGGGAAGACTGAAGGAAAGATAAGTTTTGTGAAAAATTATAAGTGTAAGAAATTGTGAATGCTGAGAGATTGAGAAAAAGAAGAATTCGTTCTGACGTATAATTAGAAAACTGCAAGTGACTGCTTATTCAGGTTTCTTAAAAAAATACAGCATATTTTTCAATAATCTCGAATAGAAAAAATGGAACCCTTATAGAATCATTCACGTGTCAGACTAGCAGAGTTAATTTGTTCTGAAGAAACTAGACCGATTGAGTTAAAATTTAGTATTCATAAGTAAAATAGGGAATAAGAGACGGATTTGTAACCTAAAGCTGATTAAAAGGGTAATTAGGGAAATGTAATATTTAGAAACTTTGCTTTTATGCCATATTTATAAAGGCTATAGTTACGTTATTGACGTCAAGTGGTTAACTAACCGTTGATCACGTTGTGTGGGAAGCCGGCAGCGTTGGCTTGAGGAGCTGCGGCCACTATATACACGGGCTGGTAACCTCCGATGGTACCTGGCCTGAAAATTAAACACAAAAACTATTTCATTGTTATCACTATCGTATCATCTAATATCGTTATCGTATTTCAAATTAAAAGTATATCATAGATCCCTATATAGATAGTATAAAACAAAGTAGCTTCCCGCTGTATATACGCTGAGATTTTTAAACTGCACACCGGAATATAATGCAGTCTTCATCAGTATACTGAGTAATTTAAGAGGGAGGTTTTAACTACCAATAATACAGGACCACGCGCACGCGCTCGAAGGCACTGTGAAGTTAGTTGAATTGCAGTCAGCGAAGTATTAAAGACGACTATTGCATAATTATGAAACGTTTGTGGTATTTACGTTAATTGGCAAGATCGATAGGAGAATCGCTGATGAATTGTGAAATTTTGAACAGAATCGTTGAAGATAACAGTTGTGTATAAAATGTACAGATTATATATGTTCCAGATATATATTCCATATTATATTTCAGATTATGGAGACCGGAATTTAAAACGGGTTTACTCTCAAATTTTTTACATTTTATGATATTGTGGAGAAAAATAAAGAAATATTATTATGTATTTCATTATTATTTGTACCTATATCCAGGCACTGGCATGTGTACAATGAAGACACGTTGTCCCGGCACTAACCCGGGTAGATTTGGTGCGACAGGGTTCTGTAACATAAAGTTTCTTTTTCAAAATAATATCATCATTTCAGCAATACCATTTAATGAGACAATTGTTTAGTTATAACTTCTGACGTAAAAAGGGTGAAGAGAGACTAAAAAATTTAAACAAAGATATTTTACCAAATTTTATTAAGCGTTAACTCAATTTCGCAGGTCATCGTTTCTGGAGATTATTTAAAATAAAATTAAGTAGTAAATATTTTTTATTGATATCTCTTCACAAACAAAATGTATAAAACTTATAACTACAGTTAATAAACCAACCATCCTTCAGCGTTAATTGGGAAATTGGGACCTAACGAGACTGTTTCTCAAGTACTCTTCACTTTTGGAGCGTTATCGATTAGTAGCTATTTTAGTGTTAGGGGAAGATTGGTACCATTCGTACACGGGAACCCTTCATACGGTAAAAATAGTTTCTTCTAAAGAAGAGACATAAATTGAAAAAGTTCAAAAACACGTTACGGGCTCACGATATTGAAAGTCAGAACACTGTCAAATGATTATGATATTATATAGTTTCAAACGTAAATGTTATGTTATGAAACTGGATTGGTTGATATAGAATGAATACACGGTTTTCGTAAAAAAAAATAGTTTGACTTAAGCTTAAGCGTTGACAAGTTTAAGGCCAATGAAAACGATTGTTCTAATTATTTTGCTGTCTTATTTAGTTCCCCTGCTCATGTACGATTGTACTCCGTAATAGGGGTAGATTTGGACATTCGTTTGCTTTTGGTGAAATTCAATCCATTCATTTAATTTGCTAGATATAGACTTTGAACGTTTTAAATAAGGAGTGGAAAGTATGATTTATGTTTTAATAAGTGATTGAATAATCAATCTTTGATTATCAATTTAAAAAAAATATATAAAAGTGTACGAATGGTGCCGATCTTCCCCTACATATAAGGTAGTGTTGCCTAATGACGTTGTCTATTTTTTATTAAAGTGCATGACGTACTAATTTACGCAACATTTCATTTCAGTTATTCAGTCTATCACAGAGTTGCAATTGAAATCTATCTTACTTGGTATTTTTGTTCGAAGCTTTTAAATAATAGAGGCTAGTATAAGCCGGCGATACTTTAGTATATGTTAATAAAATTAAGGAAAACATTCTATAGTGTTACGACTGCAGTTACAGACTCAGGGCGGAGGAGATCATGATAATGAAATTTTGTTTCTATATATAAAAGAAGATAAATGACTGCGTCAAATCAGTATATTTGCCCAAGATCCATTAACCCCCGGTTTCAATAACCAAAAAACTATCCGTTTTTGCTACCATCCGTAGCATTTCCTACCGATGGTAGCAAAAAAGTGTTTCAATAACATACCATTGGTAGGTAAAGCTACCGACGGTGTGCTACTAACGGATTGATCTGATACTGATAACCGTTCGTAGGCAAAATGTATGAAAATGGCGCAAACAGGTGTTTCAATATCTTTCGGTAGAGCTGTCAAACTTACTATCCGTAGCTTATCTGTCAAATTTGCCTACCGGCCATTTTCCGTCGGTTATCGTAAAAATATTTATAAATGACACGTTTTTCCTTGTTAACTAATAGAAAAATAACAGTTTTTCATTAAAAAATTAATATTGTAGAAGAGTTTGATGTGTTTTGTGGTTCCAATTAGAAGAATTTAAGTTGTAATCATGCCAATGTTTGTACCTTTAAGGGCTCATACTACCAATTAATCATTGCTCCAGATGCTTTCTACAATATGTTTCTGTTGAAAAACTTGATGATTTACCTCTATATAATTATGAAAAACCTTGTTCTGATGAAACTGAATTTGCCACCTACTTGTACCAAACTTATACACGTTACATTAGTTTATACCCTTTATTTTTTATTAAACACTGATATTGATTTAATTCTTAATAAAACCCAATTTGGATATAACTTATTTATTTTACAAATAAAAAACAATTCATAAAAAACTACATAATTTTTACATTATTCCATTGCATTTTTCTACGTTTGTTTTACGATTTGATACAATCATTCCACTTTTTCTAATAACCATTCATTTATCATCCTATGTCAATAGATCACAATTGTTCACTGTCAAATTCATTAATGTTATCTTGCAAATTCAATATGTATAGTACAAATCACTTTATACAATTAACAATTTATAATAAAGGTGAACTCTATATAAAATTCCCGCTAAGCTTCTACGGAACATAAATCAACTTTACTTTTTGGCATAATTAAAGGCAAAGGGATATAGCACATACAACCTAGTCTAGAGTGACAATATTCACATTGAGGTTCACTTGGACGTTTTAAATGCTTTTTTTGGAGCAAAAATTGAAATATATTAAAAAATGGTGAGGTATGTTAAAGTAACACGTTCGCGTTCTTGTACCTACTAAATTGACAAAACACTGCTCATAACCATGCACCGTACCATTTCAATGAACTGTGTATTGCACACGTTTATTATATTCGAAATTTAATTCGAGATAAAAAAACTTATATAAACAAATGATGTTATTTTAGGGGTTGCAAACATTTTCCAAAAGGTTCTAATTATAATTTTATTTTTGCAAATAATAATACGGAAATAAGATGTATAGTCTTATTTTTTATCGACTTCAATGAAAGAGAAGGTTTCTTCATTCAAGTGTAACTAATTTTGTATAACAATGTGGGGATAAAAATGTAAGATTTGTTGACATTATCCTATAAGAATTTCATTACTTTTTCAATTTTAAGTACTTTAAATTGTAAATCAATATCGAATAAAATACTTGTACAGTAGGTGGCAAATTCAGTTTCATCAGAACCAGGTTTTTCATAATTATATAGAGGTAAATCATTATGTTTTTCAAAAGAAACATATTGTAGAAAGCATCTGGACCAATAATTAATTTGTAGTAAGAGCCCTTTAAGGTACAAAATTGACATGATTACAACTTAAATTCTTCTAATCTGAACTACAAAACACATTAAGCTCTTCTACAATATTATTTTTTTAATGAAAAACTGTTACTTTTCTTTTAATTAACAAGGGAAAACGTGTTATTTATAAATATTTTTACGATAAATCATACTAAATAAAAAAAAGTTTAATTCAATGAGCCAAATGTTCCGAATCGCTGTTTCTTGCCTGCAGCATAAAATATTTCTATCCTATTTTTATCTAAAAAAAGGATTTTTAGTTCAAGTAAAAAAATTACTAAAAACTTTTAAAGAGATAAATTTAAGCTATTTGTTGTAATGGTAACTCTTTTGTTTACATCAGAATTCCATTTCAGACGATAATTTGTTTCACAATAACACCACTTTTAAGAACCTAACCATATAATAAATAAGTCATAATAATTCCAAAACAAATTTCAAATTTAGTTTCGGTACGTAATTAATCAGTTCACCTCTTTCCTATTGATGTCTCTGTCTTCCTTCTTACGATTTCGATTTTGTCCAAGAAATTATTAAATGTTAAAGACCAACATTTCAGTAGAATCATAATATTACCTAAGACAAGGCTGTATGGAAAGAACCCTTTTCCTCGAATTATATGATTACAATTTAAAAAAATGAGCTACCGACAACCGTTCGTAGTTGGTAGGCGCCTACCGATGATTGTGAAACGCAAAAACGAATGTTTGTCGGTAGCTCAAAAAACGGTCGGTAGCTGCTACCGATGGTTGTCGGTATATTATTGAAACCGGGGATTAATGTTTACAGTCCAATGCACCTGCTGCTCTATTACCGGTCAGTTGCACAAACTTCCATTAAGGATTTATGTCGCTTTTAAGATCTAATGAATGTCAGATTTATATGGGTAATGTCGGTTTAAAGTAATGACATTTTAAATGGATGTTTATGCACTGGCTGTAAGGAGATAAAAATTACATCTTACCTGTTGTGGAGGTTGTTGTGGCTGCTGTGCCCCTGGTATCAGCTCCACCTCGCTGTCCGGCTCCAGGGTTTCTAATCGAGATGGCACACCATTCGGATCGTTTGTTGCTGCTGTAAAAGATATAATATCCAGAGCTTTTTGGTGGAATTAAAAGTATTTGTTTTAGGTCAAGAGTGCCTAGCATTCCGGTAGTGGGATCGTCAAGGCCAGGTTGCGGCACACACCTCTTGGTATGAAAAGTGACCGGGCCCGGGAAGGCCATTATCGGAGTCACGACTAAGGGACGGTTTACCCATGACTGGTCTGGTTATGCTGAGTTGGAGATGGGTAACCGGGGCTATAGGGGAGGAGGATTCACTAGAGTTTAGCCCAGGTGAATTCCTCTATTAGATAGGTTAGGGTAGGAGATGCCCAGTCTTATTCTTGATGAGGGGCAGTCTGGCGGATTAAAGTGCTCGCCGGGCATTGCACGCCCTTTGTCCTCTCTGGGGGGTTAGACTTGAATGTTCCTGAGCCTTTCCTCTAACACGTGGTAGGACCCGGCCTGGAAAAGAGGTTTGTCATAACGGGGACGGCATGTGCTGGACTTAGGGCCGTTACCGCGCGTCGTTCCCCGTGAAGAGGGACATCGCTGAGTTTTAGTGGGTATACCCCTGCTCTTTGATCAGCCCTCATTCTGGGGGTTGGTCTGCAGAAGAGAGTCCCGCATAACTCGTGGATCCCGCGTAGGGTGAAGCGAGTACGCGTAATGCATTTCTTACAGTCAAAAAAAAGTCAAGAGCTATGTACCAAATCATATTAAAATACCTTGGTCTTAATTTTGAAAGTGAATATTTTTAAGGTATTTTAATTGTTGACAAGTGATTATGATAGTCGAAAATAACGAAATACTTCTGCAAATCTACGGCGGTAAGGTGTAATATGAGAAATAATTTTCATTTTCAAACTTGCGTCATTATTTAAAAATTATTAAATATTTATCGATAACAAACTCACCTTGTTTTTGTTGTGTCTGGCTATAATAGTTGGCAACATCAGGATTTTCTAAGTAATATTCGAACCTGAAATAATGATGAAAAAGATTACAAAAGGTTTTGATAATTAACTTCACTAAAGAGTTCTTATTTTAGGAAGCGGAGTAATGACTTTTAGGAAAACAGTCATTTAGTTTACGAAATGGAGTCTAGCGGAACTGAGTAGTGCAAGGCTGCATTAGCTGAGTGTACGTAGACGTGTAGGCAATGTGCTTTGTTTCAACGGTTTATTTGATTGCACACCCTTTCGATGGCACACGATGCAATTCTGTCGTAAGATGAGAGTAAGCACACGAATTTCTGTGGGTTATCATAATGTCGAGGTTCATAACTCTCACGACAAGCCTCATGATCAGTCCTTTTACGTCCCTACTGCAGAGGCGCAGGCCTTTCTTGTGGATGATTAAGGAGGATGGGCCATGGTCCTCCACGCTGGCCCAATGCCTCGGATGGCATTAACGACTGCAAATGCAACCGGGATCAACGGCTTAACATGCCTTCCGAAGCACGAAGTAGCTCGAGATAATAATTTCGTTACCCATCTCGTGACCGGCGCTTAATCAATACGCTACTGAGCTGCTGGATAAGCTTAAAAATGCTTAACAATAATCCTATAATTGGTTCAAAGCAAATAAAAGCAAATCAGTTATTTAGACATCTATCCAAGATCATTTTCACCGGACAATAAAAACTCTTCGTTTGCTTGTACGATAGAAAGCCAACGCCCCTTTAGGGTGGCGGTAGCACTTTGAATGTATTTTCGTTACCTTAAACTTTGATAATAGAAGTGGATTTAATTTGTGTATACACGTTAAGTTAGCATGCATCATATAGTATACAATTGTGAGCGGTTTTATTTATAAATTTAAAATACAGACGGTTGTATCTGCTGCAGTTGTGCCGGTACATGTTGCCGGTACAGGCGGTTAGGCGTCGGTGGAGCTGCACCGACCACAGCGCATGCAACTGCCAACACGTACTGTAATGTGAAAACATCATAAACATTCAATTTTTCTATTAACAAGATGTAAACACACTTCTGCTTCAAATTTCTTTAGATATTGAATTTCATATACAAATAATACATATATTTTAATTAACAACCCAATGGACAAACAGTGTATCTTTTCTCTTTGAATATATTTTAAGGATAGCGAATACGCCTGTGTAAATTATAGCCTATGTTACCACAAACAAACAAAGTTAATGACTGTACCTTTTTATGATATTAGTATAGATGATATCAGAAAACTTAAAGCATCTGACAGAGGCAATTTTTATGTACCTTTTCTCTCATAGAAAGAAAGCAAAAAAGGGTTCTGGTTTATTGCCGAAACCATATAACATTTTAGAGTATTACTTTCATTTAACCTAATTTAAATAAAGTTTAACCCTCTAACGTTCAGTTGCACAAACGTGTGGCATTACCCATATTTGACATTTATAAGAACTTAAAAGCGTCATTAAACCTAATGGACGTTTTTGTAACTGACCGTATGATTATTAATTTTGTGTCAATCTAAGGCGCTAATAAACTACTCATTTACAATGCAACGTCGGATGCATGAGTGAGTAACCTCCGTCGAGGTCTCCTAAGGTCGAAACGCGGAAAATGTTACGAAATCTGAAGAACATCGCGAAATTCGTCCACTTAACACGCAAACGATGGTGTAGATTATTGGAACCCCATAAGAATACTGAGTAATCCAAATAAATATCTTAAAGCCTGTCGTAACTTTGTGATTAAACCACTATTTTATCCTTAAATTAGCTATGGTACATATTATAATAAGGTAAAAGTTTCTCTCACAAAAACAACTTTTATCTACTTGTCTAAAAGTCAAAAATTTACCGATATTATCAGTAAAACAGACAGTGACTGTTTAAAATACTAAATTTAGTTTACTTTGTGCAAAACAATTGCAGAATTTTTAGGTATTCATACTATTTGTTTTATTTTCAAAATCTTAAATGAAATGTTTAAATAATTTGAATTAATTCAATATTTTATTAAATATTTTGAGATTTTCTTGAAAAATGTAATAAGGACATTTGTAAATTATTAGAATTACCAAATTAAAGTACGTTTTAAACTCACGCAAAACTTTATAGTATTTCAACCACAAGCCATACCTACCAAATGAACTAAGTAATTAGTTATCGAATATTATAATTATAACTTTTTTTAAAACTTATATGTTTGTATTATCATTGCTCAAATGTTTTTTTAAAGTTCAATTTATTATCTATCGAAAACATGGATTTGGCAAAGGTACACTACAACTGTAATAATTGTCATCAATTAATAAAAAAAATCTATAACCCACGTCATTTATAGATTATGCACAGTTTCTAATTGAAATAAACGATATTCTTGGAGAACTGAATTATTCAATAGTTTAGCAATAATTCATCGGATGGACAAAGGCGTTTCTAGCATTCCTGTGCCCGTAAATGAAGTGAAGATGACCATATAATTGTTTTGCTGGCGTTTATTCAAATATATATACTTAATTGTGTATTTAAGTATGTTAAAAATCCTATTTATGTCGACCTTTATTAACGTTTTACGTAACAAAGTTAATTTATTACGATGTCATATCCTCAATATTTATGTTTACTTTACAATGTAGTCCATTTTCCATTGTGACTGGTTTGGCTTTCTTCAAATGTGACGCCTCATAATTATGGTTAAACAGAAATGTTGCAGGTAAAATTCTTGAGATGAGGTGCAAACCATATCCTTTCGCAAGTCGGTATTTAGTGAACTGTTGATTGTTCTAACTTGATCCGTTGCCTCGCGTACAATTTGAATAATTTTAAGCATTAAATAAAAGCCCGACAATATAATTTGAGGACATGTGTAATTTAACACGCGGCGGATGTTAACTCGACAGGCGCGCGTTTGTTTTCTTTTGACAGGAAACACAATTCTTCTCCATGGAGAACCTTGAGTATAATAAGCACTCAGGTTTTATAGTATGTTAATATTTAAACTATACATCCTTTTGTTTTAAAGGTGTACCTGCCTTTGTACCGACCGACTCAGTCGTAATATAGATTACGATCTTCTTTCTTCCTAAAATAACAAAGAACCAAAATGCGCGTGCGTGACATTTTCAACTGTCGTCACTCAGAATCAACCCAGGATAGATATAATCATCTTATTAAATCACACCCATGCTGGTAAAACCTGTTAACTGACAATTTTCGCAAAAATATTTAAATACTTTATTAGATATAAAATAACAAACTGCAACACTGCTGCACTCGTAAAACTTATAATGTTTATGTAAACATAGTCAGTTTATACGGCCCACTTAAGAATGTCTTGGACCTATATCGAATATGTTTGCAGTACCTACAAAACTTTTATACACTTTCATGGTATGAATAATCAATTGTTGGCTAAGAAAAAAAAAAACTTTCGTCCTAAAGTCAGAACATATTCCTACTAAATTAAATTTATGACCATTGTTTTTAACCTAAATATCAATATAGCATTGTGAATGTAAACTCGTAATATAATATTCGCTCAGACATTTTTTTTTCAAATTTTCTATTAAAATTAACGCCAAGGTAACTCTAAAATTCTTTTTTTTTTCAATTTCTCATAATTAGAGTCTTCAAGGTGATTTAAAGTTGCACCGTCTTTGAGACCCGAGACAATATAGAAATTAACTTTTCTATTTTGTCTCGGATCTACTTGTGGTACCTTTGTTATCTCGGATAATTCATAATACAGGGGCTTCAGTTACTCATCTTGGTATCTGAGTAATGTATATAATATTATCTAATAATAATAATATAGTTTATATAAACAATGTACAAACAAGTGTGTGATGGAGAAATTATACATAAAAATACTTTTCACTTTTTATTCACCACACCATTATCTTTATTAAATTGTTTCACTTACTGGTCTATTTATTTGGACTTATTGTGTACATACAGCCTACAGAATTCAACATCTGTGACAGTAACTAAGAGTACGTTTATAAACTATTCTTCATGTTAATATGAAAACTTTATTTACATTTGTAAGAGATAATAATATAAATGTAACTTAAATGTATAACTATCAATAGTAGAATTAAAAGCAAAATGTATGCATATAAATCCATTTGCTTTTCGATAAAGGCAGTGTTTAAGACAAAAACATTTGTCAAAGTTAATAAAACATTAAACTAAAGTTCAATTTTACCTATTTAAAAAAAACTTGAAAACTAACGAACTCCGCACTTTGACACTTTGGAAAATGAAATCTATTTTAGCATCTGTAAAGTGTAAGATATTAACACCATCTGCGTTTAGTTTGGACGATGATGTATGATAAGCTGTGTGATCTCATTCTTAATCCAATATGGAAAATCATTAAATTCGTTATTTTTATTGCATTTCTACAATATGGGTATTAAATTAAATGGCTTGTTGAGAGTAACTCGAAATGGAATGTGATGTTATTCTAAATCCAATATGGCGGAATATCCAAGATGGTGAGAAGTTATTATTTATGCACACCTGCAATGTGGGTATCAAATGAAAGGGCTTGCCGAGAATAATTAATAAAATAATGTGACATCACTCTAAATCCAATATGGCGCACTATTGAAGTTTTTTATGTTTCAAAAACAATTACGAAATTAACCGGCAAAACGACTTAGCCAGCTATAACTAAAAATTAAAAATAACATTCAAAGAAAAAGAAAAACTTTTTAAAGGTTTCTTTGAACACCAAAATTTAAACGCTCTAAAAAGAAGAAAATAAAGTTTTGCTTTTAAATTTTCTCTACCAATTTATAACTAAAAGTTTGTATGAATGCAAAATATGGCGGTGCGGTAATATCTGAGCACAGCACCGAAAGAACACGCTGTTTAACTTAGTTTTTTGGTTTTTCAAGGTTATCGTCAAATTTAGCAGCAGAAAATCTAAATCTAGACTAGTGAACAATTCGCAGCCACAATTACCATTCGTTTGATTTCAGTTTGTGTCACGAAAAAATAATAAATGTCAGTTTGGATCAAGTAGCTTAGTATGAGTTCTCACGTTCTCGTTACAGAACTCGTTAGATATTAGTATGGGTTTCTGTACATCTTTGTAGCGGTAACTATTAAGAATTCGGAATATTAACGTGATTTACTTAAGAGCTTGTATAATAAGTAGCTTGGTGGTGTAGAGGATAAGCGCCGCGGCCCGCGATCGTTGTTGTTAAGCAACTTTCGCGAGGGTCGGTCACGGGATTGGTGACCAAAAAATTATTATCTCCAGCTACATCGTGCTTCGGAAGGCACGTTAACCCTCCAATCCGCATTGGGCCAGCGTGGAGGGTCATGGCCCATCCTCCTTAACCATCCATAAGGAAGGCCCGAGCCCCTGCAGTGGGGACGTAAAAGGGCTGGTGATGATGATGATTACATTTATAAACATAAACAAATAAGAAAGATATTATAAATATTGTTTAAACGCCCTTACGTTTCTCGCTACCGCTACTTTTTTTTTATCATTTGATAAAGATGATTTTTTGATATCAATGTTATTAAACTTTAGTGACAATATGTATTTTTATTTTTTGGAATTATGTTGACAATTTTGTATTTCTTATTTAGTTTAATCTTTGGTTAATTTAATTGACATGTATGACGTAATATAATAACGTGCACGTCGTCCTGACGACACAATATGCTGGGCATTTAAAAATTATTAATAACGTGTACAACCGTGTGTAACGTGTATTATATATACATACTTTACATACGATACATACATACGACATATTTCTTGCTTTTCATTTTATTTCTGTTACTTTCTAGTTTATTTGTTTTGTTTCTTTTAGTTTATTTAATCTTAAACAGTTATAATTTGAATGTGTCGTTGGAAATGCAAATAAAGTTTTTATTTTATTTTATTAGGGTGGCTAACTGCTTGAATTACAAAGTAACTTACAAACTATTTGATGAGAGCAAATGACAAGCCTCCACAGATAGCATTATTATTATTATTATTATACTTCTTTTTAAAAATCTACTTATACAACGACAACGAATGGATAAATGATTTAACACTGTCATTTACAAAAACGGAAAATGACAAAAGGGATGTAAGTGCGATTGTTAAATTATTTAAGGCACTTGACGTTGAAGAATAATTTATTTGTATCTGAGAAGGCTAAACAAGTATAGGAAAATCACTGGCTTAGACGATAAGCATCTCGAAGAGAAGTAGGGATGCCGCTCCCGTGTATGACACTATTCAGGAAATTACTAGATTGCATATCTACTTACATACTTGTGCTGCGTTACCTTCATGAGAGGTTTCATATAAGTGCGTGTAGTTCTCGCTGTTTGATATGAATGTGATGAAAATAATATACAAAGGTTATATTCATATTTATAGTAAGTTTCGGTTACGACCTCCTTGGCTGAAGGGCCCGCACGCCAGTTTCAAATGCCATCACAAAGGTCCCGGGGATTCTCGGTCGGGTAAATGTATAAAATAAACTTCTCGGTGTTTTTTTAAAGATTTAAATAACATATGTAAGTAAAAGAATTTTCAATAAATTTCACTACCTTGAAACAAACAAACTCTAAGTTTGTTTGTTTCTTTATAACTAACTTTACCTGTTTATAACATTATACAGAGTTGGAGGATATCAATATTTACTAAACAGCACATACTATAAATACAGCTTTCTTACGTGTCCGGTTCAATCAAGATTAAAAAACGGTAACAGTTGGAGTATTAGTCCTCGCTGCTATTAACTGTTTTTAAATCTTTACCGTTCTTAAAGAGTGTATGAAAAGAATCGTTAATGTCGAGGAAACAAATGCGTGTTGAGACCGTAGTCCACAAGGGATTGTTTGTGATACTAAGGATTACTAATGAATTCTCACAATCGATGTATTATATAAATACATCAACAATCTATTCTGATAGATCAGCTTGTTATTTGGAATGTTGTTTATTAATTTTGTTCTGCCACATAATTTAATTATTATATAATTTAAGGTCCGTTAAAATATTACCGAAATAATCACATAAAATACATTCATAGTATTTTTAGCTAAAAATAATAATATTAAACTCGATTTCTAATCTGAACATGGAACCTGTTAAGGGTCCGAAACGACGATAAAACTAAATACAAACGCGATGAAACCGTTTAAAAGTTGTTTCATTTATGGATAGTGCGCGTGAAAATATAACAAATCAATATGTTACCTATAGATTAAACAATTGATATTTAAGTCAGAATTATATTTATTTTTATTAAAATGGTATCGTATTTTAATTAATTTATTAAACGACTAGCTCTCTTGCTGCGACTTCGATCAAGTTATAGTATAATGTAGCTTCCTATTTTTCGCTTACGAATAATTTTTATCACCAGATCAGTATTTTCTCAGATTACTTCCAACAAACAAATAAACAAAAACTAGAACTTCTTAATATATATTTGTATAGACACTAATACATTTTTTTTCTATCAAACAGCAATTCCGATAGTCTTCTAGTTGTATACACGTCCATTAAGGTTTGATGAGGACTTTGTTAGTGTCGTTGTTAGTGTCACTTTAAGCTAATGTCAATTTTAATGGACATTAGTGCAACTGGGTGTTTGTGTTATTCCTATTTGACGTAAATAATATGTCAGCATTACGTAATATTCAACCCATCGTCGGGAGGAAGATGGGACTAATTAGTATGTGACATACATCAAACCTTCACCTACTTGCGCCCGTAACACGTAAAAGTAACACGTCATAATAACATCATTCGTTTGTATTGCACACGAGGCAACACGAACTCTAAAGGATTTTAGGATTGTGTCGAAGATAACCTCCGTTTCAATTGGGATGTTGCCTATAAGTGAATATACAAGTTTCTGTTATATATTTGATAGAATAAATTTTGTTATACTAATATTACCTTTGCTTGACAAAATAGGGGTCATAATTTACAAAGAAATGTTTAAATTATTAAAATTAACAACTTTCAATTCATTTATAGAGTAGCATTTACAGAGACCCCTGGGGTCTACATACACGAGGGATTCAACGGGGGTCTATGTTGGCGTGTAATAAAAATAGGGCGCCAATTTCCATCGTTAGATCTTCATATTTTGGACGATTTTTGGGAATATGGTAAAAATTTAGCAGCAGGGGGTCCACCGAAACCAGTAAATTTTTTGTAATGGTCTACAAGAGTAGCTCGGTGGCGTAGTGGATAAGCGCCGCGGCCCGCGATCGTAGTCGTTAAGCAACTTTCGCAAGGGTCGGTCACGGGATGGTCACCAAAAATTATTATCTCGAGCTATTCCGTACTTCGGAAGGCACGTTAAGCCATTGTTCCCAGCCGCATTTGCAGTCGTTAATACTTTTCAATCCGCATTGGGCCAGCATGGAGGGTCATGGCCCATCCTCCTTAACCATCCATAAGGAAGGCCTGAGCCCCTGCAGTAGGGACGTAAAAGGGCTGGTGATGATGATGATTACATTCATAAACATAAACAAATAAGAAAGATATTATAAATATTGTTTAAACGCCCTTACGTTTCTCGCTACCGTACTGAGTTGTGACGTAACTTAGCTTGAATTCACAGGGAGTGTTTTCTCAGTACCGTAGCTCCGAAATTAAAAATAATAATATATTCTGTATTGCATGCTACACAGGACATATTACAGCGAAGCTAGAGAAAGAGAGAGAATAGAAAGGAACATTAATAATATTCTTAACGAAAAATACTTAAAAAATCCACTCTGGGTTGGGACTCGAACCCTTAGCCATTCGTAATCGGGTCGACTGCTATAACCATTGAACTACCCAAGACCGTTTTTTTTGACGCTGAGAAATGCGTTACGCGTACCCGCTTCACCTTGCGCGAGCTCCACGGGTTATGTGGGACTCTCCCCTGCGGACCAACCCCCAAGTGGAGACTGGTCAAAAAACAAGGGCCTAACCGCTAAAACTCAGCGATATCTCTCACTGCGGGGGAATGACGCCCGGTAATGGTCCCCAACGGGATCACTTCCCGCGCATGAGCTACCCAAGATTTAACCGGACTGACGAATTTTAATAGCTCCTGTTACTATTTCGCTACCACAGAACGTATTTTCTTCTATGTTCAGACAATCCACCTAAACAGCCGAAATATTTTTTTTTACAAATATTTAAATTTATAAAGGCTATTTATTTATAATGTAAAACAATAGTCAACTAGTCTATACAAATTACTTCTGATTAAAATCTATGATTTTAACTATAGATGTTACGTATACAAATTTTTTACAGCAACATAAAAAAAATATTGTCTCTATTTTATTAGGATTATAGTCGACTAGTGGCTGCCAGCGACTTCTTTATTTCTTTTCCATTATTTCTTCGCTCCTAATAGTTGCAGCGTGATGTTATATAGCCTAAAGTCTTCCTCGATAAATGGTTTATTCAACACAAAAATAATTTTACAATTCGAACCAGTATCCTGAGATTAGCACGTTCAAACAAACAAACAAACTCTTCAACTTTGTAATATTAGTATAGATATTCGACTAAGGTTAAATATACTACAGTATATTTTAAGGGCGGAACCGTATGAACAAAACTTCAAGGAACTGACGATGATGTTGCCTGTGGTTATGATCTATTTAGAATTCCTTAAAGATTATTATTATTACTTTCAAAATTTAGCTAGTTTCGGTGGACACCGTATAGACCATATTCATAAAACTGTGAAGATAATATTGGTCCATCTAGACCAGTGATTCCCTAAGTGGTCCAGGTGGACCTCCAGGGGTCCACGAGGTATTCAACAGGGGGGTCTACGTTGGCGTGTAATAAAAATAGGGCGCCAATTTTCATCGTTAGATCTTCTACAGCAAGGGGTCCAACGAAACCAGCAAATTTTTTGAAATGGTCTACGAGAAAAAATTGTTTGGGAACCTCTGCTCTAGACCAATTGAAAATCACGGATTTATACTAATCTATTTTTTTTACGTTGAAAAAATGATTTAAATTGATAGCGTAATTAATCTCCGTTACAATTATTTGGGGACTTACGTTTGAAAATTTGTTATTGCATTTGATAGCAATTTTTTATATGATTATAGGCTCTGTAATATCACATCAGAGTCGTACAGGCCGGCACGTGAAACAGTGGGGCAAAGCTAGTGCACAAATATTATTATAGACATCATAAATAATAATTCTAGTTATGTCGACAGTCGTTTGCTTGCGGTTCGTGTGAACGATCCGAGAAACTAAGGAAATAAAGAGTTTTGTAATACGAAAGCCATAATTTCCATTTATGTAAAATGTACACGTCACGAACATAGATGTTTTAAATATTTGTGTGTGTGTGTGTGTGTGTGTGTGTGTGTGTGTGTGTGTGTGTGTGTGTGTGTGTGTGTGTGTGTGTCTGTGCGTCAGGGTTTGTCTGTTTGTGTATTGAAATAAGTTGGATAAGCACCTATACACATTATATTTCATTATACCTCGTGTGTTCATTAGTTTTGGGACAAAATAAAAGTTGCGCAACTTTTTAATAATCAACTTATATTTCAAAAATTTTCAGTAACCATTAAATAGATAATAATCAACAATAAAATATATATTTTATACAAAATGTCCGCCTTTGTTTTTAATATAGGCCCTTGGACGATTTGGCCTGTCATCAATGGCGGCACGAATCTTTTCTAGCGGAATTCGCCTTGCTTCTCGAACAAGGGTTCGCTTCAGTGACTCCAGCTTACGAAGACGATCGTTTATTAAGTGAACTTTTCTACGACTATAGGCCTTAACCTTAAAAGCGTATTTCAGTTTTCTGTTCACTGAAACGCTCTTAGTCTGAATAGCGAATTTCTTCTGAGTGTGACATGGATTTCGGCGAAGTCGCTTTCGGATGATTTTGATGTTCGCAGGCGTCCTCAAAGAGCGTGGCCGACCACTCCTTTGGCGATCTTGCACAAAATTTGTCTCTTTGTAACGTTGTATTGTGTAATAGACCAAGTTACAGCTTACAGGAAAACTTTTTACCCCGCGGAAAATTTACATCGGTTTTTTCCCGCCTTAAATAGCGAAATGACAGTTGTACGTAATTGTTTCATTCCTTCCATTACGAGAAAATATAAATAAATGAGTTTGCGAAACAAATAAACTAAATTTAACATTCGAAATTCAAAATCGGTAAAATAATAAATAACAGCCAGTAACATTTTATTTTATTTTTTTCAGTAAAAAGATTGTCTTAAAACTTATGAATACACGAGGTAGAGCTTTCATCAGCGGTTATGCTATAAGTATTATAGTAATAAAGTTTTATGAACTGTACTGAATTCTCAAAACTATCTTTCTCATTCGACATTATAATCATTAAATCACACTGATAAATAATGGAGTGATTTAATTTACGTTGTTTTGATATTTTCAAACAAATTAAAATTAATCATTACCTAAAAATGTTCCTTCCATATACAAACATTCACTACTAAATTTAAGATATAACTATTTTATTACATTAAGAATCTGATCTTGTACAGAGTTAGGGGTTCGTTGACCTCCTACGCCATTTGGGGTCCAATAAACTTTGTCCTACGTTTGCTACGTGATAATGTAACAAAAATATGAATTCAACTTTTTTAAGTCAGTTTTTTGAATTTTTCAATTCAATTGAAGTAAGATCCGTCATTATTGTTCTTTTACCAAGCTTAAGCAATAAACACTGCCCAAGAAAATAACTAAACAATTACACAAAAAAACTATTTTACTACTACATTCTCAATGTGTTGCGTTCATTACTTTCCAAAAATACAACGTAAGCCTATGGAACAAATAGCTTCATTATAATTAAAGATCGTAACAGCTTTTAAATATATTATGTATAAAACGTAATGTAAACTTGTAGTGAATTGAGAAAATTTTAAATGTGCAATGAGGATGCATTATTTTATGGGAAATCAATAGTGTTTGAAAACAAAAAAGAATAGCTTTAATTTGACATCAATAATATCATAGTAAAATTTTGCTAATATTACAGTGTATAATACTGTAACGTCCGTGCACATTACTATAGGTCGGTTTACTCTTCGGACAATTTATGGTCAATGCTGGCCGTTAATATTTTAAATTATGACTTTTTCCATATTCGAATTCGCGTGTTCGTCTTTTGCCGGGTGATGATCTTTCTTTCTCAACGAGACCAGCATAGAGTGAGTATCATAGTATGTCATTGTAAGTGATTTTATGTTATATCAATTGCAAATAAAATCAAGAATGAGGAATTCTACCAGTTTTTCATTGCGCCACTCATCTCCACCATTAGATTTTAACCAGTAATTTTAATCAATTACAACCAATGCAGACATATTTATATTGATTAGTTATTGTTTGTATAGGTATTATATTCACTAGTTATTTGTATTAAATGTTCATACGCAGGTATTTGTCTCATCACATCACCAGCCCTTTTACGGCCCCGCTACAGGGGCTCAGGCCTTCCTTATGCATGGTTAAGGAAGATGGGCCATGAGTAGCTCGAGATAATAATTTTTTGGTCATCCATCCCGTGACCGACCGCTGCGAAAGTTGCTTAACGATTACGATCGCGGGCCGCGGCGCTTATCCACTACGCCACTGAGCTACCGACGGTATTTGTCTAACAATCAAAAATTAATGAAGAATGTAATGAGATGAATTAAAAAAATGTATCGGATATTTTTTGGTTAAAATTAAACATTTGAATATTTATGACGGTACAAAAAATGAAATCTTTATGACATAAAGTTTGTGATTGACGCTGACATTCAAAAGTTGAAATATGTTCTAGCGATCTAAAGCATTACTTACGAATCATCTGTTTGAGTTATATGGAAGGCATCTAATAAGCGTTAATTCTAGAAACGATTAACCAAACATAATAGCCTGTGACAGTTTTGAATTTCGTGCGACGATGTTTAATAAAAATAAAAATTATATATTTGTATTAGTAAGAAAGTCAGTGAAGTCCTGTCGATGTATTCAAACATGACCAAATGTAGAGTATCATGAGGATTGATTGTTCATATAACTTAGCAATGTATATTATAAAAAGGATTTTACGATTTGTCTTTAAAAATAACAAACTGGTGAGATATGTAAATACCTATTTACATATCTTGCTTTACCGTAGCTTTACAGTTTCTCTGTATACAATAAAAACCGAAACTTCTGAACCGATTTTCATGCGGCTTTCAATTACGGTTATTGTTTGATTAATGTACTAGCTATATGTTTGTTAATTTACAAACCTTAAATTATGAAAAAATATTTCTCCTCGAACGAAAATTCAGAAAATTTTGAATCGTTTTTGTAATTCTGTTAAGCGGTAAATTCACGAGATGTGAATGCTCGCAGGCAATTCTGCAGTCATGCCTATCAGATCTCGTTTCTATAGGTTTGTGTAATGATTGAGTCAGTCCTACACAAGCCAGACATGCCCGCTGCCCTATAGTAACGAGGTCTGGCAGACTTGCCCGCGGGTTTGCCGGAAAATTATATTTGTGCATAAGATGCAGTGTCAGATACTACCTCTGTTGACTCATAATTTATCTAAAAAGACATTTTTTTGGAGGACCAGCATGTCGAAACAAGACGACTAATCGTTTTCGGAGAAAAAGGATAGGTCTTCATATCTAAAGACAAAAGAAAACCAACGTGGTGTGTCAATAGGGATTTCTTACAAAATGCAGGTCAGTGAGACGCGGGAGGCAACGGCGCGAATCCTCCGCGATCTGGGGCTGTAATTACTGAATTGCTCGAATGTGTCATCGTGTGCGACAGTGTGGCGCAACGACCACTACACCAACCACGAGACTGGTGGTTACACTGTGTGACATGAGGCAACGGACGTTACTAGAGATGCATTGTTTTCTTTTCATTTACTACCGAAAAAGATAAATACCTGTCGGTTAAGATACTTAACTGGTTAATAACTTTAATAATTATAATAACTTATTGAATAGCGATACATTCTGTTATATACCAGGACCTGATGACAATTTCTTATATATTTTTCTTTTAAATATTTATCAATATTCCATTGTGATTACTTAGATACTTAAAAATGTGAAAAATAACATAAGTCAAGGTAATCTATAAGCCCTGGCTAGTTATTTATTTATTTATTGAACTTTATTGACCAATAAAGATGGTACAAAAGGCGGACTTAATGCTAATAGCATTCTCTGCCAGTCAACCTTTGGGAAAACAGACAAACGCGATGGCGGTACAGAGCAATAAAAATAAAAAACTACAACAACAAATACTAAACTAATCATGAACATACTACAACATACTTAAAATATAAATAACATTACACATAATTACATACGTAAATAAATACACACACACACACACACACACACACACACACACACACACACACACACACGTCAATACACAGATGATGATGACAATCTTCACAAGCCTTGAAACAGAAAGGAGTGGACTTTTTTTTTGAAAATGTATTTATTTGGCGATCTTCTGATATATAATATCATAATAGTTATATAAGTATTATGATATTATATAACTATATTTCATCTGTGAATTTCACTTAAACTTTGTGACAAACAAGGAATAATTAATTTTTATAGAATATATATATATATATATATATATATATAACTTTCATATATATTATTAACTTGTTTTATAAGTTTAGACAATGGACAACTTTTACCCCTGTTATTAGGTTAGTTATTATGCAGTGTCAGAATCTGTTATCACAGGACAAATAATTTCAAATTCGTTAATTGTCCGCAGTGTATAAGTAAAGTCAGAGTAATTCGAAACTATGTTTAAATGGTTCAAAATACATGTACATCTAACCCGTCCCTCATTGCCTTTTTGGATTCAGAAGGAGACGCTCAAGTGTCCTAAACAATTGACCAATCTGATCCTTACTTACTTCAACGCGATTGTACACAAAAAGTGCATCCCGGCCAAACCTTCGTGGTTTTTGGTTTGTACTATAAATTGTAATGTTAATGGTTTTTATAATAAATAGAAAAAAAACTTAATTTTTTCCATTTCCCAGAGGATTACATCATAAACATTCATATTATTTCATAATGACTAAGCAGTAACAGCAAAGAAAAGAGTTTATTATTTATAAAATTAGTTTAACTATATAAGCTCAATTCTAAATATTTTTAAATGCCTATTTGGTAACTGAAAATTGTGTGAACTGGCTTAGAAACGCTTTGAATGTCATGTGTAATGTTCCATTACATTAATACTGAAAGCATTGTTGACAGTTTCTTGATTGCATAGTTGACAACAGTTTTACGAAATGGGTACAAACAGTAATTCTTCATTCAGACATATTCAAAACTAGCCGTTTTCCCACACTTTTACGCGTATGAATTAGTTTCTCGTAGTTGAAATCTAATATCGGTCCGGTAGTTTCGGACCCGTTCAATGCAAACATTTTTTTTTCTTTTTATCGTTATTGCTGGGGTACCGACCTTTCCTATGGATATAATCAAGTAGATATAATTGGCCATGAACCACCACGCGGCGGGCCCAGTGATTGGTGGGTGTTAACTGCAGATGCAGCTAGGACCAACGGCAAAAAAATACGTATCTAATATTCTGCTATTATCTGATTGACGTCCTAAATATAATTTAGTTTTTCACTCATTCATCGTACCTATTTAGATATTTGTATTTAGCAAAATATTTTAACTTCACGGAGAGAAGAAATCTTACTAGCTCTAATTCATTATTCGCACGAATAGAACACTGTCTACGTCTGATCATTATAGCTCTTTGATATGAGGACTACATGACGGCTCTGTATCGTGCTTAGAATATACGCTAAGGCAGTTTTCCGTAAGGAAATCCGATGCGTTCCAGTCGTAGCTAAATGTAGCTAGTGCGCCCATTAGAAAATTAAAACACGCACAGATTGCGTTCTATGACAACATTTACTCTATTAAATTCAATTAAAAAAAAAACAAATATCTGTTTTTTTCTATCGTGGTGTATTTTTTTATTACTAAGAATTTTCATCGCAAACTAATTAAGGTCGATGAAATGATTTTATTAATTGTTTGATCACGTGCACGTTCAGTACAACGTTGGCACATATTCCCAACATTTTTTTTTCTGTTTTTCATATCAATAAATAAGGGCTTTATACAGACAGAAAAATTAAAATATCGAAACTAAATTATTCTCAATTTGTCATAGATATATAGTAATAGAAAATTGATATAGTATAAAATTATGCTATATCAATATACTATTACTAAATAAATAAATTAACTAACGTAAATATTCTACATATACCTTAATATGTATAATATTTACGTTTCCAAATGTATGAAAGGTATTTATTCCTTGTTTATTCTGCTTTTATATATAAACTAGCTTTTGCCCGCGACTTCGTCCGCGCGGTAAAGTTACTTCGAGCAGCATTTCTAACGAATATTTATGTATTGCTAGATTCAAACTAATACATGTACATCCTCCATCGTCTCTTATTTTGTCACCATGGGGGGTTGAATTTATCAAAATCAGTCGAAAATCTAAGAAGATTTATACAAACTTTCATCCCCTACTTTATCCCCTTAGGGGTGAAATTTATCAAAATCCTTTCTTAACGGATGCCTACGTCATAACATCTACCTGCATTCCAAATTTCGGCCCGATCCGTCCAGTGGTTTGGGCTGTGCGTTGATAGATCACTATGTCAGTCACCTTTGAGTTATATACATTTAGATGGGTAGTGTGCACTAGCTAAATTGTGAGAGCATTTATGCGATCAAATAAAGAGATTTTATGTCAAGTGTTGTTTATCAAAACAAGTAATTGTTTATATACGATTTGATTTCATTTGGAAATTTTAAAAAGTCTTAACCCCATTAGTACAAAGTTCAATTGTCAAGAACATAATCTAGATTTAAGTTATAAAGTTAGGTTGACTAGAGCAATAAATACTATTAAATATTTTATTATAACTTCAGCAAAACATTTTTATATAATTTATTTGCCGTGTATGGTTCCATTTAAAGCATCTGGTTGTGTGTGCGATATAATACAATTATTCGTCCGTGCAACAATAACATGCACCTATCACAAATAATGGTAACCATCTAATAGTCATGCGATAACATAACGTAATAATTAGAACACCATTACCACTGAAGTTGTTACTACTATTACTTGTGCTAAGTGCATTAAAACTTATTTCAGGTGCGAAATATATCATTCGGAATCATGATTCCAAGAAAGATATTAATCTGGAAGGAAATTCTATTATGTTACATTATAATAAACAGTTTGTTACACCTATCGTTTTGTAAAGAGTTTCATGATTTGATAAAAATTGAAAACTATAAAGATTCAACTACTTTGTGCATTTTGGAAGTTCTAGAAAAACACTTTCCATGTGAAGGACGCGTAACTTTGGTTATAGATAAAAAGGATGACAATAATGTTATTGGAGACATAAATGAAAATAAATGCTTTAGTGTCATCGTAAGAACGCATCACAGAAACGATTGGCTTGTTTACAATAGCATTTATTTAATTGTGTCAACAAATATAGACGACGTGAAAGAAACAATGTTACAATTAAAATTAGAAACATTTTGGAATCCACAAGCTCATTTTATCATTTCAACGCAAAACTGCACTGAGAATGAAATCAAAAGTATATTCCAGTTGTTTGTTACTTACAAAGTATACAACGTGATAGTGCTTGTTCAAATCGATGAGAATACTTATGTGTATACATATTTTCCTTTTGAAGATGGAAGGTGTGGAGATAATGCAGCTCCTGTCAACGTTGGAAACTGTATCGAGGCTGTCAATAACACTGTCTATTTTCAAAGAAAAGTTATAAAATATTTACAGAAGTGCACGGTTAAAGTGATAAAATTTGCCGACCTAAATGAATTACCAATTCTTGAGCAACACATTCTAGATGACTTTGCTACTAAAAGTAACTTTTCTCTAACATATCAAATAACGGACACAGATCAATTTGGTATAGTACTTCCTAACGGCACAACTACGGGTCTCTTGGGATTTTTGGGCAGAAACGAAGCAGACATAGCTATGGCAGCTACCGTTTTGATAAAGAATCGAGCAGATTTATTTGATTTCATTAGTGGTTTTAATTTCGCCTCTTTTGAGTTGTATTCTTCGGCTTTTGGCGAGCAAAGATGGAAGACCGTATATATGGTATTCGATGGTGGAACATGGTCACTAATAATATTGTTTTATTGTATCATGATATCTGTGTGTATTGTACTGCTTAAATTATCTCCAAAAATGTCTTACAATAGCGTATATCTTTTTTTTAATCTGTTTGGATACTTTCTGGGAAACGGTATGGATATGCCTTTTGCTAAGACGAAAAGGCTCAGGCCAATAATAATTTTATGGATCTGGTTTACGTTCCTTATAAGCAGCTTTTACAATTCTGACATGTGCAGTTTGGTAACAAATCAAATGAATTATAGGCGACAAATAACTCATGATAAATTGACTACTATTCCTTTTAAGCCCTGCATCAGTGATGTCATCAGCACTATCTTTCTTTTCGCTTATAATAAAGTCCTGCCCAAAAATATTGACGATCCGACTTGTAAAACTATAGACGGTTCCTTAGACAACGTAGCTTCAAGGAATGATTTATACACAGTGCATTTAAAATCATATTATACTGCTAGAGAAAGAGAATATTTCGATGATTATGGAAACCGCAAGTTAGATTCTTGGCATTTTACGGATGACATATTATTTTGCTTCTATGTGTATAAGGGATTTGTTTTAAGAGACCAACTTCAAATGCATGCCCATCGAATGTCCGAAGCTGGACTAATAAAAGTATATAACACACGGATAAATTCTGAACAAACAGTGGACAATCGAAATAAGAAAACATTCAAGCGATTCGTAATAAAAGATTTTCAAATACATTTTGGGATTCTAATTGTAGGGACCATTGTATCTACATTTGTTTTTCTTTGTGAAATATATAAAAAAGAAATTAAGTAACTTTTTATTAATGATATAATATGACAATTGTAGCTTGATTATAGTTATTTGTTTAATTTTGTAGAAGCCTTTGAAAGTTTTCTATATATTCTAAGCTTTGTTTCTTTTTGATTAGAAAATTCATAGTAATTCAAGTACCTGTAATGGTGTATTTTGCATTGTCAAAATCTTTTACAAACAAAAAAAATATGAGGTAATAAAAACAGGAAGATTGTATTACTTAATAAAAAAATTGAAAACATTACATTAAGATGACGTTTCCTTGATTTTTCTTTTTAATATTTTTTTTTAACTAATACATAAAAATGTACTTACGATTTTAGCGGCCATCTCGGTGACACAACACGCTCACAGCAATACCGTAAAGAAATGCGATGCGACCGACGCGTGCGCTTGTTTATATTACACTTGGTCGTGTAGTTACGATGAGCTTACCTTATTAAATGATATAATATTTGATATGAATTAATTTTACTTATTTTCATTATTTTATTAGTCAAACCAAAATTAAGTTAATAATATACTCTTATCATATATGTTATTTGTAAATGTTGTTACTAATGTTAAGCCCTCACAATTAATTTAAAAGCGAAAAGACGTCTTTTATATTTGGTACTTCAAAAATATTGGGTGATCAAATGCTTTTAATAAGCTTACTAGAGTAAAAAAATAATATTTTCAATGACTCATCATTTTAATTTCCTCCATTATATCTTATTAGTAAAAAGTAAAAGTTAGGCGGAAACACAATCTATCTTCAAAATAATACAAAGAAATTGTTAATAAACGGATGATGGTTTAAAATAAAGTTTTTAATTGAAGAGATTGTATATAAAATTGGCTGGCATGTGTCCAGATTGAATGGCTTCGTAATACCCTTGATAATTATTTCCTTAGGCTTCTTATTATTTACACTTGCGTAAAATATCTATATACTAATACTATAAAGGGGAAAGATTTAATTAAAGAGTTGTTTGTTTGCATCGAATAGGTACCAAAACTACTGGATTCATTTAAAAAAATCTTTCACTTACGGGAAACTATACCATATGCGGATAATATAGGCTATAATTAAAATAGCCAGTCTACAATATATATAATATTGAAAATATTGTCAAAAACAATTTAATTTTATTATTATTTTATAAAAATTATGGTTATCTTCTTTGTATTTTTTTCTAGTATATTTTTCTTTAACTAATTAATTAATAGATTTGCAAATGTACATCTTGTTTTGTATTAAAATAACTAAAGTTTTGTAGAAACTTTATGGAATATATAAATAAAAACACCATACCGAGGCAAGAACACCACAGCGGCTAAAACTTCTGCCGGGTGACACTTCGACTTTTTTTCACCATTGTATAGGTAGTCTTCTGCAAGCATTAGCTTATTGGCACATTTGTGACGCATTGTGAAAAGACAAGAGGCGATCTTTGTTTTTTCTATTTATTATTGACGTCATGTATTTAAGGAAGTTTTAGTTTGCGCGAATGTATGTAACTTCTTTTAAAGTTCGTAGCATCCACAAATAAAGATAGAATTAAAGTGTTTTTTTAAATAAAATTTTACAGATTTTAATTGCCAAAGAGGTTAAACCAAAAAGATTTAAATCTTAGTAAATCTTAGAACTATCTTATATCTATATAAATCTTAGACTTGGCGAACTTCGCACCATTTTTAAATATATATTTTTTATTTTGCCAGCTAATAGGAACAGTTTGTAAGAAAAAAGATGTTTTACTATTTTTCCTTTCCTTTGATTATGTATAGTAAAAATATAGGATAATGCAAGCGAATAAAGGATGATGCAGGAGAAGCCGCTGACGGAAAGCTAATCTATACTAAAATCTTTATAAAATTAGCTTTGATTGCTTTAAATTAGAAATCAAATTGGAAAGATTTGATTGTTTGTTTGCATTGTATAGGCTCCAAAATTACTAGACCGCTTTTATAAATTCTTTTACCTATATCTACATCATACGGGGTTGACATAGGCTATAATTTACGTGTACATAGTCGCAGTAAAAGAGCTAGTTAATAAAAATGTACGGCTCCAATCCGACAACAACCGTTATGAAATATAACATATGATATACGATTAATTAGCAAGTAAATCGCCGTGCTGAATAAGTATGCTGTTCGGCACAGAATCCGTAGCATATACAATAAGATTTAAAATAAAATATCTTTAAGGCTCGGTGAGACTTTTATATAAATTTTGTATCTATCTCATGATATAAAATCCTAAATGTCGGTATTGTGTTATAAGAAATAGTGTATTTCTGGGAACTACTAAATGCATGCGCAGGCGCTTTTGCTTTAATCTTTGTTTCCTTGAACTTGTGATTTTGTGTTTTTATTAGTCATACAGAATTTAGTTGAGTTTAGGTAAGCATGATAAACTTGGATATTCATTATTTAAATATTTTGCATTTAAATTTATTTGCAAGATTGATGTATCTATTTGTTGCGATTTTTAAGGTAAATGTAGAGCCTACATTTTGTGTACAGATTCTCTAAATACACATACAGGAATACATTTGTTAAGTTGTTATTAGAATTAAATAAGGTTTCACGTGGAAAATTCTACAAATAATATGTTTCTAATAAATTCAAATAATACTTTGTGACATGAAATGAATTTAGGTTTTTTTTTATCTGTTTTGGTTAAAAACTCGATTTTCGTTGTTAAAATATATGCAAAAATATAGAGAAAAAACTCTTATATGTTTTCATATTAATTTTATAAATACAGTAGTGTTATTCTGTTACAAAAATCTGCTACGAACTCGATGTCGAGTGCAACATTGTCACAACAAAAGCTAATAAAGGTTTTGTTTAATTACACCTTTATGCTGTGACAGCGCTGTATTTGTCGATTTCAAGATTATTACAGAGTGGTATTTCTACGGTATCTCTCAACCATTTGGTAATAATATTCAAAACTTATCTTAATCATATCCACTAAATAGAACAACATTATTTCCCTTAGTCTTCTAGTGAGGCAGTTGGTAAGGATAAGTTTTTATGATAGCGATTGAAATATAAATATACATGATAATAATCGATTCAATGGTGACAAATAGGACATAACATTAAAATATGTTGCATTCGTATGATAATTGAATATATTACGTTAATTATACACAATAACTACAAATTCACATAAAATACACGACACCACGTGAGACAGGTTTAAGAACAAGAATTGTCAATGAATTTTAAATTTATTTTTATTAAATTTATTTTGTTTTTACCTAGAAAATACCTAGTTATTACCATATACAAATCTTGAATGTGAAATAAGTTAACTAGTATAAACTACTTTTACTTATGAATAACATACGAGTAGAATATTGTAATTACATCTTAGTAAATTCCACCAAGGAACTTTAAAAACTTAGAGAAAAAAAAAAGCTTAAAAAGTCTAACTAGTCACGGTTATCCAGGATATATGGGATGATAATGACATCGAAAATGATAATATAATAAATGAATGAAATATGATAAAAAATAAGATAAATTTACTTGGACAGTATTTCATAAATCGATTTAATTTATTTTAAAAAACGTTTAAGATTTATATACGTTTTAATGAGTTTATATTCTCAATAAATCAATTTTGGGCATCTTTTTAAGTTAGTTTAGTCTTCGCGAATTAATAGAATGGAAAAATACAAATACATATTTTTGTGTTTGTTTCTTCTTTTTCCGTTTTTAATAAACATTAACAATTTGTATGTAAGTTTATTGAATTATTTATTGATACCATATCGATAATTGCATATTTTTAAAAGTGTATCATGCAGATATTAATGCGCGATTCGGTCGAGAAATCATTATAATTCACGTAAACAAACACGTGGTATTGTTAATGGGAGATTATACGAGTATTTTAAACTACGCAATAAAATGAGATCTGCAATATTTTGTGACTCATGTGCGGAAGATATTGCCTTAGCAAATTGTATAGGAGGCGATGTGTCCACTTGCTATACCATAGCCTCTATGATTGGAGTATAAACAACAGTTTCATCACCAGCCCTTTTACGTCCCCACTGCAGGGGCTCAGGCCTTCCTTATGGATGGTTAAGGAGGATGGGCCATGACCCCTCCACGCTGGCCCAATGCGGAGGAGGGTATTAACGACTGCAAATGCAGCCGGGACCAACGGCTTAACGTGCCTTCTGAAGCACGGAGTAGCTCGAGATAATAATTTTTTGGTCACCCATCCCGTGACCGACCCTTGCGAAAGTTGCTTAACGACTACGATCGCGGGCCGCGGCGCTTATCCACTAGCTGTAATTAATAAGGTCTCGAGGGACATCTACCAAAACAGAAACAGAAGTTCGTAATATTTAGTTAGTTTGAGACCTTATTTTTGAGGTGAAAATGCAATGAAAGGGGATGATAACGTTTTATTTTCGTAGTAAGCTCTGTAATGTTAGCTATTTTTTTTAATTTCGCAATTCTAGAAATGTATACCATGAATATCGTCCCAATTTTTAATATGGCAGATTCTGTAGGACATTATCGTAGACCTTTTAAGTTTAAACGTTGAAAAAAGTATTTAACATTTTTTTATTAGTTGTTTTAAAATAAAGTCTCATGTTTTAATTTCAAAATTGAAAGGGTTTCATACAAATTTATCTTCTTTCTTAAGCTGTTAAGAGGCGAATTTCCTAAGATCCCTTCTTAGTGAAAATTTCAAGATTGTAGATTAATGAATAACGTATTAATAAATTATTAAAAATTACTATTATAATATTTGCGGTATACTTATTCATTAAATAAATGCAAAAAATAAATGTACCTAACATCAAAGGTGACTTAATATATTCCATTTAATGTTTGAGTCATATCCAGTAAACAATAGAATACCGAGGATTAGGAAGAAAGCACGCTTAATAACTATGAAATCACCCAAGTGGCTACGGGATTTCCATTAGCTAATACATTTTATTTCCTTGTATTATCTGATTTAATAAAAAAAATGGTTACACTACATTACCATGAACCAATTTTTTATTACTAATTTGATAATCCAGGCTTAGAAATTATCTTTAAACCAAATTCCATCAAAATTATCACTATGGTAACGTTTCAATGTTCTATACAAAGTTCCACTACCACTTTCATCTCTTTATTTGCAGTTTTTCGGGATAAAATAAGTCTGTGTCCACTGGATTTGATGTAGCTTCCCTTACACGAACGAATTTCCTATATTCTCGTCTCGGGTCTGGGTGTCGTATTACCTAAGTTATACTCATCTTGTAAAACCACCTAGGCATGTGAAGATGTCTCATATTTAATACATTACATTTTTTTTAAACGTTATCCTGTCGAGTTAGGGTTTCGTATAATCAAATAAAACGTACTTAAACGTAGGAACTTTCCTATTCAATTCGATACCATCGATAGAGAAAGCATGTACACCAGCATTGGGTACATTAATAGGCTGGTGATGATGAAAAGGTAATAAAAGTTCTGTTTCATTGAGCTTCTATGACGTGACAACGTTGCGTTTAACGACGAATTCGAGACTATTATAGAATAAGCTGGACAGTTAAAGCATACAACTAAAAAGTATTTTCATCTCACCTATAAAATGAGTTGATAGACGAGTTAATGTTTTCCATTCACGCGTGTATTTGCCCATATAAGTATAATGATTGTATCAAGTGTCTATCAACGACGAATATCAAATTGTGCTTGTATATATATTCTTTACACATGATATTTTAATTTGATGAAATTATAAATAATAACGTACTGAATTTTATTTAACGAATATTTGTCAAATAATACTCACTCTCCCTGGCTAAGTGGTTTGTTCGTTGGTTTCAAGGTGTTGTCTGAAGTCCAATATAGAAAATAAACGTTTCTGTATTGTCTCGGGTCTGGTTATTATGGTACTGTCAGTAAACTAGTATTAGCTTACATACCAAATTTAAGCTTTCGAGGACTTCAGAAAGTATATAATATCAGTGAGGATTTTTTTTTAATATTTTGAAAGATATTTAAAATTTTGTTTGCAATTAAAATTTTATGTATATTATAAATCCATTATTGACACCAAATTAAGAGAATTTTTTTTTTATCCGGTACAATCCAAACCCAACTGAAAAAAAAACCGAAGAAGGTCTTCATGATAAAGTAGGAAGTGTCTATGTTGGGCTTCACGTCTGGTTGGCCCATTGCACATTGAATAAAAGCTAGAAAAGCAATCAATAGGGCTGGGGCGTACGAGGTCAATCAGGTTATGATATTTTTATTTAAAAATACATTTTAGTTCAAAAGTTTTTGTATTTTTTTATAAAATTACAGTATTGATTATTAATGTTCTCCTCATTCATGATTTTGGTCTAACATTGCATGAGACAGGTGAGAATATAGTCAAAAACTTTATTTTTACCTACGCAATTAATTTCTAAATTGATGGATTTGAAAAAAGTTCTGACGATAATAAATAAAACATTATAACAATGTGTATAATATATTGATTTTTCATATTTTCACTCGCACTATCTATAAATGAAACCACTTTTAAACGGTTCATCGCGTTTGTATTTACTTTTATTGACCTTTTGGATCCTTTAGAGGTTCCGTGTTCACATAAGACTTAGGTGTTGATTGTCTTTTTAATTAAGAGTATAGCTACCTTCAAACCTATGATATTGGATACATTTATAATACAAACAATTTTATACTTTATGGCAACGATATATTTATTAAATTAAATTATTTAAAAAACACATTTGACTTATGCCTTGAAATGGTGTAACCTTACCAACCTGCTCCGACTTCAGGTACCTTGGGTCATTAATACAAAACGATGGCGATATTGACCGTGACGTGAGGAATAGAATAAATGCGGGATGGATGAAATGGCGAGAGGGCTCAGGAACGATATGCGATCCACGAATGCCCCTTAAACTTAAGGGGAAAATCTATAAAACGATCGTAAGACCTGTCGTACTGTATGGTTCTGAATGTTGGGCTACAAAAGGGACGGATGAAAGGCGAGTACATGTGCCAGAGATGCGAATGTTGAGATGGATGTGTGGAGTGACGCGAATGGACAAGATTAGAAATGAGTACGTAAGAGGAAGCCTGAAAGTTGCACCTGTGACGGAGAAAATGAGGAGTAATCGACTAGCGTGGTATGGGCATGTTATGAGAAGGGACGAAAGTCATGTTACGAAAAGAGTGATGGGTATGCATGTGGATGGATATGGGAGTAGAGGCAGACCGAAGAAAAGATGGATCGACTGTGTGAAAGAGGATATGAATAAGAAAGGTGTGGATGTGGAGCTGACGTCTGACAGAGAAGAATGGAAGAAGAAAACATGTTGTGCCGACCCCACGTAACGTGGGATAAAGGGCAGGAGGATGATGATGACATTTGACTTATTAATTTAATACTGGCTACCATATTCTATCACCCGTTTAATATTTGGGAGTCTTGTCTGAGAAGAATTTCCGATACAAATTCCGACAAGACGGACCCAAGGAAGACAAAAGCATTACATAAGATTTGACAATCCAAAAATACTTGCGCCTAAACAAAAATTCTTCCGAATTTAAATAGAAATGAAGGTTGGCATATACCACCGGCTTGGGATGCAGAAATTATTCAGACAAAATCTCAATCCAGATCGCACATTACAAAATCTAAAGATACAGTTACTTCATTCTGTAAATATTAAATCAAAGGGAGCAATTCACTTTTCTTGTAGGAGTTTGTTTCGCCAGTTCTTATCAGACAAGACTCCCAAATTTGGAACTGGTAGTAGATTACGGTAGCTAGGGGTAAATAAATAATTCAAATGTATTTTTAATTTAATAAATGTAAACGTTGCAATAAAGTTTTAAATTGTTTGGATTGTGAATGTGTACAAAAGTACTGAATTGAAGATATCTTAAGACAATCGACACCTTAATCTTATGTGGACATGGAATATGTAAATGGTCCGAAGCGTCAATAAAACTAAATAAAAACTCTTATTTAATTATAAATACCATTATTATTAATATTAATTTTAGTCTTTATAAGACAACTTTATCACATTCAGTTAACCTTATATTCACAATTTCATTCGCAATCTTAGTTTATAAATTTAAGCTAATATTTTTTTTATTAAGTTTAAAATGTGCAAAAAATGGCACGTATTGGTTTATAGCGGAATTTTAACGGCATCGCTTGTTGTATTTTCAAATTATGCTGGGCTATGGTGGCTTCGCTTTTTAATGAGGAAATAACTATATAGAAAAAATCATTAAATAAGATTGTTTGAAAGATTTGCAGTGTTTCTTGGATGAAGTCTTGTACAATAAAAATTATCTATGAATGAAACAAAATGAATTTCGAATATTTATAAATAAGTCATAGTGTAGTTTTTGTTCTTCATGTTGCTTTTACGTAACATCTAAGATAAGTGTATCTTTGATTTTTGCAAACTGTGAATTTTAGTTTTTTACTATGTTACGTGTAAAGCAACGAAAATTGCCGTCTTTACAATTTTGACGTCATCGTTTAGTGTGACACCATCTTGTGACATTGATTTTACTAGTTTCTTTTTTGATTACTTCCTCATTTTTATATAAATTGTCAATATTTCTTACAATAAAATTTTTCAATATCGAGTTTTGATACTAAAGTAGAACTTGTAGTTATGATGACTACTATTTTTAAGTTGTTAATGTTATTATAACGCCATCTGTTGGTGGAAGCGTTGAAATGAACATCATTTCTTCGGGTGGGGTTCGTGGCCAACTTGAAAGTTAATGCCTAAATCTGCAGGGTTCACTCCGGCGATGGCTGTTGCTATCGGTCTGGCTATTGCGACTCCTGAAGACGCTACTGCTGTCGCAACAGGACGAGACGCGGCTAAACCATTTTCACCAATCACCGCTAAACCTAGAATGAAAATATTAAAAGTGTAAATATTCTGTCAAATTTTTATCTTAGATTCAAATAGATTATTTGATCCGTTATTACAAGGCAACCACCTTGTCTCATATAAATTCACTCCTTAGATTTTCAATAAATGTTGCATTCCCGACTTGGTTACTCTACGAGAATTGTGAAGTTTTAATAGTTAGGCGACTATACATTCTACAAATACTTCTAAAACAACACAAAGCTACTCCTTTGGATGCTAAACTTTATAAAAATAAGCGTACCATAGCTAACGTCTGCAGTCTCCCAAAACACCAAACGGCTTTTGTGTGTCGCCAGCACAAATACCTATCTAGGCTTCTTTACTATAGAATTAACAAATAAATCTATTTATACCCACTATCTCTTTACGAAGCCAAAAGAAAAATAAAGAAATGGCTACTAGCCATGAGCTATGATCAAACGGAATCCATATTCAACAGTCAAAGTATTTTAACCCTTCCCTCCATGCACTAACGTCTATTGTTTCACATACTATCACTAATACTTCGTGTTACTCTCCACACATGATTTCCTCTACATGTCTATTATTGTACTGGATTAGATTAAGTAATATAATTGTATTTTATCGTTTATATTAATTATTAGTTACTAGTAATATGAAAGAGGGCGCTGACTTCTGTCACTCAGGTTATACCTAGCACAGAGGTCAGAGACTTCACAATGCCTAATTGTTAATTATAGATAAATATATAAATCTTAAAAATATAACAATGTCTGTTTAGACCAGCAAGTAAGTTTTAATTTATTTAATAGTATTTTTACGAGAGAATCGTACACCGGGGTCAAGGAAGGCATTTCTATTCTCTGATGTCCCGATGTTGTTTGATACATTAATTTATTGTGTTTGGTCCCGCGTGGTGGGACCAGGTCTGTTCTCCCTATTCGATTTCATTCATAGGGTAACCCTGTGTTCCAACATTGATATACTGATGATGACGATGGAACAATGATTCATTAATTAAATTCACTTACCAACTGGTTTCGCTTCTGCAATAGTGGCACCTTGGAGAGGTATTTGAGTTTCATCATCGGTTGGAGCCTCGATACTCACACCCTCTTCTTCTATCTGAAAGTCATTTAAGAAATATTTGTAACTAACAGAAAAATTTTCTTTTACATTTAATTATCCTGGAGAATTTTAACTATTTTAAAAGTTATTCTTGACATACTACGTATATTTTTTAATATTATATTTATTGACTTACTACAGAATAAAGAATTTTTTTTACGCATTTCAATAAAGTGTTACTATACAAAATATAATCCTAATCTTAAAGGTAATTTTCTCGGGTAATCAGTAAAAAATCGTACTGTAGATATACATGTGTCTATAAGTTTAAAAGTATCACGTTTATCGATACTCACATATTCATCGTCGTATTTGGATCTTATAGTGGCATTGTTTTTGAAGAGCATGTCAACATCTGTGCCAATATCATCAATGATTTTAATCGTGTTTGAGGCAATCTCTTCGAGAGAAGAAAGTTGTTCCTTGAATTTGGCTTTGTCATCGTTATTCAGAAAGCCAAGTCTTCTACCCAAATTGTGTAGTTTAAGGAGACTTCCTGAAGTTGTTCTGAGACGAATTAAGTTTGCAGCGAGTACTTTTGAAAGGAGGTTTTCGTTACTATGCTTCAATACATTCTCGCTGCTTATTTTTTCTTCTGGAACGATTTTTTCGCTTGTTACAGTGCCTGCGTTATCTTTTTTTACCTCTAAATAATTCCCTTTTGCGCCACCGTAAAATGGGAGGTACTGGATATTAGCTCTGAAAGAGAGAAATGTTTATGTACTATTTTTGTCAAATACTTTCTTTTATTTGTTAATCTTTTCATAATTTGCGATGGTTGCCTATAGGTATATTACCTCTATATTATTATAGTCATCGAAAAAATTATAACGTCATTCTTACAACATTTAGCCTAATATATTTATTTTAATCAGTTTGATATTAATAGTTTGTATCTAGTGTCATACTTGATTTATTTACAAACATCAACTCCAAGACATAAGAATTTATTTATCTAAATTAATATAGCTGCTCATAGTAGCTGTAATAGATATTCTGATTTAGCTATAGACTCTTGATATTGAACCAAGAAGATCGATTTTGTTTGCCAACGTAGTGTAGATGAAACGTCATTCGTGCATAACCATAGCATAATATAATTCATTTAACCGTTTCGTGTCACCACGAGGGTTTGATAGAGATACAAATAATATTTTTAAACTTTTAAACTTACATATAGGTTCATACAAAAAGTATTTTTGTATTTCTATCAACTCGTTGCGTTTGTTTTGTTTACGGTATTTCTTTTAAATATTACTACAAAATACATTGACTAATAATTATCTTATATATTTCATGTGGGTAAATCGTGGGATTTCAGAGTTTCATATTATTATCTCAGATCAGCAGTAGCCAACACGCGGAATATCAAATTATTAATTTAACATGACACTATGACATAATTCTTACAAATATGATGAGCACCAATGAACAGGATACATTTTATGACAAATGAACAAACAAGAAAAGAGAAGTAGGTAAGAAAAATACAATTAATCTATTTGAATTTTAAGCTAAAAAATAGTGCCCCATATCTGGGTGACAATGGTATCTAGTACGGTATTATTCAGAAGCACTGAACTTATTTAACACGTGAATTATTTAACGGCCCATGATTATTTTAAAATTTACCTTAAGTATGTAATAATTAATTTAATATTCCTCATAAAAGCATTCTATAAAATTAATGTTCTTGTCAAATTTTACGGTAGCTTGCCATCTGATTTTGAACCAGCTGAAAATGTATGTTCAGCAGTTTTTTGCAATTCTTGGAAGCCCTTAATGTGGACAAATTTTCAATCGTCATTTAAAGAAAGAATAAATATGCTTTTTGTCTATTTTACGATTATCTACTATGAATATGATGTCCGTAGCCTTTATTTTGCCACCTTGTAGCTCTGGCCTGCCAAAAGCTACTAAATTAGATAGGTACCTTTAGATATTTATCGATTAGTCATGTTCTATATGTATTTTTTAAACTTGCTATAAATACAGTGCTGAAAAATAAATTTGAAACTAATTAATTCTTTGCATTTGAAAAAAAACCGATAGGAAGGGTTCCTTATAATAAATGTGTATCTATGATAAAGTAGAAAGTAAAAAATGAATAGGAGTGAGTTGAAAAAGACCTAGATTCAATTCCAATTTTATTTTCTTCAGCATTATTTATTTACAGCAAGTTATAGCCTAACTCGATGAAAAAGTAAATTCTTATTTATATTTTATTTCCACTCTTTGAAAATCAACTCTTATATTAGCAACAGGCACTAGACGAACATTCATGCATTTAAAATTAGCCATGATAATATGAGTAGCGTGTGATTTAATTTCTTTACTAACTCTTTAGTAAGCCTTCAGATTACCAAGTTTCAGATTCTCTTAGAAGATAAGTTTAAATCTTATACTATTAAGCATTTTATTCATTTACGAAAACAGACCTAGACCAGATTTCTCTCATACATTCAAATGTGAAAAAGATTATGTACCTTAAAACTTCAATCAGTTCGCATAATAAAGCAATTTTTCTTTATTGAGAGGAAGCCACTGGAGGAAGCCATTCAATGAAACAAGCAATAACATAACAACTTTTGTAATAATTTAATTTTATAGGTAATGTCACAATAATCATAAATAATTTATTAATGTTTAAATTCGGAAAATACTTTCAAGGTAACAGTCGAATGAATTTTCCAAAGAATTACACATTATAACTCTTATTATCTACATTAATGATCATAAAGTTTAAATAACATTAATAAAATGTCAGACTGTCAATTTCATTGCAAGCACAAAGAATGAAATGAAAATTTCTAAACTTGGGAAAAGAGAATAACATTATAATACACGTATTATTAATATGAATAATACTCGTACAGATTAAGATCAGATTGAGCATGCGCGATGCCACCTGGTCCAACGATGGCCGATGCTACTGGACTATGAACAATAGAGCCGATATCATTTCGGGATACAAGTACGTTCGATACAGGATTAGCCACTGCCACTCCTCGAGGACTATTCATCGCGTGCGCCGTGGGTTTTAAATACAGAATGAAAGAATCTTTTGCCATCCAGGGCCCTTTTACAAAGCTTGCACCGTTGTACTGATATTCGTCTGACCTTCTGCTGAACCCAGAACTCTTTCTTCCGTAATCTCGTTGGAAGTCTCCCCATCGTCCTCGGTGGAATCTAACAACGAAGAAATATTCAAAGTTAATAGGTTATAACGTGTTTAGAAAAACTAAAAATATTACAAAGGCGGTCACGTTTGTTCAGTAGGATGGTAATATATAATTGGGCCAGTTGCAACAACTTTCCCTTCAGGAATGGCTTCTAATAATCGTGGTACAGAACCATCAGTTGCTGATTGTTCTTGGAGACGAGAGACGACAGATGAGAGGTCGGCGTCTGGTGACAGAGCGATGATACGTGCAGATGGGCCCGCCACAGCTAGACCTCCAGGCTGCGTGTAGGCAAGACCTCCTGGCCCAACGATTGCAGTTCCACCTCTTCCAGCAGTTGCTACACCTCCCGGACCAGCAATAGCCACACCACCTCTTCTAACTTTCAATCGATTTATGATGAACCCAGGACTAGGTACCACAGGTTTCTTATTCCCAAACCAAGAGAAATCTCCAAAGGGAAAACGAAGATCGCCATCATCTGAATTGACAGTCTTTGTATCTTGTGGTTGTTCTTCTATATACGACGGTCTTGAAGGTTTCTTAGTAGTTGATTGCGATGAAAAATACTTCTTGACTTTTTTTAAGTTTTCAAGATTATTCTCAATTGATGATTTGGTTGATATGGTACGCTTTTTTAATGCTCTCGCTTGCCTTGAATTTGAAACTGTACTTGGCAAGTTCTCTTCTAAATTTTTGATAATACTCTCATTATCAATATTATCATTTTCAACTGACTTTTGTTTTCTGTTACACACGTCAGCACTTTGTCCATAATCTATAAGATTATTCCAACTACCTCCACCCAAGAAATTAAGGAGAGGGTCTTTAATTAAAATAGGAAAAAAAGGTGCTAGAGGCCATTGAAATGGAAAAGGTAGTGAAGGGCTTTGCCGTGTTTGATACGCGCCACTAGCATCTATAGTGTTGACATCGCCATTAAACATGTTATTGCTTGGCGTTGGCATAACAATAACAGGTATGCTGGTCATGTAAGGTAGTGATGTCATTGCGATTTGTCTTTGATTTAATCCAAATGGCATATTTCTGGAATTCCGTGGTCCACCTAAATCATTGTTGTTTATATTATTACTTTCTTGATACTTGTGACTTAATGACATTGGATTTAATTTTCCTGCTGTGATGATTTGTTGAATTTTGTCCAATATTTCCTTATCGATGACGTATCCTCCTCCAGTTTGTGGCTGTGTATTATAATTTACAGGTGGCCTTTTTACGGGAGTTTTGAGACCATCATTGACGGCTTTTATTTTTTCTATAATGTCTTTTGTATTACCACCTCCCACTTCGACACCTGGATCATCTTCGTAAATAAGAGACCTTTCTTCTTTACTATTAATTTCACGAGGTTCTTCTGTCTTGATAGTTAGAGGTGTCATTGCCCTGAAATAAACAAAAAATGATTTGAATATTATATTCATATGGTATTACTTCATTACCATAACCAAGCGAATTATTAATTTAGCGTGTAATGTTTGTAAAGTGGTAAGCAGTGTATTAAAAAGCTTGAGTCAATAATATGAATTGAAGTGCGTCATACCTGAACCATAGGATCCCAAAATGGCGAATTGCTTGAGCACATACTTTTGTAACCAAGCCAAACGATTCCATGTTAGTTGGTGCTTTTAAAGGTTGTGCATTACAATATAAAAAATATTCTGCTGTATATAAAATTAGATTACACTGGAAATTGTGAAGCAGGATCGGATAGTTAATTGTGTTGATTTTTTTAACGTGGTGCGTACTTCCATTAATTATTATATTTGTACGTTGCTTCATTGTTCAAAATATACCAAATTGTTAAAAAAAACTTATTTTTTTATATAATTTAAAAGAGAAATATACAAAATTAAACTAACTCATAAATATCTTTAGCGAAATAAGATTAAAAAACATTACCAGCCCAAAAAAAAATCTGTCCTGTTGGGTCTCGGGAAGCTCAGTGTTAGAACAGTCACCCGAATTGACGAAAGTTTATGAGCTCCAGTCCCAGTCAATACCTGAGGCTGGTGAAGTTTTATTTTTCATCAAAGATATTTACCAGTATAGCATTATGAATGCATAATTGATCAAATATAATAATTAAACTTACTCATTATTTGAAGGCTTCGATGACACTCCAATGATGAAAATTGCTGCTAGAATCTGAAATGAAAACAAGGGAAACTTTTACATTTTGTTATTAAACCAATGATGTTAGTAAAATCACTCATAATTTACTGTCAACAACACACGTCAGGCTATACAAAAGTGCCAAATTCCTTCACTAGATTTTAAACCATAATGTAGTGAGAGTATAGTACAAAATCACTTGCGTTGCAAGACATATTGTAGTAGCGTGCATGCGTGTTTACACCTTAAAAAACCTTAATTAAAGTCACTACTTCATAATTATAGTTAAAATAAAATGTAAACAGGGAATCAAAAATCGCCCGATTGGCTTCGAGTAAAGGATGGTATGTCCTTTTTTGCTTGACTTGGTGGGGTCACTTCCGTGGTCCCAGATCAAGAATAAAAACTACGACACAATGTAAACGGTGCTAATTGGGCCGAAACAAGTGATTTTTTGAGATTCCTTACTAACAAGGACAATCGGAACCATTCGGACAGAAGACTTTAGAGTCATAAATTAAATTATTATCTATTGAATAATCGTCATTTATGTTTAGATTATAAGTATTGTAATTATAGTTTTTAGTTTTTAAAACGGTGTTATACGGCGACAGACAAACATGACGACTCTATAAGAGTTCCTTTTTTAGTTGATAGATTTATGTTGTAGGAGTAATTGATTTATGCTTTTGATATGTTACGGTTCGATATAGATACATGTTTTCCAAATATGGACGTCTTAATATGGCTAAAAATCAGAATATCGATTACAGACTGAAGTGACTGAACTACAAACGATACGACTTCTGGTTTATGAAAGCTTGTTTGTTGGAATTATTTAATGAATTGAGCAATCTTTGAGCATTATTCTTTGAATGACACAGGATTATGATTCGGATATTTCCTAAAAAGATTTTGCTAAAGATTAGCAACATTCTATATGTAGCTGTTTTCATCTACATTCATTAAATTATTAAAAGGCCGCATAATATTCTTTATTAAAATACACTTTTGTATAGTCCAATATTTTTACCACCAGAAATTCCATTAAAAATAATTTCTAGGCTTACTTTAATACAGACAACATATAGATAATAGAAATACTTAAGAGAAAACTATACTTTAATAAATGTTTGTACGGAACCCACCCACGATGGGTCCGAAATACTCAGTCGATGCCGGTTCTTTTTTTTTTCTTAAAATAAACTTCGCTCTAGATCTAGATCTACATTATAATTATTTTTGGGCAACCTTATTAAAGAGTCGCTTTCATTTTTCTGTTGGCATACAAACATGAACTTGACCTTGCTCTGGAACTTGTTTCTACCTTCATTAATTAAAAGATTTTATTGTTGTACCGTTCACAGTACGGCAAATGTGACATCTTTTCATTATATTCTTGGAAAGTACTGTGTACCTATACTTTTTTGGTTCGGGTTATAGATATTTTATATGCAATATAAATGGAATCTAATGATTTTAATCTTATGTAAAAACTTAATTCATATGCTTATAAAATATCCAAGGCTTATTATGCTTATAAAATATCAAATAGCGAAAGATTGAATCTTTCGCTAACCTGTCCTCTGATTTTGTAAAAATCCAAACCCGAAATCGAATTCACGTCATTTAGTGTGGAAATTCTATTGATTCTATTTTTTGTATAAAAATACAAAACATAATTAATTTAATATACTTGTCTCAGATATTCTATTCCTATGTCATTTCGAAACTCACTTCACTTATGCCACGAAACGTTATTACCGATTTAAGGTTGAGCGGAAGTGAAGTTCCAAGATTCAGACTTGAAAAAACCAGAGGATCATTTCTGGGTAAATGTATTGCCATGTTTAATTGTTAAATTTATGTAAATGTCATTACTTATGATAAAAAGCTAGTAAGTTTCTTTCGCTTGTTCTTCTTGTCAGCTAAAAGACGTCCTGAACAAGTGGTAGGGGAAAAAAAATTTTTTTGGACGATTCAAAAGTGCTTGTAATAGCCTACTTGAATAAAGATATTTTCATTTCATTTCATTTCAGTGAATTCGAATTCGGGTTTGGATTTTTATAGAATCGCAGGGCAGGTGCCTTCTCTATATCTATTGAACTATCTAGGTATTTTTTCTAGTTCGTACTAATACGACGAATGTAAGATCTAACTTGTTTGCATAAGGCGTTGAATGGTGGGTTGATGTGCCAAGAGGTGCTGGACCAAATCAACACAAGTGTACCACTTACAAATTCTCGTCGCCCAACGTCAGTCTTTCTTTAGTGCTCCAGTAAGTAGAACCGATGTGAGTAGAGGTGCCCCTGTGCCAAGGCTGCTCAACTCGTACAAAAGTTGGCATGAAATTTTGGACTTCGAAATCTTTCATGATAGCGATCTATTATTTGACTTTAAAGTGAAATACTGTAAATAGTAACAATGCTGTGTATGTCTATAAATATGACAATTGGTTAATTTTATAATAAAGCTAAATTTGACGCGCTGTGGAGAGGGAGAAGAACACATGACACGGTTTACTATAAGATGCTATTTATTTCACTTGTTTGTTGGTTATTTGTTTACAGATATAATAAAAAAAATTGATCAAAATCTCTGTAGGTCACGTGAAAGGTTAGAAATAAAAAAAAATATATTACTTTGCCTAAAAGATAATGAAGAATGTGTAGAATGCCCGGTCAATTTGATTTTCTGAATAATTATTATCAAAATGCTCTCTCATATTGGACATTTTTCATAATGACCCGGTCATGTATTACTCAATTTATCACTTGGTTTATAACTTGTCAAGTTCTAACAGTCAGACAACTTTATGTACTAGCTACTACCTTAAGGCAACATTTTTCAACAATTTACGTTCAAGGCAAGTCTCGTCGTAATAATCTAGTAGTCACAACAAAAAAATGAATACATCTTTTGCCCAGAGATTTTTTGTTTTTAATGGACCACATCTTTATAACAAATTGAACAAATTTTTATCTTTCTATGCCCTAAATCGTCATACGTTTAAAGTGGTTACCAGAGATTGGCTTCTTAAACAGTCTTATGCACAAACTGAGTCACTACTTGTCGCCTTGGTGTGATCGATACTGGTTATTGGCATTATAGACTTCATCGAAGTCCTTTCTCTAGTTTTTGCGTGAAATAGTAACAAACATGCGTACATCCATACACCCTCACATATATCCATATTCTTAATATTGAACCAGCTAATAATCAAACATATGTAACGCACTTTGCCCACTTTTGGTTGCAGCTTGTTTGGAAGTTGTTTCTTTGTTCAAACCAATCAAGTTGGTTGACCCATAGCTTACGCGCTCTCTTAACTACATTTCTTGATTTGTCTGTAATTATTTTCTTATGTATAATTTTTGAACTTTTATGTCGTAAATTGTAATTACCACTGAGAGGTGGGGACCTGGTGTCCTGTGCAAACAGGTTTTAATTACCTAAAACAGGCAACAGCGATCCACAACCAAAATTAGGTTTAAGATTTATTGTATTTTATAAGTGTAATGGTTTGTGGAGAGAAATAAATCTTATTATTATTATTATTATTATATATACTTATAATACAAGACCGTGAGGGTGAAGCCACTAGTGTAGAGCTTGTTTAGATATAAAATACAGATATACAAAGAAATAGATAAACTCAAAATAATTATTCATTCAAGATAATCAGTATTCCGGGTGCTTAAGAACAATCGCAATTGTTGACATTTCAAACTAGAGCTGTGTGTGGCTGATTTGACATTTAAGTAGGTACACCACACAAGGAAGTATTAATTGTCAAACGGACAGAGGTTTGACATTTGGAATATTCTAAAATAATACAACATGGCTACTATAGTTAGCCGATTTATATATCGCATCTAAAAATTAAGAAATATATTGATTTAGGTTTTTTTTTATTATAAGTCTACGCATATATTTACGCTTTTAATGTGAAAACGTCTACTCTTCTTCTCGATGGCATTTAAGTTTTTGTTAATTTTAAGCTATTTATATAAATTTTTATTGACTGACACAGTAAATTATAAATACGTCAACAATACCTATCTATATTGATTGTTGCTTTGCTTCGCATAGGCTCCAAGCTACTGGCTCTATTTGGGCGATGGATGCTGGTGACAGCTTATAGTTTATGCGGGCGAAGTGGCGGGAAAACAGCTAGGGTAATATTCTTAACGAAAAATGTTTAAAAAGCCACTTTGTCTCTGGCACTCTGAAAATGGACTGTTTAAGTATTTTTCATTAAGAATATTTTTGGTATAGCATTGTAGCTAGGATAATATAAATAAGTAAATTGTTAATACCTACATTATTTATTTTCGTTTAGTTTTTCCTAACAATGTTATTATTATAGTTTGTATATTTGCCATATTTAACTTTACATCTTATGATAATTGATGTTTTGTATTTTTCTATAAGAAAGAAAAATTACTTTACTTATTTATTAAAATTTGTATATCCTAATTAAAGTGAATTAGTTATTTACATTATAATTTAGAAACAGCAATATAACTTCAGTTTTGTAAATTTACGTTAGAATTGTAAGCAACGTTCAATTAAAATTTGAAAAGTATTAACATGTGAACTTACTTCAGAAAAGTCTTTAATAACATAGTGGTAAGGTTGTAAATGCGAGTGTCAACGTACATGTGTCGACGTGACACACAATGAAGGCATCTGGGACGATAACACTTGGTTGTATATACAATAGATAGTTGAGGATTAGAGGTAAGTTTCTTGAACTGAGTTGACCCGGTGACCGCTATGATTTAAACATAAGATAAAAGTAGAAACAGAAGACTTTATTTCATAAACTAGCTGTTTTACTGCGACTTCGCCTGCTTAAATTGTAGCCTTTGTTATTTGCTTATGAAACAGTTTCACGCAGGTGAAAGATTTTCTAAATTCGGTCTAGTAGTTACAGATACTATTCGATGCAAATAAATTAATAATCAAATATTTCCTGTTTATAATAGTAGTATAAACTACATTACACCATATGTTGGATGATATTCATTATTTTGAAATTTAAAGTGTTTGATAGTGGGTCTGCGAATTTACCATAAGCCTATTAAAGTTCTCACTTCTGCGACAATGACATTCATTATGGATGAAATCGAATCGAATCGGATGGCCTTCTGGACGAAGGAGCTCAAGATAAAAAAAATTCGGACACCCATCTTATGATCGCTCTTTGCAAAAGTTGTTGAACTACTTTCGCATCGTAGAAGCTTGAAAAATCTAACGCATAACAAATAGTATTTCAAAGAACAGTCACTGATAAACATTTAATGTTATTAACTAGAGTAAACTATTCTGACCTTCGCCTTAACTTAAAGTTCGAGCTACCTACTTAATAATAAATGATTTCGTTTGATATATGAAGTGGGATTAGTTACGCGGTTTAACCTTCATAAAATCTAACGTTTAAATATCACGGTAGTTCCTCTGCCATTAAACAAGTACCTAGCTATAAAAGATAAAAAATAAACCTCATATCTATTCTTCTAAGAAAAATTAGTCACAGTAATGTTATTGCTATGAGGTAAAGAATCTCTTCGTAAAATAGTTACATATAATTTAATATAATACTAATTTAAAAACAGCACTGTACTTATGATGTAAGGATAAGCTTGTTTATAAAGGCATTAAAAAAATTGTTTTGTCTGAAAGTGATACTATCTAACTATCGATATCAACGTAATATCGATATTTTAGATAGTATAGTACCTATTGATGAAGGACTCCTTCAAAGAATTGATATTTCGACTGATTTTTGAGGAAAAGTATCGGATTACTATCGATTGATTTATTGATATTGTAATAATAATGTTGAGTAAAAGTAATACAACAACAACAAAGTAGTACAACAGAAGATATCGACCACTAGCTGTTTTCTTGTGTCTTCGCCTGCGTAAATTATAGCCTTGTCACCCGCGTACGATGTAGCTTTCCGCAGGTGAAAGATTTTTTTAAATCGGGCCAGTACTTTCGGAACCTATTCAATGCAAACCAACAAACAAATAATCAAACCTTTCGTCTTCATAATTAGTAAGATTAATTGTAATTTGCGTTTGAAAAGCAAATGCATTTGCATTGAGGATTAAAAATGAAAGAATTTCACATTTTTCCTCAAAACATCTCAAGTCGTATAAAAACAAAACATCGGTAAGCTAATTACAACCCACCAAGACTCGTCAATACAAAACGGTTTCCAAAATACATCTCGTGCAATAAAATTTAAATCTTACCGCCATTATCGTTGAGTTACATTTTGTACTCGACTCGAGAAACAACCGTGTCGAATCGCAAGTAGGCTGCCTCAGTTAGGTGATGAGCCAGAAAGTCTTTATTGTTGTAAAAGGTAATATTGTGGGTCGGAAATTTTGACACGTATGGCCACGGGTGAGTGGCCATTGAACCGTTAATGATATGGCGTCTTGCCATTTTTTTAATCTATATTTGAACTGTACATTTCGAACGACTTTTCTACAAAATTACACTACTTTCACCCTACTGTCTCGGAAGGAGGGTAATATTTTTCGGATGTTAATTGTATGTCATTAAATTTCTTTGTGACCGTCTAGACTAAGGTTAGTCGTGTTTGAAAGTTTCGTATTGTTAGATTGAAACATAAAAATAGATAATTATTTTGGACGCTACTCAATACACAAACAGCTTTAAAACATTCGGTATTAATTATCGCTTGATAATGTTAGTTTTAGGATCAATCGAGGATGGCTATTATTGGTTCATCAATTGTAAAAAAATGTTGTAGTATGGCATTGTTAAGTGTTTACTAATAATAACGTCCGTATTAAATAATAAATGTATTATACTCTAATGTAGAAAACTGCACAAACAGTATTTGTAATTATAAGTTTTCATTAAACTTGCAGGGTATGAATATATGAGTACGTTTGCTAAATTATGCAACTCAATTTCAATATGTTTAGTCAATTATTTTAAATGTAATATTACTTTTTTTTGTGCTATCGTCATTTCTATATGATTAATTAATCAATCAGTCTACGATATTGATAACAATAGAATGCACATTGCAATAGATTGAGTAACTTGTATTTAGGAACAAAAATTTCATAGATTTGGAATCTAGAGTACCTCTATAACAAACTATGGCATGTATTTAGTTTTTTATCATATTTATAAGTTTATCACTATATCTTTTAAAATAAAAGTTAATATTTTTATTAAAATGGTGGCGTTAAAATAAAGTTCCATGTAAAAACATGAGAAGTTATTCAATTGCGCCTTGATGATATATACGTGAAAGATAGTGCGGAAGACAAATTAAATATATAAAGGTACCATTTTTAATTAAATTTTCGAGTTGATCCAGTTGTTAACCTAGTAAAAAATTACGATATATTTTTTTTATGTTTTCTTTGGTTCTTATATTATTACTATTTTTAATGATTGTTTATAACCGTATATTGCATATTCAAGGCCACAATATTATCACTAATTGAAGGGAGGTATACAAAAAGTGCGGCTCAGACCTCACGCAATTTTCCGTATCGAATACCGAAATGCAACGTCAACCAGAAGGTTTGTTGTTATAACATTATTTTAACAGGTTTAATGTTTTTAATCTACAGATTCTATTAAGTTTTTGCAAAGGATCCGAAATATCTAATAACGTATTAAAATCTACAACCTACACGATCTTCAACTCGTTAAAAAGTGATTTTATTAAAAGTGTAGTGTTATAAAAACAAAACAAATAAGTTTATCGGTAATATACAATTTTACCGATTAACTTTTTAATAGTCTTACTATTTATAGATAAAATATGTTATTAATTGTATATTAACACATTTTATAGAGAAGTGAGCATTTTAAAATAAAAAGAAATAAAAATTGATTTCGAAATAAAAAAAAAATGCTTTTGCCGACTTCCACTTAATTGTTAATTACTTTTGAGAATGAAAATAAAATAGTTTTTTACGCTTTTACTTATCCAGTAAGCTCTCCTTTAAAAAATCATGTTATTTTAACAATAGTACAATACCTATTCTTAAAAATAAATTGAAGGTCCATTTATGTAAGCAGGAATTGAATTTTAAAAGTATAATGAACAAAGAAATATGGTCGCAATGATTATTTCGAACAGTAATCATTCCGAATCGTCTCAAAATGCAATAAAATCTATAAATTATACCCGCTTAAACACGTTCCGAAGTTGTTTTATTATAGAACAATTTCAGATTAATTTGGGTTTTAAATGACACAGCGCTGTAATTATTTTATGCTTGTTTCGCAGTCAATATAGTATACTTTATATTTTTTTTACCCGTTTATAATTATGAGGAAGCTTGTAATTAGGTCATTACAAATTTAAACATACTGTGAATATACATTAACTTGTAAGCATCACAAACAATACCTACAATAAATTACTTAGTTAGTTCCAATCGTTATCTATTTGTATATCTATTGGTTTTGGTAAGAAATTTTTTAAATCAAAGTAATGAGATGAGTGCGATTCATTATGAAGCCAAGGGAAGAAAACATTTCATGAAACACATTTTGAACGATCGTTATCCTTGTCATTTATAAACTTTTTGTTTTTTGGAAGTTTTAAATTGTTTATAGACTATGTCAAATAAATAGAAAGATTAAAATAAACATTCATTGACCCAGAAAACACAGCATATAAATAACATGACATAATAGAAATATAACGACTTCCAAAAGGTTCTAGGTGTCGTTATGTCTGAAGACCCGAGTTCGATTCCCGGTTGTTAACTTTTCTATATTGTAGGGATGTGGGTGTTGTGGTGCTTCATAAAACGAGGGCCTAAACTAGTTATCTTGGAATCTGTGCAATGTGAGTGATCATATCGGATATTTGGACGTAAATATAATAAAACTAGCTTTCCATCAGTGATTTCGCCCGTATTTGGATTTTGATTCATACATGACACGTTGTATTTTTGATCGCATGACAATGACAAAATGAAAACTATATAGGTATCACTATGGCAACGTTTTAATTTCTTTGACAAACTTCTACTCCCATTTTCATCCCTTTATTTGCTGTTTTTCGGGATAAAATATAGCCTATGTATACCGCACATGTATAGATTTACGTAGATGAAAGAATTTTTAACATAAATTCATTAGTTTCGGAGCTTATTTGATGAAAACAAACAAACAATTAAATCTTTCCTTTTCATAATGTTAATATAGAAAAGATGATCCGACAGTCAACCCGTTTATACGGTTTTGTTGGACAAATTCCAAACATTATCCTATCTCATACTTTAACAATAAATAAATAAGCACGTAAGTAATATTTATTTGGGTTCATCGGGATTCTGCCTCGGATAATATGACATGCATAAATTAGGATTATTCTAATACGCGAACCATAAACTGTGGAGAACTTTTTGCGAAAATTGCGTGAACGGAGAATCAAAAGTTTATATGGAGATGAGACAACAATGCTTATACATCAACAAATAATATAACTTCGTTACACTTTTGTTTTTTTTTGTCATTTGAAATGCTTAAAACAATTATAAAGAAGTTTTTGATAAAAAAGCCTTTATGTTCAAACTTTATGATCGAATTTCGACCAAGTAAATGAATGAAATTCATATAACTTGTAACATACATATTTATAAGATTATAATATATACAAATTATAGCGGCTTAAAATATTCATGAGGTAATATATGTGATAAATTTTGCATTCACAATGCTATACTGGAAAATAAAAATGCTTAAAGTCCCACCTCAGAGCTCCTGGAGCTGGTGGATTTTTTAAAATTTATCATTAAGGATATGTTCATAAACTATGTTATTAAAATATGAGTCGTGTGCGTGAGAATATTATTATAAACATACAGCAGCAAACAAATTATGATTAAAATATTACTTATATAAACTGGTAAGGAGCACAGGTGTATTTTTCTTGCATGAAATTTCAGTAGTTAACTGTTTAGTAGTAAAGAAAGTTAAATGAGGTTAGTTAAATATATCTCTAGGGAAAGTAGAGAATAGCGTTAAAATAAATAAGGCTATAACTTTTAATCCAAACGTAAGATATTATTACATGATTATTAGCACTTCATGAATCGTGTTACGTTCAGTAGTTTATTATAATAAAAGGTAAACAGCTGCGCTTTTTTGCTGCGTAGCATTATACGTTCAATAAATAGAAGCCCAATTCGGTTCAACCCCTAATGATATGATTGTTCTGTGTTCAAAGCTGCGTTCGACATAGTAATAGAATATTGAACCAGGGTTGCAGTCACCTAACGCTCTAGCCATAGGATATGACATCCCAGGGAATATTATGACAAAAGTTCATTTCATTTACTACTTTGACATGTCTTTTGATGTAAAAAATACTAATTTGCAAATACTGTAGCCAAATCCATACTCATCATTCCTTATTATTCGTTGTTCGTCATAAAAGTACATGTTAAAGTAGTAAAATGAGACACAATAGGACTATAAAATCGCTAAGTTCTCGTATCCTATGGCTAGAGAAGTTAAGCGGTTGCTTTTTAGGAATGCCCATTGAAACTGCAGTACTGCACGCGAAATATAAGATTGTGTCTGCGGATAATGTTACCTCAAATTTAAATTTACATCTTTTTTAAATGTCATATTTCTCATTATTATTGTTATGTTTTTATGAAATTAATGGTCGCCCAGCGGTCGAAATTCGAGCATAAAGTTCGAACATTATTATTTTTTTATATATACTATACTTCTTGTTTGATATTCGGTACAGAGATGAAATGATTTATTTATTCATTGGATGTATTTTATGCATAATTAGAAATAGGTGGGCATACTGTACTTATTCTTCATATAAATAATTTAAATGATTATTGTTTATTATTTTTATTGATAAGTATTAAATGTACATTTACATGAAATGTTTTTAATAAATATAATTATTATCCTAGTAAGTGGAAATAAATTTTATTGTCTATATTTATATTATATAGAGGAAATATTTGATTGTTTGTATATTTGTTTGCATTGAAAAGGCTCTGAAACTACTGGACTGCCTTTAAAAAAAATTTCACCTATACCTATCATACCGGGTTGACATAGGCTATTACTTACGCCTACGAAGTTACGGGAAAAAAGGTAGTTATTATCATAAACTTCAACTGTGCGAAACTTAATATCGTATGCACAAATTGTCATAAAGTATTTAAAGATTTAACTTAACTTGTTAATGTAGTAATGCCGATGTTTATTGCATATTATTTACGTAGTTTAGCATAACGGGATTTTTAACCAAAATATATTACTAACTGTTGTGCCGTGACTTCGCACGCGTTATTCATAGCCTATGTCAACCCCGTGTGATGTAGCTACGCGTAGGTGAAAGAATTTTTAAAATCCGTCCACTTTCCGAGCATATTCGTTACAAAAAATTAAATCTTTGCTCTGTTTTTATTAGGTATAGATATAACGGTTTTACATTTAGATTTCCCGGGAGATTGTTGATTGGTAATGAATATTGTTGGTGTCATAACAGATATTACAATTGTTTTTAAAGTTGGACTTCTGATAATCAAGTTCATGGCTGAACTTGTCATTTTTTAACTTTACTTTTTTATAAACATTTTATAGTATAGGTTTTTATTGTACTACTATTAAAATCTGTCATGAGATTTTTATACACCAATATAAAATGCTTTATCCCGTTTATGAGAATTAAATTTTATTCAAAATTTCAATATAAAGTGAATTTAATTCCCGCGAAATTGTCAAAGGAGTTATTTTTATGATTGAAATAAATAATAAATCTTTTTAAATAAATTTTACACTTTGTAATTTACATTTAATTGTTGAATACACGAATAAAATAAAATCAAGGTTTAGATTTTCTTGTTTTCAAATTTTATGTACGATATTTTAATCTTGCTCGGTTAAAGAATTCATAAGTTTGGTTTCCAAATAAAATAAATATAAATGATAATACCTCGAAAGTAAAGTAAGAAGAATTCCAATCGTAGTCGACTTTTAAACTAATCATTCTAATTTTAGAGATTATGGTCATGGTTTTAATAAATGTTGTTTACATGTGTGATTCATATAAATAGTTTGTGGGTATTATTACAATTTCTATTAAAATATTATATTTAACTGACACACTTAATAGAGAAACACTCACTGTGAATCCGAATAAGTGATGCTGGGCCATTGTGTCGGTATCGATAAAAAATAATCGAAACGAAATCGAGTAACACGTGCGGTGTGTACAACGTCGGTCTGACAACTCCGAAGCTCCACGGGATGTTGCAGCTTTTTGCTGAACGCCGAATAGAGACGATCCTTACCGCCTTTCACTTTCTCGATATCTGTTCCGATGATTTGATTTTGTTTTTGTACGTGCCTTTTATATATGTGCGATTCTACCATTAGGACTAAGATTGAAGTTCGTCATAATTATACGTTCTTTGTCATACATTAGATCTTGTTTAATACTTTGAGTTTTTGACAAAACTTTTCAAATGTTATAAACTATTTGTGTTGCGGACCTTTTTAGTTATTTTTTAAATATTACACTTAGATTATGTTTCGTCATTATTTTATTATCTTTGATATCAAATCAAAATAAATTGTCATCTGTCAGTTCCAAAGCCTGTGATTTGTGTATTTATAAATTTAAATACCCATTTTACACTTGTATTATTAAATGCTTATGTATTTATTATTAAATATAAATTATTTATCATATACTGGCAGTCCATGTTTACGGCGCTTCATTTTACAGCGTTTTGTTTTCAGTCAAAATTTTGACACTATTCCTCGTTTTGAAGGTCTAATGCCTGTTTTCACTAATCTAGCACAAGGCATAGCTTAGTTAGAAGTCACTTAATATTAAGAATAGCTTAAGCAGATTTGTCGTTTCACCAAACCTGTAATGTTAGGTAATGCAATAAACACTTGCTTAGGGCCAGTTTTTTGATCCGTGGTTAACTCAACCATTTGTTAAAATCTTCGGCAAATGGTTATATATCAGAAAAATATGTTTCTTGATTAATAGTTAGCCTAACCAATTGGTCAAAAAATTTAACCATCACTGGAAGCTAGGTTAAGCAAATGACCAATGGTTAAAAGAACAGATGTACATACAACTGCATTATATTTACTTGGTCCCTTGTTATTGTTTTATATGATATTTTTATAACCTACATAATTCCAAAGTGAATTTGGACATTAGTTATTTTTGGGATTTTGTTTTATGATGCAATTTCATAGGAAAATATTCATAGTCATTTTTGGATTTTAGGGTTATTGAAAGTAAGTTAAATTTTTATCTTGATCATCCTTAGTATCAGTTTTGGGGGAGTTAATGGGGGAACGCAGCGATCTTGTGTTTTAGTTCGAATGGTTACATGAGTACGTGTATTGGTCACAGTAAAACATTAAAATCGCAAAATTCGCAAAAAGCATAGCACAGAAGAAAAGCCATAAAACTATCCAACTTTGAAAGGAGTGTTTTTTAACATTCTTTTATCTATAAATGCTATCGAGAAAATCATGAAAACAGAAACAAAGAAGCAAAACAAATGCGTTTAGAGAACTTCTCTACATAAATGTAAATATCCTATTTCTGTGCCTGTATTACTATAACGGAACGTTATTGACGTTTAACGTCACTATTCTCTGGTACCTAACATGATATAAAATCGAGGACTTGAATTGTTTATATATAAGATATATAGTACTATGGGTTCAAAAAAACTACACATGCAGGACAATTCAATGTTTATGCAACAATCCCATCTCAATAGAATCTCAACGATTTTAATTTTACCAGTTTTCTATTATATATTAGACTTTCAGGTAGATCGTAAATAATAATAATAATAGATAGCAATGTCTTTCTCACACATCACAGGTGACAGATATATAATATCGGACTTCAGGTAGATAGTACAATGGCAACATGCCAGTAGTTTTAGAGATTCTATTGAGACGCAATTATTACGTCATCATCAGCCGCAAGATGCCCACTGCTGAGCATAGGCCTCCCCCATAGATTTCAACGATGATCAGTCCTATGCAGCCCGCATCCAACGGCTTCCCAAACCTTTATAAGATCGTCGATCCACCTGGTGGGGGGCCTACCCACTGAGCGCAGAACTCTTCTGCCCCATTATTACGTAATCATACAGAATTGGGCTGCAGGTTTCAGTTCTTTTTTTTTTAGTATTGAATTTTTAAATTTTGGGTTGTGCAATATATATTTTATGCATTGTATTTTTGTATAACGCACCCACAATACAATGATACGTTGTTTTTCATGTCACTCGTTGCCTTAAATAGTGACATCAACGTTTACGAATTACGCGGAAGGACAAGCAGGTGAATTCTATATTGTTTCCTTTCATATTAATATGGAACGAAAATTTATATCTCTAAATTACATAACTTAATAAAGCTTCTCAGTATGAAATTGATAAATGTATATACTGATGTATTTAAATATTTATTAAACTTAATAAAAACCGGTTTTTATAATAAAAAGGGATTTACTAGATCAAGAAACGAAAAATAACTGAATTTTAAATTGTCCGTCCGTCTTCAGTGTCCGTCCGTCCGTGCGTTGTCGTATATGCTAGATGCTTGCATAGAATGATAGATACGAAAGGTTGGTTACCTTTCGTATCTATCATTCTATGGAAGCATATTACTAATTATGATCATATCGATTAGTTTTATTCCATTTATATTCTTCACTCTGTCCATTCCATCACAGTGAACCTTCAATTTTTTTACCTGTAATCATTTAAATGTTATAATATAAATTTATACAAACCGCTATGAACTTTCATCATATGTGTTTATCTAATTACACAAATATAAACCCTTACCTGTAGCTTTCTTAGTTTTTATTTTACATTTTTATGATATCCTATGATATTAAAACATTTATTTATATAATATAATACAATTATCGCGAAATTGAATGAGGAAGTATTTAAAAAAAACGAAAGCACTTGAAAGCGCCTCCACTAGATGGCGACTCTAGCAAAAGTTGATTTTTGCAGAAAACGAATGGACCACACAGTAATTTCCAAACAGTAATTTCCGTTCTTTTTAACTAACATATTAAAAAACTGAAATTTGACATGTTTGAAACTCAGATATCAATACAAATACGTAAAAGTACAAACAGAATATGAGTTGTTAATTGTGTTTTGAAATCTAATTTACTTTTAAATATGACAGAAAAATGGAAATTTTGTCATAGAGAAATCAAGAACGTACCGCAGTGACATCGAGTTTGATTTCGGGAACTAATGTTTTTTTTTAACTTCCTCATTGTTTTGACAGATTAGACATGGAAGTTTTTCTTCGTTGGCATGGTAACATTTTATACTATTTATAAAAATTGACCCACAGTTGCTTAGTTTTAGGTATTCAACCTCTATAGCTTCTGAATTCTAAATTTGAGCTCGTCTTCAACGGCATCAACGGAACTTCGCCGCGGCCTCACGCCCCCTTCACCGGAACACCTTCACCACTGACATACTCTTCACTCTCATTACTCACCTTACCACACACCTCTCTTTGTTTTTTTTTGTAAATAAAATATTTAATTGAAGTTACCCTCTTTGGATTTGTAGTAAATTTAGCCTCGTTTCCTCAGAAACCTATTTCTCAGAAACGCGTAGAGGTATCAAGCTGAAATTTATATCAGATCTACTTTTCCTTGGAGCTGTGATACAACCACTTATGCCGCAAATTTCCACAAATTTTCGAAACTCGCAAGGAAATCAAAACCTACAGGGTATTCCCATGAACTCAGAATATCGAAATTTGGTACGAAGCAATGTCATATAGCACAAATAAAGGCAACATTGCGAAACCCCTAAATTTTAGATTCATCATATTATAAAAATATTTTTAATAAATAAATGCAGGTTTGTATCGAACACTTGGTGCTTAAGTCCGACTAGCTCTTGGCCGGTTCTATTTTGTTTGAAAAAAGCTTGAGAGTTTGAGGTAATTTTTACGGAAAAGCACTGCTGTGTGGACCTGACTCGTGCTGGAGGGACGTGACGGAGAAGACATGCAAGGATATAAAGAAATAATAATCAATAATATAATTTCCATATTTAATTCCTCATTTACACCGAAGATAAGTGTAGGTGGTAATAAAAATCTTTTACAGTTAATGACTTCTTGAAAGCTTTTGCATACTTTAACAATGTTTGCCAGTATACCAATTACTTTCCGCATTTAAATATTTTTGAATTGTTTTTAAATCACGCTTAAATAGTAAATTCACTTTTTTTTATTGGGTGCATACATACCAATTAATACGGGCTAAATACTTTTAGTTTACCGTATAAAGTGAAATGTTTTGTTCAAATCTTTAAGCGGTATATTTAGGCTGAAAATATTATAATATAGCAATACAAAGACGTGTATACTAATATTATGGATTTTGTAAAAGACAATTAATTATGAACCTAAAACCTTCAATTCAATTAATACAAAAATTAAGATTTAAAAATTATTTTATTGATAGTTTATTACAATACGTTTATACCATCACTTGACTTGTTGTTGACTGTACAATTAATTGCATCTGTTGGCAAATCCTTATTTATTTCGATTAATAAATTATGTAGAAGGCACAATTATGAATCACGGTTTATTAAAGACTCAAATCAAACTTCGACATATACATTTTTTTGTATTAGTGTGTTTATTTGCAATCAGTTTTGTGAGGGTCATTGATCGGTTTGGAGTTGTTGAGGATTTTAATTTTTTTTTGTGCTTTTTTAAAGAAAACACTTTTAGGAGTTGATGAGAGTATTTAAACGAATATCATAGCTTATTATTTATGACTAACTTGCTTTTATTTAATCAGTCAGTTCATTAGTCATTTTAGTTAGTGATATGTCATTAAACTGTGTGATTGGTTCATTACAGTTACTTAAGAATAGAATACAAGCAAAACATAAGTATCAGTTAGATAAATAATGAGAGAGCAAACGATATGAGTAAAAGTTTTTAATTTAAACACAATTTTTTTACCGATATGTATATTAATCATTCTCGAGCTCAGCGCGGTGACGGCATAGAGCGTTTCAATGAAATAAATCCTCTATTAACCTCTTGAAATAGGTTTAATTTGATTAAATCTCTATGTTACTGTTGTTAGACAACATACAAACTTAGAAATACCCCGCGGAAATTAAAGACGCCGAATTTACTGAGAGCACAATATACTTATCACATCCTTCGCAAGAAAACATTTATGTACGTGGTTAGGAACATATATCTATATATATAATAAGATACATAAGAAATTTTCTATTTATGAACTCAACAAATGGAACTGTAAAAGGAAACTCATGGAACATATAATACCGACCCACACACACACACACTTTTTTTTCTTACATAATGTACTTATTATAGATACGTGTTGTAGATGCTTTGTATACTCGGGGGCCTCGTGATCTATAATACGGATCTAAAACCCTGTACAGGCACCAGTCTCCCACAGGGATATAAGTTGTGCATTCTATAGATGGTAGTCTTTTTTAAAGTTCCGAACATAAAAGATAAAAAACGGGACCATTATTACTAAGACTTTGCTGTCCGTCCGTCTGTCGGTCACCAGGCCAGGCAAGCACTCGGACCGGGATAGTAATAACACCAGCCGTGATAGCAGGTCAGTTAAATTTTCACAGATGGCGTATTTATTTTGCCGCATACTCAATAAATAGTAAAATCGGTAGACCCTCGGTAGAATCGGGGGACCCTTCGTGCGCGAATCCGACTCCCACTTGGTCGGTTTTTTTTTTAAAGCAAGCTAAAGTTATTGCTCCATGTATCCGGTGAATCGTGTGTGGCTTATTAACGGTGCTCTAACATGGGGTTGTTTTATCTATAAATCGACATAATGACTCCGAGCAAGGTCGATATACCGGACCATAGTTTGATTTATTGGTGAGAAATTAAAATTTTATATCAGTGATGTGATTTGTTTTTTATTCATAAACTGACAATAAATAACTGTGTGAATGTGATCTCATTCTATATATTTGGGTAATTTTCTAATTTTTATAGCCGTTGATTATTTTATTGATCTATTTCTTGTAATAATTTATAACAGGAAAAACATTTTGAATTGAATTCACAGTGTATATATTACAGTGTAAACTAAATTATATTCAAATAAATTAGTTTATTTATTTACAGTGGATTTGATATAAAAAATTAATTGAAAAATGACGTAACAACAAGACGTAATTTAAAAAAAGTGTTTTTTTTTGTAAGACGACTTGAAAATGTTATTTATAAATAATATCCATATCCACGTGGGCAATCAAAGTTATCTATACATATATTATAAAGCTGAAGAGTTTGTTTGTTTGGTTGTTTGTTTGAACGCGCTTATCTCAGGAACTGCTGGTTCGAATTGAAAAATTATTTTTGAGTTGAATAGACCATTTATAGAGGAAGGCTTTAGGCTATATAACATCACGCTGCAACTATTAGCAGCGAAGAAATAATGGATAACGCGGACGAATTAGCTGGCGGCCATTAGTCTTTAATAAGAAAGATAATCCACTGAAACCACATTCGACATTTTTAAAGTGCATCATTATCAGAGGATAAAAGTTTTGGTTCTCTTTTTATATTCCCTTACACATATTCTGAAGCTTCATAACATCATCGTTTGTTTACCCTTGTTTCTTTTATTTTGGGTCGGCATAATATTGATTTCATACGTAGCCGAGTTTTCCTCACGACTTTAGGGTGTAGACATCTCTTAAGCCTTGGGTTTGATTCCAGGTTGGGTTAATATAGAAAATGAACTTTGCTGTCTCGGATCCCTCTTCGTTGTTCTAGATTTCTATAATCACACAAGGGGTTTAGCTATTTAGAATTTGAGCAACATATGTAACGCTGTGTAATAATGATATATTTTATTATACTTTCTGATCAACTGTTGTGTATCATTTACTACGTGACCCGTTCAGGGAGTAAAATATCTTCAATAATGCTGCGCTTAATCACAGGGGCGAGGAAAGCTAGGTTTTCGTCATTTAGTCTATATTCTCTGGGAAATCTTATATTATGCCAATGGGTTAAATAAATCTAATATTGTCATGAAACTTCAACGAATGTTGTGAAGTTATCGTAGTTAACTGTATTTCCTTTATTTTGCTTGAAAATATTTAACTAAGTTCACAATGGTGATTTGAATAGGCCCGTCCACACGTATGCGATGTGCATACAATAGTAAAAGAGCTGGTTTGTAGAGTCGTACTCGTTTTCTTGTGGCAAACAAGTTAACATGCTTGTTTATTAGACTGGTCTAATTGTAGTTCATGGTGGTTACTCCACGTTTTAGGTGACACAGTAATGACTGCGACTATGAAATCCGATCTTCATACATTTATTGTAGTTCTTTTGATTTATATGATAGAATAGAAAGTGCTTATTTAGTATGAAATACAACATAGGCTTAAAAGGTAAGTATATATTAACTTCAAAAATCGTCACCACGCAGAGTCTGTAGAGTAGAGAGTCGAGAGTATTATTGTATTACCTTAATTAATTAACATGACATCGATAGAGAGTAATTCCTTATCAAGGTTAGATTGGATTATTACTTAGGTATATAGATGGGCACTGGGCAGTACATGAAGTGAAAACGTGTTGCTAATGCTCTTTGCTTATCCTATTAATATTATAAATGTGAAAGTTTTCTTTGTTTGTTTGTCCGTCAATCACGCCGAAACTACTCAACGGATTTTGATGAAATTTGGTATACAAATAGGGTATTAGTCGTCTTAGATAATAGGATACTTTTTATCCCACTAAACATTTCTTTAACGACCACGAGGGCGAAACCGCTGGCGAAATCTAGTATTTAATAATAGTTTGTTAGTTTTCGTCACAATCAATTACATATCCACAAATAGTAGAGAGTTTATAAAGCACTCTTAAGATGCTATTACAGTATTGAATTTACGCACTTACGGTAAATAGTAGTACGCCGCATTTAAATACGCAACGAATTCTAACGTGAAGATATCGATAAATAGAATTTTATATACTTTATGGCGATACCTTCGTGCAATGTCAAATATGTATAATTTTTTTTATCACAATCAAAGTCAAAATAATCTTTGACTTCGATAAAAAGAATCATACTAAATTGACTTTGACTTTGATAAAAAAGAATAATATATATGATTTTTTTTTTATCGTAAAGCTATTAGGTAAAAGTTATCAGATTTGAAACATTACTAAGAATTATTATATTTGTGAATTATAATATCAATTTCGCATACACAATAATATACTGAAAAATATTTTTAATGAATAATGCTCCGTCCATTCATCCGTCCATCATCCATCTCAGTATGCCAGGGATCAAGTGATTTTTTTTAAGCATCTTTCATTAAGAATACTAAGAATATTTCAAAAGTTCATTCATATAACAATAAAGAACACGTAATGAACTTGGTTCGATAAGGACAGAAATATGTTATATTTGTGATATCAAAATTTAAACCGTAAACGCTGGAGAACTATGAAAAATGTGTACCTATTCCATCAAATAATTTTCAATACGAATTATGTATTTAATAAATATGTAACAAAAAATGCTAATAAATTATGCTAAGTATAATATTTGTATTTTTTTGTTTTTAAAAGATCTTCTGACGAATGTGTGTAGTTACTTATATAGTCTTAGTTATTTACTATGTTTGATGACTGACCAAGTAAGATTTTATAGGATTAATATTTAAAATAGTCGTAAACACCAAAAGACTTGACATCCGGAAGATTCTATTAATTGACAGAATAGATTTTTTTGCGGAATTTGGTCCACAGGTGGGCTATTAATTTTATTAGTAATACCGTTCCTTTTACGATGTTCTATATTACGTGTTACTTAGATAAGATCGATCGCTAGAAGCTATATTGTTCGATGAGTTGAAAATCTTTATAAGCACCTAATGGATCGATTGTAAGGTACAAAAAATGAAGATAATCTATTAAGATATCATTTAATGTAAGTGGAGAAGTGAAGGCTGGTCATGAAAACAATCTAGATAATGTAGACGTCGTTTGTTGTTGAGAATCACGATGCGCTTGAGCATAATCTTGTTTATCATAAGCTCAAATGGGCCTACAGTCTTAAGTACGAAATCAATTGTCATAAATGTATACTTTTGTGGCTAATAAAAGTACTGTGGCGGAGGTTATTTGCTTATATTATAGATTTACTGAATTCACTTCTTGATCACTGTTTAAAAATGTTTGCCTTAAAGATAAAATAATGCATCCTTGTTTGAGGTTAATAACATAGACAGGGTATCTATAACATAAATTTATATGGTGATATTAGTAAGTGAATTACTGAATTATTAAGCGTCTAAATTAGACGTAAGTTAAAGTAAATATATAGGGTTATAAAAAGGTAAGAAAAAATATACACGGTACACATCTGACGGAAGATGTCAAGAAACCTCAGAACTGGCTAATATATAAGTTCGATCTTATAGTATAATCGAAGTATAACATTCGACTTTGGACACTGGATGGAAATCACTTCAGTGAATACGCTTGACAGAATCTTCTGTCAGATTTGTACCGGCCCAAAGATGTCGAAATACCGAAAATGTTAATTCCCAAACTTAACTTCAATTTATACTTGCTTGTCTATCTCTTATCTGGGATTATGACAAAAATACATTCAAAGGTTAAGTTCTAACCAGTTCTAACTGTTGATAAACATTCAAAGGTTAAGTTCTAACTGTTGATAATATTTTCTCCAAAGAATCGCCTTCCAATAAGATAATGTATGCACTTTTCTATCTAGTTTCGGTCCACTTTTCCGACTTCTTTAGTTTATGGTGCTCAGTTACATTGTTTCATTTCTAGGTGTTGTGTGTACAGTCTTTTGTAATTATATTTACTGCTAAAATAAGCTGCTTACCCAAGAGCTAAGTAAAATAATTAAACCTCCCACAGTATAAAGCAAACAAAATGAAATTGAATTTGTGAAACTAAAACTCTTTTGTATCAAAATTAAGCTTTGAAGATGAGCAAAAGCTATATTTGTAACATTAAGTAGGATAAATTATAGAGTCGTCAAATATGAAGAGAGATATTTCTACGATCCACAATAAAAGTTTATTGGGCATAATTCGTCCATCAATAAAAAATCTATTTTATGATTTTCACGTAAAACTTGTCCAAATTTTGCTACTGATCAATAAAGCAAATATGCATGAGTTCGATCATATATTATAAAAAAATCTGGACGATATTAGTTTGATTATAATAATTAAAATTAAACGAGTTTTAGAATTTGTAGATTATGAGCCCTGAACAAAGATTTACCAAATTCAATAGAATTATTAAAGTTGTGGAGACAAATCTATCTAAGTTACGACAATTGCACTACTATATATTAGAGAGCAAAGAATAAAAGTAATGTTAGGGTGACTAAGACGTGGAAGATGAGAAAATATAGCGCGTATATCGAAATCACAGGAAAGAGGAAAAAGCGATTTTTTTAACTATCTGTATCAAAATATTGTTTTTTTTGTTGGTCCATTAGGACGCCGGGTACTTTTTTTTAATTAGTTGCTATATCCAATTCAAACTACAAAAAATATTTTAATAAATATAATAAAAAAGAATAGAAATATTCATTCTTATTATGTTCCATTGACAGCACATCAGGCAGGATGCTAAAAAAGGCCAAACTTATGAAATCGATATTAAGCCTTAATTTCTTGACTGTTAAGTTCGAAACAGGTTGTCGTAATTAACTTTTTGTAGTAACATAATGTGCGGCTGCATGTACAGTCCTAAATCCGCAGTAGCCGTTTCCGAAGAGCGTAGGCCCCAATGGATTGTAACGGTCCAACTAATAAAACCTTAAATGGTATTTTTATTTTGTCATGTCACATTTAGATATACTTTATGGGTCATTAAAAATGCTTGCACACGTTTTAAATTTTTTAATTTATCCATTTTAAAGGAATTATTGCATTTAATTAGTAATGCTATCATAAACATGGATTCATCTAACTTAACAATTTCGTAATGTATTCGAATGTATTCAACAATATTATTTTTCTTTCTACAATGTTATGGTATATATGAACTATGTTATAAATAATGAAAATTATGACGATTAAATTAATCCTCTTGTTTGGTTCAATTAAAATGTATACATAATAACAGTTTTGACAATTTAATAATGTTTAGTTTGTTTTTAATTTAAAACTATTCCTTTCACTTTAATTATCAGTTGATTCTATTTATTTATCGAAGCAGTATTAGTTGAATCTTTTCGCACTCAATTATATTTAAGAATTAATTTAAATTTAATTAAATAGAAAACATAATTTGCAATACGCTGTCGACTTTATGATTTTCTCGATCGTTCTTTTGAGGGTTCCATGTTGCTGACTCACACATCAGCATATCTTCCTCAATTTTGGGTTTAGCTGTATTACTTTCGTCAGACAGTTTAACATCAGAACCTTTACCTTTAACAGTGTTTGGTTTGTTATCCTTTTTCTTTTCAAAATTTACTTCTTGGTTGATATTGAATATATTTTGTGCATTATCAAGTGTTTCATTGTCACTCCTACTTTCAAGTTTAATATCACTGTCTCTATGACTAAGAGATCCTCGAAAATTCACTATGACTGTTGGTTTAACAACTGTTTGAGATTCTCGATTACCAATTTGACTTTCCCCTGTCATCGTATTAGACATTGGTCTGTAACTGTCAGGTATTTGAGTGGCTATGTCTTCATCTTGTTCGGTGTTTTTATTAGAAAGTTTATTTTTATGAACTACTGGACGTTTCTGTTTTTTAGGTTTTTGAGTGGTTCTTGTATTTTTGTCATTGGTATTTATAAATAGTGTTATTTCTTCTTTCGAATCGTTATTCTGTTTCATTACAATACTATCTGTTAATGTTTTAGGAAATCTATATTTTAATGGAGGCATTTCGACGCGATCATTACGTCTTGGGATAAAATCAGCGTCACTCGGTAATTGTGGCAGTTCATTTTCATATCCATACCTTTCGTAAATTTGCCCAAGGTTGTTCTCTATATTCTGGTCTGCATTTTCAGGTAATTGAGCACGGATTCTAAATGATTCGATGACATCTCTGAAAAGAGATCTCTTCTGTTGCGGGTTGATTAATGCCCTGTCTTTGGTTGGATGAGCACTGCATAGAATGAACATGTACGTCACACATATGAAACACTGCATCTGAAATTAAACAAGAGTAAGACTCTTAATTTCCGTCCGAAACATCATGAAATCATCCGTCCAAATAATTTTTAAATAAACATCAGTATTATAAAAATCAATCAATTCCAATTACAACTTAACTACTTATTACTAGTTTGCCGGCGAGTTTTTAAAATTCTCCAAGTTGTTAATTTGAATTTGATGCTATGATTAACGGCCTCTTGTAATAGTATATGCTACAGCAGAAAGGTAGCTGTCTGTTTATAAACTTTTAAGGGAAACAATTTTGCTACGTTACCTGCTTAGAAAATAAGTCTAAGTAATTGGTAAAAAGCTTCCATGTGCTTGCAAATAAACGCGTAGATATGGCACTTTTCGTGGTTTCATAGGTTTTTGAAGGTTTTTGGTTTCATAAGTTCAGATTTAATGTAAATGTAATAAAGACCATTGCCATCATTGAAAGATATTTTTTATCGCTTTAATAGGTTCTCCGAGGGTTACAATCTCAAAAATACTCCATAATATGATTTCTTTATTTACTCATCTTGGAATTTGAGCCATATATCTATGTGATATTGTCTAGTATTTAAAAACATCTAAGAAGTAGTAAAGAGCAGAAACTAGTATTAAACAAAATAATTTATTGGTCACATGATTCCTTCGAAGGCGTCTTGTAAGCGTCTTAATAAATCCATGATTCTGAGAGTCAATTTTGGCAGTATTCGATATTATATATAATATGGTTCTAATTTTGAGACAGTGTTATAATTAAAGCAATTTAATTCGGTCAATACAACATGTCATATTATACATTATATTACATTTTTACCTACTTCTAATGTTTCAATTGTTTTACATTTGTACATATTAGCTTTAGATGCAGTTGTAAGTCTCAGGGGGCCATTTCTACTAATTTATAACGATCGATTATCAATATCGTTTCTAAACGGTTCCGTTTCGATTGTTGCTGAAAATTTGCATTATGCTAACGTCAATTATCAAACGAACATTTACTAAACTAAAACGTACTCGTAGCCGAATCCAAGCCGAACCACAGCCGACACATAAACAGCTGTCATCAGGATAAAATAAATGAAATTATTAGTTCAATGACAGACGAATAATAATTATCATCTTTCCTTTATTTTATGTTTGAAAAAGGCGACAAATTATGAGATCTAACAAGAAAGTGCAAAAAATCACACAACACTACGCTACTATTTATGCTTATACCACAGAACATAGATCTCTCTCTATGTTCTGTGGCTTATACATTTGTCAAAGGCTCACTTTGCTTATGTTTCGAATTCATCATATTTGGCATTTTACGAGTTAGTCACTTATGATGTGACATCGAGTTATTTATGTTTAATTAGTCAGAATAAAGTCATTGGACAGTTTCGTGGGTGAAAGTGTGATTTCGATACTTTCTTATTCTAGATTTTGAATGACTTTTATAGTTAGTTCTAATTATTGACTTTCTTTATACTTGTTATGGTGATCTAGGGTATATTCGTACTTTTTTTTTGTTTTATTGACTGATTTGGAGTCAAGCAAAGTTATTAAGTACTATTCATTTAATCTTTCATCATTCGTTTTTATTAAATTAATTTAAAGATAAATATTTCACTACATACACTATATTCACTATAATAAAAATTAATTTTAATTAAAAACGGTTGTTGCGTTGTTTTTATAAGAATATTCTCGAAATTTCAATTTTATTCCTACGTATTAGTTTTAACTGCAGCTCTATGTTATACATTATGTTAACATTGAACTAAATCTCAATATGATTATTTTTTTTTTTGTTTTAAAGTAATTAAAATAGGGACATAACCGTTCTAAAAAGTTTAATACTATAAATTATCTTAAAAATAACATTAGAAAGAGTTCAATTAGATTTTGAAAGTCATTAAACATTGGTAAGAATTTTAGTGTGGGATAGGTGTGGTTACTAACCTTGGGAGAGACTCGATGTGATGGACTAGCCCGGGGGGTCGCTTGAACAGTAGTGGCTGCAGACCGGGAAACGTGTGAGGGTTGATTGAACTCTGACGAACCATGTCAGGTGTGCAGAAACTTGTGCTAAGTTACTAGTTACCATGGTATAGATAATAGTATAAATGTAGGTAAACAAAAATACAAATATTGACGAATTAATTTTTTTTTATTTATAAAGATGTACAAAACAGTTGATAACTGGGTGAAAATATAAATTAAAAATATTTTTGACAGTTATTAAGGTTATCACTATAAAAAAGAAAATATTACACCAATGTGTTAACAAGCTTTCTCTTAAAAGTTAATGTATTACAGTTGAATATATCGATATCCGATCCATTACCAATGACTTCATTATATCGGCGGCACATTCTAGATATTAAAGTAAGAGTAAAGTAAGAACTATTATTAAGATTTTTGGTCTTCTTGTGCGATAATTAGTGTTAAAATTAATTTTAGAAAATAAATTAGATGACTCAATTTTAAAGTTTACAATTTTATAAAATGTCATTAAATCTAGGACTCCTCTCCTAATTGGCAATTCAATCTTTTTAATATCTTCATATGAAAGGTAGGTGCGTAGTAGGTTAAGTTTATAGCATAAGAATATGATAATATGAACTAGATAATTAGGCGACCAAATTACTGAATTATCTATACTATAATAAAAACGTAGCCGATCGATGTCTGTACACTTAAGATATATGAAAAAAACTGTTATGAGGGACATTTATAAGAGTAATAGAACACAAAACAATGATTTTTAATTTTTTTGTCTGTTTGTCTGTTTGTCGGTTTGTCTGTTTGTCTGTGCGTTTGTGCACGATAATCTCAGAAACGGCTGAACCGATTTAAATACAGTTTTTAATATTATATTGCGGCATTCTTCCGTTAACATTTAGTGTAAAATTTATTTCAATCGGTTCACAAATTTAAAAGTTATGTCAATTTGAAGTGACGTGGTCACCAAAATTGCTATGAAATATATACTGTTTTATTAAATTTTCGTCTTTGATATACTGATCATCATCATTAACTATTTCACAGCCAAACTGCAGGGCCTCAGGCCTTTGTTTAATAATTTTTGGTCACCCATCCCGTGAACAACTCTTGCGAAAATTGCTTAGCAATAGCGATCGTGCGCAGCGGCGCATATCCGTAGCGCCACCGAGCTACGAATTAATATTGTCTATAAAATGATAATTTGTATTATGACAAATAATCTATACTATAATAAAAACGTAGCCGATCGATGTCTGTACACTTAAGATATATGAAAAAAACTGTTATGAGGGACATTTATAAGAGTAATAGAACACAAAACAATGATTTTTAATTTTTTTGTCTGTTTGTCTGTTTGTCGGTTTGTCTGTTTGTCTGTGCGTTTGTGCACGATAATCTCAGAAACGGCTGAACCGATTTAAATACAGTTTTTAATATTATATTGCGGCATTCTTCCGTTAACATTTAGTGTAAAATTTATTTCAATCGGTTCACAAATTTAAAAGTTATGTCAATTTGAAGTGACGTGGTCACCAAAATTGCTATGAAATATATACTGTTTTATTAAATTTTCGTCTTTGATATACTGATCATCATCATTAACTATTTCACAGCCAAACTGCAGGGCCTCAGGCCTTTGTTTAATAATTTTTGGTCACCCATCCCGTGAACAACTCTTGCGAAAATTGCTTAGCAATAGCGATCGTGCGCAGCGGCGCATATCCGTAGCGCCACCGAGCTACGAATTAATATTGTCTATAAAATGATAATTTGTATTATGACAAATAAAAAAATAAGATTCCAAAATTTTGACAACTCCGAAGTAAGTTGACCTCATTTATATATGGCCAATCATATTAAATAGGGTTCAGCTTATAATGGACATGTGGTATACGATCACGCGAGTAGGAAAACAAGCGGAAAGAGCCTTCTGATGATGCAATTAAGCCTCGAGTAGTTTACAGTGAACGCATATTTTTATCAGATTAGGTTAACGTCGTCGTCGGGGCCAGCGGAGGTGGTTGGCAGTCGCTCCCGCATTGCACGGTTTTGTCTGTCAGGGAGAGGCACTCGATTTACCCGAGTCTCTCCAATTTTCCATCTGCAAGGGGACCAATGGTCCAATACTTGAGTGTCCTGGTGACTCGGCCACAGCTTGCCGGTTTTCATTTCCCATGAGGAGGTGTAGAGTACGGGTTTTGGTGGGTAGGCCTCTGGAGACCCACCGGACAGCTCACTGTCGGATTCACGGAGGAGAATCGTACTCACCCCTGTTGCTTGCCAGGTAACAGAGACAATGTCAGAAGTTTGTCCACGACGTTAAAAAACTTAGATTCACGTCAACTGAAGTTAAGAACGTAAAGACAACTCGAGCTATATATTTTTTTTCTCTTATTGCTATATTTTTTTGTTAATACTCTTTTTGTTTTTTTATTTAAACATACAAATTGCTGTAGATACGTACTTCAGAGTTGGTATTTTCAGTCTTTGCTGGAAACAATGCGTTATTCATTGGTCACAACACTCATAGAATATTACGCGAGTCTGAGGGTCGGTTCAGAGTAGCTCGGTGGCGAAGTGAATAAGCGCCATGGCCCGCGATTGTTGTTGTTAAGCAACTTTCGCAAAGGTCGGGCACAGGATGGATGACCAAAAAATATTATCTCAAGCAACTCCAAGCTTCGGAAAGCACGTAAAGCGTTTGGTCCCGTTAATATCCTCCAATCCACATTGGGCCAGCATGGAGGGTCGCTCATCCTCTTTAACCATCCATAAGGAAGGCCTGAGCTCCTGCAGTTGGTGACGTAAAAGGGCTGATGATGATGATGATGATGAGGGCCATTCAAATCTGACAGAAGCTCAGCTAAGCACCTCACGGAAGTATGTTAGTAGACGATTTCCTTCGAGTGTGGAAAGTCGAAATTAAAATATGTATATATATATTTTTATATCAATAAATAAAACTCGACGTATCTTCCGTCAGACATGTACTGACCGACTTTTATAGACAAAGAAAGAGATCAGACAGAAAGCGCTCGGTCTTGGGAGACACCTGAAAAACGCGAAGCGTATTTAACTGCCCATCGCGAGGCTCAAGCACTATAAAGTTGAATCTGAAGCATTTACATACATGCAGTATGGTACGAAACTTCTTTTGATAGGGAAATGAGCTTGGTCTCTTAAAGAGCTCGCAGTTTGCACAATAGAGATCGAGAAAGTAGTTTCGATTATCGCCAACCCGTGTTGCCTTCATACTCCACAGGCGTACCGCAGATAAGTTTTCACAGGATATAATGAACTATTTTAAAGCTATTTTCTCACGACTTTGCCGCGAAATTGTAGCCTATGACATGCGCGTCTGATGTCGCTTCCCGTAGATCGGAATCGCTCTGCAACTATCGGTCCAGTAGTATTGGAGCAAATTCGATGCAAACAAACAAACAACCAAATATTTCCTCTTTATAATATTAGTATAGCTTAGGTATAAGGGGTCCGATGGCGTGGTGTGTTAGAGCATTCGGTTTAAATTGCAGTTAAATAAGTAAGTAAATACCGCACGACAAGGACATACATGAATACTTATTTTACATAAATAAGTACAAACGACAAACTCATCGCTAGCCAGCGATTTCTTCCAAGCAAACTAGCATTACATGGAAAATAGAACAATAAATAGCCGATTGTGCATATAATAATAATTTAAAAAGATCAAAAACAAAGAAAAAAAAAGAACCGCTTACAGGATGGGTGACCAAAACATTATTATCTTGAGTACTGTGCACAACACTGCATAATGCACGTTAAGCCGTTAGTCCTGGCTGCATCAGCAACGTTAACACCCACCGAACCGCATTAAGCCCGCGTAGTGGGTTATGGCCCATTGATCTTATTCGATTCGTCTGCATTCATAGGAAAAAAAAGAAATTCTACCAAAATACTACCCACGCAGACGAAGTCGCGGGCACAGCTAGTACTCCAATATACTGCGACCAAGAGCAAAATAAAATGGCATGGAACTACTCAATAGGTTATTTGAATTATATTTTTTTTGTTAGACAAAGTACTGTAATAATCATGAAGATAAATAAGACTACATATCTAAGATATAATAAACAATACTAGATAAGAACTGCCTCTATAATAATTGACAACAATCTGGTACATATATATATATATATATATTTGTTAGTGTTATTTACATAACATTTCATATGATTTTCAGAAGCTCTGTAATTATGAAATAATCCATCCTTAGTATTAAGCTAATTCAAACTCTAATAAATTTTAATATTTAAGCGAGACTTCGAGGAAAGTAGTTAGAGTTAACTGTGCTTAGAATTTGCTTCAACTTAAAGACTGTGTTTGTCAGAAAGTGTCTAACATAGAATGCTTGACAAAATATTTTTATTTCATGCTTAGAATTTATTTACCTTAACTAATTAACTAAAGTGAATTCGTAAAAGTTTTTATAACACTACCAAAACCAACGTGTTCTCCTGGACTAAACACACACATTGTATTAGAATTATTCTACGATGCGAAAATGCAAACTGTATTTTCGGTAACGATGCAAATTCGCAATGCCTGATGGAAATTGTTTAGCAAACTCTATAGATGGAGATTAAAGGCACATTAGATAATGATACTCTATCAAAGTTCTATCAAAAATATAAAAAATACTGCAAGCGCGAAACTAGTTATTAGTTTTAGAAAAAAAAAAATATATCTGTTTTTTTTTTACAACTAAATATTAATACCATTATAAAAATATTTTTTGGAAGTATGTAGTCTATTTTTTTGGTAGAAAACTACTCAAAATATATTATGTATGTAACATATGATTGACTCATTATATACAAAGTTTTCACTGCCCCCGAGTTGACAAACCCTGCACAGTATTAAACAACAACCTGTCCGTCTCAAGACGGGAACTACTAGGTTCCCAACGTCCGGATATAGTTATGGTAATGACTGAAAAGTCATTGTGAACTCTACCACTAAGATTTTAAGGTTCAACAGCATATCGTGTAAAAGCTCGTTTTTTACTAGAAAAGCAGATTGCGTAATATCATGCATGGTTGCCTTTTAGTTTTTAATGGATACTTAGACTGATAAGGTATTATTATATTTTTCAATAAATACTTCGTTGGTAATTAATAATTTATACTTACATTACAAAGAGCATACTACCACGGTGGTATCATCAATGAAATAATATTTTCTTGTTTCATGATTTTTAGGGTTATAAACCAACAAAGGATTTCTAATGCCCCTTCATTCAGAATTATAATTCAACTAATGTTTTCATCAAATGGCACAAATAACAATGAACAAGTTATCAAATTGGAAATTACTTATGCTTTTAATAGAAATAAATAAGTAATACTATACAAAATGCTGATAGCCAACTTATACAAGGAAATGCTTTTTATTCTTTATATAACTTTAACTAATAATTAGATTATCCTGGCGACCTCAGAAGACTGCCATTAAAGGTGTTCTTGTTCTAGTTAAATAATAGTGATTTACTAGATTCTTGAATTTCCGCATACACTTCTCATTTCATAAAATAACTTTAAATACTTCCTATTTTTTATTTAACAATGAAGTCATTTAATACTCTTAAAAAAATCTTTGTACGATAACATATTGTCTGTGAAGCATCGCACACGCATGCACACGTCAAATCGTTAGAATTCTAATGTCATTTCTGATTAATTTGCAAGGTGTAAGAAAAATTCGTTTCCTCAATTTCCTTTGACTTTTCGGTCAGTTATGCATCTACTTTCAGTTACATATTATATTAAAAGCCACGGGCCATCTTTATAATTAAGCGAACGGAACTCGCTTAATTTTTTTGATAAGAATTATGGTCCGATTTAACATTTGGTCTGGTCTGGTCTGATACTAACCCTGGAAAGTGGTCATGGGAACTTGACATTTAAATAACTCTGCCCTGCCGAGTTTTGGCTCATTCGATTTGTCTACCTAAGAAAATAAATTTATTAACTAAATTTTCTATAAGTTAAATTCGTTTGGATTTTGTTTCGCTTTTTTTCATTTTCTGTGAATAAGTTGCAGTTGAAAATTGTCTACATGCTTCAACATAATCTCATATTTGACCCTTAAAGGTTTCTCGCCATCTTCAATTATGTATTCTGCAGGCAGAATCTTGTAACGTCTTACTAGTGATGCAATTACTGTTTTTATAGACATCATAGCATATTGGTAACCTGCAAAGAAATTATTTATATTTAGCATATTAGCATTTCTACACAAGTCAATGAATTATATTGAAATATATTTCTGTAATCTGTAATCTACAATTTTCCAAAATAATGTGTGGAAGATATAGACGATATACCAAGACAGTTCCTAGGCCCTTGGCTGAATGGCATGTATGCTGTAGGATGATCCAGTTCAAGGTCGATGAACCTCTCAGGTCTGAATACTTCAGCGTCAGGTCCCCAATACTTAGGGTTTCTGTGCGTCCCCCATATGTGGATGACCACTCCCGTGCCTTTCACAATTTTCCTACCTGATGCTGTAAAAATGAATTTTATTTTAGATCCTTGGCTATTACATATTTTATTAGATACTAGAGAATGATAATGATTTATTTTGCTTCAATATCATTTCTAAAAAATTTAACCATTTGACCAGTACTGTACGAGACGCAACATGTGATATACTTACGCAAAATGAAATCATTTTTAGTAGTCCTTACTATGATCGGCACAGGTGGATATAGTCTAAGAGTTTCTTTGATCACAACATCCAGGTACCTAAGGTGTGATAAATCCTCTGCTGTGATATTTTCTTTATCATCAAGTATTTCTATTAGTCTGTAAGCAGTAATATAATATCATTGAACAAGGTTTAAACTTATTGCAATAAAAAGTAGTTTCTTTCTGTTTCCATGGAAATGCAAAATCCAAATGCAAATATATATTGGTTTTCACGATGTTGTTTATGTTACTTAGATTAAATGTTACAACTTCACTAATGAATCGTGATAACATGTTGATGTTTATCTGTTTTAATGTTCTTTGATCATCTAGTAGTACTAAGTATATGAAATAAAAGCTGTAACAGCAATCAACAGACTGTTTCTTGTTGAAAATCTTAAAATATTTTATATAATGTTACTTACTCCTGATATAATTTCTCTTGTATGTCTTGGTGTTTGGACAACATAAGCATAACAAATGATGATGCAACCGCGGATGTGTCGGTGCCTGCCAAAATCATTACCATCATTTCCTCTTGGAGCTCTAAATTCGTATAACCCTTGTCACCTCCCGAGTATTCGATTAGCAATTCTAAGGAGGTTTTTGTCGCTGGTTTGCCAATATCTGTAAATAATGTCACATGATCGGAATAGTTTGTAGCGCTCTACCTGTTTATAATAAATCGGCCGAGAAAAGTTAGACGCGAAGAGCGTCCAACCATGACGCCCGTGTTGTCAACTTGCGATTGTAATAATATACCAACCACTATTCGTCATCTACACTCACGTTTCTTGAGATGGATAACATATCGTTGTTAGTAAGTCAGGTACGAATTCTGCCGAAAATTTATTTCAGGTAGTAATAATAATTTTCTATTACAGGTTTGGCTGCGATAGCTTTTCACGATCGATTGAAAATGTCTCACATACTTTAAAGAAATCTATAAAGATGATATATTATATAAAGCGGTCATAATATCAGTTAGTCAAAAAAATCTTTTCAATTCGGATGGCTTCAAAACTTAAAAACTTTTGGACCGAATATAAAATTCTTTCACCCAAGGAAAACTACATAGTACGTAGTTGACATTGGCTATAATTTATTAAGCGGGCGCAGTTGCAGGAAAACAGCTGGTTGCTAATAAAATATTGTTAACACATGTTTTCTTAGTAAATGCGTAAACATAAGTTATGTGAACTAAAACTCGCCTATAAACACAAGCAATTTTACGTAAAATTAGTATTCAATTATTATAAAATGTAATTGTGGAGTGTTGCGCTTCAAATCACCCGATTCCAAATAAGGGTTCTTGAATAAAAACTCTTTGTGGTTAGAAATTACGTTTCGAAGTCTTTTTTAATGTTTCTGAAACTCACCACTATTTTGATTCTTGACTTTATTTTTATTTGCGGCGTCTTCTTTTAACGCGTGACGTTTTTCTTTTATAATCTAAAATTAAAATATAAATTAAACAATATTAATCACGTGTCAATCAAATTGCCAACCGTTATTAAAGGTTGTTCTGCAACATACAATATCTGCAATAAATCTTGAAAATCGTTAACAGTTTGATCAATATGCAATTAGCTTATAAGTAGCTCGGTGGCGTAGTGGATAAGCGCCGCGGCCCACGATCGTTGTCGTTAAGCAACTTTCCCAAGGAAGGCTCGTTAAGCCGTTGGTCCCGGCTGCATTTGCAGTCGTTAATCCATGAGCATCGGGTCAGCTTGGAGGGTCATGGCCCATTCTCCTTAAGCATCCATAAGGAACGCCTGAGCCTCTGCAGTGGGGACGTAAAAGGGCTGATGGTAGTGATAGCACTTATTAAATATATGAAGAATGAAAATATAAAACACATATATTTTTCGTAATTATTAAATTACGGCGATACATTGAGTTAAAATGTTGCATGAAGTCACGCTTTTGTACATTTTCTACAAAACTGTGACGTAGCGAGACCCCCCTTCTCATTTCAATACCCGTTATCTAAGCTATTTCTTGTTGAATTAAAGTAAAAAAAATACGTATCTAGTATTTTTCTATTATCTGACTGACGGACTAAATAGAATGTCCTTTTCCCAGTCGTCATCCATTTTGTTAGTAAATAATCATACCGTTGAAACGAAATTGGTCATGTAGGTAATGCTATTAGTGATTTGCTTGTAGTAAGGTGTGAATTGGTATATGAAATCGCTATGGAGCCACGGCATAAGTGTGCGCATCATTATCAGTTCAGAAAATTTTTCGAAATTATTCGGGAATGCTTGATTCTTCTGCATCTGAATACCCAATTTTATACCGATAGTCGTTTCTGCGAAGAGGAAACAGAAATATCTTTTACTAAACTCCTTATAACATACATAATATGTACTAACTGTCTCACAATGTTGTGTTTCACATTCTATATTGACAGAAGACAGTAAACATAGGTTGTTTTAATTTTACAAATATTGTATTCAATGGAACCAGATTACCAGAGTAAAAAAAAATATATATAAAATCAGTTCGCAACAAAAAGTGATTAATAGACTTAAAATTACTGCTGAAAAAGCTTATAAACACGTTACGGTTATTAATCAATGTATTAAGTATCACTAATAAAGATAAACTATCCCTTGATGGTGCTATAAAAAGCGTCAAAATCATCAATATACTTCCGTAATCACACAAATTCAGCAAATTAAGCAAGGAAAAAAGTTCAGTAGCTACTCATATGAAATTCTTGGTTAGAATATGCCAATGACGCACGACATAAGCGAGTAAAGCAAGTGTGGTGTTGCAGTGACTGTTACAAAAATGTGAAATACCAGGTACAACAATATCAAATATTGTTGTACCTGGTACTTCACATTGTCTAGTCATACTTTTCAAACCAAATTACTATTTTGGTTTGTCTCATTTTACGATCACAAAGGTGCAAAATTTTCTTAATCAATTAATAATACTCTGGTCATTATGGAATAAATGTTGTGCAACTACAGTTTTGAATAAAAACAACAATTAACACTCACGACAAATGGAATCCATTGTGTACGCTACCATATACTTCCAGATCGAGAAGGTTCCTTTGTCGGACGCCGCAGATAATCTATCTACCATGGTGTTACTTTGTTCTGAGAAAACGTTGATGAACATGTTAAGATTCCTTAGTGCGAAGATCGGTGCCAGAACCTTCCTCCGAGGGCGCCATATTGAAACTGATTGAACAAAAATTGGTAAGTTCAGCAACGGCATATGGACTAATGATTTCTAAATTAATAGATATAATTAAGTATATGTCATAATAAGCGTTCATTTATGCACACATTCGAATCTTTTTTTTTTTCGTTATATAGCTTGATTGTATGGGCGCTTGTGCACTACACTGAATTTTCATGTCCGGCGGTCCGATTTTTTCCGGTCCGGAATGACATGAAAAACTCGGATGAGTAGCTTGTGCACTTGTCCGTTTTTTTCCTGATCGGAGCGGCGCAGTGTAGGGCAGCTCTCTTTGAAGCTACACGTCACTTACGCTAGATACGATGAGATTTTGGAACGTCGGTAATTCCGTTCGAAGACGTAGAAAGGTACCTAAATAATAATCTGATTGTTTTACATAAACCATAATAAATTATGGCAAGACGAAAGCATTTTTTTTACTACTATTGGATGACTACTATCAGATGTAAAAACTTATACCCTGTAAAAAACTAATTTAGGAATAGCATTATTCACATACAATAGCTAAAAATATCTGGGACATTAGAATAAAATTACTGATAATGGTCTAATACTTGATGTTTAAATTTTTAAACGTGTTATTTTTTTTTCGAAGTTTTGTAAAAACAACTTTCAGCGATTACAGAGATAGACTAATCGGTGGCGCCATTTCGTAAACAAATCGAAATTAGTGCCGTGTTAGCGGAGAATTATTATGCTAAATGAACTTTACGAGATCAGTTGACTGTATTATATATATGCATAATTTTATACGCGTGGTGTAGTTTCTTTGAGCAGAAATATTATTCTCTTAGAATACTTCTTTTTTTTAAATTTATTAATGACACAAACATAAATTTAAAATTTTATTAAATGCGAAAAAGACATTGAGTGTCACTTAATTACTTTTGTTAATCTTCTGTTTATTCTTTATTATTACTTCTGTTATCAAATATTTATCTATACTTATCAATTGTCTAAAAAAAATTTGATAATGACAAATTTCCAGGCAAACTTTCGTCCCCTATTTTTCGCGGTAAAATGTAGCCTATGTCCTTTCTTAAAGTTAAGTCTATTTACTATATTAATTTCCATTTAGATGGGTTCAGTTGTTTAGGCGTCTAAGCGTAACAACACTTATTTATCTTACCTTAAGCTATCGATACTTTTAATACAATTCTAAAATCTAGCTAAGTATCGATACTAGAACCATACGCTGATCAAATTAGAACTTTACCGAGTTTGCCAAAGCTTTTGCAGTGATATATACCAACTATATTAAATCTTCATACAAAATATAGCATTTTATAATCAACAATAAATAACGATTATAAGTTTATTGGAAATTAACAATATTGCCGAAATAAATATCGATTCAAATCGATTATTTTTTCCCAAGCCTATTCCTTATGAATTTTCCGGATCTCGGACACAGTAGTGCACAAGCGTAAACACGTTTTTCATTGCCGCCATCACGGACCTGAAAAAACCGGTCCGGAATAGAGAAAAGTAAAATTCCGGACGGTAAAATTCCTGACAGTGCACAAGCGCGCATTACCTACATATGGCCTGACATATCGGACCTGAAAAAATCGGACCGCCGGACATGAAAATTCAGTGTAGTGCACAAGCGCCCTAAGTTTGTAATACACCTGAATCTTAGTGGTCTTAATCAATTGACTAACCTGGTGCGTATATACTGCCGTTCCCAATGAGTGCCCTCACGAATCGAAGAATGTCATCCTTTTCCAAGCAATTTTTTAATACTGCTTCAGCTTCTATTGGATCTGTTATAACTAAAATGTCCCATTTTCTTAGGTAATGTTGAAAAATGTAAATATAAGGATATATATAAGGAAAATGCGTCGAACTTCTCTATAATCTATCTATAAAAACTAGCTTAGAGTAACTCGTACTCAAGCAACGAGAGTCTAATAGTACAAAAAATAATCTTTAAAAACGATAGACTACATATATCTTCTATCAGCAATACATGGAACATTTATATCATCTACTTGTTGTTCGAGATTTCTTTGTTGTGGTACCTGAAGACCATTTTCTCCATCAGATGTTGGTGGCGTATTTTCGTCAATATATTGATCAGCATGTTTAACAACTTTCTTATTTTGTCTGTAAGCTGCTGAGTAAGTGATCCAGTTTTTTTTTACTTTTCTATGTTCACGAGGAGTCATATCCTTAACGCATTTTCTCTGTCCTTTTTCCTTTTTTCTGAGGTATTTTAATCTTTCTTTCTCTTTATACTCCGCTAATAAAACTGGATCATTTTTTATTTTTTCTAAACGTTTTTTTGCTTGTTCTGACTTTTTTTTTGCTTTTTCTTCTTTAGACAGCGGTATTTTCTTTTTAGGTGGCATATTCTAAAACAAATAACACTATATCAAATTGACGAATCTATTTTAACGAGTAGGAACGTCAGTCCCTGGCCTTTGCATCAGTCCCTAGTCACATTTACGGCAAGGGACTGATGGCCTAGGGACTGACGAATCACAACAAAATCGTACTTAGTTTACTCTTAAAATGATAATCCTAAAATGTTAGATAACCATAATATCAGAACAAACAAAGCACATATACACACAAACAAAAGATAATAATAACGATAGAACTTTTCGAATTATAACTCACCTAGGAACTGACAGATTGACTGGCACAGCACGTGTTTGCTCAGCGGGGAAGCCGACAGCACTGACGCCAAGATGGCCGACGCGGGCCGGCCCAAGCGTGTGGCTAACTTCGCGTGGTGACTTTTTAACGCATCGGTTTTAAAATGCTCGCTTCACTCAATTGCCGCGTATTTTTAAATTTACTGAGTGGCTAGGGCCTGACTATAATTACCGATGACACTACTTAGCTTCACAAAAATCATGAAAAATAATTTACATTGCACATTAAATTTTTCCGTTTATAAGATGGAGTTATTTTTAATGAGTTTTAAGTTAAATAAAGTTAAAATATCGCCTAGTATATTCAAAACAGACACACGAAAACATTACTTTGGAGATGTGACATGGCTAGGGACTGATGTTAAGGAGTGAAAACGTAATTTTCTTGACAACAAAGAAATGTGATCAAGGTAAAAATGAGTGACATGATTAAAAATCGTTTATTTCATATACCAGACATTTTAAATATAGGGTGCACAATATAAATTTATAAAAAAAATCACAGGAACACAAAGTTACCCAACTTTTATGGAACCACCCATATATAAGTGATCTTGTAATGAATATATAAAGAAAGAATATTTTATTCTTATTTTCAACCCAGAAAATTCGGACACAAAGCGTAAGGAAGGGATAAAACCTCGTCACATTGCCATCGTCCACCAAGCTCTACAAGATAGAGTTACTGCAATTAAAGTAACTGCGGTAGCGGCACCGATTACAACTAAACATACGGTAATTATTACGAGTGACACACAGCCGATGAATTTATCTTGTAAATTATTAGAAACTTGAAATTAATGCAAAGACAATTATTAACCATTTGCAATTGTTAGATCTAATGTGTGTTCTTATAAAATTCTTAAAGATTGCAGCATGGTTAAGAAAAATATGTCCGAGAATGCCGTAGTCAGTTGTTGTAGTTTAATTTGAGGCAAGAATATAATTTATATTTGATATCTGGCTCTCACCTAAATTGGAAATCAATATGTTGTGAAAATTTTATCTACCACATGTTGAATGAATATAATTATTGCAGTTATGTATGAATTTATGAATGAAATATATTAACAACTGCATCAATCGGAAGATATAAAATTATAATTACTACATCAATAGCATCATTGTTCTAAAAATTCTGTGCATAATCTAGCTCAAATCAAAGATAACATTTGAGTGATGTTTGAAAACATATAAAAAAAATACTCATTGTGGAAATCACAAAACAAACACTGTTAAACTGACTTAGGTTATAAAAAAATTGCATAAAAAATTATTAATTGCGCTCTATTAATTATAAGGTCATAGGTATTTGTTATAGCCAAAAGTTATTTACAGACTTTACTAATGCAATTGTTATTATAGTTATATGAAAGAAGACTCACCGACGAAACAACGGTTAGCCAACCAGACTGCAGTGACTCCACCTTGGCGTGTAGACTCATAGCCAACTTGAGCTATGGCTGTCATGCGTACTGAAATAAACAATTTATCTTTTAACATGCTGTTAAATTGTTATCTTCATGATTACCAGCATTTTTTGATGAAGGGAGATGCATTATTGCGTTCTCGTGTTCGTGTTTATTTGGAGGAATCCCACGCAGATCCACCCTAACGAAAGGGGCTAGGCAAATTTCGCTAAAATCATCCTCTCTATCATAGTCTATGCAAGGAAGTAGCCCTAGGTACCAATTTTCGACGTTGCGTTCGATGTTGTTTGACTTTTAAATATATTTGTAATAAAAATACTGAATTGGTATATTTGTTTGTATAAAAAGATTTCTGTAGTTTCTAAATTTAAGTTACGATGAATGTTCTCAATTTGAAAATTTGTATGTGTCGCTTCATACTTATGTCAATTTTAAAAGATGCTTGTGAAATTGGTGATAGACTACTATTTCTAATAGCGTAAAAACATACCTTCGCTGCTACCGATGAATTTATGACTGATCCCAAGCAACGGCAAACTATAAAGATCACTTTTAAAATATTTACACATTTCTCTTTTCTCCTTATTTTGCCATCTTACAATCAAAAGCCATACTAAAGTTATTAACAGAAACAATTGCCATATCATTTTAATATTTCTTCTTTTAAAATAAGCAACTAAATATTTTTTACTTATAAACAAGTAAGTAAACGACTTAACGTTCAAAAGGTTCTGATTACAATATTGTAGCTGACGTTTTTCTTCGAGATTTATACAGAGATAAGGATCAATGTGAAATAAAATATATTAATTTGCAGACTTCGTCAACATAATAAGTGTACAGACGAGAATTATTCATATGCAATTTATATCAGTGGAAGTTCTTCAGAGATATATCCAAAGAAATGGATGTAGAGGTACTAACATTTACCAGTCAGTAGCAAAATGGAGAAGTGGTCTTACGAGTTTGCGTTTCCGAAATTAAGCAACTCTCGCAAGGTCTTGTCAAAGGATGGGTGACCAAAAATTATCTATCGCAAGCTCCCCTGTGCTTTGAAATGCACTTTAAGTAGGCATGTCGATTCACTTGAAAAAAATATCGATCTCTGATTCGATTCAAATCGAGCATTAAAATATCGATTTTCGATTAATCGCGAATTTTTCGATCAAACATGCCTTATATAGACACAGAGCATTATTGATGATAATTTACCGTTATTACAAGTAATATAGGAATTGTTGAAATATAGGTATAGACGGGCGATATATGGATTCCACGGGCTGGAGTAACAGTGCCAGTAGTGACAACTATACTATACTGACATTCGAATGCGTTCATAAATATTTATTTTATGCGTTCAAATTATCAATGCGTCCGGCAACAGCAAAATATATAAAAAAAAAATTAAAATATCGTAGTCAATTTAGTAATTTAATATTGCTTGTGCTTGAATTGAATTGAATTGGTCCGATTCGAGGGTATTCATGATTCGATTCAAGAATCGATGTAGCATTCCAAATCGATCTGAAAAAGCGATTATTTTGCTCAAAATAATTGATTTTTCGATTAATCGATTTCAGATCTACATGCCTAGTGCTACTATACTACACTGAGATTCGAATGCGTTCATAAATATTTCTTTCAAATTATCAATGCGTCCGGCAACAGCAAAATATTGAAATACTAAAAATCTCGCAGCCAATTTAGGAATTTTATATTGCTTTTTTGCTGAGTAGCTCGGTGGCGTAGTAGATAAGCGCCGCGGCCCGCGATCGTAGTCGTTAAGCAACTTTCGCAAGGGTCGGTCACGGGATGGGTGACCAAAAATTATTATCTCGAGCTACTCCGTGCTTCGGAAGGCACGTTAAGCCGTTGGTCCCGGCTGCATTTGCAGTCGTTAATACCCTCCAATCCGCATTGGGCCAGCGTGGAGGGTCATGGCCCATCCTCCTTAATCATCCATAAGGAAGGCCTGAGCCCCTGCAGTGGGGACGTAAAAGGGCTGGTGATGATATTGCTTTTTTGATTAATTTTGCATTCACAATGCCATACTGAAAATTATTCTTAATACTTAATAGATGGGAATCCCAATGGGAACCCACGACCTTTCTCAATCCGGGCGACTGGCGTGGGTTCGATTCCCATCTCAGGATGCCAGGGACCAAGTGAATTTTTTAAGCATTTTGTATTAAGAATAATTTATATTGATAGTTCTTGAATTGAATTGACTCGGTCCGATTCGAGGGGCTCATGAATCGATTCAAGAATCGATGTACCATTCCAAATCGATCTCAATAAACGATTATTTTACAATATATAATCGATTTTTCGATAAATCGTCTTCACCGTGCCACCGTTTATTTTTTCCCAGGTATCCGCATACAAACTTTTAGTCTTTGATATTTAACATCATTCGATTTACTATTCACCTTTCGTAATTTGAAATTTTGACTAATCCAATATGCTCTCTATGAATGTCGGTTCGTAAGAAATTCTTCTGCTGTGAACATGTTATTGTAAAACGTATAAATTTAAATATAAAATATTATAATAATGAAGTTTTAATGATTAAACGAAATGAAAAATGAAGCCCAAAAAGGGGTATGTATTTAATATATTTGGCAATTATAATTTTATGTTTAGGTAAACTTGCGCTTTACGCTTTACGAACTACTTTTTATATTATTTTTTTTGTTTGTTACAGTTTTTTTCTTTACCCTTTACTAATTTACCATAAAATAAATCAGTTCCCAAGCTTAGTCAGCTTTTCATTAATTCGCCCAAACACCGTCACAAGTCTTTGGTCCTGGCTGCATCCGCAGTCCTTAATACTCAATCCGTAGGCATGCATGGTGGGCCCATTGTCCCTATTCTATTCTGTTCCACCGACAGGGAAGGCCTGTAACACTATCACACTATTAATGAACCAGTCATTGTTAGTCACTGCATTGAAAATATAATTTATGTATATGTTGTAGTATGATAGTTATACTAGGAAAATCATTAATTATAATAGAATTTTAATGACATTATTATTTCACAAAACTTATTAATTTTAAAATGCAAGATGTCGAACAAAGATGTGCATTTCAGTATGTTGAAGTATATCACTCAGTGCGGAGGTTAGGCGCTGTAAGATGTGGTGATGGTGGAAAATCGTAACATACATGAGTTGCTTTTTAACCGACTTCAAAATCAAAAAGTGGGATGTTATATTTTCGACGGCGATGTATGTTGTTTTATTGTTTTTTATTTTGAATGATTTGAATGATTTTTAAATTCTTTTTTTTATTAGATAGCTTAATGGACCAGCGTGGTGCCAGTTAGATTTTATTGAAATCGAATCAGTCGTTTTCCCGTTATAACAAAACAAAATATGCTTTACATCAGATATCACCTAAATATTTGGATGATATGTTTATATCAACTAAAAAAAAAACAAGATTACGTATTTTGCATTAATTCAAAATCCGATAGGAGGATTTTTTTCAACGGATATGTATATATTTTATGTAAGTATGTATGTTCATCGATATCTTCTTGAATTGCGAACCAATTTCTATCCAACTAGCTGTTTCCCGCGACTTCGCCTGCGTAAATTATAGTTTAGATGCCCCGCGTATCATGTTGCTTCCCGTAAGTTTTAGTCAGTTCAATAGTTTCTGAGGCTATCCAATGCAAACAAACAAGCAATCAAATCTTGCCTCTCTATAATAATTTAACTATGTTTACGTATGTTACTATGTTTATTTTATATAGACACTAATATTTTTAGTGTTACCTATTATAAAAAATATATCAATATCACTAAAAAGAATGAAATAATACCTACATATATTTGTTTTTCAAAAAATAGAACTGACTTCAAATTGATTGCTTGACGAATCGTTTTACTCAATAAAGGAATTTTTAGAAGATAAAATCATCATCATCATCAGCCCTTTTACGTCCCCACTACAGGGGCTAAGGCCTTCCTTATGGATGGTTAAGGAGGATGGGCCATGACCCAACGCTGGCCCAATGCGGATTGGAGGGTATTAACGACTGCAAATGCAGCCGGGACGAACAGCTTAACGTGCTTTCCGAAGCACGGAGTAGCTCGAGATAATAATTTTTTGGTCACCCATCCCGTGACCGACCCTTGCGAAAGTTGCTTAACGACAACGATCACGGGCCGCGGCGCTAATCCACTACGCCACCGAGCTACTATGAATTTGTTAATTGTTGACATTAAAATATAATTTTAATAATTTTTCTGACTAGATTGTTATGATAATTTGTAATTTTAATTACGTTTTAATATTTCCACACTAATAACGTTAGAATATGCTGAACATTGTACATCTGATGTAGTATACCATTTTCATGGAAATAAATATTATTATTATTAGTTTCCGCAATCGTAAAACGCGGCGTCTCAGCAGATCAGAGTGGTAAGTGTAAGTTTTACGGTAACGCGTTCACTAGTGAGCGCGTTAAGAATTTGTATGGAGATTTGTAGTTCTTGTTAGTTACCGCTAGGGGCGCTGTACCGGATTCCATACTAAAATCTTAACGCGCTCACGATTGACAGTGAACGTAAACGTCAAAAAAACTTACAATAAGCGCTCAGAAGTTGGTTAAAGTAGAAGATGAGCTCCGAGTTTCGTAATAGCTGGAAGTTGATTTATTATTAAATATTAGTAATTCATTCATAAAAAATAATACTTCAACATACTGAAATATCAAGCTTTAGAAAGTTCATGCACATTTTTCTCACGAGCATTCGTCTAATAATTTTATGGATATATTGTAGGATTATGGTATGTGATAGGATTTTAATCAAGATCCGGAGAATGATAAAATAATTTTGTAGGTTAAGTTTTTCAAATGTTTACTTTAAGACCGCAGAATCTAATCGTGCATGGTTTAAGTTGTCATTTCTTATTGTCTTGTATTTTTTTTTCCTTCTTCTCTTATACATTATCATTATATCTGTTCATGTAAGGTGTGGTCAATAAACTTTCTTTCTTTTATGTAGTTTATTTTAATGAACACTGAACGAATAAGGTTAAGGAAAGCTTTGTGGGACTTAACGGGATTGGTGATAATGTGATATAGGTGGGATGTTATTTTAAAATAATAATTAACATCCATCAACCCTCACTTCAAAATAATTTAATATTATAATTATTCATAACATTGTAAACTGGATACAAACACAGAAATATCATATATCTCATCAATTTTTAATTGAATAAAAGTCGTTTAGAAAGATTTGCATTATGTTTTTTTGCAGGCGTTAACAGAAAACACGAGAGTTTATGGTTTTCATCCAATTTAAAGTCAAATCAATTAATTTAAATAATTCCAAGTGTTACTTTTACTTTAAATACGCCAATATGCCTACTGTAATAAGTGGACAATTACATCAAGAATAAAGCTAATAGAAGTAATTCTATCCTAATTATGTATCTATAAAGTTCACTAATGACACAAGTAATTTGTTTTTAAGCAAATTATGAAGAAAACATCACTTGTATGCCCCAGTCCCCATAAAAATAAACAGTATAAAAATCAGGTCTCATTAAATTGTACACATAAATATTAAATAAATTATAGCTATTCATTATCGCAAAATCAATACTAAGCTTCTAAAACAAAACTATTGTTTATTTTATAAGTTTCCATTTTACTAGACATTTATTTAATCATTGAGATATTTAAAAAGCATCATCTTTACTGGCACTCGATATCCCCAAATTATATTATATAACTCTTAATAAAAATGCTTAAAAAATCCACTTTATCCCTGGCACTCTGAGATGGGACTTGAACCCATGACCTCTCGTAATCCGGGCGACTGCTCTCATCGCTGAGCTACCCAGGACCTAACTGGACTGACGAATTTTTCAAGTACTTGTTATTTTTTCGCTATTATGGAGCGTAATTTTATGAATGTTCAGGCAATTTACTCAAACAACCGAAAAAAATTTTTTTTACAAATATTTAAAACTTTTTATGAATGTGAAAATTTGTTCTAATTTATTGTTTTTTATCTTTTAAAATATATTCTTTTATTAGTCTGAGATGAGACTCGAACTCACGACCTTTCGCAATTCGAGCGAGTTCCAGGGAATAGTTTTTTTTTAAAGCATTCTTAATTAAGAATATTTTTAATATAATATATCATAATTATTATCAGCTGTATTAGTTTACATCGACTAAATTTAATAAAAATTTTGACATGGCATTCATATAAATAAAGTTTTATATGTTTCTCATTATCAATTCCATTTGAAGTTGCATCATAAGCAATCTTCAATTTAATATTGTCTCATTTTATTTAATATATCTGTAATATCTTAACGTAGTTTTTAAACTTCCCAACGTTTGCATAATATTCAGCAGTCAGCACCATAAGATTTTACAATGGTGTTGGATACACATTTTTCTTATCACAAAATAATTTAGCTATCCCATTTCAATATCTAGTATAGATTTTTTTAAATCGTTTGATTGCAAAATCTAAGATACTTAGTTAACCTCAACAACAACATCGAAAAAGCAACGGTAGCTCGTAATTGCACCAATCACTAACTACAAATCTCGAAACACAGTAATTTTGAAACAAGGTGCTTATTTAATTTACGTCTCACATTAAGGTATTTCGAAATAGTGCAGCCAATTTCACATTTTGTTAAAATCAATCCCATAATCGGTTACATTATTTGTGATTACGAACGTCTAGTAACTGTAACCAATTTCACAAATAACTTTATTAAAATCTTTCATGCCCGCGAGAATTCGCTTTTAAATAAAAAAAATAAGTTTTACATTTGTTTCTATTCATTTTCTGCGAACTAACTGTACTTGGTAATTGTCAACGTGCTTCATCATGATGTCGAATTTGACCCTTAAAGGTTTCTCGCCATCTTCAACAACGTGCTCTGCAGGTAGAATCTTGTAACGCTTCACTAGTGATGCAACTACTGTTTTCATAGACATCGATGCGTATTGGTAACCTGCAAAGAAATTATTTTTCAGTATGTATTTTTATTTTTTAACTCTTCTAAATCCATATTCGTGGTTAAAAAAAACAATGAATATGTAAACGTAACCAACTCGGACGATTGGGTATGAAAAAAGTTGGTTTTTGAAATTCTGTGGAGACCAAGTTTCGAATTTTGGAAAGGGTTTTTACTAACGATGAAATAAAGAACACGAAACTTGATTGATTTAATGGAAATATACATTATTCTATTGTTATTATTTTGGTGGACAGCTACAGCCCATTTGGAGGACTGCAATAACTGCTTTGCAAACGTATGGCTTTAAAAAACTAGTTGGCTCACCTTAGAGTCCATACCTGACCTTAATTGTTTTTCAGAATAAAATAAAACACTCTTTCACAAATAAAATATTATATCAAGGTATGCAGTAGATATTGAAATAAGCAGTACTTTACCAAGGCAGTTTCTGGGTCCGTAGCTGAAGGGCATGTACGCTGCAGGATGATCCAGTTGTAAATCGAAGAACCTCTCGGGCCTGAATACTTCGGCATCGGCTCCCCAGTACTTAGGGTTTCTGTGCGTCCCCCATATGTGGATGATCACACCCGATCCTTTCACGATCTTTCTACCTGATGCTGTGAAATATCGTGAATTTTTAATTATAGTTTTATGACTGCGTATATATTCATATTTTTTTATACCATGAAATTGTTTAGTTTTTTATTTATTTTGCTAATTACTTTCAATTTTATGAAATGTAAATATTTCAGTTTCTCTGTTACTTCTGTTTAATTTTTTACAGTTGTTGTAAGTAGGTTATCTTTAACTAAATTTTCGTAAATAATTTCAGTGTTTATTTGTATGACGCCGAATACTTATTGCTTGATTAACCCAAAAATATGTCTTCTTGTAATCTTTTATGTAATGGAAAGTGACTTCATATAATAATAAAGTGACTTTGTAATTGTAATTTGTATATCTGTATGAAATAAAAAGCAGTCTTTGCTAAATTTCTTGCCGTTTCGTCTCGGTACAAGTTCTCCCGGCGTAGATTTGCGAACCGATGTCCTAGACTAGACTGACTAAATGATATGGAATTTGGATTTCTTTTACATTCACTTTGTTATCTTTGAAGATCTAAGTACTTACGCAAAACGAAATCTCTATCGGCAGTCCTCGCTGTGATCGGCACAGGTGAGTACAGTCTCAAAGTTTCTTTGACCACAGCATCCAGATACTTAAATCGTGGCAAATCCTCGGCTGCGACGCTGTCCTTATCACCGAGAATTTCCATTATTCTAGAATCAGTATTATATGGTCAACGATGAAGGTTTTGAAATTTTAACAAAAATCATATTTTCATTCTATAAATATGCAATATATGTTTTAATAGCATAGTATATAATTTAAAATATACTTTAACTCTTCAGGGAGGAGGATCAAGGAGATAGCACTCTTCGATTCTCGGTCGATTCCCGGTCGGGACAATGTAGAAAAATGAATTTCCCTGTATTGTCTCTTGTCTTATGCACTTAATAATACAAGGGATTTAGCTCATAATCTTGGAATCTGAGAAATCGAAGATGTTTTCTAACAATATCTATCAATAAATAAGACTATTTGAATCGGATGTAGCGCATTTTTATTTGATTTCATGTTTCAGGCTATTTACAGGTGCCATGTTCACTTAAGTCTGAAATGTCATGAAATCAAATATGAACACGCTACATCCGTTTAAAATAGCTTGATTTAATGAATAGTGTGCGTGAATAAAGAAACTTGTTTTCCACCAGCGGCTTCAGTCGCATGGTTCCTATAGAACTGTTATTTGGATATCGATTCATAACATGTTGCTGATACAAATATAATTACTATTATAAATTGAATAGTAAACAATCGTTACTATGGTAACAGTTTAATTCCTTATTAAAACTTCCACTTCCATTTTCATTCCTTTATTTGTAGTTTTTCGAGTTAAAATCATAAAATGTAGCCTATGTTCACGGCTTATGATGTAAGTTCCCGTAGGTGAAAGAATTTTTGGAATCAGTTCATTAGTTTCGGAATCTATTAGGACAAACAAAGAATCAAATCTTTCCTCTTAATAATAAATGATATTTGCTGATCTATACTAATATAGATCAGCAAATATCTATCATTTATTATTTTTTTATCAATATTTTAATAATAAAATCTGTGCTGTTGCAGTTCAAATAATACATTCGTCGTTGCAATCAATGTTCTTGAAAATATAATGACTGTCTTATAATAATATTAATGTAGTTTATTTAGCGATACTCACTCCTGATATAGTTTCTCTTGCATGTCTTGGTGCTTGGACAGCATGACTGCAGCAAAGGATGCGCCTACTGCGGATGTGTCAGTGCCTGCCAGCAGCATTACCATTGTCTCTTCTCGAAGCTCCAAATCTGTATAGCCTCTGTCACCTCCTGAGTACTCAATTAGCAGTTCCAAGAAGGTCGTCGTCGCTGGTTTGCCGGTATCTGTAATTGATGTTAACACTTTTGGTATAACACTTATATTTATATGTATTATAGAAGATTCGAAAAATAGAAAAATTGGCAATACTGCTATATGTAACTATTGATTACAATTAATAATTTTGTTTTTTTTATACATTCCATTAAATTTAATAAAGTATTCAAGTTTGAGGCCTTCTAAGAACTTACCATTATTTTGTTCATCGATGGCATTTTTGCTGTTTGTACCATCTAATAAGGCTTGACGTTTTTCTTTTATAATCTGCAACCAATTAATTACAAGGTTGTACTTTTTTTTTTGATTATAATTATATGGACTTTAGTTACGAAGCTTAGGATTAACAGCCAGGTTTGCAAACGTCCATTAAAATTGACACGAGTTTAAAGTATAATTACTGATACAAATTTGACATCCATTAGGGCTTAAAGGTGTTATTAAACCTTAATGTACGTTTGTGCAACTGACCGTAAGTTGTGCAGATTTATAATGTTATTTAGTATTAATATTATTTGAAAGTGAAGTAGATATTTGACATTTATTTATTTATACACAACTTAACCTATTATTGCAGGTTACGTGTATAACATAATTATATATATTGCCGTTTTGAGAACTTACTCAGAGAACAACAAAATATATTATTTGTGGAAAATTTAATCATACAATAAACTGAATCTTCAACTTATCATTATAAATGTGTTGCGCTCTCACGCTCTCATTAAAATTTATTTAATGTATAAACGTACCTTTGAAACAAAACTGGTCATAAAGTTAATGTTATAATAGTATGGTTTATAGTAAGACGTGAATCTATATATGAAGTCACTATGGAGCCACGGCATAAGCGTGCGGGTTGCTACCAGCTCGGTGAATCTTTCGAAACACTTCAGGAATGGGTGGTTGTCCTGTTTCTGTATACCCAATTTTGTGCCCATTGTAGTCTCTGGAAAGAGAAAATAAAAATAATCCTTTATATATAACCATAAAGAATTTACATTACATTTACAGGGCAAAATTTAATAATACTGTTTACCAGTCCATCGGAAAGGATATACTTAATAATAAAATTTTAACTAAACCGATTGCTAATACAATAAGGATGATATTCAGACTACCTCGGTGGCGTAGTGGATAAGCGCGGCCTTGATCGTTGTTGTTAAGCAACTTTCGCAAGGGTCGGTCACGGGATGGATAACCAAAAAGTATTATCTCGAGCTACTCGTGCTTCGGAAGGTACGTTAAGCTGTAGGTCCCGGCTGCATTTGCAGTCGTTAATACCCTCCAATCCGCATCGGGCCAGCGTGGAGGGTTATGGCTCGTCCTCCTTAACCATCCATAAGGAACGCCTGAGTCTCTCCACTGGGGACGTAAAAAGGCTGATGTTGATGATGATGATATTAAATATTTATTATAAAGAAATTGGTCAACGTTAAAATATTTAATTGTAATTTAATAAGGGCAAGACGATTACTGTTAAAGCTAAGTTTTATTGTAAGTCTTACAATATTTGTTGTTAAAACAAAGAAATATTATATAAACTATTATTTATATAACATACGGTTCAGTCTATCTATTAATTTATATATATCCTTGGAGGGTGACCAAAACATTATATATATTTTAAATGTTTTATTGCTTAATTCGGCACATCTATACTAATATTATAAAGCTGAAGAGTTTGTTTGTTTGAACGCGCTAACCTCAGGAAATACTGGTTCGAATTGAAAAAATATTTTTGTGTTGAATAGATTATTTATCGAGGAATCTTTAGGCTATACAACATCACGCTGCAACTATTAGGAGCGAATAAATAATGGAAAATGTGGAAAAACTGGGAAAGTTATTCATCCTTGAGGGCTTCCGTTGCGTGCGCTGCGAAAACGGTCCAAGATACCAAAAATATATGTATGAAAGAATTATTCCTCTTGGAATGATCTAAAAAAATGTCCTCGACAAAATATGTCTATCTATTAAGATTAACTCACTAGAACCGTTTTTATGGTAAACATTCTTTGTTAAGAGTTGTATTAACGTAATAATATTAATGTATAATACAAGCCCACGCGGGCGAAGCCGCTGGCCAAAAGCAAGTTATAGATAAAATGCTATAAATAAATGTCAGTAGCTTAAAATTAGTGATTGACCTATATCTATATATATCATCATCTCTTCCAATGTATTAAAAAACTATTTCTTACGCCTTCATCCACGACAGCCAAAAAAATGAGAGCATTGTGTTAAGGGTTAATATCATGAAATGCAGTAAAAATTAATAAATAGTATAAAATGATTTAAGACTTTTTAATTATTATGAAGCTGACGCCGCGTACTCTCTTAGAATTAATAAATGTGATGTTATGTCATAAACGGCCTACCTTGGTTACTATTATAATATGAAGTAAAAATATATATTGTCACGCGCGCACAATCATGAATGTCAAATATTTTTATAATTATTCTACTGTTCCAAGAAGAGATAAGTCCATAAAACTAAAAATCACGAAAACTGGTCTAGTTTTTTTTACTTTTAAATGGTATAATTATCGCATTTTCCGGCTTTTTTATATACTCGTACATAGACAAGGCATAGATCCCGGTAAAGTTTTAGGTATTATTATTATGTCATACGCCCGTTTAATAAAGATAATAGAGGTAACAGTACTAGTGGATTTTATTCAAGTTACGGAATAAACGATAAAATATTAACATAATGATATATTATAACACGTTTTATTAGATTATTTAACTGGTTTATGGCAATTTTTCGTGGTTAAGTATCATGGAGGCCGGTTTGTTAATTTTAATAGTTGTTAAAAACCAGTTAATTAATGAAAGATGGATTTTGTTAAGATAAACAATAATTCAATCAGTTTGACAGTTACATATTAAGGTAATTTCGCCTAATAAGGCCCACTTGTTATGACAGCTGGGATGTAAAATAGCGAACAAGAATGCGTTTCAATTACAGTTCTGCATCGACTAACCATTGAAGGCAGAGGCAGGTTACAAAACGTTCGTCAAGGTTGAGGTATTTGCACTCCAGTGGTAAAAACATTGGGCCTTATTAGGTGACATTACCTTAGTTAACAGGTTTTTAAATTATTCTTCGATTTCGTAATCAATTTTTGGTTTATATAAGAGCAAAACAGTTTTTTAACCAGAAAACTATGTCTAGAAATACTTTAATATTTTTTTTTGCAAACCATAGTTACATGTTACGTAGATGTTACAACATAATAATATGAGAATCAAACTATGGACAAAATCGAAAGCAGAATAAAATATAATAACATTATAAGCTTCATATATAATATTAACAGTCATATGTGCTCCGTTCGGTCCTAGGGTTTTGCGAATCATATGAATGAATAAATATTTTATTTTACACCATAACTAAGACAGACATTTAAATATAAATGAACAGTACAATCGGCAGTCTCATTGCTGAAAAGCGATTACTTCCAGACAACCTTATGTTTTAATTTACTTAACATATGAGAAAGGTCGTAAGCGGTGTATGCAAAGTAAGCAAATAAAATACGAAATATACAATATATACGTACATACACAAGAATATACGATATCTACCTACACCTACATATTGTTTTTATAATGTTCTTTTTTAACGGAAAAAAAATCACCAAGGGTCGCATCACCCGACCTTCTCTGTCTGGGTACTGAATGAAATTATATACCTAACCTAACTAGCGGGATATAATTTCTTGCTTGTAAACCGGTAAACGGCATGATATTTTATATTATGTACTAGGATATATAATTTCATTCAGTGAAGTACTGAATACACAAAAATTTACAAAACTCTTGCACATTTTAATATTTCGTCTATAAAATTGAAGTTGAACTGGGATGTAAACGATATTATACGGTGTGACTGTAGCATTATTGTTTCATATGAGTGTCACAACATAACGAGATTGGAAGAATAAAGTGGCCGAGGGGGAACACCGATGATGATCATATTGATCCAATGAGAACTTATGATCATACGTTTTTATGGTTGGTGGTTAGACTTGCAACGAATAGTATATTCGGCCATACACCGAATATTAGCTACAAGTGTTCGGCTGGTATGCGGCGTCAACACTTGACTCAAAGGATAAAAATGCATTCGCGACAGAAATAGAAATTTTCTTGAGTATTCATAATATATTACATATAAGAAAATAATCCTTTTTTTATCAATATTGCAGCAAAATTGTTATCGGCGCCAGGAAGTAGTGTTCATTCAGGGCGTCATTTCTCTGATGCTGGGCTAGCCTATGAGAAAAAAGAAGTAATCTACTTTCTAAAAATGCAGAAAAATTAATCTTTTTACACCTTCCGCTTCTAAACTTTTGTTACGACAGCAATTCCAATGGACAAAAAATCGTTAAATTTTGTAATGCAGAAGATAATTGTGTACTCTCTGTTCTAATGACTTTCACGATCATAAGAAATATGAAAATAATATTCGGTATTTGGCCGAATATTACGAAAGCAGCCGAATAGACCGAACACCGAATATTTTTTGCATGTCTAATGGTGATGTGAGAAAGTGAAAGACCTGTGTACCCAAAGGCCTGTCTTGTGACGTTCGAGGAAGCAACAGTTAAGCAGATACACGTATTCTGTTCAGTTAAAATTAATAGATTAGCATAAAGCGAATTCTCAAAGAATTCATTTAAAAACAGTTACTTATGCCTAATTTATTGTTTTTTTGCTAAGAAACTCACCAATAACTGTTCATGTTCAGTTAAAAACGGCATTTCAAAATTTAAATACACATTCGTTCGAAACTTTAAAACATATTATGGTTATAATAAAAGTTTTATGACAGGTGAATTTTACAATTCATAAGTGTGAAGTCATGTGGGACAAGAGTACACGATCTCTTTCAAGATTAAATTTGCTAATAGCGAATTGACGTATACGTTCTTTTAAGCGTTATTATAAATGGACATTCCTGTCAAAACCGGATTTAGTTTATGAACCGTCCCACTAAAGTTGTGGAAGAAAGACTTGTTAATACATTTAAAAATAAACTCTGTTACTATATGTGTTTTAATGATTCATAATTTTTAGAGTTCGGTACTTAAAAAGGAAAAGCTTTTACAGGACTACTGACTTTGTGTATATTTATGCAAAAGAAATCAAATTCCGAGTAAAAACATTTTAATTAATTACTCGCAAACCACTACGTATTAAATATTATATATCCTATGAAAAAAAGCGTAATTACGACATGAAATTGAAAAATTCACAATTTAAGTGTTACTGCAGGTATCGGTTATAAATGTCGTAAAACATGTCTCAATGGAAGAATATATTAGTTGTGAGCAACTTATGCGATGCAAATGCGAAGATGCGAACAACATCTTTGTTATTCCGTTAAAAATAGCCTCAAACACGACGTCGAATTCAGCGCTGTGACAGCATTGAATGAACTAAAACTTATAATGACTTTTGAAGTAGGTGTTATTCTATTCCACCTTTAACATTAAGTTTCAAATAAAATGCGGTGCCTATGTTAGCGAAAGATAGAAAGAAAAAACATTCATTAGCGACATACAACATACTCGTAAATACATTTATTTAAGAGTGGTGACCAATAAGAACTCTGCCTCAACGTAAGACATAACAGTTCAGATTACTTTGTTACGGCACTGGTTATTTTGGCAAAGCTTATACATGTGGTTAACCTGTGCATGTGGATGTCGTGATAACAATATAAGATTTTTTTTTTTATATCACATATATTTACTTATACCACTAATAAAATAAATAAAAATGTGTAAAATGAAATGGAGAAGCACTGAATGTATTTCATTTTTTATTCTTCTTATGTTTTGTTTCTTTCCTTGACTACATAAAAGGAAAAAGCCTTTTATGTAGTCAAGGAAAGAAACAAATGAGATATTACTAAACCCAGTTAACGGTTGTATTCTCCGATTACTAAAATATACACCTTACCTTAAAGGTAAAGTCATTTAAGTAACTTATTTATTCAAGGTCAAAGGCTAAAAAAATCTTTTATCATAGAGCATGTATTTTCTACATTTGTACTTCTGTGAATTATAAATGTATGTGCCCTGAATAATAAATGCTCTATTATATATCACGTGAGTTGGACAATTTATTTACTCTCTTCATACGAGTACATTGAAGATTAAATTATACTTCCCATCCTACTGCAAGGAATATAAAACACATATTTCTTCTTTGTACTGAAAATTTTTCAGCGTAAAAATTATTGAAACATTATTTTTTGGATTTCCTGTAATTATGAAAAGGACATTGCTCAACGTCCATACATTGGTGGCCCGAGAGCCAAAAAAAAAATTTAGGAGAATACTTATTTTCTTGCGTGTCACTAATTAATTCTCATTATGTATTTATTATACCGCGACCGAGTTTTAGAACTTATTATCACGCAAAATATAATTCATTTTGAGGTTATAATTTGTTTGGAAAACCACCAAGAGATGGCACTCTAAGTACATGATATGATATTGATATTTATATTGTCGAAGCAAAAAAACTCAACTTTAAGAAAGTCGGTTTTTCGTTGTGATTTGTAAAAGTTTCTAAGTCAATCAATAGACAAATAAATCATTCGAATAGTTAAATAATATACCTATTGATAAGCTTAAAATTAAAAAACATATAGCTTTTTGATGGCTTTACATCAAAAGATGGCACCTTAAATACAAATGACATGATGTTAGTATGTTTACGAGAAATATAAAGGTAATGTAATAGAAACAAAGTAGTTTTTAGGATATGTCGTATGAATATCAATCTTTCTGAATAAACAAGAGTGAATTATCAACAGTTAATGAATTTAGTTTGTATAATATTCAGTTTTTATGTCCTTATGTTTAGTTGGAAAATCACCAAGAGATGGCGCTTTTAGTAAATTTAAGTTTATTTCGGTCAATTTAATTTAATGTTTTTGTGTTCGATGATTTAAAGGTTATCTAATAAAAATAAATGATCTTCTTGATCTGACGTGTAAATTACATCCATCTGACTCAATAGAATTTAAGTATATTGAATGTGAATATTTGCGAATAAAAATGTTACTGTTAAAGTACTTTTAAATATTAATTTTGGATCGCAGCTTGTCCGTGTCATATAAATATTTGATTCCAATTTAATAAATAAATTAGTAATTATTATTGAAGTATTAATATTTAATGGTATTGGGGCCATTTTCGGCGATGTCCTTAAATAGTAAAGTATCTAACATTTTATATCATTTATATGCTCGTTGAATTACAAAGTTTCCGTGTTCCCGCAGTTTTATTAATGTAAGAGTATTTATTCGTACTGACCCGTATTCTTCGTCCGTGAGTGCAATAGATTAAATGTAATTCTTAGAAGTGGCGTCTCTTTTCCTTGACTTTTTTATTTGTACGGGTTATTACACAATCATAATGCGTTAGAATCTTTTAGACCTTGGTGTTATAAACTAAGCTAAGTTATACATATATATGTATCTCGACCACAGATATATATTATGTGAATTATACAAAATTGTGATTTATTTGTGGGAAAAGTTTTTGTTCGCTTTTATATACACAAGAAAATATAATAGTTATTTGGTTAGAGTAACATATACACTAGTTCTATTTTGTTGTTTACTGTTACCTTTAAGGTTAGTTACTTTCATAGTGGTACTTTTCATTCATTGTCAATATAGCTTTTGAATTCAAAAACGCGCGGTAATCCACGGTGCACTAATTGAGTTATTCTGATATTTTACAGGATTTGCCGTACTTTGAAATTTAACCTTTTACGCAGTGTTTATTTACTCTAGTATCGATGCCTCGCCATTTTACTTGCAGTAACGTAAAGTTAGACAACTATTGGCTACATTTTAAAAGAACTAGTTATTTCAAAGACTAAAACGTTCAAACAGACCCATTACTTTTAATGACGGGTAGATCAATGATTAGCGTGCTCGGTCCGCAATCCGGTTGTTAAGAGAGGCCGGTCATAGGATGGTTGACGAAAATTTAATATCTCTAGCTCCTCCGTGCTTCGGAAGGCAATGTGCCGTTGATTCCGGTTGTGTTTGTAGTCATCAACACCCTACAATCTCCACTAGGCCCGCGTGGCGGGTCGTGGCTTTTGAATGAATGATTTCAAAGAAATATTTATCGGTATGATTGTCATATTTTTTAGAAAAATAAAAAAATACGCTTACCGCAAACTGAGTCCATAGTGTACGATGTGACGTACTTCCAGATCGAAAAGGTTCCTTTGTCGGAAGCTTCAGCTAATCTATCCACCATGATCTTGCTTTGCTCAGAGAAAATTGTGACGAACTGGTTCAAGTTTCTCAGTCCGAAGGTCGGTGCCAGAACCTTGCGCCGAGGCCGCCATATTGAAACTGGTTAACAAAAATTAGATATTTATGTTTGTGTTTACACCAACTTACAGTTTAGAATATGACAAATACCTTTTAATTCTATCTGTTAAGTTAAATATGGAGAAAAAAATGTTTAGCTAAAGTAGGTATGGGCAACCTTGGTCATGTTTTGGGCCAAACTTTAGTGTGGAAATACGTTCGCGGGCTGCGTTTTAAAGTAGTACATTTTAAAGTAGTGTTGTAGTGCTCATATTTTTTTTACGATAGATATCAGACATGAAATAATACGACAATGTTATTATAGATTTAGTTTTTCAAAATCTTGGGCTGGTTGTTGCCCACCGCGGGGGTAAACCATACTTCGCTGTATTTAATATTATCGAAAATAAAACTAATCGCTAACACTATTGTGATAGTGATGATGTTTAATATTATTTTGGAACATTAAACAATGAGAGTATTTTGATTCAATCCGGTATCATGGAAATTGATATGAGTGTAGTTTTGTGGTAGAACCATCGACCACTGTTATAAGGTCTTTAAACTCTTGACCGTGTGTGGGTACGAAGTGTCCATGTTGCACACGGCACCATGCTCAAGAGGTTAAATTGCTAGGTCCAAATAATAATAAATAACACAGGGACAGTCTTCACACGTAATATCATTGTCTATACAAATATTATAAATAGGAAATATTTGATTGTTTTGGAATTGCATCCAGGCTCCGAAACTACATGACGGATTTAATAAAATTCTTCACCTACGTGAGTGATATCCCGCTAATATTATAAATGCGAAAGTTAGTTAGTTTGTTTGTTACTCTTTCACGCGAGAACTACTGAGCGATTATGATGAACTTTGGTATATGGATTATTTTAGGTCTGAATTAACATACAGGATATTTTTTATCTCACTAAACGGTTCCCAAGGTACAATGCGGGCGAAGCTGCTTGCGGAAAGATTTTCTCTCGTTCGCTCAGTCAGTGTGTGTGTGTGACTATAATTTACGTGGATGGAATTACGAAAAAACAGCTAGCATTTTGCAAATTTCCTCAATTTAATATATAAACACTAAAAAACTCACTTCAGGATAACAATTGTGAAGGCATAAAAATATTATGCTTTTTAAGAATCTCTGTTCAATGCAGAATGAACACAAATTCTTTTGCATAGCAAAAAAAATATTCAAAAAGTTTTGCCGTTTTTGGCGGTCTTCTCGAACTTCTCGATTTTGAGACGCGTGTGGGCTATAGCCACAAATATTAAACAAATTATTATTAAGTAAGTCCTAACGGCTAAATATTACGTAATTATAAATTAAACTAATGTAACACAATGTGTTTAAATATAATAATTTTTTTCTTATGTTTACAAGTGCAATGTTTTTATTTTATAATCAGTGAACTCAAGAAACGACATATGGATAATAATTTAACATTGAGCGTTGCACACAACAATCTCAACGCTTATAATCTTAATTTTACGTTATCAAATTTTGAAACATGATAATTTTGAGATATGTAATAAAAAAAGGCAGAAAGCCATTACCAAAAATTCTTTTTTTGAAATACAAAAATGTTGTTTGTGATTATATATTTTCTTGTATTTTATTGGTAGAGCAAACCTCTACTCTATCAAACGTAATGACCCCAATTCAGGTTGCCTCAGATTCAATGTCTCGAAGTTCATTTTTGCTTATATAATTAGTTTGATCTTTCACCTGATAGAGGCACTTGTCAGTGAAAAGAAAACGAGATAAATTGATAGAAAAATGAACAAGCAAATGAGACAGAAATATATATTTTTTTTGATAATAAAAGCAATGAAATTCATAGCCAATAAAAATAAATGGACTTTTATAATAAAATTTTAAAATATTTTTTTTGCAAAAAAATATTATCTCAATATATATAACTCAAAGGTCTGACTGACTGACATAGTGATCTATCAACGCACAGCCCAAACCACTGGACGGATCGGACTGAAATTTGGCATGCAGGTAGATGTTATGACGTAGGCATCCACTAAAACAGGATTTTGATCAATTCTACCCCCAAGGGGATAAAATAGGGGATGAAAGTTTGTATGAAACTTAGTCAATTTTAAGCCGAATAGGATTTTGATAAATTCAACCTCCGTGGGAATAAAATAAGGGATGATGGAGGATGTAAATGTATTAGTTTGAACCTACCAGTACCTAATGGAACGAATAAATAAATATTCGTTAGAAATGCTGCTCAAAGTATCTTTACCACGCGGACGAAGTCGCAGGCAAAAGCTAGTCATTAATATACAAGATTACATTAGTCGTATAAAAAAATGTAATTTCTTAATTTAAGATATCAAAGGTTAGTTTAATCGTAATAGTACTATTTATTTTATTTGTTTGATTTAATATTTATGTAATTGTTTGGAATGTGCCTTTTGTATTTCCAGATATTAAAGGCTTTCGTGTCTTTGCAGTTCTCAAGACTATTCTTATTTGTAGAAAAAAATTGTTGTTTACCCTCGGCATGCCTGGTAGTGTCAGTCAGAAGAGTCAAAGTCTCACTACATTACTAGACATTACTAGATCAATACATTATAAATGGACAAAAAACTATGATCTTATAATTATCACATAATATTTTAATAATGGCAACAAGATCATTTTGAGACATAATGAGTTTAGAAGAGATGAACTATCCAGTTGATCATCTAAGTCCAAGCATTCTTTCCTGTTATTTAATCAGATCCACAGAGAATCCACAGAGAAAAAATCCACTCGTGGAATAAAAAAGAGCCTGTTACCTGTGTCCAGTCAAAAAATCGTAAAACACAGTACATTTGTAAGACATGAAAAAACTAAATTTGCCTGGATTATTAAATTTTTCGATGCCAAAATCATCATTTTCAGTATATTATTTTATTGTATAAATAATAATAATATTTATTCCAGAAATGATTTGTATTTTAAGACGTAAAACATGTAATTCACACTGTACTATTAATATATTTATATCTATACATATGTAAAAGGAGATCTCCTGACTGACAGAAAACGCACAGTCCAAGCCTCTGGTCGTAGAGACTTGAAATTTGGAGGAGTACTATTTAATATACGAATTTTTGTTACAAATGCGAAGGTAATTGTCTTTCTGTGTGTCTGTTACGCTTTCATAAATGAATGCTTGCCTAAATGACTGAACATTTTAAAAAGAAACTTTGTACACAAATACAGTTGACCTTGGAAAAGGACAGAAGATAATTTTATCGAAAAAAATGGGTTTAAAGGGGTTGAAATAAGGGATGAAAATTTATATGGAGTGTTGTCATCGTCGAAGATAACAACATGAAACTGTATTTAGGCACTGAATAGGAAGTAAATAAATATTTATTGTAGAGTTTTTAATATTTTGAATTCCACGCGGTCGAAAATTTAGTTATGTAAAAAATATGTTTACCGTTTAGAAAAAAAAAACTCGTCTTAATTATATGTTATGAACGTATAAATTAAAGATTCATGACGTCTAAAGATATATCATTTAGAATGTTTACCGGTGACATAAAATAACGTAAACGATCGGAAGCATTTTTTACAAAAAAACTAATAAACATCAGCATTATAGGGTTCTGTATGTTAAAAGAAGTAAAGTTTGGTTGTTCGTGTTCGAGATCCTTTTATTCAGAGAAAAAATATAATGTGAATATTTGCAAAAATGCACAATATAGAAATAAAAATGCAAGGAAACTGAGGAAATACTACAGGAATGAAAAGAATTATATGTTATTAAATACTACACAACTAGTCACTAACAAAAAATATAAAAATTAAAGCTTTTTTGGAATACATGTAAGAGATGATCCTAATGAAGAAAATACTTAAAAATCTTAATCGAAAGTTTAAAATATTTGTAAATATATTGAAAACCACTTGAAATTAACATTACAAGCAAAACAATATATATATATATATATATATATATATATATATATATATATATATATATATATTTACGGTTGGTTAAAGGGCCTCGACCTATGTATATTGGTCTCTCGTCGATGCGTGAATATACTCATTAACCGGTTTTTTCCTAAATATAATTAGTATATTTTACGTTTTTAACTGGTTTCGAGAAATAATGTGGCTCTTTACTACCATCACCGAAGGAAATAAATATTTTTCAACGACGCTAAAAGATTTCCGCTATTGACGTCAAATTGACTAACAGCCAGTTGTGCGGACGCGGATGTGTGTGCGGACGTGTGTGCGAACGTGTGTGTGGACATGTGTGCGGACATGTGTGCGGACATGTGTGCGGACGTGTGTGCGGACGTGTGTGCGGACGTCCATTTGTCATTACATCATCTCATTACTCATACAAATTTGGCATTTGTTAGTGCTTAAAGAAGTCATTAAACTCTAATGGACGCTTGTGGAACTGACCGTTTATCGAATAAAGGGTTGTATAAAGTTTAAAGCGTTTAAATACAGGGAGAACATACACTAAATTAGATTATAGTAGCTATTTTATTCCAACTTAATATCTATAAAATCAATTTCTATTATGTAGTTTCAATGGATTAGATGGGATTTATCTAATATAGTTGATCTTTGGCAACTTCGTCCGAGTAAAGTATGGCCTATGTACGAGTAGCAAGCGTTTAATGTCCCGCAGGTGAAGGAATTTCAAAAATCGATCGAAAGTTTCGGAGACTATTCTATGTAAACAAAAAATAATAAAATCTTCTCTTTTTATAATATTCGTAACACACTTTTACGAGTAGACTAAGTTTGCAAAATTTTTCCTGCGTTTACAATTTTTTTAAGATACTAAACACATTGTTTTTGATAATTTAACATTTATTAAGATGTCCATGTTTATTGTTCGGTTCAAGATTCAGTATCATCAAGTAGACTTGACACTGATTGTCTCAGATAATGGCAGGTTGCCAACCAACTGCCTATTTCATGACACAACATTAAAATTCTTTGATTACCTTTAACGATATGCGATTGACGTAACTCATGTTTTTGAGATTTGTTTAGGTGATTTAATACAGTCGTAATATAATATGTTAGAGAATGTTGCGTACTGCTTCACGTCTAGCAATTATTTTTAACAAATTGTATAAACATAAAATTGTTTAATCAAATAATTTTTGGTCGATGGCATAACTTTTGAAACCGCAATTCGGAACCCTAAAATAAAACGAAACCCAGAATTATGTGTTTTGCTTATCTATATAAATAAAAATGAATTTCCGTTCGTTAATCTCACTAAAACTCGAGAACGGCTGAACCGTTTCGACAAATTTTAGTCTTGAAATATTCGTGGAAGTCCTGCGAAGGTTTAAACGATGAGAAAATATGACAAAATTGCGAGTATAATACTAAAGACGACAATTTGATTTTCCCATACAAACTGTTCTTAGCTGTCAAACGTTCGGTTGACGATCAATATTTATGGTCGTGTAGTGGACAGATTACGCAATATTTTTCAATATTAATATGGTTTTTATTAAGAGGTAGGTGATACGAAGTTCACCGGGTCTGCTAGTGAGAAATAAAATGCTTAGACTCCGATTATTTGGAACCGTAAGTAAGTCTACTGCATCCGGATTTTTTATAACGTATAGCATGTTTTGCTCGTATAATGCGTGCGGTCGGTGTGGCGTGTACCGATAGTGGATATGGTATAATTAGCCATACTATCTAATTCAAACAAAACTATGGAAAATCTGTTGCGTACCACGAGTCCGATGAGTACGTGAGTACGAAGTCTCCGCGGAGCCTACTTTGAGAAATGCCGCATTCTCTAACATATTTAAATAAAATTTACTCTAAATTATTTAATTTTATCGTGCTACAAAATGTTTTATGGTGTTAAATAATGCAAATTACGGGTTTAATCCAGTCAACATTTGAGGATGTGCCTATCACAGTTGTGTTGTACCTTTATATTATGTTATCATTATCGATTAAAGTCAAATATAATATTTGTTGACCGAACCGCTGGATATTATTAGTTTATCATTATGCACGTATATTGATTATGGATTATGTTTAGCCTAATTAATTTATAATGGTTTTTGTCACGTGTGAGCTGTTATCTGTCAATATGCATCATAAATATCAATAATTATTTAAATTATATACTAAGATAGTATAATAAAGATGTTTTTTTTTGTTTGTCATGAATAAGAATAGAAACTGTGGACCGTTTTTTTTTTCTCAACATAATTTATATTTAATTTTGACAAAATTAGTTGGTTCACCTTATTTATTAAGTATTCATATTAAAGTAAACAAATAAACACCTTTATAACCTTTTGCAGTAGGTTTCATTTGATTGAACCTCTAATGATAAATAACGGTGTGTATTTATAAAAATATTTAATCTATGTAATGGTTCCATTTTGTTCTTTTTATTGTTTGTATTTTTTTTTAAGATTAATATGTGGTCACAGAGTATTTTTTAATGCTTAAGATTATTTCAGGGTTTATGTTATATTAAGTAAAACTGTAGTTAAGTTAGAAAAATATATTTTGTAAGATTATCGGATTTGTTATTTCCAATAAGTGACTTCATAGTTTAATGAAGTCATTTTCCAATTGGGCTTGTCTGTATGAAATGCCCGGCATATATTTACGAACGAATAGCACACCTTTTTGGACTTTCACAAATGCAAACAGCCTAGATCGAATAAATAATATTAAATTTTGATTTGAAATACAAGATAATTTGTGTGAATCACAACTGTAGGATCGCGCATGACTTCGCACACAACTCAGTAAATTAAAGCTGACATTTTGACTACTACACGTTCGACCTCACGTATGTCAAAGAGATTAAACTTGTTTCAGCTTATCATGTTCACGTGATCTATAATTAAGGGACATCGTCTGATTATGGCGTTTGCGCAATTAACAAGTGGCAAAAGTCAGAGGCCTCGATTCCAACTGGTAACTTTAACCTTAAGTTGTTTGTTTTTTTTAGTTATTATGCGTGATTTGATTTAATATGGTATAAGCTGCCTCGGTCAAGGCTTTTATGTTTGTTTGTTGGGTTTTTATTCTATATAAAAAGGTTGTTGAAACTTGCATCATTATCAAGCTAAGGGTAAGTAGTCCCTGCATGGGGTAAGTCGCATGTACAGTCAATAACGCGTCAGTCAATTAACTTGATTTAAACCTCAATGAGATTTTAAATCTCAATGCGTATATATGCGTATTTTCATCGATGTTTAAGCAATTAATTAAAAAACCAGAAGCGAAGTAACAAGTGCTTGAAAAATTTAATAGTATAACTAGGTCTCGGGCAGCTCAATAACCATATAGATTTACGGAAGGTTGTGGGTTCGAATCCCATCATGGGCATCTAGAAATCGTTGAATTTTTGAAGCTTACACATTTTGCTTAAACTTAAAAGCTACAAATTTCAGATTTAGGCTTTTTTGTTTAAATACTCTTGAACTCATAACAGACGGATAAGATGCTGTAATATTTCATCTTAAGATATTTTAAAATATGATAATTTAACATCTTAAGCTATCACACACGGTTAAGATTAATAATATAAATAAATGCTGTAATATACCGTATCTTAAGATACCAACTTAATCTATGAAAATATATTTGGTTTCTTACCTAAGAGATATGTATATTTCGGTATCGCATGGCATGTATGGTGAGCGATATTTTGTCTCTTAGCGATATCATATTATGGCATCTTGAGCGTCTGTTACAACCTTTATTTATCTAGTTTAAAAAGCTTAACGTGAGAACAAACGTCATGTTATACGTTAATCATACTCGACTACGAAGGCCGTTAGATCTGCGCAGGAAAATGTTTGCGACCGTCATAAACAACCTTTTATTCAAAGAATCCGGATGACCAACGACCTTAAATAATTGTTTCCAACCTATGCTATTAATTATGTGTCACAGTCATTAATTTGCTTCTAACGTTGATAATAGTTATTTAATATTTTTTATGTTGTTTCCTTGAATATTTTTTTAGTGAGGAGCTGGTAGGCACAGTGTCCCGTTTAATCTACGAGTGAGAGGATTGAGGACCTTTCGTTTGGTCATAAGAGTGGTTTAACTATTATCTTCATTTACTTAGAATAAATTTAAACGAGACTTAAAGTTTTTTTATGCTAACTAGTTTATGGTATTTAATTAAATTATAATCATATATGTAATTATAAAGTTTATAAGCATACATTTCCTTTAACAGTCATTATAACTAACAACATAATGACAACTATAGAGATATTAAATGAATAGAAGGACGTCTGAAGTTAACAATTATATTACTGTATCTACCCATTAAGTTATTTTTTAAATACTAGTTATCTTTTACACGTTAAAGATAACTATTCCGCCATCTTGGGCCTTCCGCCATATTAAAATTAATATGAAGTAACTTAGCTAAATATGCATTGTTATTTAAACTTTACCTGTATGTTAAAAAATAAGATTAATCGGATTAGCTGCTGCTTGCTATAAATTGCTCTAAAATTCTGTTTCAATAATTGACGAACATACATATTTTGTGAGTAGGATATACATATACGCTTTTTAGACAAATCTCAGTGAAGAATAGAATAGAATAGAATAGATTAGAATAATCTTTTATTGACACCTATATAAATTACAAAGAAAGATGAAAAATGATGATAATAATAACAAAATTAAACACAATGCAAATAGAAAAGAAAAATAACTGTGTTCTTACTTAGGTATTAGGTAGAGCTTTTATAACTAACATCTTTATATGAATCTGTGATCAATAATAAATATTGGTTTGAAGAAAAGAGTGATTTGAAAGCTGGTAAATATTGGTGGCATGAAGTTCGCTCCGTCACTTCTTTAGAATATTAATAAAGATAGTGTTTTAACAAGGAAAGGTGTCATTGTTTGTTTTTTTTTATTTGCATTGAATTAGCTCCAAAAAGGATCTATTTATATAAGTTCTACCACCTACGGGAAGCTACATCATACGCGGATGACACAGGCTACAAATTTATGCAGGCGTAGTAGCAAAAAAATATGCTAGTAAACTATAACACTAAATAGTTTCTCCCTGATTAATTAGCTTTATTATAATTCTTAATATAATTTTATACATATTTTTTACGTTATCAGTTTTATCTTCTTATCTTATGTTTTAGGTTATATAATTGTGTTACTTCTTTGTTTTTATAATGACACAGATGCAATGTATTTGTTTGTGTTAAGTAATATTGGGACAGTAAACATGGTGACTATGTGTGAATAATGCTGTAAATATAAATATCACATGATCTGTTATTTGGCGACAGAACGACGACCTCGACCAGTTGAAGGAATAGAAGGTTGCATGGTCGTGGAGTAGATATACGTTTTAACCTCCATTTCTATGATTTTCCTTGGATATGTTCGAGTTTTAGAGAATTTCTGTGTTTATTGTCGTTCGTTTCTGTCTCTGAATACTAAGCCAGCGGCAGAATATCTGAGTAGTATGAGGTTTGGGAGCTTTTAACAATATTGTTTGAGCGGGTGATTTATGGACATCTATATATTAATACGTTAAGCAAAACTTTGGACCTTTTTACGAAAATTTCGAGGATGGAGGAGTATGAAATTTGGCACACTTGTAGTTTAAGTGAGGAGAAGTGCAAAAGGCTAATATTTTTCAATAATAATGCTTATTAAAGTACTAGTACATTAAATCGATAAATAAAACATTAGACTCACTACTATGCATTTGACACACACAAACAAGTATTTGCTACACGCATCTATGTACTCTGTGGTCAAATCGTTTCTTTTGACATAGAGTTCGTTTGTTTCTTTTGAATATTGACTTCCCACGGTTTGTGCATTTAGCTAGTGTCAAGTTATATATGCTTACCGTAGACATATATTTATATGTTTGTGATGTTTACTGTGGTCTTACTGAATGTTAAAAGATTTTCGATTTCAGTAGTAACTTCAAATTGACATTTATAATGGTCGAATTTCGATCACTGGGCGACCACTAGTTCATTAAAAAATGTTGGAAAGGTGTGGAAATTCATTTTAAGTAACAAAAAATAATAATTATTTTTTTGTGGAATTTGTTCATCTATGTGATATAAAGACATAAAAATGTGGGATTTGAATACCCGGTGTGATTAAAGTGGAATAAACCGTTAGATTGATGTTAGATTTTAAAAAGTTCTATGGTTACAGTGGTTAACTGGTTGGTTTTAATGAAAGTCATTTTTCAATTTTCCTGTATGAAATAAAACAGGGAGAAAAAAGCAGCCCTTGCCGAGTTTCTTGCCGGTTCTTCTCGGTACAAGGTCTCCCGCCGTAGATTTACGAACCGATAGCGTAGCTCTCGACTTTCAGAGGTGCTTGCAACAGCCTAGATTGAATAAATAATTTTGATTTGATTTCAACGGTTTGTTTTAAATTTGACGCTTAATGGCCAAACATTTATTTTAAATACGTGCTGTATATAGTTTAACATTTGTTTCAAATAATGACTATGTAAATAAAAAACTTTGAATTCATTACGTTTCATTGTAAAAGTCTGTGGATATATGCGTTATATGTTGTATTTATTATTTTTTTTTGTTAAATTAAGAAAATATTTATTATGAATGCAAAATTGATAAAAAAATATATCATGTATTATAATAATACAACGGTACGAAAAATCATCATAATATATCATACATACATAACCATCATACATGATTATGGTGTTTCGTTACGTTCTAACGGAAAGAGGCCTAAGTTACGATATAACAATATAATGTATTTTATATCGAATACAGCGGTCTGATGTGTACCTTAAAAAAGATACGTTCACAAAGAGAAATATTGTTGAAATAATTAAATTATATTAATTTTTTGTCTTCCATCCGTTAACTGAGTTGCGAAAGATCAATGTATTAGATGGCGTTGGTTTGTTGAATATTCCAATTTGTGAATTTAGTTTTTTTAATGAATGGAAATAAGGCTGTTTTTTATAATGATATAGTATACCGGTTAATGAGTGTAATATTAACGTTAACTAAACGACGACGGACGCCGAGAGGCGTGGTGCGGAGCGCGGTCATGGTTTGAACTTGTTAGAAATCCGAGTTGTTTCAAATCATCTTTGTTTTAAAGTTCTCTTAGTTTTAGCGTGGCATTTACTGTGTTACATTTAAAGACAGTGAAAAGATACTTAAATTAAGATAACTTTAAATCATAAACGTGAACTTTATCATAATAGTACAGGGGGTCAATTCTACTAAATAAATTTTGTTTAAATTGAATCGAAAACGGATCGTAACCGAACGAAACTACAGTTTTTAATGGTTTATCTAATCTACTAAGTGACATACGATACAATTCCAGCTAAAATAGAACTGGAATTGTTTCATTTCTGAATATCAATAGTGTTCAATGAATTCTCTTACCTGGTGCGAATATACTGCCATTCCCCGTGAGGGCCCTCACGAAACGAAGAATGTTATCCTTTTCCAACAAATTCTTCAATACCGCTTCAGCTTCCACTGGATCAGTTATACCTACAAAATTTCGGTAAAAAATAGTGACTTGTATGATTGAATGCGAAAACTATTCAATCATAAATCAAGTCAAAGTCAAAATAATCTTTATTTAAATATACTTTTTAAAATATTTTTAAATCGTCAAGCATTTTTTCCCCTACCACTCGTTCAGGTCATCTTTTGGCTGATAAGAAGAACGAGCAAGAAACTCACCAGCTCTAATGGGAGTAACGTCATTCACAAAACCATGTCATTACCAGATCAATACAGTAAATTGAATGAATTATAAACAGAGAAAAAAAAAGAAACTATGATCTTATAATGATAACATAATCACATTACATAGTATAAAACAAAGTCGCTTTACACCCCTATGTATGCTTAAATCTTTAAAACTATTCAACGGATTTTGATGCTGTTTTTTTATAGATAAGGTGATTCAAAAGGAAGGAAGGTATGTATAATACAAAACCACGCCGGCGAAGCCGCTGGCGGAAAGCTAGTAGTTTGATAATAGCAACTGGACCATCTTAAGTCCAAGCATTCTTGTCTGTTATATAAAAGAGATACCTTATAATAAGCATTTTTAAGATTAAATTTAAACTGCATGATATATAATTGTTGTATCTTGCTTGGGGTCTTATTGTAAAAGCGCACACAACGATCCCTGAATGAATTATCAAATGTTTGCAGTCTTATGACAGGCACCCTTAATTTATTTTTATTTCTTGTATTAAAATTGTGTACGTAGTTTTAATAGAAAACAAACTAATATTTTTACGAACGTCCATTAAGAAATGGCTCAATAACTCACTTGTATAAAGTACAATATTAACAATTTTTATTCGTAATTTCTGATTGATTTCTGTTAAAAATATCAACTGAATCAACTAAACTCTGAAATGGTTTACAAAGTTGATGAAAGACACCAATAGTGAATTTATTGATCGATTCTCACTTTAGCAATAAAGAACAATACTCACAAACGAAACAGCGGTTAGCCAACCAGATTGCATTGACTCCACCTTGCTGAATGGAATCGTAGGCGATTTCACTTATAGCTGTCATGCGATCTGAAATCATAAAAAAATATTAAACCTTGACATATGTGGTAGTAATCTCTGGAGTAGCAGGTTCGATTCCCGGTCGGGTTAATGCAGAAAATTGACGTTTTTATATGTCCCTGGTTTGGATATCCCAAATACTCCATAACAAAGGACTTTAGCTACTCATCTTGGAGTCTGACCAATGTATCTATCATACCAGCAATCTGAAACATTGTCTTATATTTATGTCTTTATATTACATTTGATATATTTCTTTAATGTAAATTGCTGTTTTATCAATATTTCATAAAATAGTACATAGAAATATAAAAGTATAAACTAAGAGTATATAAAGAAATATTTTTTTCTACTTGACCCTACCGGGAATTGAATCTGGGACGGCAGAGAGGGTGATACTTAACCGGCGTACGAACAACTTGATTATAGAGGTAATTAATTTATTGTTTGATTATTTACCCCTGACTAACATAATTATGTTTTTAATTTTATAAAAAGACGACCAATATATCAGTCTAGTGAACACGGAACCTGTAAGCGATTCTGAACGCGTTAAAACCACTTAAAAGAAGTTTTGTGTAATTTAACACATATGCAGGAAAAAACTACAACACTGGTTGCAAACTTATCCTGTATTACACAAATGTACCTTGAATTTATTCACCAATTGAACTTCTATGTAGTTAACAACTATTAAAATTAACAATATATATATGCTGCCTTTATATTATAAAATTATATTTTTGTACTCATAATTATTTACAGTTTACTGTAAATTTCAACACCAAATTTGAAATTTTTTAAAAACATACATACGTACCTTCATCGCTACCGATAAATTTATGACTGATCCCCAAAAATGGCAATGTATCTATATCGCTTTTCAGATATTGAGCCATTTGTCTTTTTCCTCTGTTTTGCCATCTCAGAATCAAAAGCCAAATTAAAGTTACTATCAAAAACAATTGCCATAACATTTTTGAAAAAAAAAAAATGAACTCGAATTTAAATCACTCACGCCCCGAATGTCTAAACTAAAAACGTCTTCCCGCTTGTAAGGTTTTGAACGAAATATAGTTAATAACGTGTCTCTTTAAAATTTATACAGGATTGTATATAGTTAATTAAAACGTGTGTTAACTCGTTGGTTACGTTAGTGCCGTAAGCTGGTTAAAGGCGTTATGAAGAAAGGCCCAGTGTCACGTTAACGTATTCCTCAGTTGTGTATTATGATAGTCATATTTTTGACAGTTTAAACCTTTTTATCGAGACTGACAGAGTATTCTACAAGGCTTCGGAATTGGTGTGGTCAGGGCCGTCCCTTTAATGTTATGCGTAGCAAACGTTTAGTCAAACTGTTCTCTAACTTGCATCATATCCGAGACAACGGATAATAGATGCGTGCATTATATGTGATTAGTAACAAACAATTTTAAATACACAACCTTGTTTCTTTTATTTTCACAAGCACTAATCATTAAATAAATCTACTTTTAAAAGGTTTTACCACGCGTATTTTTGAAAAATTAATTCATTTTCCAGACGTTTCGGAACTTTTACAGTCCCACCGAACTTTGATCGGTATTTTTTTCTGTAAACGAAATCTAGCTAGATCAAATTATTGACCCCGCGTGCATGCTGAATTTCATGGAAATCAAGTTGTTCGATTAAATTCAATAGATTAATTATAAAAAAGCGACCAACATCAAAGTCTAAGTGAATTAGGAACATTTAAAAAAAAAGTTTATATTTTTTTAAAAGTACACGCGATAAAATCTTTAAAAATGAGTTTTTATTCTAATTACAAAATATTGTATTTTTTTATTGAAAGCAATCGCAACAACCTCCTTACTCCGATTCGCCTTTAAAAGCGGGTGATAGCTAATCTGTCACCAGTGGAGCTGTTGTTACGGAGTCCATATCTGCTAGTCTTCTAGCCCAACAGGCAAAACCGAGTCTCATCAAAAAGCTGTGAATAATGAACACAGACATGAACTGGCGGCATATTATGGAAAGTCGCTTTTTTTAAACATTGTATTGGGCGATCGAATGTGTATTTGCCAATAGGACTGAGCTCCACTTCAATCATCATGATTATTATCAGACTATTCATGTCAATACTGCCCAGGCATAGGCATTTCCTATTTCCCATGGATGAGTTCGTATTGAATCGAATAGACTATCGGCCAGTTTTTTGATCCGTAGTTAAATGTCATTTCATCATTTGTTAACTTGACTATAGTTAAAACATTAACCAGTTGTTAATCCGCTATTTCGTTTTTTGATGCCAAATTTAACCACGGATTAATTTGTTGCCAGCACAATGAGTCGTTCATTCGCTATACATTGAAATGGGTATGTTTCTCTGGGAGCGAAAGCAACAAAGATACTTTTTTTCGAGTTATTTTAAACTTAACTTTTTTATTAAAAATATAAATTTGTTTTTTATTTATCTTATAGAGAAATACGTGAAAAGAATATAGTATCTAGTATCCAAGGTGGGATCGTAATGTTGGAAAATAAAACGAGGAATATGTATTTTATATACTGTAGGCATATTTACCATTTTTATTGTCTATTCAAGGATTTTATAAGATTTTAAATAATTGAATAATTTGGCTTATGCCCGTGAAAACAAGAAAACAATTTATTTTATATAGTACAAATATACTAAGGATGATCAAGATAAAAATATAACTTATTTTCAATAATCCTAAAACCCAAAAATTACAATGAATATTTTCCTATGAAATTGCATCATAAAACGAAATCCCAAAAATAACTAACGTCCAAATTCACTATTATAAAAACAATAACAAGGGACCAAGTTAATACAACGCAGTTGTACATCTGTTATTTTAACCATTGTTCATTTGCTTAATCTAGCTTCTAGTGATGGTTAAATTTTTTGACCAATGGTTGGAATCCTGACAATTGTTTGTGCTAACTATTAATCAAAAAACATATTTTTTTTATATTTAACCATTCGTCGAAGATTTTAACAAATGGTTAAGTTAACCACGGATCAAAAAATTGGAACCCTATGATTCATCACGCGTGCCCGGCGGAAATAAACGGGTGTTTATGACCGCAAATATAACCGCAATCAATGGCTTAACGTGTCTTACGAAGCACGGAGGAGCTGGACATAATATACTTTTTTGTCTCATCTTATAAGTATTTGATCCGTGCCACAGTTGCTTAACTTTTACATCACAGATCGAACTGCGCTTTGGACTTTCTCCAGTTCTTATATCATTCAAAAATACATTTGAGACATTTTCACAAACAGCCATTTAATTTGAAATATCAAATTAAATAATAAGGTCGAGTTATTTGTTGTTTGTGTTTCGTAATCGAAGTGAAGAGTAGAGTCTAACTTATGGCGCTAAAATCCATTGTGGTAGGTCAAGAGTAAACAGAAATATTTACTTCCCCGCTAAAGCTCGCTAGTGAAACTTATTTCATAATAATGGGTCATTTTAGCCCTTTGTATTACAATCTACTATTTCAAAAATATCTTGTATTCTTTCTTACTCCATTATAATATATTCCAACGTCCGAAATGTCTAACAAATGCAAAAAGTCTAGGTCAGGATCACACCTCAAATCATCAAAAACTAGTTTTATAAAATTATTTATATTTAATCAGAAAAGGCCGTAATGTCGTGCAACTTCGTCATTTCTGGTATATTTATAATTAATGAGTTTTTTGCATAAGACCGGTACCTAACATCTTTATTCGTGTGAATGCCCCTAGCTTTGGAGTTTTTTTTATGTCAACTCAGCTATAAATAATATTAAAACCTACTAAAACAATAACATTTTCGGAGGTTACACTGAAAGTTTTAAGAAAACGCACATCTATAATTAATATTATAAAGAAGAAAGATTTGATTGTTTGTTTGCATAGAATAGGAATTGGACCGATTTTAGAAATTCCTATAGATACATACATAGTCTATGATTTACGCGTGCGAAGTCTCGGGGTAACAGCTAGTACGAGGGTCAAACTGAAAGTTCTTAGAACTGGCCACTTATAAACAATATAATAAAAAAATAATTCTAAAATTTGAAAATATAACTCTTTGCCAATATTACTGAGTATATATTTCATTCATTTGTCATTTGTTTTACGATTTGGCGGCAAATTGAAAATTGTCTGTGTCACGTCATCATGAATTTAACACGAGAAAATTTTCGTGCAATGATTTTTTATGACTTTCGATGTCATTTAAGTCAACAAGAAAGTTATGATAGACTACGATTGGCCTTTCACGATAAAGCCCCATCTTGTGCGACTGTTTACAACTGGTTTAATGAGTTTAAACGTGGTCGCACTAATCTCACTGATGATTTACGTGAGGGACGGCCTTCTACGGCGACGACTGAAGATAACATCTGTGTTGTGCGGCGTATGATAGAGACTGACAAAAGAGTGACCTATCAACAGATTCGGACAAGCTGAGGCATCGGTATGAGTCAAGTGCACAAAATCCTCCACGAACATTTAGCGGTCAGGAAGCTTTGCGCCCGGTGGATACCTCATAATTTGACTGAGGCTCAAAAACTCCATCGTGTGGATTGGTGTCGTAAAATGATTGAAAGATTTAACGGAGGTGACTCAAATGCTGTGTTCGACATACTAACAGGTGACGAAAGCTGGATTTACTGTTATGATCCTAAAACCAAAAGACAATCTGCTCAGTGGGTGTTTCCTTTCGAGGAGTTGCCAACTAAAGTGAAGAGAGATCGAAGTGCGGGAAAAAAAATGGTGGCCTCGTTCTTTGGAAGGATAGGTCATTTTGCAACAATTGTGTTAGAGGATCAAAAAACAGTTTCTGCAGAATGGTACACTACCAATTGTATGCCACTTGTCTTGGAAAAAGTTCGAGAGAAACGACCTCGCAGTAGGATCCTCCTTCACCACGACAACGCCTCGTCGCACACCACCAAGCGAACGATCGACTATTTGGCGACATCAAACGTTGAATTACTGGGTCACCCGCTGTATAGCCCCGACCTCGCGCCTTGTGATTTTTATTTATTTCCAAAAATTAAAGAAAAACTTAAAGGAAAGCGGTTTATGAATGCTGAAGAAGCGGTGGCTGCGTATCGCGTTGCCATTGAAGAGACCCCTAAGGACGAGTGGGCAAAGTGCTTTTCCCAGTGGTTCCATCGCATGCAGCGGTGTATTGACGTGAATGGACAATATTTTGAAAAGATATAATAAAACTAATAACTGGCTAATGTAATCAGTTTTTGATTTTCTAAGAACTTTCAGTTTGACCCTCGTAAATTATAAGTAGGTTAGGTTAGGTTAGTTTAGTAGAGATTTATTTAAGTTTTAAATTAAGAACTGCACCTAGATGTTTATTTTTTGGTAGATATGTTATGCCTTAATTTTTTTTTATTATAAATTGGCGGCAATTTAAAAAGTATTTGAAGTGCGTCAAAAAAATCAGGTTTGACTAAATACATTTTCTCCAATCAAATCCAATTAGACAATGTTTATTACGAATTTAGCTTTAGCCTTATTCAACTAGTAGATTTGAATTTCATCATTAAGCTTCAATCAGTTTACAAGTATTTAATTCTTTCGTAGTTGCAGCAAACTTGCTGTTTCGACAGAAGGACACGTTGTCTTATGAATTCACTTTCCAATAAGACTTTTCTATATTAAAATAAAATTGGGAGAAAAAAGGCAGCTTTTGCTGAGTTTCTTGCCGGTTTTTCTCAGTTCAAGGTCACCCGTCTTTTCGACAGTCATTAGTGTTTGCATAACCGCATAGACTGAATAAATTATTTTGCATTTGTGTGACTAATGATAAAACGTCGGGAAGAATGACAGTTCGTCACTTATTATAGGCCGATCGCGACTTATTTTTGGTGGTAACTTTTTTACCAGATCATTAGTTACATTTTATTTCATTCTGTTAGTAATTCACTTAATACTGTAAAAATGTTCGAAGGAACGGAGTCAAACTTTTTTTATTTTCTTTTGTGTAGAATTTCCTTTTTTTAGCTAATTCAATTATATACTTTAGTCTTCATATTAAAGAATATTTTAAGATTGTATTTTATTGTGACTTTTGAATATATGTGATTAATATTTTTTCTGTGACTTGAAATAAATTCTGTGTTTAATTTTTACTATTCTAAAAAATAAATATTACTTACAGGAAGGAATTTGGCAATTGAAGACTGCAAAATTGAGGGCGGTACCTGAATTTTTAGAAAGTCCCTAATTTTTGTTCTAATGGAGATGTATGTAATATATTTCGTTTTTAATTATCGTTATCTATTAACGTGATTATACATTTATCAAAGAAAACGTGGTACTTAATAATATATCTAAATGATTATAATATCATTTAATACGGAATGGTTGACCTTTGGTTTTTACTTTTTACATTGTAAGGTGACTCCATTTTGGCGACATAGGTTACTACTTGTTTTAGGACAAACTCTATTATTTAAATGTCAAAAACTAAAACAATTATATTGATGATAACTCAAATAAAGAATCAGTGAACGTAAAATAAAGGAAATGAAAATAAATTACGAACATTTCATCATGCTAATAATATATATGTAATAAAAATCACTCGATGCGTAAGCGAAGGTCTTAGAAAGCCTTAAAAATTCGTAAGATGATTTGTAGTTCTCGTTAGGAACCACTAGTTTCTTTCGATACCAAAACATGCTCACGATCGAAGGCTAATGTAAACGTCAAAAAAAGTTAAACGAAGCCCTCAGCGTCTGCTGCCATCAGCAGAATGAATGAATGACATCACAGTGAAGTAATATCATTCATTGCTACGGTAGCGAAAAACGTATTGGCGTTTGGGTAATCTTCGTTATTTATGCGTTTATGTTTATAGCTGTTGTAATGAAAGTTGTTGCGTGTATTGGCTTTTTTTTTTAAATTTTCCCTACTTTTTTTAAGTTTTTAAAGCTTTGTTATAATATTTCATACATATTTTTTCCGAAGATTTATCAGAAACCTATATTTCAGCGTCTGAAAATTTTGTTCTGTTGGTACCTTTTTAGATTATCGTTTAAAAGTTGGTTTGGAGTATAAGAGTAAAATTGGTGTGGAGTATAAGAGTACCCAGGAATTTTAAATTTTTATCGACAACTATTACTCTTATTAGTTTTTAATAGAAATAAAGAATCTTTATTTGCAGGTCAATTATTCTACCGAGAAAATGCGTTACTGTCAAGTTGACTTGAAATTGACTTGAAAAAAATATATGTCGGCGGGTAGTCAGAAGGGGCTATTACGAAGCCCAAATAGATCGTCCATATCGGAGGACTATCTTTCAAATAACACTGCAGGCGTGTATACCAACGTGGATTTGTTCCATTTTATCACTTTTCATACGAAAATATAACGAGATGAGCGTGATGTCATCGGATGTCTTTACTCCTCGGCGATCGGAAACAGAATGTGTGCCAAAATGGCGGCAATTTGCTTTTTGTTAACGAACTGTCAAAGTCAGTGTCACCATTCTAATAAAATTAGAAGTATCGATGATCACGCTCTCTCTACAATCGAGTAACTAAAAATAGTAAATAAAAGAAACTTAATCAAATGATCTTCGTAAAGATGATGCGACATATATAATTCTATTTAAAACCATCTATTAGGGACAAAGTGGATTTTTTAACATTTTTCATCAGAATATTTATCCAGTATAGCATTGTGAATGCAAAATTAATCAAATATAATCAATTATAACAAATTTAAATCTGTATCTATAGTAAAAATCTGTATAACATTTTAATCTATTAAGAAAGAATATTTGTAAAAATATTTCTTTCAGCTGTTTGGGTGCCTGAACATTGATGAAAATGCGTTGTGCAGTAGCGAAAACCTAACTACCTCATTTCTGTTAGGTCGTGGGTAGCTCAGTGGTTAGAGTAGACATCTAGATTGCGGAAGATTCGAATTTAATTTCAGAGTACCAGGGATAAAGTTAATATTTTAACCGTTTTTGTATAAGATTATATTCTAGTTTAGCATTGTGAATTCGACTTTGATCAAATATAATAACAATTTTGTTATTTTTTAACTCACTAACAATAAGAAGCATCAAAAACAACATTATCATGACTTAACTGATATTGTCCCTAATAAATTCAGTGTTAAAAAACCGAGAAAACAATATATTTAAAAAGCCATCATGTGCGGTTACAAGGTTATGTGCGCTCTTTAATTTCGTAGTAATGAACCTAAAATGACACACAACTGTATTTCAAAATCTTTATTTATGAAATCAGCTTGGTTTTAAAAATTATCTTTAAAATATTTGATGATAAATGATTAGGCTAGTTATAAGAAGAAAGAAAGAAAAATAATTAATAATAAACAGACACGCGCTTTCAAAACATTACCAAAAAAATTGTTTGAGATTAGTACTTAAGTAATTGCGGAGATCCGTATTATGAAATATTGTAAAAATTCAGCACTTTTCTTAATTCGTTTTTAAATGATTTGTTACTGTAGCCTAATTCTGTTTGCTTATAATTGGCTGATAGTTGGGCTAAAGTAGGCTCTTTACTTAAGCCCCCATATCAGCTAATTTTGAATTGACTCGTGTTTTGATATATACTATAGTTCTGCTCCGGCAAATCGTTTTGAAATAGCGGAGAGAATTCGCTTTGCTCGAGATGTTTTCCTAGGGTTCTTTCAATGTTAGATAATCTTAATTTTCTTCACAGTATTATAAAGGCTAAAGTTTGTACGTTAGCATGTTTTTTACTTCTTAACACAAAAACTACTAAATGGATTTTGATGAAAGTTGGTGCACATAATTCACAGCCTAGATTATTATGTAGGCTATTTAAAGGCTGAAAAGTATAGACATTTCATCAAGTACGCGGGCGAAGCCGCTGACGGAAAGCTAGTACTGCTATAGGTTTATATATTAAGTATTATACATTTGGTTTGTATAGTTGTATTCTCAAATTATATAATTATAAGTTAATGGTGCTATTTTATTTAATGAAGATATAAGTGCAAAAGAATTATCAACCCAAGTACCCACAAACACAATTGCTTACAACTTCGTTTAAAAACAAAAAAATACAATTGCTTATAACTTCTTAAAAGTCTAGAATCTTTGTTGAATCTAACTCATGGTCTTGTGGAAATAAAGTGACAACTTTTTAATTATAAACAGTGAGCATTAGATAAATCGAAGCTGCTAGAGTACCGAACTCGAACAAGTCTGATGAATTTTTATCAATGTAGGTATAAAATACTGAATCAATTATTTTTATTATTGTAGGTGAAGGGATAAAATTTTCTTTATCGGTATTTATAATGGTATTTACAATACTTTATATACATTCATACGGTCTTTATAGCTAATATTGGATTAATATTAATATATTGGACAGGTCCCATATCTGGAGTGAGTGAGGAATTTCAATCTTGAACACGGGCTTAAATTGTCGAATGTCTGGAATCCAGTGGTTCGTATTTGACAAAACAAGAAAATCCATCGAGTGTTGTGTGTCGAGAACAGGAGCGAGTTAGTAGTGACACAGTGAATAGTGGTACGGGGTCGAATGAAAAAGGACTCGAAAGGCAGGTACTATGACACCCAACCGCAGAAACTTCAGTTGCCCCGTGACTCCCGTGCTTGTAACAGAAAATCGGGAACACAAAAAAAAAAAAAGCCAGGTAGGTCCAGCGAAAAACTATCATTCTAACGAGTGAGGGATTTGTGTAGCTTCTTTTTACTGGTCGATTAACTAATCACCGTCGAGTTTAAATGGCCTCAATAATCGAGCACACTTCAGATACGGACCTAATCAACCAATGTAAATGTTCTATAGATTAGGTAGGCCAGCAATATTAATTTGAACTTTAATCATAGAAATCAAGGCTAATGTTTTTTTTTTACATGTACTTAAAAAAAAACATTAACCTATTATATAAGTATCACTAAATAATATTATTAATTTACAAACAATGAACCTTCTTTCAGTACTTACATGTTTATTCAACCGATACAACGAATACATTTGTTACTACAAGAGTCAAGTAATTTATACTTGTATTTATTCAAGTAATACTTATTTTTCATATGAATAAAAAAAATATTTCTTCCTGAGAAATAATTATTATCTACAATAATATTTATTATAAAGAGAAAAGATTTGATTGTTTGTTTGTTTACATCGAATAGGCCTCGAAACTACTGGACATATTTTAAAAATTCTTTCATCTACGAGTGGCTTCATCATACGCGGTTGACATATGCCATAATGAATGCGTGCGAAGTCGCGGGGAAACAGCCACTTTATTATATTATTTATTGTTGTAAGGGGCTTTTCAGTTCCCTGAGGAACTGTAGTGACTGCGGCCTTGAAGATCTATTGTGACTCAACTTTATAATATTATGCAATTAATGACTAAGACAATTATTAATTTATTGACAATAATCCCGTATTATGAATGCAAAAGTTAGTCTATCCGTCTGTTATACACTCATTGTCTATCACTCACCAGATATGATGACGATGAACCGACCCGAAGAAAGGACATAAAAATGCGGACGGTTAATATTCATACCCTACAAAACCCTTCTTTAATATGATAATTGTTTTTCATGTTTTTGAAGTCGGTTTTATTTTTCTAAAGTACTTGTGATGTTAAAGAAAATAATGATGGGAAATAATAATAACTTTTCTCAAGTCAAATCGCTCTTCTTCGGTTAATAACGATGATCTTCAAGTGTGAGTGAAGTATAAAATTGTAAACTGCATTGAAAAGATAGTTTGGCTGCCTCCACACTAAACAATGTTCATTCTTGGTCTAACTACGATAATCTATATATATAACAATTTTGTGTCACGATGTATGTTGCCAATAAACTCCAAAACTACTGAACCGATTTCAATCAAATTTCACATGTATCCGTATTTTGGTCTAAGTTACTGTATAGGATAGTTGTCATCTCAATTATTCGCTAATGTCGTGAATGTAAACGAATAATTTATACTAATTAATTGTTTCTTAAGCAAGTGTTTATTTACTGTTTAGTTTTATGAAGTTCTCATAGATGGCGGTGTACCGTGATCAGCTCAAAAAACAATAGCGTTTTTGGAAAATATATGTTGCCCAAAGTAACTATATCACGCGGACGAAGTAGCGGGCAAAAGCTAGTGAATGTATAATTTTTGATTTGATTGTCTTATTTTGGCTACTTTAGACACTCCGATTTTTCTAATGCTCATTCAACTGATTAATTATATCAATCTCTAATAAATCTGTCTTCCAATTGAATCCTAAAATCGTTACAATGTTTCTGTAATATATCATATTTAGTAGGTAGAAGGTTAGGGTTGTTTTCGTTTGCCGTGATGAAAACGCCATCATGTGGTACGGTCCGGTAACGCCGTAATATTTCAGCGACAGCTATCTTCGCGGAACTGATGCCGTATCGGAATCCTGTCAAAATAAAGATGGACATCTAGTTAAAATATATTTTTGTTGAACTTTTATCGATTGAACTAACGACTCACGACGAAACACGTTTACAAAGACACGTTACTTTTACAACGTGAAAATCAACAGCTGATTGGCCGCGTCGTTGTGTTATCACAACACCCATTTAGAATTCTTCATGCTTTCATTCTGATTCATACTACACTGATCATAATCATCAGCCCTTTTACGTCCCCACTGCAGGGGCTCAGGCCTTCCTTATGGATGGTTAAGGAGGATGGGTTATGACCCAGCACGCTGGCCCAATGTGGATTGGAAGCACTGCCTGCTACCATGCCTAATATTGGATTGCACTGACGACCATGCCTAAATACGAAGCATTAATAATAGCGTTTTACTGCGAAAGAAACGTGTATACAAAAAATATCATTTTTATTGGTATCTCATAAATACTGTTGTCTCTCTTTAATACTGTTAGTTTTCTATTCCTGCTGGATGCATAAGAACAAAGTTCATAAACTCATTCACTTACTCTATAACTAGATCGTTAAGTACAACACCACAAACTTGACAGTTTTCGTTGGTGGTATTATATGGGAAATTACTGACTAGAGCTGCTTTATAATTTTACATAGGAAGGGTAATACGAGACTATGGCTACTCATCTTGGAATCTGAGTAATGTATGCGATGTTGTCTAATATTTAATTTTATTTAATAAGAAAGAAGCCAGTGTTCACTTCAAACTCTTGTAGATATCCTAAAGATAAATAAATATATAAACAATGTAAATAATTAAAAACATATTTACATTAATTTCTACTTGTCAAGTTGAACATTCGATGTAAGAGAATGAAATTTCTGCAGAATGAATTTTAGTTTATTATTTTGCATCCGCTTTCCATATTTTAATATATATTTGTTATTTTTTTAAAGTTAAGGAAAAAGGAATCTTTAAAGTCTCACTTTATTGCCCGTCTGTCTTTATGTCAAGACCTTTTATTTTGAGAACGCATGGAGAAAATGAGTTAAAATTATGAACTCAGGTCTACAGTCCCTTTAAGCTATGAAAAAATGCTCGCACTTGTTCGGTTTTTTACAATTTATTTTCAGTTTAATATTTCTTTTAGCTGAAAAGAAAGAAGAATCACAAGAATCACAATTTTTAGGCATCACATCACCGACAGGGTAGAAGTAACATGTGTTACATACCTTTTTATTAGGTCATGTTCATTGCCGTGAATAGGGCATATGACCTGATTTTGGCCATTTTAAGATCATGACCTAGTTTTGGCAACTTTAAGAATTAGGAGGAAGTAAATTTTGACACAACACAGTAGTGAAGTCTATTAGTTTTGAAATAACGCAACATTTTAAAAATCATTTACGGTAAAGTAATATATTTGTGCGTGCTATGCATTAGTTAGAACGCCTTGAAGTTCAAAAACGGGGCAGTGACCAAAACCGGGTTTTGTGCCCTAATACTTACCCAAACAATTTCTAGGGCCTTTACTAAAAGGAATAAATGCAGCTGTATGTTTCGTGTCCTCACGGAGAAACCTTTCTGGTTTGAAGTAATCTGCGTCCTCACCCCAATATTTCTTGTTTCTATGGAGACCCCAAATGTGAATAATTACACTGACGCCGGGAATTAGAGTTATACCAGAAGCTGTAAAAATAAGTTATTATACTTCATCAGTAGCCCTGTTACGTTCCCACTACAGGGGCGTAGGCTTTCCTTATGGATGATTAAGGAGGATGGGTATATTGGGTATAACCCTCCACGATGTCACAATGCGGACTATGCTCCATTCATTATAACATTAAAAAAAGAGGGTCATAGAAGCAGCAGTGCAGAACATTTTATTTCAAAGATGAATTTAAAAAATATATATTATCGTTTTGTTTAAACTTTGAACGTTAGGTAGTCTGAAAAAGCTGGGCAATTTTCTATTTTTTACGATACCTCGGGGTTGAGATGAGGCCAGTATTTTCTTAATTCATCTTTCACTCTCAAGCCAACATGGAACTAAAACTATTTATCTGTTTTTTTGATAAATTCTAATTGTAAGTGCATATAATTAGAATAGAATTTTGTTATATCTACGCCCAGGAAAGAAAGGTAAAGAAAATGAATTTGTTATTATAACATTTATTCAGACATTAGTTAGATTATAGACGAAGACATTAGAAAACTTCCTGAAATATCAAAGGTTGAAGGTAGGTATGGGGGATTAAAGCTTAATTGTTGTAGGCTACTCGGGCCTGCACCAGCATCGTCGATATTTAACAAAACTTAACAACAAAAACAAAACTATTATCAAATAAAAATAAAATAATAACAACTTAATCACGGAAAACGGCAAAACAACAAGAAAGGCAGTAGCATTCACAACGGATGACAATCCCAGATTACGTATTTTAACAATTATGAATACCTCATAATCTGACAAAATTAAAAAACTGTACTGCCGAAACGTTTGAAGGGATTGAGGCAACGTTTTAAATTTGGTTGAGTTATAGTGACATAAGAATCGTGCCGAAACTATCCAACCCTGCTTCTTTAGGTTCTTTAAGATGCACACTTTTTATTATAATAGTTATTAAATCATTTAAGTTGGTCAAATACTCATAAATTTGTTTAATAGATAGCTTAAATGACAACAGTTAAGTATAGCAGTTGGTATTTAAGTGGATATGTAGCAAATTAGCCGTCAGTTTTAAGAGTAACATGATTATTGATATTTTATCACAAAGTATACCATAAAAAGAACCTTATTTAACTTCTGTCTAATGCTGTAATGAATGGAGTATAGAGGGGTATTAATTACTGCAAATGCAGCCGAGACTAACGACTTAACGTGCTTTTCGAAGCACGGAGGAGTTTGAGATACATTTTTTGATCACCCATCCCGTGACCGACTTTTGCAAAAGCTGCTTAACAAAAACGTTTGTGGGCCGCAGCGCTTATGTACTACTCCACCGAGCTACTTCTTTACTTATTGAACTTTAATTAACGTTTTCACAAATAAATATAGTTTTTTTATATATTTATTCGAGGAACAAACAGTTATATAAATAAAACGACCACAAATCTTAACAAAACCTACAGGTACCTATAATACACACAAATATTTAAAATATGAAATAAATCATTAATATAAAATGAATATTAGTAATATGCACAAGGCAAAACACGCAAAACACATTCAGCAGCAATAAATACGTAACGGTCTGAGACTCAAGAGCGCTTAGTGTAAGTTTTTGACGTTTACGTTCACTGTCGATCGTGAGCGCGTTAAGATTTTAGTATGGAATTCGGCACAGCGCCCCTAGCGGTAACTATAAAGAACTACAAATCTCCATACAAATTCTTAACGCGCTCACTAGTGAACGCGTTAGCGTAAAACTTACACTTACCACTCTGATTGCATGCGTGTAGGCAGGCTCACAGTCAGTGTCTGGCTGCAGCTATCGAGAGCTAGACGTGATGTGTGCTCGTGAGTTAGTATAGTTAATGAAAAATAGGACCAATATGAGAGTGCACGGGACAAAGTGTCTTTTTTTTAAGCATTTATCAGTATAGCATTGTGAACGCAAAATTGATGAAATATATTAAAAAAATATAGTTAGTTTATAAGAGAACTCAATCTCTATCTATACTCTTACGCCGCACTGTGGAATATCGTAGAATAAAAGCATATCAAAAGTGATTTTGACCAGTGATCTAAATAGGGTACTTTATAAATATTATTTTATAGTATAAAAGTCAAAGTTTAATATTGAATAGGGTAATTTATATTGTTTTTAATATAATTAACTATTTTCATGTATAAATTTTATTCCGTTGACAAATATAACAATTTTGTCAACGGAAATTCTTAATTTACAATTTTCAAAGTGAGAAAAGTTTTAAAACTTCAAGTGAAAGGTATATTTTTGAAAAGCTTATTTTTGAATTTTTGGAAATAAATATTTACAAATGTTTTGAACGTAAATGTTATTGTATAAAATAATTAATACGAAAATAACTCAAATTTATCAAAGCTTTTAACGCGTACTGAAGTTGTGAATTTGATGTTAATTTATAGTGTAGGTGTTAATTAAAAATATATAATAAAACAAGAGTCTGAGAATTTTTTTATTTATTCTTTTTTGGCGATAAGAATAAAAGCAATCAGTTAAAATTAATACTTAAAAATTGCGCAAATATGAATTGAAAATATAAATAAATACCTACCTACATATATACAAATAAATAACTTACAGAGTTCGGTTTCATAATAGACTTAACCTATATTTGTGGTATTGTTTATTAATTAATTATAGTTCTATTATTATTATTTAATAATACAGGCTTTATCGTCCGGTATAATGATAGATGATAGTAGTAAATTTGGGAAATATGCTTTGGAAGCTGAAAGAATATGCGCTTTATGTTTTACTCACGTAAAATATACTTTTCTTTGACTTGCCGTATGACAATGGGTACCGGGGGATATAGCCTCATACTCTCTTTAAGAACTGCATCCAGAAATTTTAGGTTAGGCAAGTCTTCTAGTGTAATCCGTCTGCTTGAATCTCCAAAATATTGTGTTAATCTGTGAAACAAATATACATATGACACTTTAGTTTCTCGTGATTTCTCACTTTAACATAACATGGACAAAAATGCACAAGACTCACAACGTACTTCTTCTTCCGTAAAAATTTGTGAAATCAACGTAAACTTAGTCCATAAATTCAGTACATATCTTTCTGTGAGAGCAACTATACAACCTTGCCATAGATTTGGGAATACTTAACAAACACACACACCCAATAATCACCTTCTTCTTCATTTATTAATGACTTATTTGCGCATATCGCAAAATTGTGCCAATGTCAAGTGAATTAATTAATTTCTACATGTAAAATGAAAAGGAAATGAATGAAAGACGGCGATGAGTCCAATAATCACCTAATTACTTTTAAACCATTAAAGCACAGAGCCAATAACTTAGAAAGATTTTTTATGTAACATTTTTTACTGTAACTATGCGTTTGTCGAATTTATGCTTCTAATTCATTCCACAACGAAGTTATAAGGGGTCAAAAATGGCCCGAATGACTTCGAGTAAAGGATGGTACGATCGTGCCCTTTTTACTTTTTTCTTGACTTGGCGGGGGCACCTCCGTGCCTCCAGGATAAAATATAATTTAGTTAGTTATTCATTAAAATGGATTAAGAAATAAATAACCCGTGAAAACTATGAGCTAGTCAATGAGTGAAAGAGTGTAGTCAGGAAAACGGAAAGTGTGATTCACGGTTCGGTCAACGAAGCACAATGAAATATTATATATTTTCTCAAATTTAGGTGTTGTAATACTTTTGTAGTACAAAACTCAAAAATTATAGTCGCTTATCATAAATATTAGACAACATCACATACATTGCTTAGATCTCTAATTAAGTAGCTTTTAGCACTGGTTATGGAGATTCATGTGGCATCGGATATATGGAAATTCAAAAGATACATTCCGGCGGACTCCGGAAAGTGTCTTTTGAATGCCTTTTATAGGTTGCAGTGACGTGCTGTACGCATGATATGTTAACTAAATATCTTGAATCGCAACGAATGAGGCGGGATAATGCCTTACACAATATATTATATTGTCTATAGTATAAATACTATATTTTCCGTACAATATAAAACTGGAACTTTCTCCCGCTCTACGTGTCTCCAACTTCATATAACCTTGAAACTATTATATCTAGCAATTTCCACACCCAGTCAGTATCCGCAAGACCAGCTGTGTACTGTCCATGTATTACACTGGTGTGGTGGAGGCACTCTATCATTAGCCGGCGCAGCGAGTGCACGTATCAACTGGATATTGACTGTGGTGTAGGAGATACCGAGTAGTTTTCAGCCCTCACACAAATTTACATGTACAAACGGCAACAAATCTCGTAAAATCACCACTCTACACGTGTTTCACCCCTACACGGAGCATCCTCAGTAGTTTTTAGATGTTAAGTGCCAACCACCGAGTGCAACTTCATATAACCTTGGGTCTTTCGAAACAGGTGTGAAGAGGCTTTCAATAGGCCAGCTAGATAGAATGACTGCCGGGAGTAGTTTCGACTTATGTCAACTATTAGTATGTATTGGTGGGCTGTAATAGCATTGTAGTCACCTTCTCGTGCCACAATAATTTCGACCCGCAGAATACCCAGATCAGAAATTAGGACCTCGTGGCAAAAAACATTGAAAGCGAAAATGTCACTTCAACAAAATTATGTTTATTTGACGTCATTGCAGGTGGCAAATGGACATCGATTTGGCGCGTGGCAAACCCCATAACAAAAACGAATCATTATCTTGTCTCTGGTGACCCTGCTATTTCTAGCTTGATATCATAATAATCCTATTAACGTCCTATTACTGAGGTACCTACTGGCGACGACGTATGGATAGCAATATAAAGACAAAATAGATCTTAACTAACCTCACAAGTACCATCTGGATCGGTTGATATTCACCATTGCATATTCGATCGGCCTGACATTACCGTTCCTCGCGACCAATTCATCTTTATATTTTGTAGCAATTATTTATTATTACTTAATCATAAACATGTGGGTACTTACTCTCTATAAAGTTTTTCTTGTACATTCTGGTAGTGTGATAGAAGTAGTAAAACGAAGGATGAGACTATTGCTGTCGTGTCAATAGAGCTTATAAGTATAGCCAACATTTCTTCTTCGATTTCCACATGACTTGCTCGTTTTTCACCGGAATCCTGAATAAATGTGTCCAACATCGAATACCCATTTTCCTCTGCTATATCTGTAATATCAAATTTATGTCGAATTGTCAAGAATTAAACAAAAATGTTCGACTTTAAATTTGATTAAAATTAATTAATTTGTAGGTCAAGTTTTAATGAATATCGTGTGGATAAAAATAATACACACCACAGTTCTTTTTTCTTTGTGTATATATTTTGCTATTTTCTTCCATTTTTTTGGCAATTAGCTGGAATGAAAAAATATTAATAATATTTAAAACCAAAAACTCTGTTATTCATAGAAGTATAGGTAAAAACATGTTTCTGTTAAATTTGCTATTTTTATCTCTCCAAAAACAATAGGGGTGTCGATAATTTTCATTTTCTTTATCCGTCAGGTGGATTGTTGAAAAATATTAAATACGTATATTTTTTCGTAATTATTAAATAACGGTGATACGTTGAGCCGAAATATCGCATAACGTTACGCTTTTGTACATTTTCTACAAAACTGTGAGCTAGCGAGCCCACTTTAATGCTTGTTATCTAAGCTATTTCTTGCCAGTAATTCGTAAATATTATTGCACCATTATCATTGCTGTTAAAATCCAAAGACTTTTGGTATAATACAAGAAAAATATTCAAATTAATATTGTGTCACAGTTCAAGCTTACGTCGTGTGTGGGAATGGAGTTCGTATGAAGAGTAAAGATAATACTACTTAAAAGTATACGAGACAGCCCGAAACAAGCATTGTTTGCAGATTGTGGTCGCGGAATTTTTTTTTGTTGGAAGTAAAGAAAAATGTTTCCTTAACCTTAACTTGCACAAAAATGATTTAAAATCACGTAAATAAAATGTTCACGTAATTTGCCAAATAAAACTTTCGCGACACATCAACTTATCTAATTCGTGAACGGAACGAAAAACTTATGGTATACATAAAATACTTTGAGAAAAACCTGTTTGGTGAAGTTTTTGAGGTATTCAGCGGTGGTGGTGAATTCATTGTAACTAGGCATGAACGAATACAAGAAATCGTTATTCAGCCACGGGACCAAACGAGCTGACACCAACATAGTATGACGATCGGACATCGTCAGGAAACGTTTAATCTCTTCTTCATTGTTAAATGTAACACCAAAAGCGTTTTCTAAAAACAAAAGTTAATATACATTGGAAAAAGATAAATTTATTGACTTTTGATTTAATTTCTTTTGATTCAAGATTCTTCTAATAACTTGTAGAATCACTAGAATGATTAACATTGATTCTACCTGCGGGTTACAAAGAATATGACGTCTCTGTGGATTGATAGTTCGAAGTATTTCACTGTCTCCTTGTTTGGAGTGACAATACCTAGACTTAACAATACCTTTTCAACAGAATCAGTGACAATAACCTGATTTCTGTAGTCAAGTCAATTGCCATTGGATAAATGTTAAGTGATGTAGAAACAAGGCTGAGAGCATAAGAAACTATGTAACTCCTCGCATATACCCTGGTTTAATAGAAGATACGAAGTTTAGGGTTATGTCCTACAAGTGAAATACAGGTATCTGTTAAATGGTCGGAAAATATAAACCATTTTAAGTTATCAATATAAAAAAAATTATGGCACTAATTTTGTAAATATTGCGCTTTGAGAATTTATAAAAAGTAGGGAAAATATAAAAATTTTCTAAACATAAAGATTGTCTAGACGCTCATACGTTTTTTGCTTCCGTAGCACTGTGCGACGTCAGTTAGTCAGTGACTTGAATATAAAGGAAGTGTTTTCGGCCGACTAGCAGCAGTTCCACAAACATAGCATCGTATGTTGTGCCTTCTACGTTATTTCTCAGATATTAATGGACTATTAATTTGTAAGATAAAATATAGCAATTGTCAACCAACTTAATCGTAATGCAAAAATTCTTCTTTATATACATAGTTAAATTGTTAATGTAAGGACTTCTTATGTTGGGTACATACCACATATAGAAGTGAAAGAGTAATATGCGATATGATCATACATAGATAAGTCTCCTGTTCCCATTTTTCGCTTCAATTGATCGACGAGAGCCACACTTTGTTTGGAATTAATCTTCATGAATTGTTGAATCTTCTTTTGGCTGAAGTTTATCAGGTTCATTTTTCTTCGGCGACGCCAAATTGATACTGCCAAAATGAAAATCTATCTTTTATAAATTAGTAAATGAAACGACAACCTTACCTATCTTTTTAATTATTCACGTATAAATGTCAAATTACTAACTTTTATTAGTTAATACTTACCAGGTGCAAATATTGATCCGTTTCCCAGAAGTTTTCGGGTAACATGAGTGTTTACATCCTTTTCTAACGATGTTTTGAGTACTACGTCACAGTCATCTGGATTGGCAATGACTATACAGAGCAATTTAAATTTAAGTAGTACAAATATTAAATATAAATAATTCATTTCTCTTTCAAATTTTTTAGATAAAATACTAAATTTTGAAATAAATAATCGATTACTTATATTTTCACGCGCACTATCTATTAATGAAATAACTTTTAAACGGTTATATCGCGTTTGTATATGGTTTTAGACGTTTCGGACCCTTTACAGGTTCTTTTGTATTGTGAATGTGTCGAATAGTATTAGTTTTTTGAAGATTCATTTATAAAAAATGGTTTGATAGTTTACGTCTTATTTTAATACTTTTTTTGTAGATATGATCGTCCTAAATAATGTCATCACCATCATCATCATCAGCCCTTTTACGTCCCTACTGCAGGGGCTCAGGCCTTCCTTATGGATGGTTAAGGAGGATGGGCCATGACCCTCCACGCTGGCTCAATGCGGATTGAAGGGTAAATAATGGATTTAGAAGTAATTGGTAGTACGAATTAGTTAGTTATTCGTTTCTTGCTACTAGTATTAATTATATTCTTTATCTTAGTTCAGTACCCTTGTCAGTCTTTGTTGTCTTTGTATCTGAATTAACAAGTTAATTTAATCGGTTTTATTCAGAATAGTTCATCAAAGTTAAGAAGACAGGCTTCGTAATATCTTTGCCTTTTATAATATTTAGGATATTTTCATAATAATAAAAGAAGATAGTGACACAATGAATATAATGCAATAGGCTTCTAATCCATTTATGCCTTTGATAAATTAATTGCAATTAAGTATCAAGAGCAGATGAAATATTATGGTAAACGTCCATATGTCAGCAAGCACGATTTAAAATTCCTATGACGTCATCGGCATGATTCCGACGTTAAAACTGACATTCATGACAGCATCTATGACAAAGCGACTGCAGTGAACATAAACATCGACAAATTCATTTAACGGATTGCGTGCGTCGTGCGGCTGATGCGTGCGTGCTGAAGCAATGGACGAGCACCTTTAAACTACCTTACCCACGTAAAGCCGCGTTGCCAACCAAACAGCTGTCGATCCGCCATGTTTGAGCGCTTGGCGACCAAACTTTTCTAACCCCACCATGAAATCTAAAATTTTGAAATAAGGTATTATTAGCAGCCATAAATGTCCTCGCATTAACTGGAATAGAGAGAATATACCGCGACCTACCACGCCTAATGCAAATTGATGGGTGTTAACAACTGTAGGTGCAACCGAGACTATCTGGTTATAATGCCTCTCGGAGTACGGTCAAGCTGGAGATAATAAGCTGGTGGTCGACCATCCTGTGACATGCCTTTGTGAAAGTTGCTTGACATCCGCATCACAAACTAACGGGCTAAACCACTGCGTCATCAAATAAAAACTAGTAACATCATTTTTGTGCAAAGTATTGTTATGATGCTAGTTATCAAGTCCCGCTGATGCTGGTATTTTACATATTCTAATAGTGGTGTAGCTCGACCAAAGGCACAGAGATGATTCTAAACAAAAACTTAAACGGGTTTATGACTAATTTATTCCATCTGAACTATTTAACAAGTTTTTTATTTTTATTTTAAGTAATATAATAGCTACAAGCTTTTTTATTTTTAGTTGTATCGTTTTTTTTAAACTTTTTGATGATATGAATGATTTACAATCTGCTTAACTTTTTTTTCCCAACTTCTAAAATTATATATTGTAATTAGTTTTTTTATAAGTTTACTAGAGACAAATACGAGTACGAGAATAGCTCGGTGGCGTAACGGATAAGCGCCGCGGCCCACGCTCGTTGTTGTTAAGCAACTTTTGCAAAGGTCGGTGACGGGATGGATGACCAAAAAATATTATCTTGAGCTACTCCGTACTTCGGATTTTAACGTGTTTTTAAAGTTAGCCGTTACCCACGACTCCACTGAAATAAAGCCTTTGTTCCGGACGATGTATGATGAAGCTTCCCGTATGTAGGAGAAAGAATTTTTAAAATTTGTCCAATAGTTTCGTTGCTTTTTCAATGCAAACGAACAAACAATCAATCAAATCTTTATACTTCGGTATGATAAGTTATTGGTGTAGCCCGTGATCATAACTTTATGGTATGACATTGCTATATTTTGTACGTTTCTTGTATTAATTAATACTGTTGATAACTTAATAAATAACTACATCCAGAATCTAGTTAAACTTTCTTCGTTACTGACTTATTTATTTTTTTATTTAGGACACTGTTGTCCCCGTGGTCGTCAAAGGGTTAAATGAATAAGTATTTTTTTTAATATTGTAAAGGACAGTGACTTTATCGTCTAATAAAGTCAGTTTGTCACTCATAATTAATTTATATTGTTAATATTGATCTTGCAATAGGGATGACTAATTTTTGTTTGTTTGTCCGTCAGGTAGAGTGTTAAAATATATTAAACACGTTTTTTTTTATTTTTTTTTAATCATAAAATTACAGCGTTACATTGAGTTGAAATTTCGCATGACGTCACGTTAGAGTACGTTTTCTATTCAACTGTGACGTAGCGAGCCCCCACTCCTCAACTTTAATGCTTGTTATCTAAGCTTTTTCTTGTTTAATTGAAGTAAAAAAAAAATACGTATCTAATATTTTTCTATTATCTGACTGACGGACTAAATAGAATGGCATTTTTTTTACCCAGTCATCATCTCTATTACATGATTGTTTAAATGTCGTTACTTGTATTAGAGCTGGCGAGTTTTTTTCGCTAACTATTCTCACTGACGAAAAACGTCTCGGACGAGTAGTAAGTAAAAAAAAAGATGTTGGACGGTCCATAAGAACTTTAAATAAGTATATTTATGTAGAGAAAATTTTGAATTTGTGTTGTCATTGCACATACATTCACGGATAAATAGAAGACCTTTACTCAATGGTGGCTTTATACAGAAAAGGTAAGTATTAATAAATGATGTGATTTAGAAACTAGTGTCCAGTACAAAATCCAATTTTTGTCGAAAATTAAAATGATATTTGCCGTGACTGCCTCCGCATTAGTAACTAAACATTAAGATTATTATTTAAAATGATTTTATTTAAAACTTCTTGATCTTAAAAGGAAAAAAAAATTATTTATACAAGTCAATAATACTATAGATTTAAAGTTTTTTTAATAAAAATATTCACATGATACACAAGGCATATTTAGATAAAGTAGCTAAATAAATAATCGATACTCATAGTGGCCAGTACGTGAAATAAGTTTGAAAAATTCTGGTTAATGCTTTATGCTACTTGCATTGAATATCTGTAGTATTAGAAACTAAATAATTTTTAATAAATAACAGTACCTCTGTCAGAGCCATTCATATACCAAGCGTGACCAATGAATGGTAACCATATAAGATCATTTTTAAATTGATTATAAAGTCTTCTTTTGTCTGCATTCTTATACCAAACAATTAAGGTCCAAATACCGGCGACAAGCACTAAGATTTGTAATAACATTATTCCACTGATGATGCTAGCACTCACAAAAGATATTCAGATGTAATGCCACAAAAATATGGATTCAGTTATAATGTGAAATGTAAAAAAATATCTTTATTCAAGGATAAGGCGTGACTGTAAAACGGAATTTATTAGGCACATTAAAATGAAACAAGTACCTACCATAAAAAATATAAAGCACGAGTAGAATGTTTTTCTTTATATTTATCTACTGTTGGATGCAACGATTAATCGTTAAATGTAATGGCGCAGCGGTTAACGTGTTTGCGATGCGTAAGTTAAGTAATTTAGTAACTTCCGCAAAAGCCTTTCATGGGATGTGTCACCAAAAAATGGTTATCTCTGTAACGGTGTGCCGTACCGCCGCTTATTTCGTCCTAGGTTTCAGCATGCAAACTTTTTGTCTTTGATATTCCATAAAATTTCTTTTTATTATTCACCTTTCGTAATTTGAAATTTTGACTAATCAAATATATTCTTTATGTATGTCAGTTCGTAAAAAAATAATCTGTTGTAAGCACGTAAATCACATATATTATAAATCATATAAAATTAAACATTTTATTAATTATTGTCAATTATAATTAATGAGTTATTAAAATAGAAATTATATAATATAGTAAAAGTGTATTCTGTAACTTGGACGATTCAAGTTTTTATCAAGAAACCCAAAAAAAGGGTATGTATTCGTTTTATTTGGTAATTTTAATTTTATATTTAGGTAACTTACGAACTGTTTTTATATTCATTTTTTGTTTGTTACAGTTTCTTTACTTTATCCTTTATACCTTTAATAAATCCATTCTCAAGCTAGTCAGCCTTTTATTATTTGCCCAAGCATCAAACCCATCACATCTCAACTTCCTTTGGTATGGAAGACGCGTTTGCTCTCTATTGCTTTTGTAGTCGTTAATCGTTATCAATATCATCCACTTATTCACATTGGGCCCGCGTGGTACGTCATGGCCTTCTCTCCCTATTCTATTTTATCCATAGGGAAGGCCTGTGCCCCAGCAATCAGGACATTAGTAGGCTGATGATGATGGTGCGTATATGAAGTAGAGGTGATTGATTAATCTAATAAAAATGGTACCTAATATTTGTATTGAGGATAAAACTATTCCCGACGCCATCTATCGACCATATTCTTCACTACGAGAGAGTTGCGTCGGGTTTTCTAAATTGAAGCATTGCTAATCAAAACGTGAGAGCAGTTTATTCAATTTTAAAAATGTACTAAAGATGGCATTATTATTATTTGTGCACGTAATATGAATAGAAAGGGATATCATAAAAAAATAACTTAGATTTTTACTCCACCTTTCAAGTAATTTGAATTTAGACAATTTTATTTAATAGTAAAGTTCGCAAAGAAATGGTTATAAAAGATTTCAAAACAATAAATCTATGGTAAAACATTTATCCTACGATTTCGTATGCATAGATGATGTCTGATTGCCATTTTTGTTGCTTTCTATAAAAACTTTTGTTTTCATGAAGATGTAATAAATTCATTTAAGTGTATATGTGGGAAGAACTTTTCCCTAATAATTGTAATACCTAGTAAAATTTGAACTCAGGATTTTTTTGTCATTAAACTCCAACTGCTAAAATGTTCTTCTATAACATACACTTTAAGTACACCAGATTCATAATCTAAGGTGTAGATCGTATGACAGAAGTGTCATCATGAAAAAAAAAATTAGCTAAGAACAGTATACTTAAATTATAATATATTATAGTATAATATTATAGCGATCGTTGTCATTAAGCAACTTTCGCAAGGGTCAGTCACGGGATGGGTGATCAAAAAAATTATCATCTCGAGCTACTCCGTGCTTCGGAAGGCATGTTAAGCCGTTAATTCCGGCTGCATTTGCAGTCGTTAATACCCTCCAATCTGCATTGGGCCAGCGTGGAGGGTCATGGCCCATCCTTCTTAGCCATCCATAAGGAAGGCCTGAGCTCCTGCAGTGGGGACGTAAAAGGACTGATGATGATGATGATATAAAGTATTTGTATATCAATACATTTGTAGCTTCACATTTTGCCGCCTTCGTGTTTTTCTGTTTCCCAAAAGTTAATATCCATGTAGTCAGTAAGTAGGGTTGCAGTTTTCCTGAAATATAGTTTGGGAATTTCAACATTGGGAAAATATTATTTTTATTATTATTTTTTCTTCTCTTTTGTGAAAATATTTTTTATTCTTATTTTTTATGGGCTTTTGAACGTAGTGTTCATGCCAGCCCAATCTTAACCAAATAACAAATATAAGATCTATATATCGACGCTGGAAAGCAAACACATAGTAACCCGCAAAATCAAAATGGAAATTTAAAGTGGAAAATCTTTGTATATTTAAAAAAAAAACTTATTTCCGTATAAATTGATTAAGGAACACCTTATTTATTACCATGAAAGTTTATAGGAATTATTTATCGAAAAAAATAAAAGCTTTTCTGCTCTAAATAAAAATTTTGTTTTTGCGCGTTACTACGTGTTTGCTTTCCAGCGTCGATATGTATATGGAAACATAACTTTGTATACCATGTTGAATAACATTCTAGCTTCATCCGACAACGGATATGTCAGGATAGTTTGAAAAACACCTATGTCATTTTTATTATACTTAAGATGAAAAAGTAAATTATTGTTCTCTGCTTCATCCTTAACACATTCAGCTAGCAAATGTTTGACATCTTCTATCTTTTGACAGATTTCACAATTGGGAGAATTCGTTCTTTCCATTAAATCTAAAAAGTTACTTAGCGGAATGTGTCCAGATCGTATTCTTTCATTATATAACGTCTTTGGGAATATAGAAGAAGTAAAAGAAACCGCAAAAAAAGAAAGCAACCTATTTAAATTAATTTGTGATTCGGTTCCATATAAAATATTATAAATTAATATTCTTATACCTAACATTTTGGCTTACACAATAAACCTATAACATATACAGTAATCACTACATAGCTAAGAAGGTTAATTACATAACAGATGAGACGTTTCCTAGAAAAAGATACGAAATATGGCGAAGTATCTTACGTACCGGGTTTTCCCTTAATCAATCATTTCCCACTAAATGAACTTTCAGTGACCGCAGAAATTCCAAGAGGGCCAGTGGTCGCTGAACACCTATCCGCCCTGTTAACACCCCCTCACCCCTCCCGCTCTTTCCTATAGCCATTATTTCTCATGTCGCTTCGTGCACGTGCTCAGAATCACGAAACCATGCTTATTGAAATGCACATTTTCTTATACCGACCTTATAACCTTGTTATTTAGTGGTTAAAGTTCAAAATCCTTTGCTGTTTCGTAGTGTTAGCTTTGTCATTGAGGAGTGTAGTGGCATTCACAGTTCCTCGAGGATGAGTATAAACAAGTGACTGGTTGAATATATGCCAAGGACGGGAATAAGTGAAGTGCATATACTGTAATTTGTTATAAACGATATTTATCAAGACCTTGTTTAAGAGAGACTAAAGGCTATTCTTTATCTTACTTAATGGATGCAATTTTTTATGTATTTTATGATTATATATATAAACTTAAGTAGAACCTATTTCAAACTTTAAAAATGTGGTTAATAATACTTAGGTATCTCAAAAGAATCTTATTCAAGAAAATGCTATTGACGTCGGGCGCCTATTATTTGATTAATAACTTGCAGAAAAATTCTGTCCGTCCTAGGTTCAACTTTTTTTTAAGTTTTCATTTCATGCTATTTAGTGATATTGATATCTTTTACATAATAGGTAACCCTAAAAATATTAAATATGTATGTAAATAAAAATATTTGTGAGAGTATTAGAGAAGGAGATTTTGTTTATTTGCTCGACGTAATGTTTTCCAATAATCTATATTCATATTTCAAAGAGTAAAGATTTGATCGCTTGTTTGTTTGCATTAGATAGACTCTGAAACTATTGGACCGATTTATAAGTCTTTAATCTACGGGAAGCTACATAATACGTGGCGGACATAGGACATAGACAGCTAGTTTATTAGAAATTGGGTGACAATTCAAGAAGAAATCGATGATCCTAATATCCCTATATATACGATATATATATTTTACTCATTGATACCTACTATCTATGACTTTCATAAAAATACACATCAAAGAGTAAAGTCTACCTACTCGTTGAACATAGAAAATATTCTGTGATAAAATTTAAATGCGACTACCTTGATCTATCAAGCTGTCGAAAAAAAAGAATTTTGAATATCGGGCAACAATTGAGAAAATATCGGTGAACATACGTAAAAAACTCCTTTCCTCCTTTTGGATTTTGAAGTCAGTTAAAAATAATTATGAATGTCTTTAATGAAAAACGCTTAAAAATTCACCAACACCAGGTACCCTGAGATGGGTCTCCTTCACAACCCAGCCCAAAGTGAACGTATTTTCATTAATTTTCAGGCAATCCACCCAAACAGCTAAAAGAAATATTTATAAATTTAGATTTAAGGTATACAATTTGTGCCAATGATAAATAAATCTATGATATAATATGTTATATATGATAAATAAATCTCATATTTATAATATATATTTAAAGTTATAAAATAGATTTAAATAATCCAACTGTGTCTCAATGAAGAAAGCTCACTAACAATGTACTCGTATCTATTTATTAAATGCAAATTATTCAATTTGATTAATTAATTGCTTTGTATTAAACAATTCTTAATTATAGTCAGTATTATGTACTTGACAGGACTTAAGACAATGCCGTGTGGTACAGAATATTGTACATATCATCTCCTAAATCCTAGAAGATCGTAAGAGTAATATACGTGAACCGGCTGTAAGAGAATTTTCGTTAAATCATTTATCAGCTTAATTATTTTTTTACTGACATTTCTGTTTTCTGTGAAAGTCTTCGATGGTATTTTTATTAACTTCCAACCTTTTATTATAACCTGACATAATCAAAGCTTATTCGTTTACATTTGTGACGTCGATGCTTGGACGAATTAATGAAAGGCTGCCTAAGCTTGAAAATTGATTTATTATGGTAAATAAGTAAAGGGTAAAGAAAATACTGTAACAAACAAAAGATGAATATAAAAACAGTTCGTAAGTTATTTAAATATAAAATTACAATTGCTAAATATAACAAATACATGTTCCTTTTTGGGTTTGCCGTGATATGTAAACTTTATTTTAAATAATATATAATTTCAATTTTAATCATAATAACTTCATTGTTATAATATTTTATATTTAAATTTATATGATTTACAATAATATGTTCAAAACAGAAGAATTTTTAGAAAGGTAACACCGTTACACATTATTCTTGAAACAATGCATCTGTATTTCTTTTGGAATTGTTGTACGTCTGTGAATTTGAAATATTAGAGCATTGGACGTAGCATCTAATGAAGCTGCAGCCTTCAAACTTACCCTGATGCATGTTGTACAAAATTTAAATCAATTTACGATTGACTTTGAACCTTGAGCTGGCGAGTTTCTTTTGTTCGTTCTTTTTATTGGCCAAAAGACTTCCAGCAGGCCAATTCAGATAAAGTTGACGTAATAATAGCATTTCAATAGAATTTCAACTATTTACATTTCGCTGTTGTACTATCTACCTGAATTCCTATAGTATTATATATCATTTACCATTGATGCGTGAGGAAGCCATTGCACTAATAATATTGAACTTTGGCAAGATAACTGATAGTTCATCTAAATATAATCTCAATTACATGCATTTTACGCAAGTATAATTAGTAAAAAACAGTAAAAAAACTGTTGGACGACTTAAAAGTACTTTTATTAAAAAAGAAATTGTTTTTAGCAATAACATTTTCACTTGCTTATATAATCATACAATAGAAATATGACTTTTAGTGTACGCTTTAGTGTTCTCAATAATGTCAGAGCCGAATAAATAAATAACTTATCATCGTTGATTCAAATCTAACTTAAAGAGGCAAAATAATATAATGGAAAAAATAATATATATTCTCTTGACACCTATTATTTACGTAAGCGTATTAAGGACAAGCCTCGAATATTTAGTGCGAGAGCGAGGCAATAAAGACTATTCGCACTCCCCAATCCCGCAGGTTACGATTGCTTAGCTGAACACCAATAAATAAGCGAAAATGAACACTTCCACAGCTTTTAGGATGAAAACGGAGAAAAAACGGCCCTCAGCGAGTTAGATAACGTATCTGTTACTTGTTTAATACGAAATGTGGTCGACTAATGTAATGGCCCCGCAAATTGTCGCCGTATAATATAAATCTTTGGATGCTCGATTTTATAGACTGAACGTGATATATATTTCATTTATGGTTGAAGTTGGATTCCACGTTTTACCCCGATAGTATTAATTTATTACTTACACAAATTTGATATAAAAAGATTTTCAGCGTTTAAAGGCGTAAGTAACGAAGGATTAAAAACACACCTACGTTTGCTATGGTTTAAGTAATTACATATGTCTGCTACGTACATATATACAAATATTGACTCTGTCGCATTTATTTATTTTATTGCAGAACACAAACAGTGATGTGTAAGTGTCTACAAAAACTTCTCGAATAAAATGCGTTTATAACATTTGATAAATGGTAACTGTAGGTAACATAGATGTATGATAAATATTATTTCTAAACAATTATTATATAACTATACGGTGATTCAGTCAACAGTAATTTTATGAAAAAAAAAAAAATTGTTAAATTGTTAATTGTCGCCAATTGGATTTGGACATCAATGAATTGATAGCAGAGTTTATAATAAATTATGAAAATTTTATGTATTTCTTTTTGCTATCATGAAGTTAAAAGATAAATTGAATAGAATATAATAGAATTTTAGCTCATTGTAAATATAAACTATATATTAAAACAAAACTGATATTGCAATTAAATGTAGAAGGATATATAAGCAAAGGTATGCTAAGACTAGGGTTACCAGATAGTGAGACTAAAATATCTGGACAAAATTTGAAAAAGTCGGGATTTTGAGATCACAGTCGGGACAAAAAACTAATAAAAAATCCACTTTTAATTTATTTTATTTTTAATTTCTGTTATTTTATTTTTTATACTTGTAATACGATTTTACAGAATCTAACAGTTTTCGTCGGGACATATTTGTTTTTTTCGGGACTCTGGACATCATACAAAATGTCTGGACAATCCAGATGAATCCCGACCATCTGGCAACCCTAGCTAAGACTGATATAAAAGTCCTAATATTGGTCGTAAAATATCATTCAGTTTTTAATGATATGTCCATTATTAAACCACTAACCGCTGAATACAATAACTTCGGAATTCAATCTACCTAGAAGCTAAAGACCCCTTATTATGGAGTATCTGGGGCAACGAAGGTACCAAGACACCCAGACCCGAGACGTTATAGAAAAGTTCATTTTCTACATTTACCCGACTGTAGCGAAATGGCGACACCTTGAAACCGGCGTGTGAACTAAGTTGTCCGTAGCCGAGTGGAAACAAATAATATCTAGAAAAGGTGAAGTATTTTAAAAATGGGTTTATACTACTGTTACACTACAAGTAGTGTTAATAACATCTATTTCTGTTGATTAAATCAGAGCAATCATTGTAAGCTACCAAATGATTGACTTAATTTTATCATTATTTGTAAGGCGCTGTGTTGCCGAAAGCCTTACAAAATTTTTATTTTTTGAATTTTCGACTTTTGTCAATTATTGCATATATAATGTTGCTGTCTAGGTATTTTGTGTTTTGGTATACGTCAAGATATCCTATTCTTGCTAAAGTATCTTTTTATTACTACAGTTCACTATTCCTAATGTCGATTACACGCCGTATCTAAAAGAAAGATTAGTTGCTCATCTAACCTTTTTTCAGGTACCTACGCGTTGATGTATCAACTACTCAGATGTGTTTTTTTTTATGGGATAGGGGGCAGACGAGCAGACGGATCACCTGATGGTAAGTGATGACCGTCGCCCATGGACACCTGCAACACCCGAGGGGCTACAAGCGCACTGCCGGCCTTGGAGGGACGAATATTATCATAGGGAGGGAAGGGTTGAGGGGTAGAGGGAAGGGAATAGGGAGGGGTTGGGCCTCCGGTACCCTCACTCACACGACGAAACACAACGCAAGCGTTGCTTCAAGTCGGTTTTCTGCGAGGCCGTGGTATCACACCGGTCGAGCCGGCCCATTCATGCCGAAGCGTGGCTCTCCCACGGTATAAAATCCCTTGAAACCATAAAAAAGCTACCCTTGAACATTGTGTAATTGAATTAATTGTTATGTGCACCCAGCGTTATGTCACATTACCAATTTTGTTTGTTTTACATTAAACGTGTGTTCCATGGACGGTACTGTTATGACTACATTTAATTTGTTTGCAAAATAGTTCAGATGTAATAATAGGTCAGCTCGTCAGCGTATCCAAATATCATATTTTATGTGTAAAATTATCTCGTCATATCAATTTCGTTCATTTAAAGATATTGAGTATTATTATCATTATGATATGAGTAATGGATCCTTAGTACAAAATATAAATCTATATCAATTATATTAATATTTTTGACACATAGTGGGTATATATTGGCATTAGTTGCTATTGTTAATGGCTTTGTATAAGAATAGGGGTTAACCGATTCACTTTTGACTCTTCACTCTTGAAATAGTTTATTTTTTAATTTTTAACAAATTTATTAAATCAAAATAGTTTCCGTTATTTTCTATACATTGCTGCCATCTAATAGGAAGGTCATTTATGCCTTTGCGATAGAACTCTGAGGATCTAGACTGCACAAACCGTGTGAAAGCATTTTGTACTGCCTTCTGGGAAGAAAACTTCTTGTTACGTAGATATTTGCTCAAATCACGAAAAACATGGTAGTACGTTGGAGCAAGGTCTGGCGAATACGGAGGTTTCTAACTACAGTTACTGAAGGGTCAAAACGGTTTCTCGTGCTGTATGAGGTCTCGCGTTGTCATGGAGCAATAATGGTGAAGATCGACTTGTGAGTCGGGGCTGTTTTACCGCTAGTTTTGCCAACATTGTTCGGAGTTAGGCACAATAGACATCTGCCATTATTGCTTGACTATATTGGAGAAAACTATAGTGAATAACACCATACTGAGGCTACCAAACAGTTACCATTATCTTTTAATTGGTAAGTTTTGCTTTAGGACACTGTTGTGGCATTAGACCTGGGGTCAGCACGAAGCGCTTAGTTATCATATTTTTTTATATTATTGATTTGATGCAAATGAGTCAATATTGTGGGTAAGGAAACGTTAAACTGTGCCGCTAATTCCTGGTTAGTGTGACTAGGATCGGTTGTTTTAGCAAATTGATAGACCAATATACCTTTGACAGACCTTCCTTCAAATAAGAACCGACTGGCCTTATGTAGAGATATATTTGTTTATATTAAATCTAAAGAAGTATTATAAAAGTGTATTATTATACCTACTTATCATAGAATTCTTGATCAATTAAAGAGTTTGTAACTGAGACTGATTAATAAGATTTGTGAATTAATAAACACGAACGAGAAATGTGCGATGAATAGGCATCATACATCGTAAGTGTTGTCCTCGATATGAAAGTTGTGTGGCCACGAGGAATCCGGAAATATTATAAATTATTTATTTATTTATTTCTATATAAATATGGAAAGTACAAGATGATATAAACCATTATTTATTTCTATATAAATATGGAAAGTACAAGATGGTACACTTTATTTTCTAGTTAACAGACATATTTATCAGAAATTGACATGCAGAAAAAATATGATGAATATGATAATCAAGGTATTACAATTATAATCATGGTATTAATCAAATGTCTACATAAAAGTAAGATTTAATAAAATATCATACATACAATATATAAATAATTCTTAATTTTAATATAATATGTCAACTTTTACATTCAAAGTATTCCTTTAAGGCTATAAAAACATTTTGCCGTAAGCCATTATTTTTACTCAGACTTAAATATACTAACCCTATCGTTTTAAGATGTTATTGGCAGCTAACACGCATCCTCACAAAGGTTTACTAGTAAAAAATTCAGGATTCTGGTGCAATTTTCCGATAATACATACGCAATAATTACTCGTATGTAAGCTGATTTTTATTTTAGAAGATACCAATTCAATTTGTAGAAGATTAACATATTTTCATAGTTTATTTCAGCTTATAATATCCTAGTTGTCGATTAATTTATCGTTACTTATATGGGAAGATAAAAGGTGGTGAAAAGAGCTATAAAACGTTTCCGCCTTTTCCGTGGCCTCATTAGCTGACAGCTCAGGTGGACTGAGATATGTCTCTTGTTCCAGATCATTGCATATTGTGTTTTAAACGAACATTCGTTCATGTGAGGAACATGACTTATTCAGATACTTTGTACCTATAGCTGGTACATTACATAGTAACATTATTCACTTTTTATTACACTTATATTTTTTACCAAAGAAAATATTTATGAGCTTAGTTGGTGCGGTACTTAATTGATTCCTCAAACCTTTTGACTTTGACAGTCAAACTCAAAATAGGATAAATTGTATACCTTATATTCAATAGAACTGCTGTAAATTATAAAAAAATTGATTCTTTTTTAAATATAATTGTTTTTAAAATCATATTTTGCTGAGTACATACTTTACAAGTACGATCGAGAATAATTACGAACATTGACTCAAACCTGCAATGCATAATCAATACAATAATTATCAAAAATGAATCGACTGATTTATGTATCGTAAAAAAATAAATAAAAGAAACACGTTCCTCATTTCACGAAATCGTGCGAAATGAATCGTTGATTAGCAATATAACATTTCGCTTGTACACCTTAATGGTATTGCGATTCGCCAGTCACGTTTAAAATGTTTTACACAATTTTGCCGAAGCTGAATTTCCCTGAGGTGACAATTTACCTAATTTACATCGGGCCTTAATTAATTCAGAGCTCGTACACGATTTTAATATAAGAAATGCTTTTGGGAAGTCTCAAACGTTGATTAGAAAAGTATATAGTTAATTACGTCTTGTTATATCTTTTAATTTCAATAAGTAACTAACGTTTAAAGTGTTTTTGTGAATGATAATTGCTCTCTTGTTTTGGATAGCATAATGCGATTAGTTTATACAAAATTTGATGACCAGATATTGAATTATTGCTCATCTTTCAACGAAGCTGTGATTGTTAGTTTGAATTACGATTAAGCAGTGATTAAGATTGGGTTATTGTTTTTTCAAAATAAATTGCTATCATCGACTACTTTCTTGCTTATTAATTACAGACATATTAATCTTTTTTCTATTATTTGTTGAAGTGAAATTTCGTTGATAAGTCAATTATAAACGATAAATCACCAGGACGATCACTTGGCGGTTTCACTAAGCTAGTCTCGCTTGGTACATTCTTATACTTCCACTACCAAGCTAGTGCTACGAGTGATGTCGCTTCTCATAAACTCGTTTCCAGTTATACTCATGTATATATTATAAATAATAATTAAATACGAAATAACAGGCACACCTTTTTGTACAAATATTAAATTTTAAATAGTTTTCCTTTCATCTATAGAAAATCAACTTGAACTATCCCAAGAATAAAATTTCGATTACAATAATGAAATACGTTAGTAAAACCCTCCAAAGATTTCTTTTGATTTGACTGCTTCATTGACTATAACGTTATTCTACTTGTTTTCCGTTGTTTTTTTACTTTTAGATCCAGAAGCGTCAGAGATAAGAGCGAATATAATGCAAAAACAGGCAAGGGTAGATAAACATCTTCGTTTTTCTTTTGAAATATCTATCGAACTCTGAAAATATGCACAAAATAATAGCAAATGAGAGAATAAAAGCACTTCATCGTAAGGGAACAATACAATTCATTGGTTGCATAAGTCGAGAAACAAACTAGTAATTAACGAGCTCAATGAAAGAGAATAATGAATTGAAAGTCGGTCATGTCGGTATCGGAACAAATGTTGCTCATTGAGAAACAATAATATGACTATTGCTATCTATTTGCTACTTTTGGTATTGTGTTAAGATTTAACCGTAATAAGTATAAAATGAAATCTCATCTTACAACGAAACTGATCAGGAATAGAACACAGATTCATATTGCGAGCATTTGTGGCTGCAGGGCCCGATCTAAGGGGGTAGGAAAAATGACCATGCATATACACAGTTGCAGAAACTTTTAAAGCGACATTACCAACTCTCTCTCTTTCTCTCTCTCTCAAATTCATTATTAAACCTTAAAGATCGTTTGTGCAACTGTCCGTTAGAAGCAAATCAAATCAAATCAAAATTATTTATTCAGTCTAGGCTGTTACAAGCACTTGTGAAAGTCGAGAGCTACGCCATAGGTTCGTAAATCTACGGCGGGAGACCTTGTAACGAGAAGAACCGGCAAGAAACTCGGCAAGGGCTGCTTTTTTCTCTCTGTTTTATTTCATACAGAGCGTCAAGATTGAAAAATGACTTCATTAAAATTTGAAGTCACTTTCCATTACAATATTAAGCCAAAAAGATAGTCTATGTTCTGATACTTCTTTATTATATATAAAGTTTTGTCATTGATTATTGACTAAAGCTTTAATGTTAATTTCACATCCTCGCTGTCACCTAGTCGTTATTAATATGATAGTACACTCATGATTTAAGAATTAGGGGGCGTCCATAAATTACGTGAGATGTTTAAGGGGGGGAAGGGGTCGAGGCAAATCTCATCTAATCTTACGTTGGAGAGAGGGGGGGTCTCGGCAAATATCACGCAACTTTTTTTCTGATTGAAACAAAAAAAAACTATTTTGGTCCATTTAATCCAGATTGTACATGCTTAAGATTTAATCTTAAGCGTAATCGTATACGATTAAGATCATTCACTAATTCGTTCAAAAGAAAATAATTTCATTCATACTTCGACGCTATACATCTACTGAATGTCAAACCACCATATTTGTAGGGTTCGAACGATACTTTCGATACCGAGTAGGTATCGATACTTTCAAAAGCGATACTCGATACTACAACAAGGCAAATACTCGCAAGTACTCATCAAATTGCATTTTGAAAAATCTCACGTGAGATTGGGAGATGGGGGAGGGGGTTGAATAAAATCTCACGACATCTTACCAGGGGGGGAGGGAGGGACAGAAAAAAGCACCTCACGTAATTTATGGACGCCCCCTTAGGTGTTAGTGGAAAAAGCGGTAAATATTATTTTTAGACAATTCTAGATCAGACCCTGAGTAACACCAGAGTTTCAAACTTCAGTGATTTTAGATAGTAAAAACATCGTTACGACTGAAAAAATATGCTGTACTGTTATTTCAATTATCGATAACATAATTAACCGGTTATTTCGCTGTTGCTATGGGGAAAGAGTGTATAAATTCTGATGAAATATTGAGAAAATAGGTGGGTAACTAAAATAGAAAATTGGTAGATGTGGGTCAGATTGAAAAATAGGATATTCAGGCGTGCGTCTTGAGTTGGGCACCTGCGTTTTTTTAATTAGATATAATTAATGAATTTGATAATTTTTCTACATGTATCCTCTACTGATTACATTTATCCCTTTAATAATCACACAATCAATATCACTTATGGTTTTACACAAAACTTTAAAAATTTAATTACCTTGATGCAATGTAAGAGAAGTTTAAAATCCTTTACGGAAATTCATAATTTTGTAGTCACCTCATGTACGTATAATAATGTAGATAGAAAAACTCACAGAACACGTCTTTCTGTGTTCTGTGGTAAAACCCATCGTTTATGTACATAGTTGAAAAAACAAATGTACTGAATGTGTTTTTTCTTACAATTATTTACATCCAAGTAGTTTATTTTCTTTATGAAATTGTATTAATTTAAAAATCCTCTAAGTACGTTACTTGAAATTAATTTCCTGAATGAACAGAGCGCTAAAAGCTTTTTAATCTATAAACGAGATTTGCTTGGCAACTCTCACGTACTAAAACATAAAACTAATTATGATGAGAGTTACATATTTTTTTCACTATTATGGGAGAATTGTTTTCGTATTACAAACTATATCACAGATTTTCACTCGGGTTATTCCTCCAATGGAAAATATCGGGTTGGCAAATAAATAATGAGCGACACGCGTAACTTAAATTTTTATTTATTTATTCTTGAAGGTATAGCCAATCATTCACAATGTCATCACCATCGTTATCTACCACTGTACGCCAGCGATTAGGCAAAGATTGGATTGCGTCTTTGTAAACTTTGGTGGTTAAGATTTGAAAAGTCATCTATGTACTGTTGTAACTGGGGTTCATCATGAAAGAATTTTTCACGCAAATGATTACTAAGTGACCAGAATAATCTAAAATACGATATGTTGGCGCTAAGTCCGGTGAATACGGATGATGTGGAACTATTTCCCAGTTCAACCCCAATAGTTTTTGTCGGGTAGCTTAGCAATATGCGATCGGGCATTGTCATAGAGGAAAAATATTTTGTCATGACGTGGACGCTTATGATGAAGTTCAAGCTTCAGATTATCGAGTTTATTGCAGTACACGTTCGCTGTGATCGTGGTGTTGGCAGGAAGAATATTCCAGTTCATTACTCCACGTACATTGCATCATACCGAGAGCATCACCTTGCGAGGATGAAGAACTTTTTTTATCGTAGGTTTGCCTGGTTCATTGCGGCCTAGCCACTGGGGCTTGCATTTATGGTTAACATACATATTTTCGTCTTCATTAACAAGTTGGTCTAGCTAGTTAAATGTACGACGAAATGATAATAGATGTACATATATCTTTGCACGGTAAGCGAATCAATCCTTGGTCAGCTGATGGGGTACCAAAACGCCAAATTTGTAAAACATTCCTAATCCAAATGATTTTCAATCGTACCATGAGAGCAACCAAGCTCTACATCAAAAGCACGTATGCTGTGTCTAGAATCTTCTTCAATTAACGTCTTTAGTTTATTTATATTTGTTTCTCTTGTACGCCTAGACCTTGGTTGATCTATCAAGGAATAGTCTCCACTGCGAAATCGTTGGAACCATCGCTTTGCTAATCATCATCACAAATAATTAACTCTTAAGAGGTATATATATATTTAAATCTATGTAATAAGCCCTTTCATTTTATACCCACATAGCTGTAATTGATAACAAAAAAAGCTAAGTACAACGGTGGCGCACAACCGCCATCTTTGATTTTAACACCCTAAAGGCTTAAAATTTACTGAAAAAAGGCTTAAAAAACTTTTTATTAAACTAATCAACATCATGCATTTGCTAAATTGTTGATGATGAGTCCTCATAAAGCCGATAAGTGCACGGTTTTGTTTTATCTACAGAGAAAATAGATAGGTAAACACTTTATGCATACATAATAATAACAATTTACAGAGAACTTTATGGTTAAAGTGGGCAAAGGCGGTCTCACCGCTATAAGCGGTCTCTCCAGACAACCTCAATTATCGAAATATGTAAAGCGAGCGGAATTAGTATATATAAAGATACATACATACAACAACTACAGCGAATATAAATTACGAACATAAATATATAAATACTAAAGAGAAGAGAAGAATAATTAATTAATAAAGAGAAGATAGGCAATTACAATATTGCAATTGGAAATCAAATGTCAAGCAAAGTCCCGTGATACAGCTAGTACATAGTAATATTGAAATAACATATTCTCGACTACAGTCGGGATATTAAAAAATGTACATCTCGTCGTTCCCTTCTTTTATGAACTAAATAACTTTTCTCGTTAAGCAGTCATTAGACGAGTTAACTTGGCATGGAAAAATCAGTCCTAAGAAAAAGCGCCTTTGAGAAGCTGAACGAATATTGTTCAGTCCTCTCACACAAAAGAAACAAGAATTGCCGAGTCATCCAAAGACAATACGCTCCCACCGCTCAATTCAACTTTCCACTAAAGATACGTCTTATAAGCTTAAGATAAAATCCAAAGGAATAACGATCGAAGTTGTTTCGAATGGGAATGTGTAATTCCAATGTCATTTAATATTGCATTATATAAGCAGCAACGCTTTATATTTATAACGAAGGTGGAGGATGGATTTTTAATTGGTGCACAGTATCCTAAAGCGTCGACTACATTGAATTAGATTACAAGCTATTGGTTAACGAATTCACTATCTAACTCCCAGTGTAGTTGTATTTGTTATCCGCGTACTGACTGAGCGAACAAATACAAGTCTTATTTCAGCAAATGGTCGCAGTTGAAGTAAGATATGTATGTAAGAATTCATAACTGTTAACATTAAAAATAGTTCGAGAACGCCGCTGACCGAGGTGTGTGTTGATGGTTTTTGTCGGTGCTCAAAGGCGCATCGCAGTTTTGACTAGTTTAATGAAAAGGTTTAAATCACATGCATCCTCTGTTCCATTTCACGCTCAACTAACGGCTCTAATCTGGCTCAGTCTCATTTATATGGTCATTTGCAGTAAAACTACAGATGTCAACAGCTGCCTCGTGAGACTGCTCGCTTATCAGTATGTGGCTATTAACTTACTAGCTTCTGAGTAATATAGAATATAGACTCAGTTTTAATGGTTTTTGTGTCAAATTTAGTGAAAGCACAATTACCTGAATTAAGTAAGTCTTATAAGATCTTTCTTATGTTACTGTAAGTAGATAAATTAATTATCTATGAATCTTAGTATACATTTTATTGCAGAAGACATCATAGCAACAATAAACTTTTAAAGGGGGTTAGTTTTCCTTCTAGTATGTAAGATATATTATTTATGATAAATAATTATTGTATACAAACGTACTAGATATGAAATAGTAATTTGAAATTAGTTAAAAAAGACATAAATATATTCTGGTCTAATAATTAATTATGCTATATATTACAACGAATCCAATTTATCTGTGTTACATCAAGAAAGTCACGCCTGTTACTCGGAGGATTACAAAATGAGTTTTCTTTATTAGATATACTACTCGTATGTTTCGTGTAGGCAGTATTCGTGTCACGATTGTTTCTAATTACCATTACAAAAGTGCTTCTGTTACTTAATTTATGATCGGAGTAATGTACTTGATATTAGCCAAATATTAAACCCACTATTATCTATACATATATAAAAGGAGATGTCCTGACTTACTGACTGACAGACAACGCACAGCCTAAATCGCTGGTCGTAGGATCTTGAAATTTGGAAGGAACATTCCCCTTAATACGTAGAGATGTACTAAGAACGGATTTTTGGAAATTCCATCCCGAAAGGGGTTAAAAAGGATGAAAAAGTTTGTATGAAACTTTTTTGATTATGGACCTACATCGATAAAAAATGGTATTTGGGCAGTTTATGACCCTAGGAAGGTAATAGATTATATTTTATCCCGAAATCTAGCACTTAAAGGGATAAAAATGGAAGTGAAAGATTTAAAGGGGAATCAAAATGTTACCATAGCAACCATTGTTTACAATCTGATTTGTCATTGTAATAAATTTACCTAATATTATTTACATAATGTTTTATTGTATAGCGCTGAAAATTGGTATTTGAGTAAATATTACATTTATAAAATTTTAATGGATAAAAATGTTCAAATTCAAATAAGTTTGTTTACGAAAGAAAAAATATTTTTATACTATATATATATATATATATATTTGAACTACACTAGATGGCGTTAAATGAATTCTAAATCGCAGATTCTTTTTTGCCTAGAAAATTTACCTAGAATAACTTTTCAACCAGCGAGTATATTCTAAATTGCGCTATTATTTTGATCAAAGAACTTTGCGCAAGCTTTAAATGATAAACATTAATAAAATGTTGCTCCAAGTTTATAGATTAAAAAAATTGCCATCTTTATATATTTTTCGTTTCATCAGTAATTTATTGATTGAGGATAAGTATTACTATGTCTTATAGTATGACTTCTTCATGATGTGGCCAAGAGTAAGTATCATATGGTAAAATAGTTACGTAAGTCTCAGTAAGAGGCGCCGATGTCGCATTGTTTTTGGATACATTACTTATTTGAATTTTTAGGTCATACAACAAATTAAAGAAAGTAGAGTGATAAGCAATGGAAAACAATTACTTGATTAAATTTAGTGAGATAAATGTAGGAGTGCAGTGCGAAGGTACAGCAGCAATAGCTATTTCTATAGTTTTATAGATATGTCGCAGGTTATGATAAGGACAGTATTGTCACCTAGCTCTACAGGATGATAAAAATATATTAGAGGATATAACATTTTTGAGATGTGATCCGAATATAAGTTCCTATATGATTCACTACTTTAGGCCACTTGAAAGGTTAAAAATTTAAGACAGTCACGAAACGTAGCTTTGCGGTCGTATTAAATTTTGAAGGTATTTTTTCGGACCACAAAATCATAACTCTAACGAATAAACAAGCTATTTCATTAAATAATTAGAACGAATAAACAAGCTATTTCATCAAATAATTAGATTTCTAGAATTTTACGTGGCGTGCCCTCGAGTCAGAGTTTCATCGAATTTCATAGCGATAAAAATACAATTTATAAGAAAACAATTTATTTTAAATTTGTTTTTCTTGAAAATGTCCAAATGGTAGTAATTTACGAAAGAACAAATATTTTTATTAATTTTGAACTATACTAGACGACGTGAAGTATTCTCACTCCACTGCTTTGGTCAAGATTGAGATTTTAAATAAAATATAGTAAGAAATTTAAGTTTTGCTATACGAGATGGAGTTAATTCTAAAGTAATTTGCGCTAAGGTTTCTTTCAAAGAATTTTGCGTAGATTACGTTTTCGGTTAAGTTTTGTGTAAACTTCAGAACCGTTTTTTCTATCTGTATTTCAAATTGGATTGGATTGGATTAATATCTCTAAAGTTTCAAAGATAAAGTGTTGAAACACATTGGATATTTGTTGGTTTTTTTGTTGTTGTTGTAGTATCTGCCAACTTAAACATCAAGGTAATTGCATCATCGGCTCGAAAAACAAATGCGCTTTTGTTAAATATATGCTGCCCAAAGTAACTTAACCACGCGGACGAAGTTGCGGGCAAAAGCTAGTATACATATATATAATACATTTTTGTAACTATTAAGTTATAATCGACAATGAAAATAAATTAAAACTACTTATCTTAACGATAACTATAACCTATAAAACTAAGGTACAAATCAGCCTTCTAATCACCAGACCTGTCAAAAAGTTTAATTTTTAACTTTTGATAAAGACGATGGGCTTCAGGGCCCCACGGACCCATCGTTTCGACCACAAACGGCTCAAATTTGTAGATATTACTTATACCTGAATATTTTCGCCGTTTGAAGCTTTCTACATGTTCGTGGAAGATGAGTTGTTGCCAAAGTATCAATACAAGTGGCATCCCATACTAGGGGTCGACTCATCCTCCAAGGTATCGAGTCAGCCCGTTCGGTTCTAGAATGGCTGGCACTGATGCCGCAACAAGAGCTCGACGGATGATATCGTTAATACTTGCATGCCAAGAGATACGACCAGAACTTCTGCTACAACAACTCTCCTACGCAATCGAGAGTACTTACCAAGTTATGAACATTGCCGGGACTCGACTCTGCGACTGACGCACTGTGAAAATCTTCTACGCTTAAATTGTTTTCTCTTTTTTTATTTATTGAGAAACTCCACAACTTATTTATATATCTGTACATTAGAGCATACTGTCAATTTTATTATAATGTCAATTTTTGATACTGTACATACATGTGAAGGAAATTAAAGTTTTAAACGTTCATTACTAAATTACACCATTAAATTTTCGAAAAACCTTTAAGTGAGTCTAATGTCTATTTAAGTGTAGTTATCTTTTACTTTACTAGTTCTTACGTATTTCAAAATCAATCACGCATTTAAATTTTAATGCAGAAACGGAATACTATCCGATCTAAACAATGATGGCATTTTCTTATGAAATTGTCTGTTAGATAACAACATCCGCTGTTTTGGTTCCAAAAAATATAAAGTTTAATCAATGGTTCTAGGCGTCATACTAAGATCCAAAAACCAAGGTATCAAATCCGGTAAGTAGTACGAGGAAATGAGAAATTTCAAAAGTTATGTTTATCATTAGGTATTTTGATTATCTCAGATAATATTACTATTCAGATAATATCGTTTAGAATTTAATTTATTTCTAAGCAATATTTTTTTATTAATAGATAAATAAAACATAGCAATTCAATATTCTCTACGTTGCATACAAATTATAAAAGTTTATCTTGAAATTAGATTTAATATGTAGAAGAAAGTGTAGGTATATAGATATAGGTGTTTTTTATATATATATATTGTCTGTTTATTTATAATTTTCCATCTTTTTTTAATTTTAACTGGAGGTTTCTTTGTTACCGACAGCTGCCAATATTGTTTTAGATTCATTAACTTATAGTTATTAAAAAAATATATATATAACCTGCGATACTGCAATATTTGATCTTTAATAATAATATAATCTTTATTGCATACATACAGACAGGAAAACAGAACGAAATTACACGGTAAAAACAATACAGAGTACACAAAAGGCGGCCTTATTGCTAAACAGCAATCTCTTCCAGGCAACCTATATCTTTGTCCTTTCTTTTCGATCTTTGTCCATTAATATAGTTTTTTGTTAAAATTAAGTATGTTTTAGTTGTGTTTATAATTTATATGTTAATAAATAGTTTAGGCTTTTTATAAAAATATATTGCGTATTTCTTGATATGCTAAGTGGCCAAAAGAAAAAAAAATCATTTTTACAAATTTCAACTGGATGTTTTCCTTGTTGATAAAGCCGATAACAATTATCTAAATAAAAAAATAATAAAAAAACTGCATAATTTCTACTCTATTTTAATATCAAAAGTATCAATAGAAAGTTAAATAATTCATTCAAATCTGGGATCCTTCTTATTTTCGTCCTTAAATGTATTTTGATGTGTCCATAATTATGAAGAAAAAGAAATAGTTTAACAAAATTATTATTTATCATATATTAAGTACACTTTTTGAGGTGAACACTTTAGCAATATATATCACCAGCCCTTTTACGTCCCCACTGCAGGGGCTCAGGCCTTCCTTATGGATGGTTAAGGAGGATGGGCCACGACCCTCCACGCTGGCCCAATGCGGCTCGGAGGGTATTAACGACTGCAAATGCAGCCGGGACCAACGGTTTAACGTGCCTTCCGAAGCACGGAGTAACTCAAGATAATAATTGTTTGGTCACCCATCCCGTGACCGACCCTAGCGAAAGTTGCTTAACGACTAAGATCGCGGGCCGCGGCGCTTATCCACTACGCCACCGAGCTACTTTAGCAATAAGTGTGGAGAAAATGATGGATGCACGAGTTTTATTAATTGTGGTAACTATCATTGCAGCATTACATTATTTGCCATTTACATTATTTCTGTGAAAACTGTTTATATTAGAAATTAACGTGATGGCGCTGGCTCATAGCGTGCATGTTCAAAAATAATTATACAAAATTTTACTACAGTATATCGAGAAACCTTTTACTCTCATAAAGCAGCGCGGCGTATTTTCTCTTTCTAACGCCGATTAAAAAATCAGGTTATTTCTTTCGTGCTGTAAGTTGTGTGGATTACCCAAACCAAAAGGTCTGATGTTAACTTGCGAAAGTATGCCCTAAGAAAATTTGAAAAACGAAATATCTTATATGAACATCAGACTCACTTTGAAGGCGTTATTTCAACATTACAATAGGCAGCAAGTCGCAAGTAATCATCGATTGTTTTACTCTAATTCAAGTGGACATCTGACTTTTTATTAGTAAACTTAACTTTGTATATAAAAGAGATAATAAAATAATTATTAAAGAGCCCGAAAGCGGACGAAAAATTTAATATGTTCAAAAATAAAAGTGATTTTTCGCAAAAATTGGACATCTGAACTGTTGAAACTCAAAAAATACACAGAGCGCATACCAGATATTCCTTCACTGGTGCACTCTCGCGGAAAACAATAGATAAGTCGGAAAAGAGAAAAGTAAGAATAGTATAGAAAAAACCAGTCGAGTGCGAGTCGGGCTCGCGAACGAAGGGTCCCGTACCGATAACCAGCAAAAGTGTTTGTTGTATGGGAGCCCCCTTAAATATTTATATTATTCTAGTTTTTATTGATGTTGAAACGGCAACAAAATTACATCATCTGTCAAAATTTCAACCGTTTAACTTACACGGTTGATGAGATACAGCCTGGTGACAAACAGAGAACATCCCCTATTACCCGTTTATTAACAAAAATACCCTACTCCCCGTTTTACGCTCTGGGTATGGATCCCTAAAAAGGTAGAGATGAGAGGAGAGGAAAAATATAGAATAGAGAAGCCGTTTTGGCTTCACGACTATGATTGTTTGAAGCTCTCGCACCAGAATGTTGAAATTTCATATGAAAACTATCAAATTTTTCTCTAATTTTGACTTAACTAAAATAGATGCAGTCGTTTTGAAGTCTATTATTCAATGTAAATAACTACCAAAACTTTTCTAGTATAGAAATAAGTATTTAATGTACTGTAATAATATAAAATTGCAAACAATCCACAAAGCACATCTTTAAGATATCTTTAATCCCTCTATCTATCCGGTTCAATTGCAAGTTATAACTATTGTAAATAAAAATGCTGGCAGACGCCGCTTTATCTTATATCGTAGATGATGCACTCAGAGCCCGATCTAAGGCTCAGATTGCACTGCGATTACTTGCAAGCCTGAAACTTTGCGGATTGTAAAACATTGCCTTCTTGTACAAGCGAACACAGTAGTTGACTGGAAACGCGAGCTGTTAAGGGTTTTGCGTTATCAGCTGTACCTTAATCATGTGTTTTATTTTTTTTTTATTTGTGTGTGATTGATATGGGTGTAAAATAGCGTTCCAACAAAACTAACCTCAGTAACAATAGTGCTATGGCACACGTTTGAAATAGTGTTTGAAGGCATTTATGTTTTTTTAATTATTTCCTTTGATTATTTGTTCTCTAATTTATGTATGTGTATACTTTATCACTAGTATGATACTTCGTTGTATGTTTGTTTATTTTTGAACATAAAATAACATTTTTTTTTATCGTGAAAGATATTTTTTTTTACAAAACTAAATCTGGTCTTATTTAGATAATATACCTCTGTATCAATGTGCCCATCCAAAAATGATGCAGGAGCTACTGCTGAGACATGTTAACATTGATGATTCATTTGTTTTTCTTTCTTGATAGCAAGCTTTTAGAGATTTGATAGCAAGAGAGTTGTAAACCACATTTTCAACAACAAGCCGAGCTTTGAATTCCGAGCCAGATGGCCTTTTGGGGTGCTAGTTTACCATGCAAATTACACTTAAATTCGGTACAGTCTCAGTCTATAACGGGAAAATCAGGCAATTGCCCACAACGGCAAAAATTAGGGTGGCAAAATTGAGAGCACAAAGTATTTATTATAGAGGGCAGCAAATATTATTTTTGCCCAGAGCGTCTAAATCGGACTCTAGATGGACTCGAGAGAACTTCATTCAATTAGATTATGGAACATCCATGCTGCTTTACTCCATAAATATGTAAGTTGTAAGTGGAGTTAATGTGGAGTTAACTTATAACTTTTTAAAAACTATATACATCGTGCGTGTTACTAACGGCAAATTTTCTGCAATCAACCTAATTACGTATTAATAATTAAGGTTTATATTCGATTTGTGAAGTAGTGACTGATATTCTATTGATTATATCCGTACGGTAAGAACTGTAAATATTATTAAACTTTTCTATATTATCCCTGGTCTAGGTGTAGTGGTACCTTCCTTGTTTCCAAAATAAAGTACTAAAAACTTCTTTATTTGGGATCTGAGCAATCTACTCGTATATGATATTGTCTAAATATATTTTAAAAAGTTTACATTTAATGATAGAATCTGCTATCTGGTATATTCAAAATAAATCCATTTTATAATAATTTCATATTTTCCTTCTTTCTCACTATTGCATTATTGAATAAATCGATAGTTTGGTTGTCTTCTGAGCTTTCGTGTCAAAGGTTTAATATTGAAGCATAGAGCGGTGCCGGGGCTCGATTCACGCCTCCTGAATTATTCATCTCACCTGGGTTGATTTAAAAACTATATTTGCGCGTCGATTTAATGCTAGATCTCGCTACATAATGCTCTCCGTGGACTGTGGGTAATGTAATATGTATAAGCTCACTTTAAGATAGTCGGAATGTTGTTTACTCTAAACGGCATGGTTGCCGTTTAGACCGAATCTCTTACTCTAATGTTAATCTAACTACCTATATTGTATGTCTTTAATTAAGCTATATTATAGAACAGCAGAATAAAAGCGAAGTGTAAGTCACAGCTGGCCTCTCTAGATGACCCGTGACTTTTTGTCTCCTGTCACTATTCTTGAGTATCCTTGGATAAACACGAGGTGATTAGATTACTTCCATAGGAATGACAGGAGCATATTGTGAGAGAAAAAATAAGAAACACCAGTAATGCGCGTAATGTGACGTCCACTCGTCATAACGGCAAATCAATGAAATCAGCTTTGGGTTATAGCCGTGCACACGTCTGCTTGTGTCGAATGTCACGCAACAAATAAATCCGCTGTAGATTTATTAAACTATATGATACGGTAAAATTGAGAGAGAGAGAAGATAGCGAGATTATAAACTAGCAAAAAATTGTGATCCTTAACAGATTTTGATGCAATACTAGACTTCTATATAAGACTTCTCTGTGTGAAATAAAACAGGGAGAAAAAACAGCCCTTGCTGAGTTTCTTGCCGGTTCTTCTCAGTACAAGGTCTCCCGCCGTAGTTTTGCGAACCGATGGAGTAGTTTTCGACTTTCACAAGTGCTCTGTAAAAGCCTAAACTGAATAAATAAATTTTGATTTTGATACTATTTGATAAATTATAATATATCATAATTTATCAAATAGTATTGCATCAAAATCATTTTGCATATCATCACATAGTGTATACTATACAGCAATAAACGATTGAGTATAGAGTATATCATCGCTGTTATAAAGTAACGTATAGATTTTTTTTAAAGTTATGTTTGTTTATTTAATCTTTATTGTCTATAATACAGCAAATAGAATAGGCACTTCCTACCAATCAAACCGGTGAATTGTACAGTATATTCGAAAGTCAGTATCATTAAAAGAATAGGTTATATATTGAAATAATAGGTTATGTTTCGTGTGATTCGTCTTTATCTGTTGCATTAGGTGAATTTGTGATTTCATTTTATTTAACCGTTACTTTTATACGCCTCTTACTACAGGGATTTGTCGAACTAGCGATAGTTGAGTTCAGAAACAATTTGTTATATCTATAGACCCGTCAATATATAAAAATCAATTTACTGATATTATAATACATATTAAAATCATTTATTTGGAACGATTACAAAAATAAAAAATAGTTTGAAACATAAAAAATTTGTCCTAAAACAATTCAGCGTATTCTGGTCTTGCGATTAGGGCTGATCTTTACTGAAATCGGTTTGGTGATGTGACATTTTAATATCTTGGCCGTACAGCAAATGATTCCTTCTCCATAAATCACTCTATGGAGACGAATAAAAAAGCAAGTAGTTCAGTAATATAGCAAGATAGCGAGCAACACTTCCCTGGAGCTGGAATCTTAATTACTTAGAAATGTAAACAGTATTACTGGACTTTGTAAGTATTATTAACATACGCTATAAAAGTTTCATTACACATAATAAATAGCTTGCAGCCTAAAAATCAAATACAATTTGCCAAACAGAGACATTAGATACAAATGATAGTGTCTTTTGTATACTCACCACGTGGTGGGTTATGTCCCATTCCCTATTAAATCCAACCATTGAAAAATCCTTGCCTCAATAGTGGGACCGACTTACCGATGAAATTCCTATGACGATCTTGATTATTAATTTAAAAGCAATCGTTCCACACTCAATCACCTTATCCTAAAATAATTTGCTAAATTCGATTACGTACAGGCAACACTAGCCGACCGAATTCGTTCCATTTATCTAAGGGCTTTCCTAATCTAAAATCCAGAAGTACCATCGCGCTACAAATTTAATTACGGAATTACGGTTTACCATCTTAGTCGAGTGGATCGCAAGCTGGTTTCAAGATGTCTTCATTTTCGACCATATTAAATACCTACTTTGACCCAACTGGTAATCATATCCGACCCATTGAAAATGATGACATCTTATATATATTCTTAATACAAAAAATCCACTTGGTCCCTGGCACCCTGCGATCAAATAGTTTATATATATGTCTAGGTAATTATGGTGTTTAACTGGTTAAGTTTCTATAAAGTAAAAGTTTTTAGTTATTCAGAAGGTGCTTTTGAATATGACTTTTTTTTTAATAAGTATCTCTATATATCTATCTATATATATCAAATAATAAACTATACTAATATGATAACGATGAAAGATTCAATTGTTTGTTTCGTTGACTTCATCGAATAGGTTCCGAGACTACTGGACCGGTTTTAAAATTTCCTACATCATAGGAGGCTAGGAGGGTGATAGGTTATAATTTAGGTGGACGAAATCGCGAGAAAATAGTTAGTTACTAGTAACATGATGACCTCCGGTGGGCGACAGTCTCATGCAGCGTTTTCAAATGTTTGAGGTGCTGGATTGGGCCTTTGTAGATAATAATCTTTTATATATCATCTTGGGTCTACGTATTGTAGTGCCTTATTTATTTTAGATTTCCACAGTACAAAGGCTTTAGTTATTCTGGGATCAGAAAAAATGAATGAAGTATGCATTATTGTCTAGATATAGTTATTATCGACTTTCTGAGTCTTCAGCTCATATAATTTGAAGAGTAATTCAATCTATACATCAGGACTTCCTAATCTAATCAAACAGCAAAAATTTATCAATCCTTGTGAAGTAACAAAGGTCGGTCAAAGGTCTGACGCAAGAGCTCAGACAATGTGATGATAAACGATCCTCTTAGTGTCTGACGCGAGATGTGCTATGATGAAGAAGAAATAATTAAGTCACAACGGACTTTAGCCATTAAACGGAGGGGTTTCATATGGAGTGGAGGTGATTAATCATTGAGGGGAGGACTACTAGCTCATAAGGCATTTTTCGTGTGTTAACGAAGGACGTAATAGTACAAGCTAACTGGCCAATAGGAAACTGGATGAAAAAATGATTACTCTGTTTTATTATTATTTGTAAAAAAAAATCAATGACGATGTCTATCAGGAGATATAATGCTAGTTTGGTGGCGTTATCTCTGAGGATTCAGGTTCGAATCGCAATTCTGTAGAAATCCGAATCACAATTCGAATTTGGTTTTGGAATTTTAGAGAATCGCAGCTCAGGTTGATATAATTGCTTGATATAATGAATGAAATTAACTTTTCTGTAATATAATGCGTATTTTATCCAGATTTCGTTTCCAATATTTTATTTTATTGTCACAGTGCAGTATCCTCGACATCTTTCTCTTTCATCTTTGAATGAAATGAATGTGTCACTCGAAAACTGCTGGGTCGGATTATACAATTTCAAATATCGGACAAGATTTTTGGAAAAAAAATGGTGGTTGCGAATTGGACAATTTCAGCGAAAAATGTTTTTTTCTTTGTGGGTAGAACTACTTTTGCCGGATCAGCATTTGCTGGTTTTATACTTAATTACCCGACTGCGCGACTCAAAGGAGGGTAATTAAGTATTATTAAGTAATGTGTTTATCGGTCTATGTATGTATGTTTGTTTCTATGTGGCGTTCTAGAGATCGATTCGTCTTAACCTTGCGAGTGTCACTAATTGACAGTAATCAAAATTCATCACAGCGACAACCAGACGCCATATTGACAAAATGAAAAAAATAAAATCGTTAATTTTTAAATCATCTAAAATGAAAAATGATAAAAGGAACCTAAAGTTCCTTTTATCATTTTTCATTTTAAAAAATAGTTTAGGATATCATCATCATCATCAGCCCTTTTACGTCCCCACTGCAGGGGCTCAGGCCTTCCTCATGGATGGTTGAGGACGGGCCATGACCCTCCACGCTGGCCCAATGCTGGTTGGAGGGTATTAACGACTGCAAATGCAGCCGGGACCAACGGCTTAACGTGCCTTCCGAAGCACGGAGTAGCTCGAGATAATAATTTTTTGGTCACCCATCCCGTTGCCGACCCTTGCGAAAGTTGCTTAAAGACAACGATCGCGGGCCGCGGCGCTTATCCACTACGCCACTGAGCTACTCGTAGTTTAGGATATATAATGATTTAAAGTTGTTTAACAAAACATTCTCGCTAATTTTCTTACTTATTGATTTAAGTTTTTATTTAAAGTATAAACGATTTACAAACAAAAAAATAAAACAGTGAAAAAGCATGAAGAACAAATAGCTTTGATAAAAAAATAAAGCATATGTAGCTTTGAGCCAAGTTAGGTTTTTTATAGAGGGACTAATCATCAGTAGTTTAGACCACCGCAAGTTGCTTAATAATCCCCACGATATTAACTCCCTCAGTGAAATAACTAGATTGCGAAATTTACCATCTTATAACAAAGTCAACAAATCGTAAATAAAAAGTATAAAATAAAAATCAATAATTTTAAGAAAAACAAAAAACCTTTGGGAAGATTCGATTGGTGAAATTTGAATAGGCCCCGACTGTGAGTCGTTCTGTTCTGTATTACTTAACAGAATTCTAAACTACTGGGCTTGTTTCTTTCTTTTTAGTTTTTATCTAAGTTAATTTTTTCATGTATTTTTTAAAATTCTTTTTTATGTAGTCGGGTTTTTTGTTTTCTTTTTATATAGCGAAATTCAGCCATACTTCGAATGACTCACCGAAGGTTTAATGACGGTTTTAAGCTAAAAACAATGTGATAAAATGGTACCTCGTAGTTATAATGACTGGTATTTGTCAATATTTTAAAGATTTTTTGTAATATAAAAAGGGGTTAAATTTAAAAAAAAAAAATTTGAACATTCGAAAAAAATATGTTCTTCTCAAATAATGTTCTAATCATGAAATCATACCATAGGAAAAAACAACGATTGCTAATTTAACCTTAATAAAAATTACTCTGATAAGCACTCAAATATGTTTCCATCGTAGTTTATAAATTAAGTATAGGAGCATGGGCACGAGCTTGATATCGAGACGGTACCTTATGAATAGTTGATCAGACGATGCAATTCACTCAAAAACTTTATCTACGTCGAGGCCAATTTATTGGTTACATGTTCTTACAAGATTTAAAATCAAAGTTATATTGAGAAATTCTGGTTCATATCGAAGTGGAGCGATAGTTGAATTATTTGACTGAGAAGTATCACGAATGCATTTTCTATCTTCATAATTAACCTGAGAAGAATTCAATCCCTTTTTTTTGTTATAATTATGAAAATTATTATTCCTAGAGTCGATGTTTTCAAAATCTATTATGCACTCGAAAATATCGATTTATTGTATTATGATCATAAAAAAATAGAGGTCGCCTCTTATTATTATTTCTGCTGTAATTATCTTCGTCACTCGTCGCCTAATTTTGGGGAAACATTAATTTTTATTTTTGATAATGCACTTCAAAATTAAGTGAAGAAATTTGAAAATTTTAACAAGACTTGCTGTCGATACAAAAAATAAATTCCTATTTATGTAAGACCAAGTGATGTCGCAAGCGAGTTGGTGCAAATCTCACAGAGGAACCGCCAGGCTTACGGAAGTATACGTTAGTACACGATGGATCATCCGTCCCGTGTACAAGGGAGGGTCAGGACTAACAAAGTATAATAAAATGACATTATTCTCATTGTTACCGATGATGCTCCCTTCCGAATTCATCGAACGCATTTTTTTACTCCAGTATGCCTTCGACGGATCTTCTGTCAGATACACAAGAAATATATATATGTAGAATAAATATTGATAGTCTTATCAAAGTCATTGCCTAATATTTGAATAAAGAGGATAGTACCGATTACCTAAACTATTTTAAATGGGTGTAGCGCAAAAAGATATTCGACATTTTCATATTAAGTAAGCACTGAACCTGTAAATAGTATGAAACCTCTTTAAATCAAATACAAACGCGCTACACACACGTTTATAATAGTTTTGTTTAATTAATAGTGCGCGTGAAAATGTAAGTAATCAGTATAGTACTGACTGTTAAATAATAAGTAATGTCACCCGGATTGCAAAACGTCATGGGTTCGAGTCCCATCTCACAGTCCCAGGGACGAAATGTTTTTTTATGCATTTTTCATTAAGTTTTTTTTTTAATATACCATTGTGAATGCAATATATTTCTTTCGGTTGTTTGGGTGAATTGCCTGGAAGTTGATAAAGTAGCTCGGTGGCATAGTGGATAAGCGCGCGGCGATCGTAGTCGGTAAGCAACTTTCGCAAGGGTCGGTCACGGGATGGGTGATCAAAAATTATTATCTCCAGCTACTCCGTGCTTCGGAAGGCACGTTAAGCCGTTGGTCCCGGCTGCATTTGCAGTCGTTAATACCCTCCAATCCGCATTGGGCCAGCGTGGAGGGTCATGGCCCATCCTCCTTAACCATCCATAAGGAAGGCCTGAGCCCCTGCAGTGGGGACGTAAAAGGGCTGGTGAAGAAGAAGAAGAAGATTTGAAAAATTTGTCGGTCCTGTTAGATCCTGAGTAGTTCAGTGGTTTGAGCAGTCGCCCGGATTACGAAAGGTCGTGGGTTCGAGCCCCATCTCAGAGTGCCAGGGACATAGACATTTTTTAAACGTTTATAACATTGTGAATGCAAAATTAATCAAATATATTAATAAAATTAGCAATTAAAAGTATAAGTATTACTTTTAATTGCTAATTTTTCACTATCGTTAATATTATCAACACTGGAGACAGCTGATAGTTTTGATATGCCTACACAGGGGCTCTATTGATATAATAGGTTTTCAAGTCAATTATTTTAATGACAAAGAGGGCCTACTCTATATGTTTACGAACCAAAATTTAGTAAGCTTCGAATTGTTCTTATAATTTTGTTAAAATTGTCTATACTATAGTGTCACGTCCTACCTCCGTAGCATTATAATTAATAATCAAAAACGGGTCTCTTTGGAGTCGTATTAGCGTTTCGAAAAAAGACAAAATTTCGTTTTCGGAGAAACATACTAGGCTTTCTGCTTGCAGATGAATTTTTAACCTTTTAACACCAACGAATGCGACATATCTGTTAATTTTTTATTTCCACGATTAGAAAGCGGAAGATAAATCAAATAATGGGATCGGCTAGTTTGAATTTGTATACAAACAATCGAAATATTTTATTCGATGCTTTAGTTATTTTTTTTATTTTCATCAAAAACTAACATCTGCTTCACTAAACTAGAAAAAGTCTTAACTAGGCGTTACCCGATTAGGTAACGCCTAATCTTACGAATCGCCTAAGCAGATTAATGAAATTCCTACAAAAAAAAAAGTTTTATACCTTGACATATTTGTGATCTGTCATATAACGCAAAAGTTTAGCACAAGGCGCTATATAACGAACCACCTAATGACATTTAGAATGTGCTAACGTTATAAGCAATTTCTAAATGTCATTAGGTGGTTCCTATTAATTGCTGAAAATGCATTTTCACCGTAATCTCCTAAATATTTAGGTAATAGATTTGGGCGACTCCTTAGTTTAATGAAAACGGGCGTATATTTCCCAAAAAAGGACTTCAGCTTTACTACTAACTGTTCAGAGTAAGTTATATTTTAGAGCGAGCTCCATTTGTTTAAATACGACACTTTATTTGGCATCTCTGTCCCGGCGGACGGTGGCTGGGCTTAAACTCTGCCTGATTTATGCTACCCTGGTCACTCCCTAGCGGTTCTGATTTCACATTTTGTGTAATGGACTTTGAATTTAGATGGATAGAATGTTGTATGTTTCAGTTCTGTAGTTTAATTACGAAACCGGAGACGAAATTTTGTGAACACAAGTTACTCAAACAGCTACTCAATGAAAATTTAATTATTAGAATCTACTTGTATACACGCTTATACATATATGGAAGAGCATACTAGCAAAACTATTTATTTATATGTTATAATATTTAGATTTAAAATAAAAAGGAATTGCTGAACTGTGTGTACGCACATAGCTACCGAATGACTGTACCGAATAAGATTTTTATTGTTTACTAGCTGACCCGACAGACTTCGTCCTGTCAAAAAGATTTGTAATGTGGCAGTTTTTTTCAAATATAAATTATTTTTTCACTAATCACGAACTAACTAAGTAAACACTCTGCACAAAACACGATATACGAATTTGTTTCGTGTATCAGTTGACAAAAGCAAACTCAGTAGATTAGGTCACAGACAACTTTTTTTTTTTTTAAATTTGATATGACTTGAAGTCAAATCCTTTTAAGCCGTACGAATTGTTTTATTGATTTAAAATTTGGATATTAAAAATAATAAAACACTGTTGGTAACGCGATTTTTGTTTGACTGATGTAATGACGTGGAAACTGATGCATTTTATCTCGCGTGCCGAAACTAATACAAAAGAAACGCGAGTTTCGGAACGCGACATTAAACTCCTCCAACTATGTATTCTGTGCTCCAACGCAAACACGCACATTGTTTTGATAGATATGATCTTTGACGTTAGGAACACACCTACATTGCTTAGACAACAGTGAGTGCTTGTAATTTAATATGAACTTTATACCATAGCAATAAAGCTCAAATTGACTACGTTTTAGTTACAAATCATTTGAATGGGAAAAAGAAAAGGGCTATTTTTAGGGTTTTTCCAGCAATAATTCTAATTTTTCTCGCCGTAAAAACCATCCTTGAACTTCAACGAACATTTTAAAAAAAGATTTGGCCAAATTGGTCGAGGCGTTGTTGAGTTATGCGCTTACCAACACATTTTGCGATTCATTTTTATATATATAGATTTATCATCAGGACAAGGCTTGTGCAATACTTAAAAAAATCCACATTGTTTCTGGCGCTCTGTCGTGGGATTCGAACCCACGACGAAGAGTATGTTTGTGTATACTTATATGTGTATATGAGTTTCTTTATTCCATCATAAATTAGGAAACTTTTACAGCCAGTTGCAGAAACGTTAATTAAAATCTACGTTAGTTTAAAGCGATATTACCCATACAAATTTGACATTCATTAGAGCTTAAAGGTGTCATTATACCTAAATGGACGTTTGTGCAACTAACCATTAACAGATGTATTAATATACATTCGTAGTAGGTATCATTGGAAACGATAAACACTGGATTTATATATTTTTTTATATTTAAAATACATCCGCCATGTATGTATTTTTAGGTATAGATTAATATATAGATTAGGCAACTTTTCAGTTTCTCAAAGTTATATACAAATTGTTATCCATATATATTAAATTCTTTTTTCTTATAAGCACTAACATAGTTTTTACTTAAACTAGAAATAATAATATGGACTATGTTGTCTGAAGTAAAGAGTTTTTATTATTTTTTTTTATTTTTGATTAGTGACTGACAGACAACGTACAGCCGAAACTACTGAGCGTAGAAAGTTAAAATTTGGAATGAAGACTCCTCAGGGAGTGTAGAGGAGCACTAGGAGAGGAATTTTTAAAATTCCACCCTGAAAGGGCTCAATTAGGGGATGAAAGTTTGTATGAAACTTAGTTACTACAAGTGCTAGGAATTTTGGATGCGGGTTCTTTTTATAACGTAGGTGCTCTTACTAAGCGACGACGACTTACAAAATTCGACCATTAAGGGGGTAAATTAAGGGATGAAAGTTTTTAAGGAATTTTCTCATTTCTGGACTCAAAACTACATCATTAGGGCAAAGTATGGGCAAAAGCCAGTTATATACACGTAAAATTAAAATAACATATGAATTGTTATTATTATTCTAAACCATATTATGTGAAATAACTCATGTCAATCTGAGAGTTGTAGGTAAAATATCATAATCTTTTCTGGGTTATCTCAAAACAACTTCAGCTTTACAGTGCATATTATATCAGTCTGGTTCTGATTCTATAAAACATACAACATTTATATATGTATAAAAAACATGTAGAGTATTTTTTTTTATGTTCAAGTATTAACCAATGGAATAAAAGACTGGCAAACAACGTCTTCAATATGGTATACAAAATTAAGGTGAGGTCACACGGACCCTATTGTCTTTGATTTAAACAGGCGTTGTTTCAGTATTGTAAGGGATGGAAATTAAAATGCATAGGTGCCGGAAAACAAGATCAACCACTCGCGAAGAGATGCCCGATCAGGTTCGCGATGTCGGATAGCAACTTAATGTCCATAGAAAGGTCGTCAGAATAGATATTAAATGCCAATCACGAGGTACTCTTCGATTACGGACATTACGGTTCAGGAAGCACTTGTTTGAACTGAAAAACTGTTATTGTGTGGAATAGTTTAAATGGTAAGGAATATAACATCACGTTAAGACTTAGTAGCTCGGTGGCGTAGTGGATAAGCGCCGCGGCCCGCGATCGTTGTCGTTAAGCAACTTCCGCAAGGGTCAGGGATGGGTGACCAAAAAATGATTATCTCGAGCTACTCCGTGTTTCGGAAGGCACGTTAAGCCGTTGGTCCCGGCTGCATTTGCAGTCGTTAATACCCTCCAATCCACATTGGGCCAGCGTGGCAGGCCATAGCCTATCCTCCTTCACCATTCATAAGGAAGGACTGAGCCCCTGCAGTGGGGACGTAAAAGGGCTGATGATGATGAAGACTAATAAGAACGGAGTTGCTACGAAACTCCATTCTTAAGTAATAATTAAGCGGTAATTTATTACACGGTCTGAATGCATGATATCTTATTATATGGACGCGGCTTTATGCTCAAAGTTGAAGTACGCAAGTTAAATGGGTGAGCGACTTCGGTCACGTCCTTTGCTTATTTGTTCAGGAATCGTGAGCGGAATTAGAACATTATCCTTAATCCTCATCTTGTGACACCTGACCTTAGGCGATATTTACACAACGAATTATAATTAGTGGATTATACACAGATATTTGTACCTACTCAGAAATATAAACTATTTATATCTATTTGTCCACGATAATTTTGCTAAAATCATATTTGTGAAGATTATTTGTGCATCAGAGGCAGTGCCAGGTGCTACCTACGTTAAAAAGAGTTTGTTTGGACTCATATTAGCGTTATGAAATTAAACGAAATTTCGTTTTAATAGAAATCGTTGAATAGAATTGCACTATTGGAATACTCTTGTATATTCTAATAAATTTTATTGAAACTAAATCAAACGACAAACGTAATTCTCTAGTTGTGCAGCTTTTGTTCAGAAAAAATGTAAAGCTTTAAATCTTTCATATTTATGAATTAGAAATGAGATAACGAAAAAAACAATGCAGCATTTAAAACGAAATTTACAACCAGTGCAAAAACGTCCATTTAAATTGTCATTAGTTGAAAGCGTTATTACCTATACAAATTTGATATTCATTGAGCTTAAAGGTGTCATTAAACCTTAATGGACGTTTGAGCAACTTTGAAATGGAGCGTATTCCCTAAATTTCTAAGGACCAGCGTCTGCTAGATATTGTTACAACTGTTTTAAAATTTTATATCCTTCATTTGTTTTTGTGCCAAAACCGCTGCGGTAGACGCTACGACTAATAATTTCTTGTGCATCTTCGACAAACTTACACCGACAATCTCGAATACGTAAATGTATTCTTATCTCAACGCTATAAGCTCGAGTATTGTGCGGTGATCACTTTGTTGTCCACACTATAAAGATTGTTCTTCACGTGTGCATTGTTACAAGAGATAAATAAAATGGTTTTAAGGCAAGGCAACCGAGCTCATAATATTAAATGGTGCAGATATGTGGATGTATTCGCATTTTTATTGCTTGGATATGATTTTGGACGTCGATGTTGTCCATTTATTATTTTCTATGGGTATATAAATTGTGTCTGTATTTAAAGATCTGTTACAGTTTTTAGAAAGCGTTGATTATCATTAAAATAACTATAAAATCTCAATAACTAAATTATTGTAATGTATATCGTCGAAATTTTAATTTAAGTTGTCCATAGAAATATTTAGAGAGAAAGAGCCTAATGTATTATTTTATCAGTCTATCGGATGCGTATGTAGAGTACTAATGACTTACTCGAGCTTATTTCAATGGTAACTAATCAATGAAATTGTACCACAGTAAGCGCCTGCATCTCACATGAGGACCACATGATCAATGTAAATAAACCAATAATCTACTACACTTTTACATTTCACATATTTATTTATTTATGACACATCAACAGCATACAGATACAACATTTACTTAAAATGAATCAGTCAGTAGCGTACCTGACGTGTACACCTTTAACATGTGAACAACATTTACAATTATATCGCACTATTATCAACTAAGGTTACTATTATACTAGAAGCTAACAATGATTTATCAAAGCACTAAAATTTATTTAAAAAATATTGTTCATTAAAAAAAACCGTTGCCAACGTATGAGCAAAAATTCAGAGAGGATGAATTATTCAGCAAATTATTCTATTACTCTAAGCTTAAAATGGGACAATGAGTTTAAAGATAACTTACTAAAAGAAGAGATATTGAGTTTCATTTTAGTCTCCCCTGGTTGAGTATTGTCATCTTAACTTATAATAGATGTGAGATTGTGTACTTGGTAACTAAAAAAAAATCTACAGTTTAGTTTGAAGGAGTGTTGCTTAGAGAAGTCAGAAATCAACATTAGAAGAATTAGTTTGCAGAATACAGATCTAGACCATCGATACACCAGTTTTCGAAGCGTAAATTGCTTCAAAACAATATTCAGTGGCTATCCAATCCCAAGATTTGTTTTTGCAAAAGTTGCTTAACATTCATGATCTTAGACCGAATGTATTAATTATCCTGTAATTTCAAACCACAAATGTTTTTTTAATGTCACCGAAACTGTTTATTCTGCTATTATTCCCACTTTACCGAAGTAACACATTTGCCGAGCACCACATGGAATTTGTTTGTCCATGGTTTTTTGGCATTTTTTTCAGACCACACCGCATGATGTTAAACATGTGTCAAAACTATAACAGCTTAGAGATTTACGACCCTCCTTTTAATACCGTAAGGGTGGCAAACAAAAACGTGCAACTATACTGAGATCCGATAAGTTCGTCCTTTAGTCTCGGAACATTTGATCTAGTTAAGTACTCTGCGATATCCAGGATTTGAGCAAACATTAATGTTCATATTACAAACTTTTGTAGCGAAACTTGAATAAGATACGGAGAGAAGTTGTATCTATGACACAAAAACCACAGGTCCTCCTAATAAAAGTTGTTAGCAAGTTCTTGTTTGTCATTTCTCGGCAATCAGAGACCCCGTATAATGGAGTTTTATGGAGTACCACAACATCCATTTTCTACACCGCTCGGAAATCGAACCCGGGCCTCTGAGATAACGAAGGTATCGCTATCACAGAGGCAGAAACCATCGTGTGAACCACACGGATATGGAGGTCGTCATAAACAATTATGTTAGTATTAACAACAATGAGTTTAATAAATTAAAGGGGACCTATTAAGCACCTTGGGGAACAGTCATCCTATCCATACTAATATTATAATTGCCAAAGTAACTCTGTTTCTGTGTGTATCTGTTACGTTACCACATTTAAACTATTGTATCAATTTTAATGAAATTTAGTACTCATATAAATTGGAGCTTGGGAAAATAGAATAGTTTTGAGGGCAATTATAATTCAATTCCACGCGGACGAAGCAACCGGAAAGTTAGTTAATCATAAAACCTTGCGTTCATAGACCTAAATTTGCGTTACATAGCTTAAATTATGGAACAAACAAAAAGAAGTTGGAATTCCAATTTTAGGTTAGACCAAATGTCGCCACTTTATTCGTCATTTTATTATTTAACAATGTCCTTACAAACGTCAACTCTTATACAATGGCTTAGAATACAAATTCCTGTGGCAACTTACATGCATCCATAAAAAGTATTTTATTCTTTACAAACGTTACTAGAAGTGATAGTACATAACTTATGCTCAACGGTTGTCGTAATTCGTGGTTCTTCCTATGACACAAAATTCTTCACAACATATCATAAAACGGATAATACTTTGAGTTGTATTTAATAAAAAAACTAGCTTTCCTCTAGCGGATTTGCTCACGTGCTCTTGTATTATAGTATATATAAAACTTCCTTTCTTTCTTTAATCACTTTGTATATTTATGAAAGCTGCATTAAAATTCGTTATGAAGTTTAAAATATCTATGCGTACAAACAGCAGGAAGATACTTTTAATATTTGATGTTAAATTTATTAAGGATCTATATAAATAAGTAGCCCATAAAGTTTGAATATTATTCAGGTTTTATTCCTACCGTAATATACATAATTGTGTGCTAAAATATAAATAAACAAATTATCAATTTACCTTAGTTTTTGTCACATTATTTTCATAAATTTTGCATCAAAATGTAAATTTATGTTTACGTAAGACATGAAGTTTTAATATACTTAACTCCGACATGTTTAACAATTAATTACGCTACACGTACATTGCAGCAGTGCTAAGTTTAATAATGTATATTAAACGTGTGAATCTAGAAATCCTAACCAACCACTAATAGCCACTGAATACGCTAAGACTGAGTAAGTAATGCTGAGAAACTTTACTGTGCTCACTGTTCTACTTGTGAGGCGGAGCTTCAGCAAGAGCGTTTATAGATTTATTTATAAATGCACGCAACATTAAAGGATTGAAGAAATTTCTCGCAAGGTCTTCCTATAAAAGGTTACGATCTCAAGTTCTTTACAAGCACGTCAAGCTATTATTCCCAGTTTCTCAATCATTACCATTTAGTGACACTTAATAGTGTAATAGATTATCATTTGTAAAACCTTTCTCTATCGTGAAAGGCCTGTAGTCCATCTTTTCACATAGACACATACAGAAAAAATCAGAGCACTTTTAATAAAATATCTATGACTATGATTGCCACTTACGGAAATAATTGTCAAAAGTGTTCTCTTTTATAACCTAATAAAATCGGAGATAAAGAAGGAAGATGGTGTTTAAAAGGTATTTTGTAAAATTATAAAAACACTGCTATATCCACAGGTTAAAATTACCGATATACCAACAATTTGTCTATTAATATACTCGTAATATATTGTTGATGAAAATGCTTATAAATTTGTACCTGGAACCTTTCGCAATCCGACCAACTGCTCTTACCACTGAGCTACCCAGGACTTTACAGGACTGATGAATCTTTCAAGCACTTGTTACTTTTCGCTAATACAGAGTGTATTTTCATCAATATAGAGGTATAAATTGTATATGAAACCAGTTTTCTTCCAGCGTTGTTCTTTAATAAACAACCTTTCCTTTGAATCACTCTGTATATTACTAAAAACCGCATCAAAACCTGTTGTATAGTTTATAAGATCTCGGCGTACAGACAGCATTAAGCGACTTTTTATACACAACATGTATAGATGATGTGTGATTTTCTTTAGCTCAACATACTCTTAAACTATTTCAATAACAAAATGTCAGATAATTCCTTTCATCCTCTTCCTAATAAGTCTCTCAACGACCTTGTTACATCTAGAGGCCCCTGTGTGTTAGCTGAAGATCTGCATAACTACACTCGACTCCGTCGTATCTCTGTATGTGCAAGCATGTTTATTTAGTACCTTATGTTAATTATAAGTCATTCTCAAATTTGAATAGTGAATGGAGACGTTGTTGGTAAAGTAAAGCAACCTACGTTCCACCGCTGGAAGTTGAAAATTAGCTCTTATCTTAATTTCCATCACGGGTGACTTTTAAATGTTTTTTCTGTAGTTAATACTTATTTTTTATACTAATCGTTAGGAAAATCAAAATGAATTACGTATGAAATTTAATATTGCCCCCTATTTATTTTTATTATACCAACTATACAAAGAATAGCTATCCAATAATCGTCTCCGAATAAATTAAGTGATGATTTTGAATTTTGAATCAATTACAGTTACCTTAATACAATCTTAAGAAGGGAAACGTTTCCCTAGAATTATTGTGCACAAATCAAGAATTTAATAGATATATTAATAGATTTAATAAACCTTAATGGACGGTCATGCAACTGGCCGCCAAACTTACTTAAGTCATTAGTTCTTATTATTATTTATATATTTTGTTTAAAAAAATACAATAATGAGGTGTAAGGTTGCATTAAAATCAGATGAGTGATTTTTGTTAAAAATAAAACTTCTTAATCCTCTACTTCTCTAATCTCTAGCCCTCTAAAACATTTCTGCTATCCTATTAATCGCCAAAACATGACTTATGTGATACACTAACATTGTTTCCCGGTCAAGCCTCATATTATACAAGGGAAGAATATTTGATCAATCGTGTGTCAGCATAACTTATGGGCCGATACAACCGCTACAAATGGGGCTAGCAAGCCAATGCATACAGATACAGAGTATATAACTACGAGACAGTAACCTCACTAGAAGTGGCATGAAGATAAAATATGTAAACGCACTCTTGGTGTAGTTTATCAGCATCAGCTTTTAAATTTAAATCTAGCTTTGATTGAGTTCATCATCAGCCAGATGTTAAATAATCAACAATAAAATACTTATCTGCTAGTATTAGCTAGTTATCTTAATATTTAATATTTCATTAAAAAATTGGTTCATTCAAGACTCTGTGATTGGAATGTCGCAGCCCTCACAGTGGATTAACACTTAAGCTGTGTTTACTTTCTAAGTTCAGTACTTTTTGGTTAAAAATGAATAGAAAACAAAATCAGATTACAAGAGTAATGGGTATAAACATCTAGAACTGTCGTGGCTAATGGCTTACATACAATAAATGAAGGAATGTGTTGTGTTTTCTAAAGGAGCATAGTACACATGGAAAATAGATCACTTTCTTCTAGTTAAAACAAAAAATCATATTATATAAATACTTAATGTGATTTAAAAGACGTAAAAAGAAATTATGGACACACAAGACAAACATTTCAAAAAAGAAACGTTCGCTTTTATATAGATTAACCTATTAAAAATATAAAAGTGAAATTTCGTTATAAAAGTGAAATCGGTATTAGTTTAACCATAATGAAACATATTTAAAACAGTTCGCGGTAAAGTAATATATGTGCTTATGCGTTAGTTAGTACACGTTCAAGTTTCAATTCTCATAATATAATTTGGTTATCTTTACTAATATCATAAAGTAAAAATATTTCAGACTTTGTTTGTTGGTAGGGATTAATCTTCAGAAATACTGTTCCTATCTTGAAAATTCTTTCACTTCCAAATTACATCTCATGCGGGTGATATGAGTATTAATTTACTTAGCTGAAAACTGAAAGCGCAGGAAAACCGCTAGTATTATTATAAAATGGAAACAATAAACAATCGATTCCAGGGATCTCTAAATCCTCGCATGGAACCGTTCCAGAGATGTAACGTCACGGACAATTGTAGTCAATCTTCGTGCCTTCCTCATACATCTGCGTAAAAAAAACACTAGGTGACATAAGAATAACATCAATGCTCTAGGACTATCAATATCAAGGACAAGGTTTTCATTAGTATAATTAATATTATTTCATTAGATACATAATAATATAAACAAGGGCTATGTTTCTTTTTGTTTTTTTTTTGTTGTCAAAGTTACTTACCGTTCCTAGCAAATTTTTTTTAGGATTCCGTACTCAAAAGTTAAAACGGGAAACCTATAACTAAATCTTCGCTGGGTGTCTGTCTATCACCAGGCTGTATCCCATGAACCTTGAAGGTTAGACAGTTAAAATTTACACAGATGATATATTTCTGTTACCGGTTCAATAACAAATACTAGAAACCGGAATATTTAAGCGGCTACAACAACCATACAATAAAAGTAGTTTTTACGCTTGTTGCAAGTAATTGAGAATTTCAACAGGTAGATATTTAAAATATTTACAGAATAAGTATTTATAAAGTAATTTTAAAAATAAATATTTTAATTAGAATTAAACAAATATTCAAGAGGGCTCTCATAAAACAAACGTGATTTTATTCGCTCGTTTCCGGTACGGAACCCTTCGTGCGCGAGTCCGACTCGCACTTATCTGTTTTTCACAATATGACTTACATTCCTCACATTTCAAGATGAGTTGCTAAAGCCCTCGTAATATGGACAATCTGAGATAGTGATGGTACAACGACACCCAGACCAGAGACTATTATAAAAAAAAAACAATTTTCTACATCTAGACCGGCCATAGAACCCGGAACCTCAGAGATGGCGACAACTTCAAACCGGCATATGAACATCTAGTCTACTGAAGTTGTCATCATAAGTTTCCGTTATTATAACTATATTTTGTAAGTTTTTTTTTTCACTAACTAGTTGACCCGGTGAACCTCCTACCGCCTCATAATTAACTAATATGTTCAAGGTCATTAAACTTACAATATCTGAACGCACCCTGTCGGACAGGTATGAAAAGTTTATAATTGCATTTATAGTTTTATGGCAATTTTCTCATATATCAAAATTTGCTAAACCATGAAATCTATTACTGACTAGGTACCAATTATAATATGTATACATAATGTATAATTAATGATCAATAATGTACATTATTTATATCTACTAAATAACACTCATTTTTATATTTGATAGCTTCCGTTGCCGAGCTCGGGTATTCCTATGTTTCTTATTTGAGAGATTTTTTAAAATACCATTTCAATATTCCCGTTAAGAGCATTACCTTTGGCATTGAAACACGAAAGTATTATAATTCTTGAATAATATTATTTGCTCTTCGGCACTTCTTATATAAGTAACCTCTTTGGTGTCTTTAAGTCGCCAGCTCAATATCTAAACTGGCAACTCTTTAGCACTTTCAAATCTCTTTGAATTACTCTCTACTGCTCAATATTAAGTACCAAGCTGTCGTGTAGAATATCTATACTAAATAAAAACGTAACCGATCGATGTCTGTACATTGAAGATATACGAAAAAACTGTTATGAGAGGCATTTACAAACGGAACAGAACAAAAAACAACGATTTTTAATTTCTTGTCTGTTTGTCTGTGCGTTTATGAACGCTGATCTCAGAAACGGCTGAACCGATTTTAGTGCAGTTTCCACTATTGTATTGTAGTAACCTTCCGTTAATATTTAGTGTAAATTTTATTTCAATCGGTTCATAAATAAAAAAGTTATATCAGTTTGAAGTACTGTGTACGCAAAAATTTGCTATGAAATCAATTGCTTCATTAAATTTTTCCAATTTTGTAGTTAACTAAAGTAATACATTCGAGAACCACCGTTACCGAGTCTGAGTCCCTGGCTTCGATTTTAGATCGAGTTGATGTAGAAAATGAACTTTTATTTATTGTTTAAGCTCTGGGTTTTGTGTTGCCTTATCATAATACAAATGGTATAGTAAGCTACTAAACTAAGCAATATATGTGGTGATTTCTTATAGTATCATCGTCTTAAATCAGCATTAAAAAAATACTCCATTAGTAGTACAGCATAATTATATAATGTATAAAATTATTATTGAATATCATAACTGCATGTCCTATATGTATGTGTATTGAATTACTTATTACAACAAACCGAGTAATACTAATAACTTAATAAAATAATAAATAGACTCTATAAGATAAGATTTTGATACCATAAACACAATAATTGAACATTCATTTCATATTAAATGAATTTCTATATTTATCATGTATGTGAAAATCTGAGGCATTTAATATTTCGATATTATTTGCTTGTCTAGTGAGTCCACAATAATGCAAGATGAAAATGTCCACATATAATGCTGGAGGCCACGGCATTGGGAATTTTGGAAGGAATTCTCGTTTGGGATTCTGCAGTATGTATTCTCTCATAATATTATTATTATACCTAAGTTGTTCTTTGTAAAAATAAGTATTCTAAAGCTAAAAATGTCAAGAAATATATTTTTATTTCTTCTATTATTTATTAATTTGTATAATTACAGATCAAAATGATAGATGTCTATCATTTTATCAGTCCGTTTTAGTTTCGTTTCGATTATTATGGGCCACGAAAATTCTCGTCTGATATTATTTTAATAAAATCGAAATAAAAACGATTATAATTGAGACTAATTATAGATATTATATTCTCTTTACAAATTTAATTACACATTAGCGTACTTTGCTCTACTTTTTCTCGTATAAGCGCTTTACCAGATTGCGAGAAGCATTGCTCGCATGAGACTAATAGATAATCCTACTGTCTTGAGGATCAGACGAGCCGTCGACACTCCTATCAAAACATTGCCCTTGACCAATACGATCGATTGTTATTGAAGCGTTGTATTGTAGATGGGGGGTGAGAAGCACCCCCCAGGGTTCAGGTAAAAATAGCAAAAAAAACAAAATAATGTTTCAATAACCTTTATTTTATTTCACAACGGCGTTGGTATATATTCACTCGCTAAGGTTCTTTTATCTTGAATTATGAGGGGAGGACTTAGCTTTAAAGTAGATTTAGGAGATATAGCTTCGAGTTCGCGGTGTCAGGGTGTCACGGGCCGGGCAGCTGGCACAGGCGAGGGCAGACCCGACGTCAGCTCCGGTCTGCAGCACTGGTGAACCACGAGGACTCGACGTAGGATACAGAGCAGCGTAGAAGAAGGCGGGCTCCGGTGGAGGAACCCTGTTAACATAAATACAGCACTTGAATAGAAGTTCAATAAGTCCGGCTACCTATGACCTGGAACAATTAAGATATCTGCAGTTGCTATAGCTTCTATATAATCTAACCGATAAAAAAAAATTGCATGTTTCAAATGATTGTAAAAATCATTTAGAATTAAGTTGAAATAAAAGATGCTATGATAATAATCTGTAAGTTAAAAAAAATACAAATAATATAGTATTAAAATACACGGGAATCGAACCCGTAGTTCAAGTTAAATTAAAGCACTAAGTGTTCCATTTAAAATCGTCTAAATTTCAAGGTTATCAAAAATTATTTATAGCATAACACGGGAATCGAACCCGAGATGGAAATAAAGTCACGAATTGAAATTAAAATAACTAGCATTCGGACAATGTATCGATTATATTTAATTTTTAGCAGATAAAATTAAATATGAAATCTGTAAGGTAAAAAAATAATAAAATGTTAATTATGCGTAGTCTCAGAATTCTGTTTTCTTTCATTATAATTATTTATATTGAATTTTATGAATTTTATTACCTTAAGTATAGCAAAAATTCCCTTAAACATCTACTTCACTTTTATTGCAATAGAATAAAATATTTTCGCACATTTGGTTAAAAACCAGATCTTCATCTCGGAATTAAATGTTCAATGAAAACGTTAAATATTATAAAGCAAAGAAATAGTTTGAGAATTCAAAGTTACTTATTGGTGAAAAATGATTTTAAAAATAAAATACTTCAAGGCAAGTAAAAAAAAAACAAAATACTTTAACTTGTAAGCGAGCAGTAAATTTCGGAGTCATTTAGCACAAACTTACAAATATTTCAAATATTTTAAAAGTAAAAAGGAATAAACACATCAGCTAAACATGCAAAAGAGAGACAGTTTATTTATAAACTGTTAAATTATCGAGAGCTAGTTTTTATGACATTTATGAATACCATTTACTAGGTTTGGTGGGAAAGAAAAGTTTTTTTTATTCGTAATGGGCTCACTCCTTCCCTTAATCCAGCCCATGGACATGAATGAAGTCTACAGAGGCGACTTCTTCATATTGCCTTATAATAAGTCTGGGTTATAAGCACCTCACGGCAGTATAGACACCGGCAGGAGGTTCTATTCCTTGGCCGTGCGCAGTAAAAACGATGACGAATAGCGTTCTGTGCGGTTTCTAGGAATATCTACCAAATGAGGGTGGTATCCCTCCGTGCGTCTAGATTGCCGATGGTAAAATGGTGAAGGCGGGCTTGTGCGACACCAGAACACATTCCCCGCGATACATATAATAGGGATGATGACTGTGTAAAAAAAATGCAATTCTATTTGGTCCGTCAGTCAGATAATAGAAAAATATTAGATACGTATTTTTTTTTTCTTCAATTTAACAAGAAATAGTATAGATAACAGGCATTAAAGTTGAGGAGTGGGGGCTCTCTACGTTACAGTTGAGTTGAAAACGTACTCTAACGTGACGTCATGCGAAATTTCAACTCAATGTAACGCCGTAATTTTATGATTACGAAAAAAATGAAAAAATACGTGTTTATTATTTTTTAATACTCTACCTGACGGACAAACAAACAAAAATTAGTCATCATCCCTATTAGTATGGAAATGCAATAAGTGAAATTTGCGATACGCAGTCTCAGACAACTTCGGTATTCCAGTCTAGTGACTATTGGTTTGAAATATAAAGTTATTTTTTTATTTTAGTACTAAGTTATATTTTTTGCTTTCCTACTATGATGAAGGTAATATTAAATTTATCTCTTGATTCAAAATTCCCATGATCTCTATGTATCCTTTAGGACGTATTTCTTCAAAGAATAATTTATTCATAAACTGATTTTCCTTGCACTCCGATGTGGGTTATTTCATATGCATTGGCAATGTCAATTTGAGTTGGTTATACGACGCACGATATATTTCTTGCCGGATCTTGATATTGCCAACACGCTAGATTCAGCGAATAAAACCTTCTGTCTTTATAATAAAGATCCTTTACTTTGTCTTCTTTAGTGTGTGTTTTTATTGTATCGTCGATTTTGTGTTTTATCGAGTATGAAATGTATAATTTTAGAATCGAATGTATCAAGGAAGGAATTTTGATAGCAGTTTTATTGACTAGCTGTCCGATGGACGTTTCCCTTTCATTATATAAATAAAACCACATGAAAATGCGTTTATTTTTGCTAAATAGAGACAAGCTTATATAAAATGAGGTTTGAAAGTTGCATCTAACTTACGTACTATGAAGTATGAGTTAGATGCAACGAATCATTCGTCGTGTGCGCAAGCTGAATATCATTTACACTCATTTTATTAGAGGATAGATTTGTTTGTTTATATTGAATCCGAAATTGTTGAACAAAATTTCAAAATTTTAAAGAACATTTTTAATACAGTCATGATTGAACATATATTTTTTAAGTTGCATGTATCGCAGTACCATCATAAACTAAAATGGCTGCCTATACGACGTCGCAGTTACATATCCTTTCCCTTCTCTACTCGGTGCTGTTCAATCCGTCCACACCTATATATCTCAAAGAACGTTTTAAATTTATTTTTGTTACGCATGAGCTATCCCTGTATTTTTCTGACAATCTCCGCCTTTATATTCCATTAAACTTTTCAAAATTTTATAGCCAATCTTTTGTCTTACAAGCTATACGGTTATGGAATTCTTTGCCTGAAAACATTAGACGAGCTCAAACGTTAGTCTTTCAAGACCCTAGTTGTTAAGCACTTCTAGTCTGATGTATCGAATCATTGATAATTACTGATATTAGTGGTCCTTGCGTTTTATTAATTTTTGTTATTTTCATATATCTTCATTTATGTGTTATATATTTGTTATTATAATTATGTACGATATAACCATATAATTGTTAAAGTTAAGTGCGCATCTACTCAAATAATTAATTTTAATTTTACAATGCGCACACCTTATCCTAACTTATTTATTACTGATCATATGATTTCTTCTCACTATTTAGGTTGCCTGAAAGAAATCGCTGTTAGGAGATAAGGACGCCTATTGTACAGTTAGGATTTTCATGTTTGTATTGTCCTACATATATCTAAAGTGTGTTGTACAATGGAGTGTAAATAAATAATTAATAAATGTTAGTTTAAAAAATATACCTAAATCTATCCAATATATACATTAGAATTATAGTTTTTCGCTTTGTTGAGTTCCCTATATTTCGGCGCTGATGAATGCGTCATGATCACGGGGCAACAGAAGTCATTCGCATTCATTAATTATTATTTTATTGTCATATTAATTTAATTTTATAAAATCTTAAACGATCGTATGATATTATTTAACTTTCAATATAACAATAACGGCCTTAAAAAGCATACTTTACTATCGAAGCACGTTCGCTTATACGAAAACCTTTGCAATTTCTATTTCTCTAACAAAAGTCGACTGCAACTTATCTGTTCAGCTGACATTGTCACCTGGGAAAATACGATGCAATAGATGTTGTTAAAAATAATAAAACCCTATGCATGTATATAGGTTCATCTCGCTTTTATTTATGCTATTGTGTTAAAGAGCTCATGATAAAATAGTAGCATTCTCAAGGGATAAGTGTCTAAGTAACTAGGCCTCAACTTCTAAAACAATTACTCCATGGCCTTAGACACTTGCCAGCGAAGTTAACATTAAAATTTAAGTAGGAAAATGTAAAAAAAAATATTTATTAATAAAGCAAAAAGTTAACTATGAAATTTGATGTACCAATAAATATTTCCAAATCTTGATATGTAACTCAATTATCGGAAAATAGGAAACCTTTACATACTTTGCATAATTAGCTCTTAGAAAAACCAAGTTTCCCGAGCGTCGTAATTTTCACAGCCATCGCAACAGCTTACAGTTAATGAATAGGCTTTCAGATTTTGTGACGTAAAAGAAAATAACTGATGAATTCAGTTTATATATGTTTTAATTGTAAATAATTATGCCAGAAAAGTACAGTACCTATATCCTTTATAAATTTTATATTTCTAAGTTTCGAAGAGTTTGGGAAACAATTAAATCAAACAAAATAGTTTTAGTGCAAATTTTAAATAACTTACATCAAACGTATAACAGAAGCATGCTATATTATGATACGGAATGTCGGTCAAGAAACTGTATAAAGTCGACTATTATAAAATAGAATACCTTGCCGCTGTTGTGTGCTGAAATCCTTTAAGAAACTATACAATGGATTTGTATGCGGTTGTCACGAATATACAGAGTGATTTAAGAGGAAGTTATATATGTATATATATATATATATATATATATAATACAGAAGCACGCTGGCAAAGCTAGTATCATATAAATTGACAGATCTGACGTCAAGTGACCAACGAGCCAAGACAATATTCCACCAGATATGCACCGCCCCTTAGTCGAAGAAGATTCAAGTTGAGATTTACAAAGTCTAATTGAGAATTCGAAATATGTGGTGACCTACTAGAGGTTTGGGATATTGCAAATTCATCTTTTAGATACGGTCATAGCCTTTCGAAGATATTTGGCCGGTCACAACTATTTCTGGTATTCGTTAAAGTATTTCAGTAAGGGACCATTTCATTGTTAAGTCTTTTTCACACTTATATTTCTGTGGTAGAGATTCCGGCTTAATAACATTATATCCATAATATCCATTTGGATCAGTGTAGAATTTAAAATTTTTAATGCTGTCTCGTCTGAGTGTTTGGGGTATCTTCGTTATTCAGTTTTCCATGATAAAAGTCCTAAAAGCTACTTCTTTTAGGTACTGAGAAATCTATATCATCACATTATTTATGACTGTTTTAGCTTCTAACTAAATAAAAATGCGTCAGGTTATCAATAATGAACCAACATTACTATCGTTGCTAGAAGAATTACTTGACTGAAGTGCCAGTGGGAGGTTCACATAGCGAAACAAACTAATGACAGTTGAGGCGAATAGTCTCTGCAATTGCGACAATGCCCTTAAGCGGGATGATGAACGACCTGACATTGGTCACAGAAATCGGCAGACGGAAAGCCATTAGATGCGGAAGTCTGTGGATGCGAAAGCCGCAGCATGCAGGCAGCGTAGGACCGATCTGATGCTTCAAAGTGAGATCCGATGCTTCAGTACCCAATTTTGAAGATAAACTTAATTTTCAAATATTGTCATCTATCTCATGCATGCGTCTAGTGACAATGAACGAGAAAATTATTTTTTTACCTGAAAGTCTAATTTACTTCAATTACAATTCAACTTCATTGTGGTTTTGTTACTGAGCTACTTTTCTGTGATTAAAGACTAATGGAGCATTTTAAACTTTCCTCAAATTATCTTTTTGTCACTTGCACCGAATTATATGGTTATGGATAATGTTTTTCTTACTTATTTGAACACAAATGTATTTGCTGTTTACAAATCTCGCAACTTAATATTAAGTCTTGATTGGCTTCTTGAGCCAATAAATGCAAATAGCCCATAATTTTATACGTTAGCAACCACAGAATAACTACAGTAAAAGTAGGTAAAAGCTTGTCTTCAAAAAGATTTTAATTAAAACCCAAAAATAATTGGGATGCGTTGTTTATATGACAATATAAGCGAGATACTGCATCCAGGGCAACATGCCACGAGAATCCTTTCGAGCGGCAAACTCGTCGTGTTTGTGAACTACAATAAACACGATAATGTAAAATTAACTGCTTTTGTTGTTGCAACACCGCCAATTTACTACCGCTTTTTGGCGCTGCAGTAAACTAAAGACCATTTTATACCATTGCCGCGTTATCTTTTTGAGCAGACAAAATTGAAACGTTAGTTAACTAGTTTTAGAAACCAATATATTGACGGTTTTATTATAAAGATGCATTTTCCGTTGGTTCGTTATCAGAGGGCGTTTCAAGAAGCTGTCAAAAGCCGACGAGTGTAATTAAAGAGTTGTCAAGTTTGAGGAACTGAAAAATGTGTTTAATACGAAATTTCGGGAACAAAATTTCCGTTGGTATTATCGTACCGTCAGAATATAATTTACTCGAGAAGAGGCTAATTAAATAAAATCCCACTTTTAATGCGAATATTTCGCCTCATAAAGGTTCTTTTTTTTAAATATCGATACATAACTCAAAATTATGAATATCTTAATGCTCATATTGCTAATGCTGTCACAAGGTGAGTTACACCTGATTTATTGTGTACGTAAAAGTAACAAGATTCGAAATGTGTCACTATCCATCACAACACACGTGTCAATGTCGTTTGCACAATGGCTTTCATCTATCACAGACGCCTTTAAATGAGACTGAACACAAAGCGACATATCGTAAGATAAATCTGAATGCAGATTAACGACCGTGCGATAAAAAAAAACACATCAGAAGTTAATTAAGTGTGCGTAAGTATAATATTACATTGTAATTTTTGTGTTATATTTTTTACAACAAAATACTGTTATTACAAGGAAAAGAGAATGATGTTGTTATGATAAGAAAAGGAAACATTCATAAAACAACACTTTTTATTATTATAACGTCAATTTTCCGGCAATTCCATTTGTTTTCCCTTCGCAGGAACTTTCGTAATTGAACGTTTATTAAATAAATTGTTCGATTAGTCCAGTAGTGTATGAGTTTGGAATTTACCAAAAATTAAGCGATATTTTTTTATTATAGTATTTATCTTATAGATACGGAACTCGACCCCGTAACTTCTTTATATTGTTTATGTAAACTTCTTTATATTTATTACTTCTAATTTGGTTAGAGCAGAGCAAAATATCGGTCATATAGGATTGTAGAATGAAAAGTATTAATCAGAACACGCAAAATTGGTAAAATATCATAAGCATTACATTATTTTTAGGATATACCTAAATATCCTACTAATCTGTAGCTAACAGGCCTACTTATGATTATCTTTATATTAGTATCAAGCTTAAATTAATTTTTTAATTTTAATACATAAAATCTAGCTTATAGAGTGATTTTCGCCTAGAGACTCGTAACAAAATAAAGCTCTCAATTATAAAAGTATTATGAAATGAAGTATAAGTTGTTTGTGATAGGTAATTAAATTTGCTCATATTTGACTTTTGTGCTATCTGACCGTCTATATTTTCGAGTGAATATAACACAGAACTATGTATTACTTTACCTGTACCATAATTTTCTTAAGAGAATCTGGTCACGTGGCATGCCCTTCCCACGAGCCTCTGAAAAGGTTCTCAGGCAGTGGTCAAAAAAGTTTTTATATCTATTAAAATAAGTTACATTTTTTTTTGTTTCCAATACAGTGAAACATTAGGCTTTCACTTAAATTAAGGAAAGAATGAATAAGTTCCTTCTAGGCAAGCTCGTCCCACCGTAGACCTCATTCATGTCCTAGAGCTGGATTGAGGTCAAAAGTCCATATTGTTCAATACGCTATGTTATTTTTTCCGATTTTAATTAGTACCTAAGTGATTTGTTTTTCGTTGATAAATTGTCCAGTGGTCAAAATTTTGAAAGAGCGATTTTAATTTTTACCATTATTTTTTTTTTATATTTAGGAAGAAAAAAATATGTCCAATGCATGTCTGTAATGTTTTTTTTTATTTTTTTATATTAAGCATATTTAAGCATTACTATAAAAAATATTAGCGCGTAGTGAGCATTATTATCTTTAAAAAACTCAAAAAACCCTCTTCCGTCCTCGTAAATATTGTAAAAAGAGTTCCAAATGGTTTCAAACTTCATATTTCTATATACAAAAAAGAAAAGGATAATATCTTTTTCATCGCATAGGTAATCAATGTTTTCGTTTAATTATTTGGGCAGTTGCTATTCTAGATATTGCGAAGATGCCATTAAATACATCAGCTTTATATCTGAATGATGGCAGTGACTTGTCCAACAACGGCCTGATTACAGGTCTCTAAAGTAGGGTTGTCAAAATAATAAATAAAAGTATGCTATGATATTCTATGCAAAAATGACTTGACTATTTACCATTTGAAATAAAAATGGATATAGTTTCGTAACTTTTCTTTTATTTCTTTTTCTCTCTGAAGTGTGAAGACAGATTCGTTGTATGACACATGAAGAAATAGAACAAACAGGACACTACCATTTGTACCATAAGTAAAGAGTTCCGGATTTCACCTCACACACGAGTACGGGTGTCATTCTGAAATATATTTTTTACACTGACCATAAGTACTAATCATAATATCACATTAACATTCTAAGCAAATAGAGAATTTTTGAAATACGATTCGAAATTAATTATATCTTAAAATTAAAACTAGACAAAAACCAGAATTTGTAGTTGTGATGTTCGACGTTTAAACGTTTCTTTTGAGTTTTTATAAAAAATAAATAAGTACAAAAACTAAAACCCAAAAAATTGTCTTGCCCATCTCTATTATAATATAGCTATCGCTTTAATACATTTTGTGTATTAAACTTTTTAGAGCGTGATTTAGCTGTAGTCGGGCTTAACTTTTTGAACTTATTTTCTTATTAATTTTTGATTAATTTTCGGGTATATTTAACCAAAATCGCCAGCAAAAGCTATCAACATATATTACTGGCACCTATACCAGCATTCTTGGAGTGGGGATAGAATAAATAAAAATCGATTCTAGAAACTTATGAGATGTATAGGACCCTAGGCGTGGGTTATAAAAATGGTTTGTATGATTTAGGATTATTAGTAAAAATAAAACTTAATACGTAATATTGATCTAAGACAATTATTATCAAAATGTGCCTTGCAAACACCTTATAATTTGGATGAAGAATGCAGCAGCAGCAGTGGCACAAGCACACTGTGTACAGTTTAAATACTTTAATTATATAAAAGCGATCGCAAAGAATAAAAAAGTATTGAAAAACTCAACTTCCGGCGTGGTGTTTTTACACATTATGTATATTTGAAATTAAGTGTTTATGAAGCTCTTTTATTTAATACCCTGCACTGAATGACTGAATAATATATATTTTTTAGTTTTTTACTTTATGCTCTCTAGAGGACGCTGTTGTCAATTTAATTTAATGTCACATAGCCTATAGCACTCCGACAACTAAGACGCTTCTAATGATACCTAATTTATCCAGTGATACCGCATACATACATACCGGCCAAAATCATAACCCTCCTTTCTCCTTTGCCGACGTAGTCGAGTAAAAAGGTGACCCATTTGCGTTCCCATGTCATATTTCCGGAGCACTTTTCCACTGTTTATGACCCATACCACTTTCTACCACATAGAACTTTATATTGTTTACTAATATTACACTTTTTCTGAAAAAACATCACTTTTATGAACTAAAACCGTAAAAGTGAGTAAAATAGATGACTCCAAACGTCCAATCTAATTGCGAAAGCGAATCAGTAGGTTCGCGAAACAAAGGAGAGATATGTTATTTTTAAATTAAATCTTTCAACTATATATATGCAATTATAAATAACATAATGTCCTTACTATTGACTAAGATCTTTAAGAAAAAACAAAGAAGTACCGCTCACACACTAATAACCTACATAAACAACTACTAAACACCAATAAAGATAAATGTAAGTACTTTAACTCAATATGAAACAGAAACAAAAAACGGCATGTTGCTTTTACAAAGCATATTTTTTTAACCACCTTAACTTAGCAAACAACAGGTTACATGAAGGTAAACGAATTACTAACAAACATAACTCAAAAAAGAATCGTCTAATTTCATTCGACATTCGCGATTTTTTTCTCTTATTTCGACATATAGTCTTAAAACAGTTGACGCCCCTACCCATAGGCGGCACTATGATTGATGAGTGAGCACCGCAGTGACAAACGACAGGAATAGAAGCGGCGAATGATCGAGCGACGCATCTGCGGTTTTCGACGAGGGTCTTTACTTGTGTTGCAGAGCTCCTTTGCGAATACTTTAGGTACGTTAATAAATAACTCTATAAAGACATGATTCCGTCATTATCGTGTTGTAAGGCACATACGAAATTTAAATTTGATAATACAGCATTACTTTTTAAGACATCCATCATCTAGTATGAATCTTATTGCGTAGCGTAATATTTATATATCTCGTACGAATTAACGTGACAAATGAGAAACTTATTATATTTAATCCTTGAAAGAAAATTTGGAATTGTTAATAATTTTGTAAAAATCATATCCGTGTAATCGTCTGTGTGTTGGAAATCGTAAAAGTTTTCGAAAATTGATGTAATGGCGTTTATGGAGAAATAGAATAGCTCTTCAGGTGTCATGTCAATCCGCATGAGTGGTAAATGTCTATTTATCTAATATGAATGAGTATCGCTAGCAAAATATGTAAAATGTATGTATTGAAAATCTTAGTTCTTTATGAAGTTAGTCGGCGCTGTGTATCAATTTTGGAAAATCTTTTTATCTTTTCACTTATCCACCCATATTACAATAAATTCAAACTAACTAGGCTACCATCTTGGGCATCCATCCATCATTTTAGAATAAAAAATAATGCATCTTGGCTAACAATAAAATTAATTAATTTTAATAGACACATCTCATAAACTAATAGAGGGGATTTATCCTACAAACATCGATATCAAAAAAACATGTCATTATCATCTAAATTGAACCTATTGGTAATAATGTAGTTTATTTGTCTGAGATTATTTGCTGTAAAATAATTAGTTGCAAGATTTCACAGATATAGTAACAGGCATGATTTTTAACTGGATTCGTTTGTTCCCATTCTTTTTCGTTTGTTCTCCATTGATCCATTTTTATTCATATAGAATGTAATTAAGACACAAACTTTGGGTACCTACAGTTGAAAACCCAAAAAGGTATTTTCAGACTGATGTAGAATAGTTTATTGGGTAATAGACGAGTGGATTTGATTAAAACTGGTTATCTAACCCTGTTATAACTCAGGAGTTAATCGGAATGGGTTCTGGAGTTTGCTATATTATATAATAAGTTAAATTCAAAAGTTTATTCCGTTATGATCTCACGTTTTTATTTCGGATGTGCGGGATTACAACTATTTTACGTATTTATTTCTTTATGATACATTATTAAATACTATATGCTATATAAATAACTATCATCTATAGCTTTTCTTTTTGGATTTCATAATATAATTAAGTAATTTTTTAATGAGACTTCTCTTTCGACAAGAAAAATTTGGCACTTGCTAAACACCGGTTTATTGCCGGTTATTATTAGTAGTGTTTTAATAGTTTCGAAGGAGTTAGAATAAATATCCAGATGCCTGAATGCATATTTCTAGGATCGGAGGTCAAACTTAAAACATTATAGGCTGACCTTACTTAAAGGATCGAAAGCTCTTCATACTCACATTTGAAGTTAGTTACAGGGATCATAGTGGAATAAACTCTTAAAGCTAGTTTCAAGTGTCCGGTGAACACACGATCGAGCAAGCCAATGTAAATTGGGTTGTTTTATTAGATCAGCAACTTTTAAATAGTTTTGCTGAATAAATATTTACACTTCTAATATTATATATGCGAAAGTTAAACTCAATGTTTGTTATTTAGTGACGTGCTGATTATACTTGGGATAGTTTAAAATATAGTAATTTGATGTTAACTAATTTATATTTAATTTTAAGCAAAGTTTATTCACAATCTGATATTAAATTATATACTAATTAAGAATAGTTTGCTTTATAAACTAATGTATTAATCTATAAGCTTTCAATGTTGACAAATTTATATCGATCATGGCATTAACTTAGTGACTATTTTCATTGAATCCATGCTTTGTGCCAGTTGTGCTACATTGAGGTAAAAGTCCGACTTAGCATATGACGACACGGTAGAATCACATCCTCGAGGCACTGGGATTCATACGGAGGCAATAAGTTATTATTTTTTTCATAAAATAATTAAAATAGAAACTTATAAAATATCCCACTCAGCTACATTAGTTTGAAATATAGTATGTAAAATGAGGTTAATGAATCTTGAGGTAAGAAAGTAATAATAAGACATTTGTAAGTTAACTGTTAAAGGAAGTACTGCAACTGGAAGTAAGGGTTAAGTCGCTTGAAGTTATACTAGCGATAAAAATGAGGAAAGTCGAATATCCGGGTTACAACATGAGAAGCTAAAAGTCCGAGCTCTTACAGTTAATCTTCTAAGGAAAGATCTAGGGCAAGCGATGTGAGGGCAGGAAAACAGTGTCAGTGTCATGCCATAAGAACTTGCACCAAAGGTTCGGAAAGAACGCTCGATCCATGTTTACGGCAGTTGTAGTGAAGGTGAAAATTATCACAATGATTGCCAAACAGAGAGACAAAAAAAATGAGTAGCTCGGTGGCGTAGTGGATAAGCGCCGCGGCCAGCGATCGTAGTCGTCAAGCAACTTTCGCAAGGGTCGGTCACGGGATGGCTGACCAAAAAATTATTATCTCGAGCTACTCTGTGCTTCGGAAGGCACGTTAAGCCATTGGTCCCGGTTGCATTTGCAGTCGTGAACACCCTCCAATCCGCATTGGGCCAGCGTGGAGGGTCATGACCCATCCTCCTTAACCATCCATAAGGAAGGTCTGAACCCCTGCAGTGGGGACGTAAAAGGTCTGGTGATGTATGTATGGCATCCACAGAAGAAATTGAAAGTTCTTACGAAAATAATGATAAATCAAAAGGCATTCGTTTGCGTGTTCAACCCGCTTTCGCTGATTTATAAATTCATAAGCTAATAAAAAAAATGTGATTACACTTTTAACCTTGTAATAAATCAACTCGCTGAATAAAACGAGTAAATAAGTCATTGTATAATTTTGTTAGTTAATTAAATTATAAACTCCGAGCTTTGTGTTGAGAATAAATCTGAACGGTCCTAATTGGGATGAGTCGGGACTTATCCCTTATTATCCCTCTCTTTCCTAAGTTATGCGTCTCCAAATCTTTATTATGCCGTACCAGAACAGAACGTAAAATTATTTTTTGTTTAAGGATAGTCTAGTTGAAATAATGCTTAACTTAACAAGGACACAGGCTTACAAATTGGCAAAATTTCAATTGCCATCGTTTTCAAAGGTGAAGCATTTCAAGTTAATAAAGTGAAGAAGAAATAATGAAGAACGAAAATATCACACACATCACCAATGTTAAAATATGACCAGAGTTATAACTATCAAAAGAGTTACTGTTAATTATTATGTTACAACGCTGAAACGAGTTACTGTTTAACCACATCAAATCAAATCAAATCAAATCAAAATTTGTTTATTCAATTTAGGCTTTTACAGAGCACTTGTGAAAGTCGAAAACTACGCCATCGGTTCGCAAAACTACGGCGGGAGACCTTGTACTGAGAAGAACCGGCAAGAAACTCAGCAAGGGCTATTTTTTTCTCCCTGTTTTATTTCACACAGAGAAGTCTTATTGAAAAGTGACTTCATTAGAATATGAAGTCACTTTCCATTACAATATTAGAAAGTAAATACAACAAAGTTAAAATATCTAACACCATGCCTTTTTGTCATTTAGATATTCCTTAACGGTATAATACCCTTTACTTTGTAGACAACTTTTTATATGACTTTTAAAATGATTTATTGGCAAATCTAATACATCACTGGGGATCTTGTTAAAGTATTGTATACCTTGACCCATGAAAGAACCTAATACCTTCTGTAACCTGTAAGAAGGCACTACTAGCTTGTTTTTATTTCTAGTATTAAGTTTGTGTACATCACTATGTTTGGTATACACATTAATATTGTTCCGGACAAAAAGTATACAACTATATATAAATTGAGATGCAACCGTCAATATTCCAATTTCTTTAAATTTCTCTCTAAGAGATATTCGCGAACCCAACTGATAGATAGATCTTATTGCCCTTTTCTGTAAAACAAATATAGACTGAATATCGGCTGCCGTTCCCCACAATATAATGCCATAGGACATGATACTGTGAAAATAACTAAAGTACACTGTCCGGGCAGTTTCTATATCGGTAATTTGTCTTATTTTTCGTATGGCATATGCAGCCGAGCTGAGTTTACCAGCTAATATAGAAATATGCGGGTTCCATTGCAGTTTTGAATCTAGTGTTATGCCCAAAAATTTTGTTGAACTTACTAACTCTAAATGTTCGTTGTTGAGTTTAATTTCAGTTGGTTCTACTTTTACATTAGGTAAAGTGAATTTTATACATTTAGTTTTTTTAGCATTCAATTGAAGATTATTAACTGTGAACCAAGATAAGACTCGTGAGAGAGTATTGTTTACATCGTCAAAATTATATTTGTTTCTGTCAATGTTAAATATTAATGAAGTGTCATCTGCAAACAACACGATCTCACACAGGTTTTTAACAAAAAATGGCAAATCATTTATATATATTAAAAACAGAAATGGGCCTAAGATAGAACCTTGGGGAACGCCTATTTTTACATGAGACCCCGACGACTTCGCACCGTTTATATCTACCGTTTGTGTTCTGGAACTAAGATACGACAGCATTAGTTTTTGAGCAGCACCTTTAATACCGTAGTAATTCAGTTTAAACGACAGTGTCTGATGCTCAACACAATCGAAGGCTTTGGACAGATCGCAAAAAACACCAAGAGCGTTTTGCGATCCCTCCCATGCTTTAAATATATGCTTCAGTAGCGCAACACCCGCATCTGTTGTCGAACGACCCTTAGTAAAACCGTATTGCTTAGTATGCAAAAGTTTGTTGGAATTAAAGTAGGATATTAATTGTTCCAGAATAAGTTTTTCAAAAATCTTGCTTAGTGTCGGTAGAATTGAAATGGGTCTATAATTACTAGGATCCTGTTTATTACCAGCTTTAAAAAGAGGAATGACTTTACTAAATTTCATGAGATCTGGGAAAATACCCTCATCAATACAGTGATTGAAAATATCAGCGAGATAGGGAGCAATGATATTAATTATATTCCTAATTATATTCACTGATATACCCCATAAGTCACGAGTGTTTTTTATTTTTATTGATCTGAAGCCTTTAATAACATCTAATGAATCAATATATTTGAACTTAAATAAGGTATCACATTTTGGTACACATTTCCTAAGCAAAGCCATTGCTGCCTCTGGCGAAGAATTCAAATTAGAAGTTGTCTCGATCGGTTTATTTATGAAAAAATCATCAAAAATATTGGCGATCAGTTCAGGAGTTTTAATAAGCTCGTTTTTGAAAGTAAGTGCCAATACGTCGTCATGTGGTCTGTTTTTACCAGTTTCACGATTGATAATATTCCAAGTAGTTTTTATTTTATCACTGGAATTTTTAATTTTGTCTCTAATAAAATTTGACTTCGCCAATGCACATACTTTTTTGAATAATTTGGAGTAAGCTTTTACATAATCTACGAATTTTTCAGAATGGTTATACTTTCTAAGATTGTACAACTCATATAACCTGTTTCTGCTTTTATAAATACCAGTCGTAGCCCAGTCACAAAACTGTAGTTTCTGCGTAGTAATTTTCTTCGTTTTAGAAGGGAAAGCTCGATCGAATTCATTCTTTATGAGATGAAAAAGGTTATTATAAAGTATATCGGGGTCGTCATGTGACCATGACATCTGCACGATTTTCTCATCTATATTTAGTTGAAAATTATTTATACGTTTATTATTAAATGGTCTAACTTCTATTATTTTAGGTTCATTAGGAACCGTTATCTCGTAAGTAACTTTCAAGCCATAATGATCAGATGAAATATTATTAAAAACTAATTTGTTTGTTGGGTTGCGTTCTGAAAAAATATTATCCAAACAAGTAGCTGAATTCGCAGTCACTCTTGTCGGTTCATGAAATTGATTTGTTAAATTAAAACATTTGAACAAAGAGAGAAAACGATCGGATGTTATACTGGGTTTGAGAAGATCTATGTTAAAATCACCACATACAACTAAAAATTTGTTTTTTGAGTTTAACTTTTTAAGCACATCCTCCATCACTAACTCAAAAACACTATAATTACCTTTGGGGGGTCGGTATACACATACTATGATTAAATTACTTAATTCTACACAAGAAAGTTCAATATCTCGTTCTACCGTTAATTCTACGATATCTTTTCGTTCCTTAGATTTTACAATATCACTAACCAATATTAATGATCCACCGCATTTTGCTCCCCGACGTACATATGAACTTTGCATATGAAAATTATTTAAATAAAACGACATTTCACTGAGTTGCAGCCAATGTTCTGTTAAACAAACTATTTGTATATCATTTGATTGAATAAATAACTCTAATTCTAAGTCTTTGCCGGCCAAACACTGTATATTTTGATGCATTATATTAATGTATTTAGCCTTTGTCTTACTTTTCAGTTTAAAACTGAATTTGTCAAATTAATATTTACATTAGTAGAATTACTAATACAAAAATTATTCTGTGTTATATCATATATAACAGAATCTTGTAAATTAAAAGCTAACAAAGTAGCTATTTCGGTCTTACATGATTTAGTCAGATACATATTATCTTTTGTCAGATTTATTTTTTTAATATACTTATTAATATCAAAAAATAAAATAACGTCACTATGACGAGATATCATATTATATAATGTCCAATTTAATTTATGTATGCGCATGTTTTGTTCCTTATTGTAGTTTTTGACATATGGAAAGCTGCTTATTATCATTTTACAATTTGATTCAGATTGTAATTTTAGTAAGTTATCAATACTTTTTACATGACCCTGTATTGATGATGATGAGCTATCACCACACAAAATAATTAAAGTGGTAGCACTATCTAGTTCATTTTTGCTCAGATTTTTTACTATATTGTTAAATGATCGACCTACCACAAGCTAGGTTTTAATAGAATATCTAAAGAGACAGGTAAAATTTATTTTGTATTACCTTTAAAACTTATTATTTTTCTTTTATTCAAGCTGCGAACTTAGATTATATCTAATCTGAGATTATGATAATCAAAGGTTCTATAACATGTTGTAGAAACTCTTTGTTTATGTACATTGTCGAATGAAAAGTAAAGCACCTAAAAATAGTGCTTCAAAATTGTCATAAGATCACGGATCTCGACTATATTTTGTTAATATTTTCAACACGTTATGAGCACGAAAATAGAGATTTAATGAGAAAACATTTATTTTCGGAGTCGAATTTACCGGATTGTTGTGGATTAGTATAAATTTTCAACATAAAAGTGATATTTTTTTTCCTGACATTCAAAAACAAAAGATGTCAACTGGTGATCACAGCAATATTGGTAAAAATGGATCGAATTCCAGTCTACGATCCCATGCGGGGATATCATTAAAAGGTAGATAAGATTATACAAATTGGAAATTCAAAATGAAGATGTAATTTGTACATGAAGGTTTGTGGAATTGTATAGTTGGTTATTTTGATGGAGACTTCACTCTTCCTAACATTAGAGAAAAGGAAGATGAGATTACCCTAGCCAAAATTTGCTTGACATTGGATGGACCAGCTCTAACGCACGTAAAGAACTGTAGGAGTGCAAAGGAAGGTTGGAGTACTTTAGCGGCTACTTTCGAGTATAAGTCCATGGGTCGTCGTTTGGCGCTGAAACGTAAACTGAACAGGTACATTCTCAGTGATTTTAGCAGTTTAGAGATGTACATTGAGAAGTAATGTCCACAGCTCAGGATTTGGCGGACATAGGCAAGGTAATTAAGGATGCCTCTCTAGCGGCAATATTACTAGGAGGGCTGACATCTCGGTTTGACCCTTTGATAATGGCACTAGAGAACTCTACAGTACAGATTTCTAGCGAGCTCGTGAAAATTAAGTTATTAATAGAATTTTTGCGATCTACTGATAATGGATGTAACTTGAATCGGATTCTGCTTTACGCGTTCGGCAGAAGATACTGTAAAAAACCGGAGGTCTGTTATCGCTGTAAGGAGCCTGGACATAAAAAGCCGGATTGACCACTCAACAGAAAGTCCAATAACGCTGGCTCAGAGATGGAAAACAAACTATCCAACCTGTTTGGCGCATTGAAAGCGGGAACCGAGGGATTCAATGACAAGTGGTGGGTAGATTATGGCGCAAGCGCCCGTTTGTCTGGAAGGTCTGATTGGATGGAAAACACGAGAGAGTTCTTTACTGGGCAAGTCACAATTGCAAACGGAGATATTTTGAAAAGCTGAGGCATTGGCAGTGTGCCAATTGTTAAAAAGTTTCTAAAAATATATCAAGTATAGTTTTTTTACGTAATTTAAATAATAATTTGATTTTTGTGATGAAGGCTGTAGATAATGGTTTTTGTGTTGTTTTCGATAAGAAAAGTTCTTTATTTTATAATGCTCTGTCTTTTTCTTGTGCAAGTGATGGAGTACTTAATGGTTCCTGTTGTGGTGGATTGTACACTTGGGTTTGTATGGTTAGTGTACCGAAAACCTTATTAGCGTTCGAAGTACAGAGTGATGTATCGAGTTATCGTTTATGGCATAAATGACTTGGTCACTTGTGTCGCATAGGATTACAAAAATTTAATAGAGATAATCTAGGTGTTCAGTACACCGAAGTTGATAAAGAGCCCTGCATAGCTTGTGTGGAAGCTAAGCAGGCCAGAAAGCCTTTCAAGAAAATATCACATAAGAAAGTAAGATCAAATTAGAACTGGTGCATTCGGATTTATGTGGGCCAATGTCGGATAAATCTTTCAAAGAAGTAAATATGTTTTGACTTTTATTGATGATTTTAACCGTTTTATTTATATATATAATTTATTTCTTCTAAAAATGAGGTTAAGAATAAGTTTTGTATTTTTTAAGCTATGGTTAAGAGAGAGAGACAGGTTTAAAGGTGATGGCGTTGCGTATAGACAATGGCACAGAGTATCTCTACAAGGAGTTCTCGGATTACCTAGAGAAGGAAGGTATCAACTGTTCTTTAGAGTACGCAACAAAACGCAGTGAGTGAGAGGACTGATTGGTCGGTAGTAGAAAAGGCGCGTTGTATGCTCTCTGATTATTCTCTTCCAAACTGGCAAGACCCTGTAGAGACTGTTGTATATTTGAAGAATTGATGTCCACATCGAGCTCTCAATGGGAAAACACCTTTTGAAGCATGGCATGGTCAGAAACCAGACTTATCTCATTTGAAGATTTTAGGATGTCGCGCTTTGGTTAAGGTTCCAGATAACCACTGAAGGAAAATAGACCCTATAGCGACAGAACACGTACTCCTCGGATACTCAAAAGATCCAAGAAGTTACTACTTTCGTGAACTAAGTTGTGTAGGAGTTTAGTTAAAGGAAGAGATGTAGTTTTCTTCGAAAATTCCTTTTCTGACTTGAAGGAAGAACATGAGCCCCTCTTCTACTTATTTTAGAGACACTGTTTTTGATTTTGTTCACAATCAAGAATGTAGTTTGAATAGGCAAAGTGAAAATCTTGAGCGAGTAACTGATACAAATACTTGTGAACCAGAACCAGAAGTAGAACCAACTCAGAATACTTTGAATTTTCACAGTGCAGATGATACTTCTGATGTGGAAGATACGTGCTCTCAGGTTAGAGTATGGAAACTAAACAAGAAAGATATCCACCGAGGAAAAGAATAGCAAAACGTTTTAATAATAACCTTTTTTGTAATGGAGTAACGTGTGACTTTGATGAACCACAAAGCTTTTCGGAAGCCAAAAACTCGGAACAGAGTACAAACTGGCAGTTAGCAATGGAGGATGAGTATACTTAAGTCTTTACTGAAAAATAAGACTTGTACTTTAGTTGATAAACAAAACAAGAAAGTTATTCAATGCAAGTGGGTATACAAATTGAAAAAGGATGCTCAAGATCAAGTCGTGAAGTACAAGGCAAGGCTCATTGCTAAAGGCTTCAACCAGACTGCAGGCATCGACTACTATGAAACTTTCTCTCCAGTATTACGTAACTCATCTCTGCATACGTTGATAGCTTTAGCGGCAGAAATGAACTTACATGTGCAGCACTTAGATGTAGATACTGCATTTCTCAACGGAAACTTGGAAGAAGAAGTTTACATGGAGCAGCCACCGGAATTTGTTAAGCCAGGCGCAGAAGAAAAAGTCTGTTTATTAAGAAAATCTCTTTACAGTTTAAAACAGGCAGCTCGTGCATGGAATATAAAATTAAATCAAACTTTCAACTACTATTGATTTTATACGAACCTCTTCGGAACCATGCTTTTATACGAAAAAGTTTGATGATGAAATTGTTATTGTCAGTGTTTATGTAGATGACATTTTAGTATTTTATGAAAAGAAAAATATTTTTGACACTGTCAAAAATTCTGCGTAAACCAAAAGACGTATATTGAATCAGTTTTAAAACGTTTCAACATGGAGAATTGCAAAGGAATATCAACACCTTTGGAAAACAATAAACTGAATAAGGGTAAGGAAACGTGTAATTATCCTTACCAGAATTTAATAGGATGCCTTTTGTACCTAACAGTAAATACCGGGCCAGATATACCATACGCTATTTGAGTCAATTCAATACTTGTTTTGACAAAAGACATTGGTTGGCCGCAAAAAGGGTATTACAATACTCGAAAGGTACAATAGACTACTGTATTACTTGCAGGAAAACGGGTGATTATTTGTATGGATATACGGATGCAGATTGGGCAAACTGTGTTACTGACAGGAAGTCATACACTGGTTACTATTTTACACTAGCAAGAGGACCTATTAGTTGGGAATGTAAGAATCAACCCACGGTCGCTTTGTCTTCAACTGAGGCGGAGTACATGTCGTTAACTAGTGCGGCTAAGGAAGCCATATTTTTTAGGAGGTTAGTGTTTGATATTACTGGTAACGCTGATAAGGTTGTAGTGTATAATGATAGTCAAAGAGTGCAGAAAATTGCGTTTAATCCGATCCATCACAACCGATCCATCCATCACAAACATATAGACACAAGATTTCACTTCATTAGAGAAAAGATATTTGATGGCATTATAGAGGTAAAATATATGCGATCAGATCATATGACCACAGATGTCTTAACGAAGCCCTTAAGGCGCATAGCACACAATAGATGTGTTGTAGGCATGGGCAGAACTTAAATGTCGTCTTTAATAGAAGTGATTTATTGTTTTTGTTGTTCTTAGTAATTTATTTTTATGTCTTTTATGTTTGTAAGTTACCTTTATTTTTTATTAAGGGGAGGATATTGTAGAAACTCTTTGTTTATGTACATTGTCTAATAAAAAGTAAAGCACCTAAAAGTAGTACTTCAAAACAAATTGTCATAAGATCACGATCTCAACTATACTTTTATATATTTTCAACATAACACAGCAACAGTGATTATTTTTATCAATTTTATATTAATTAAAAAACGAAGTTGAGTCAACGGTATTGAACTTCAACGGTCTTTAAATTTTGTAACAAAAAAGGCGTCTGAAATCATTTTAAAAGAACTTTGTGTTTCAAGATCAAATAACGGAAATTAATCATCATCAATCATAAGTAAGTACAATAATTATATTAATTAATAATTAAAATACTGAGACGATAATAAATTTACCTACTGGTCGATAATCACTACATCAGCCTTTTTACTTCCCCACTGCAGGGGCTCAGGCCGTACTTATGGATGGTTAAGGAGCATAGGCCATGACCCTCCACGTTGGCCAAATGTGGATTGGAGGGTATTAACAGCTGTATGCTGTAAGCAGATCATCATCAGCCTTTTTAAGTCCCCACTGCAGGGGCTCAGGCCTTACTTATGGATAGTTAAGGAGGTTGGGACATGATCCTCCACGCTGGCCCAATGTGGATTGGAGGGTATTAACGGCTGCGAATGCAGCTGAGACTAACGGCTTAAAGTACCTTCCGAAGCACGAATTAGCTCGAGATAATAACTTTTTAGTCAACCATCCCGTAACTGACCCTCGTGAAAGTTGCAAAAAAACGAAGATCGTGGACTTATCCTCTACGTCACTATCAACCAGATATTGTTTTTAAATTTGCTTTGAATATTCCATCTTGCTTGGTTTTTATTTATTAATTTAAGACAACAAACAATTGTACAATATATGTTTTACTAGCTTTCGGCAGCGTCTTCGCCTGCGTGGTTCCTAGGCACATATTTAGTGGGATAAAAAGTATCCTATTATCTAAGTCCGCTAGTACCCTATCTTTATATTAAATTTCATCAAAATCCGTTCGGTAGTTTTGGCGTGATTGATGGACAAACATCCAAACAAAGAAACTTTCACATTTATAATATTAATAAGATGTACAGTTAAAGGTTAATAATAAACTGTACAATCCACAATATAACAGAAAACCTAAGTAATTTATCTCAAGAAAATATTAACAAATACATCTAAGTAAATAATCTTAGTACATCTCTACGCAGCAAGAAGAATCTTCCCTCCAAATTACAAGTATCTACGACCAGCGGTTTAGGCTGTTCGTTGTCTGTCAGTCAGTATGTCAGGAAATCTCCTTCTATATATCTATAGATTATATAGCTTGCCCACCTAAAAATGTCTCTGAGGTCCCATTTTTAGCGTTCTGCGCTTAAAGAGTAATACAGGAAACCTATTACTTAGACTTTGATACTTGTATGTCACCAGTCCACACAAAAACCGTGAATATCAGTCAGTTGAAATTTTCAATTATGTATTTCTGTTGCCGCTTCAACGACAAATAATCAAAACCAGAATAAAATAAATACTTAATAAACGTGATTTTTTTGCTCATTTCCGGTACGGATCGTTCGACCCGCAGTTGATCAGTTTTTAGTTCATTCATCCTCGCGTCAAGCGCTCCTTTTGTATTCAATTGTATGGCGTTGATGTGCTAAAATTTTGGTTATTATGTATGAAATTTCTTATATAATTAAATGTTGCGTAGATGGCGCCATTTCTTTCTTGTAGAAAATATAAGGTTTTAGGACGCAAAGCTGTTAATTATAAGTAGCAAATTACTATTCAATAATAAATAAAAATAAAAAAGAAATACCAAGCGAGAACTATGAGTGAACCATTACAATAGATATTACCATCATAAAGTCTATTGTTCTATTACTAGACTAGGCTCAATCAATAGTGAATATTATTGCCAGTTATTCTGTTGACTTATAGGATGGCAACCATGATGAGGAAAAATATCAGTTTGAGTTATTTCATTTATCTATATCTTCAATCATCGATTACTTAGCGGGATAGGCAGAGAGGACCAAGCGTTCTAAGATCGCATAGATTAATTTTAAGCGCAAATTAATGTTGATCGTGTAATAAAATTATCATTCATTCATTCCTTCAAATAGCGTTATAATAACATGATGTTTAATTAACTGAGCTTGATGGAATATTGGGTAGCAACTTCGTTCGGCCTAATATGTGGAGGTTGAGTAATTTCGCAGTGGCCAGAATGTTTTATCTCGAGATCCTCCGTGCTTCAGAAGGTACGTAAAATTGGATCCAGCTGCATCTGCAATCGTTCACACTCACCAATTAGCTTTTAGGTGAGGATTTGGTGAGTCATGTCCTATTCTCCCTAATCGATTTGATTCAGTCTATTGGAAAGGCTTGTGACGTAGCGATGGGGCACATTAAAAGGCCGGTGATGATGAATTTACGGAATGTTTTTAATTATAATAATCCAGAAATGAAACAAAAACATATTGTTTTTTAACTTTCTTAAAACCAACAGTGGATCCAATAAGGCAGCATTAGCGATTACGGAGGTTAAGCAATTTAAGCAAAGACCGATCGTAGATTGGCTGACCAAAAATTTACTATCTCGACTTTCTCCGTCTTTCGAAATGCACATCAACCCGTTGGTTCAAGAAATTTATAAGGTTATTAATATTGACCAATATGCAATCGGCCCGGTATTGGGTTTTAGATGTTCATCTGATATGATTTTAGCCATATAGAGAATTTTGTGCCCCAAAAGTGGGGAATTAACTGGTGACGAGAACTCCATGTGTGTCTTTTGGTTCATCCTGTTTCAGCATTTTATTAGTATACGTGTAAGGTCAATACAGTTAAGTTCATAGGAAAAAACTAATTGCCATACAGAATGCTCAGTAATAGTTGTATAATCTTTGGATTCTCTCCAATTTTTTTGTCGTTGATAAATTGTTAGTTGTATAACCGAATGACAGAAACACATGTTTTATTTATATAAAATGGGTCCATTTATATCCACTTAAAGTAACGTAGAGTCTCAGATGTCATGCTGGTAAAATTTATTAACTGAAAACATTTTCAAAAATGGGTTACATACACTACGCCTTAAAAAATCTACCTACATTTGGTATATAAAAACGGAAAGGGTTTTTGTTAAAAATGTCAGTTAACAGGTTTTTGTCAGCATGAGTGCGAAATATGGGATAATATAAAAACTAACACTTGTCCCATTTGTCCCTTTTCGTCACTCTTTGCATAAAATAGTAACAGGTTATTAGTATATATTTGTAATGAAAAATGCTTGGTCCTCTTTTGGCTGTTTGAGTAGATTACCTGAATAATTATTTATTGTTTTATATATTATATTGTTTTATATATTAATTTTTAATTTAAGTTTTAATGCTCTTAGATATTAAGCAACACAAAAAAAATTTGAATATTGAAGTTATAGTGAAGTTTCAAAATAAAATGGGAATGAAAAATCAGTCTGAAATAATTGCAGTATGTTGGTATAGAATAACACTGAACGCCTTCCGTTCCATCAGGTATTATGAAACAAATTCGATTTTATTCAATTGTAAAGGACAACAAATACTAAAATCTGTTTTTATTTACGTAACGCTTCACTAGATTATTCTATTATTGTAATAGAAATACAAATCAATTGTGAAGAAATCCATTTCGGTTCCGTAGGTATAAATTTAAAGAAATCGAAACAATCAAACTAATGGTGCTAGAATTTGTCGGTAGTTATATTATTACTAGTTTAATATTAAACATATTCAAGACTATAGTATATATTAACCCCCTACAATGTAATTACCCGTAGGTGAAAGAGTTTTAAAAATCGGTCTAGTAACTTCAAAGCCCATTCGATATGAAAGTCAAACAAGATACAATCAAATCTTTTCTCTTTATAATTTTAAGTTTATACTATAGGTTATTTTGACCGGCCATTTTGAAATAAAGATGATTGCATATTGATAGGAGTGTCAGAGCACCCATCATATTGAAGTTCTCTCCTTTCATTAAATTAACTTCAAATAAAAGCAGGCTATCCATTTGTCTTGTATGTATACAATTTCGATGGCATGACAAAATATGCATATATGTGATAGCCTACTCGAGCTTCTAAACACGTGGACTAAGTTAAAAAGCAACCCAAAGTCTTATTGCAACCAATATTTTTGTTAGTTTGATTATTTCTTACTTCATTCAAATTCTGATATATTTAAGTAATTATTTTACTCTACTTTAGAAACAAGTGTTTGTCTGGTAGGCGTAGTGTGTCCTCTTCTTCTACTTTTCTCTGTCAGCCGACATCTCATCACTCACTCCCTTCACTTTCATATCACGCCTCACACAGTCCATCCATCTTTTCTGTATAAATATGCTATGACTACACAGTGCTTGAGCTTAGCAACACATTTAACGATTCATTTATTTAAAGAACCACCGCGATTTTTCCCGCGTAAATTATACCCTTAGTATTTGTCACGCGTGTATGATGTAGCTTCCCGAAATGTAAGAATTTTCTTGATCAGATAAATACTTCCGATGATTACCCTATACAATAGATAAATATTAGTCAACTATTAAAATGAAATTAAACCAGCCTCCTTATTCTGTAACTTTGGCAACTTCTGAGGACAACCGAAATTAATTGTTCACAGAGCTCTGTGGGCAAGCGGTCATCGCGCTGTATTTTGTAACTCATTTTCAATCGATAATCCCTAGCCATGTGCTTTTTTTATTATTTAGATGTAATCACTCATTGAAGTTCACTTTTAAGGTTACTAATGCTTACGGAAAACGATACAAGATCAAGTGTTTAAATAAAGTTCTGTGGAGATCGTTTATATTGACCATTGCTAGAAAACACGAATGAGTGATTTTGACACATTGGAATTGCTCACTTTCTACGATGATTATGACTTTAGATTGTCATTTGAGTTAGTGAATACGCCTGCAGGTTTGTTTCTAAGTTTTGAATGGACACCAAATAACACTATTATTATGATTCCTTGCTAGCACGGAACCCCGAATATGATCTCCAGCTGTTGAGTGGATTACATTTATTTATTGGGGTCGGTCCTAACAATAAACACGGAACGAGTAAAATCATGTCTTTTTCTGATGTCCGTGAAAAGAAACTTGTTACGGAAAATAATATAAGAATAATAACAACACATTTGTAGCATTTTGGGTATACGCCTTAATGTACACAGAGCAACACATCATGCTACAAAAAAGTGTTCATATTAAATTTTAGTAAACGTGAAGTAAAAAATGAATGTGTCCGTTTTTAGGAATATATGATAATTTATCGCGAAAGGTGAAATTTCTATTGGAAAAATAGTGCAGAATGCCAATAATTTATAACACATTAACTATTTTCCCGCGACTTTTTTCACATATATTACAGCCAATCTCACTCACATCTGACAAGAGAATAGAATTTCTAATATCAGTACAGCAATTCTGGAGCTCATTCACTGCAAATAATTAAATATTTTCCTCTTTATAATACCAGTCAACTCAAAGAAAAAAACCCAAAAGATGGGATTCGAACCCAATAACTTTCTCAAACGAGGTGACTGTTCTAACCATTGAAATATCCGAGACCCAATAGGACTTACGAATTTCACAAGCACTGATTAGTTTCGCTACTAGTTTTTCATCAATGTACAGTAAATCAACCCAATCAGCTGAAAGAAATGATATCAGAAATATACCGATTTCTTGTATTTTCACGCGCACTACTATTTTTAAACAGTTTTAGTGCGTTTATTTCATGATGTTTCGGAACCTTTACAAGTTCGTGTTCATTTAAGACTAAGGTGTCGCTTGTCTTTTTCATATAAGAGTTTACCTTCAAAACAACACTACTGGACATATTCACATTGAAACCTTTCAATTAACATGAAAATATGTTCTGATAATTATATTTCATAGATTTTACATTCACAATGTTACATCGAAAGTTACTTTTGCTTATAGAGTTTTTTGTCTTAGTTAGTTCTCTCTTGATTTGACGCTCTAAGTTCGAAACATGTAAAGGTCACGTGTAAGGTCAAACATGTGCTTAACAAATGATAACGGAACTTTTTAATGTTGGAAGCAACAAAAGGAAAACCGCCTCGTCACTTAATTACAGAACGAATGATGGATGACTGAAAAAAAACCCACAGCGGTAATAAGTCGACGATGCTGAGCTTCTTGTTTTTCTTGATGTGTCGAAAAGCTCGGTAATCTACCGACCGTTAAACATATTTATGTACTTACTAGGCTTGTTAAAGTTTAACAACAAATGTTTATTTCTTTTTAAATTATAAACAGGCAACAAAATATATTAATGAACGCAACAAAATGGATGTTTTGGTAAGGAAATATAGTATAACTTTCAGCGTGTATATTTAAATAAGTTTCGCGTGCGTAGTATAATAAGTTTCGAGAGATGAATTTGTTATTTTATTGTTATATTTTACCATTTAGCGGAAGCAAACTTAACAAACATAAATATTTAAGATATAAGTAGATATCATATTTATCATTAAAGAAGAAAAGCATTATACATACACGTATGTATATATTTTCTTACCCTCGCGCAGCCGAAGAAGAAGGAAATCAAAGCAATCACAATACTTTTATGTCGAATTTTCATCCCCCAATCATAAGATATTGTTCCGCGGCAGAATAAATAACATGCATTAAAAACACATCGCATCACACAAATTTGACCGTGACTTAAATTACCCCATGGGGAGAATGCCCTCCGTCATTTCTCCCTAACAAATAATTTCGATATCAATCATAAAACTGCATTAGTCGAGAATTGTTGGGTTTTCAAAACAGAATGAGATTGAATACTTCTTATTGATTCTATTTATTATTTAATAAATTTTTGAATCATAACAAAATTTAAGCTTCATTCGAGCGGAACTTCTCAAGCATTTATTGCTTTCGCTACTAGCGTCCTTTATGGGTCTCTTTGATCTTACTATAATGTAAATGTTGTAATAATTTTTGATTATATTACCTGTTTAATAAAGTATTTATTTGGTTGAACTTTACTGTGACAGCGCTGGGCTCTACGTCAAATATTATTACAGAAGAGCATTGCAGATTATTTATCCCACCAATTTTAATATTAGAAAAATATAATGATATTATTTAAAGTTTCACTATATGATATAAGAGCCTATTTTAAATTTGACCTCCGTAGCCGAGTGTTTCAATGTAGAAAATGGATTTTCCTATATTGTCTATAGTCTGGGTGTTGTGGTACCTTCGTTTTTTCAGGTACTTCATAATGCGGGGGCTTTGGCTACTCATCTTGGAATCTAAGCAATGTATGTGATATTGTATAATATTTATTTATCCGATTTCGCCTTAATCTCATTAATTAGACCCCCACAGTAATCTGGAAGTGAATAAAATAATTATTTATGTAGAGAATCTTGATTATAAAGCTTTTTGGCAAAATAATAAGATGGAGTCTGACAAGATTGAACGCTCTGATGAGTGTTTAGTTAATTAATTTGGTTAATTACTTATTGAGTTAACAAATTGATAGCAATATATTATAATCGAATAATAATCCTGTTACATTCAGACATAAAAAAGGATCGTAAAGGACTATCTTCGTTTATTTATGTTGTTGAAATAATTAATCAGGAAAGTATATAAATTATATTTTTATTTTAAGAATTAATTAGTCTCCATAATGTTGTATATAACTTCGACCAAGTTTTAGGAATATATTCAAAAATACGAAATATGGGTAATAAAGTTCATACGAAAGATCAAATATTACGTTAATCAATAGAGCCCGCTTACGGAGTGCGAGCTAATTGTATAGTTTATTTTTATTAGTACATCATTAATTTATCGATTAACGAAATGAGCTCTCAGAAATCGCCCGCCCATTTTATGCAGGCTCCCTAGACTGATGTAAATGACCCAATGATTTCGTTTCAAACCCGAATGGCACGTCAGATTCATCAAATCAACGACTAGTCAAAGTAAGCCGGCTACGAGTAATTGCAACGTATCACATGATCAACGCAGAGCGTCCGCCTTCACTAGTGCCACATAGAGGCATCACTAAGTTGGCTTTTGATATTCATTGAAGCGGCACTCAAACATGACGTGTGTGATGAACCTGCACAAATTCGCGACAGGACACTTGCCTTAAATATAATCGAAGTATGCGTTAGCCTCTCTTTATTGAGTAATGGAGAAACACTTGACTGTCAGGTCGTATCATTGCATTAAAACAATCAACACACAAAAGTATAGATAGCATAAAAAATAACATATTAGTTTGGTTTTAGTTAAATTGACACGTAAATATGAATGAATGATCATTTTATAGTACCAAGAGAAACATATGATACCAATGTGTTATATTTTAAAATAAATTCGAAATAAAAAGAGGAAATTCGCAATAGTTGATAATATACAATCATCAACTATTGCAAATTCCCCGAGTAGTGTGGTTCATGCTGATGCCGACTGTACTAACCAATTACATTCAGATTTCAGTATTTTGTATGATACTAAGACAGTAAATACTTAAATGAATATCATAATAAGGTTTGTCATAAGATATCAGGACATATGATTTAAAAATTTTACGAGTTATAAATTAGTGTGATATTTGATTGTATACGAAACAAAAGAATTGTTGTTTTAAATTAAATTAAAAACAAAGCAATTGTGCTTTACTTTTTAAAACGATATTAAAACTTTTTCTTTCGTCATGGATCTCTTCAAGGCGAGATTATTATGTAGCAAAAAAGTCGCCTTTTGTATACTCTTTTTCTAGCTTCTTTGTACGAGTAATAAGTCACTTTAAATAAGTAAAGTTTCATCCGGTTCGAAGGACTATTTTATAAAACTCTCGCTGCATAGCATAAATAAATTGCTTTCCGCTGCTATCACCACCTGTGATATATACTTTAACTCCTCGTAAACCACTCGACGGATTTCTATGCGGTTTTCATCGTAAAGGATAAATTAATATCACCCCATGCGAAGCCGAGAGTCACAAATTTCTTTAAGATGATAGTAATGGTATATTAGTTTATGGTTAAACGTCTGAACTTAAGAATAGCCTAAGAAGATTTGATGAATTAAAAGAAAAAAATGTTATATTTTTGGTATGATGAATCATAACGTCGATCTGTCGCGCGCGGTCCTCATAGCGTTAGGCGAGAACTGCGCGCGACCTATCGACGTGGTGATTTTTGGGGGACACCTTTGTCCAGCTGTGGACGCTTTCCGACTGAAATTATGATGGTGATGAATTGACTTTTTTTGTAATTTTTAACACAACACAGATTTGACCGACTCGTATGTTTAGTGAATACGGGCAATAGAGTTTGTTTCTTTATGATTATGTTTGATTTTTAAGCCCTCAATGGAACTTTATTTCGCTATCAACTATCTCAAGTGGAGCCTTTACCTCTATACGAATAACGCGATAATGTACAGCGGGGGTGAATGCACCGAAGATTAATGAACTTCGCTTTTTGCTCGGCACCGGGGCAAAACACTAAAGCACTTAGCTCTTTTACAAAGCTGGCTAACTTCACCCTGATATTGATTTTTAATCCGTTTAAATACAAAAAAATGTAAAAATAAATTATATATGACAAATTTTCCATTTACAATGCTTTAATGGAAAATATTCTTAATGGATATTGGCTGTTTGGGTGGATTGCTTGAAGATTGATGAAAATACAAGTGCTTGAAAAATTCGTCAGTGGTTAGAGCAGTCGCCCGGATTGCCAAAGGTCGTGGGTTCGTATCCCACCTCAGAGCACTTGGGGTTGGAGGATTTTCTAAGCATTTTTCATTAAGAATATAAAAATGAATATCATACAACATCACATACATTGCTCAGATCTCATCATGAGTAACTGAAGCGTTTAAACAGCATGCGTACCGTTCGACTACCATCGAAGGTCGCCCATAATGAATTTTATTATTGCTAATATTTTGCTCGAGTGGCTTGTTCGCTAAATTTATGATGTTGCTCCAAACATTCCAGGTCTGAATTAATACCCCCCCTCCCTCGTCTGAATTAATACAGAAAACGAATTTAACGTTTTAGTTTTTAATAAATTTTGTTACACTGAATGTAAGAAAATAATAATCTAATATAAATTATATAAGAAGAACAAATACATTATATTTACAGCTCTCTTTGATGACACAACGATTGACCCAAGTAGAACTGCCTCCTTTGACATAAAATCAACGTTGTAATTATTTCAAAGACTTTTGAAAAAGTCTAGTGTAAGTGAGTAAGCTTGATATTTTGAAAAACATTTTTTTTTATATTTGATCAATTTTTCATTCCAAATCACTGGAGAAAAAATGCTAACATATCCACTTTATCCAAAATTAGAACAAAATTTCATCTTTATCGAAAGTTTAAAATATTTCTCAAAAAAGACTCACTTCGACCTGACTTCTACTTTCCGGGGTGCATATATTGCTGTGATGGACAACCTTGAGCTCCTTGGCATGAAGTTAACTGCGAACCTTAACTATGGCGAATACATCAAGTATAGAGCACAAACAGCGGCCAAGAAGCTGGGCATCTTAAACAGGTAAAGCGGTACTTCACACCGGAACAGCTTTTGACTCTATACAAAGTGGAAGTCATTTTCTAGAAAATGTACAAAAGCGTGAAATTTTGACGATATTTCAACTCAGTGTATGTAATTTATTGATTACGCAAAAATTAAAATACCCATTTAATATTCTCACAGACAAATAAACAAGAATTACTTCATCAAAAATATCCCGAAAATACTTTTGTCCACACTTAACTTTTTTACTTAATCGAAGTGAAACATATGTACTAGGTAATATGGATACGACTTCCTATATTTGACGGTTTTACTATCAATATAATCAAGTGAATGTTATTTTAAAACTGTTTAATTAAACGTTGAGTTAGTTCAAATGTTAAAGAAAGTTACACAGAGCTTGTTGATTTTGTTTACTTATGTAATTGTGTATATATGTTAAGCACGTATTTAATTTTATGTATACTAAGTTTGAATATTAATTAGAACAACTTTGACTGTAGATGTTTATCGTTACGGATGAATATGATGTTATATGTGATATTAATGTTATGAAGATTTACAAACTAGAGCTAAAGAAAACATAATATTAAACCTTGGTTTATGTCTCTCCCCTCGGGGGTCCTTCAGTCAGTCATGGCATCAAGACTTATCAACTCTAGGTATTACTTGTCGATAGAATGGTTCTCCGGATTGTCATACTCATATCGAGAAAATTTTACTATCAACCCCAGTAAGGTGTAGAATAAACCATCCTTGAACTCGTAACGCTATGCATGCAGACCGCAGTAATATAAAATCTAGAAACGGTAGAGCGAGACCGAGAGTGAGATGTTGCAGAGACATATGTACCTTTTTTCTAGAGTTCTAGAATATTTCTCGAGTCACTCGAGTTCGTTGCGCAACGCGAACAGGCTAAGTCATCTTTACCAGCGTATTAGTGACCACACTGCTGAAGCTCAGGTCTTCCCTATGGATGGAACTACCTATCGAGCTCCTCAGGTGTACTATATTGTTATAAATATGAATGTTTATTTATAAGCTCCACATCAGAGTCACTCACAGAGTCCATTCACAACATATTCAAAGGGCTTATATGGAAAGATAAATACGACGCACATTGAAATTGACCAGAGCAATTCAACTGACAAAATGAAAAGGTTCACCCATTTTCATATTAAAAGGCAACGAATTTTTCATACGTCCTCGCTTTATTAACCGCATGTCAGTAATATTTTATACACCGAAAGCGATATATTTTGAGCTTTGTTTAATTTCAAATTGATCAGGTCATCTGGTTGAATGCGATCAGATAAATATGTCAGGTTATTAATGATTTTAACGGCATATAATATTCTTTTAATGATTTGATTATCATTAGATATTATCATTACATAAGACATTCTTCATCTATCTGTGTGTCCGTCTAGGGCTGCGTAATGCACGAGTTTATATTATTACACCTGTACCTAATTAATACAGAAATGCATCTAATTACAACAAAAAACTCAATTACGTAGTGACAAAGAAACTTTAATTAAAAATTAAGAAAACAAAGTTCCTTTCAGCACGCTCGTTTTGTTATGCTAACACGGGCAACCAGAGGTTAATTTAAATTTACACACATTCGCCGGGGTGTCCGTATTCCAGTGCATAGAAATTCGACGCAAAAACTAGCTAGCTAAGGAAAATTAAAAAAGAAAGCGCGAACAGTCGGGACCACGGCTTGAATCCATTTTCCGTTCTCTGAGCTCCGCGACGAGTATATTTAAGGCGGGGGTCTAAGTGACAAGAATTAATTATAATGATATTCTTTTAATGCGCGTGATAATACGCATTAACAAGACAACCACTTTTCCAGGCGCGTTATATTACGGACGGTAGAAATGGTCTAGTAATTACGTCATTGCATCTATCCTATTGCTATTTCTGGTAATTTGTTCGCTATAGAAATATAAAACACATTTATTCATCCGAAGCCGATAATTGCATAGTAAAATTGAGTAATACAAATTTCTTTGCTTTCGCACCAGATCAACGGGGTTTACGCAATGACATCCCGAATTTTGGCAAGGATTAGGTTAATCCAGTTACATTCTACTGTGGAACAATGTTTTAAGAAAATTTTAAATAAGGAGGTTAACCCGCATTGGGTTAACCTCCTTATTTAAAACCATAATTGGTATAGAATATTTGGAACTAATTACATAGTTATAAACTGAGTGTCTCACTTTTCTAGTCTCTTTTTATAATATGCTTATCAACTTTAGAGAATAATTACTTGTATTTAATACCTTGAAATGCTATTTTCTTGAAAATATAGCATAGAACGTTAAGCGCAGCTCTCTCAAGGCAATAGAGAGTTTCGTGTGCAAGTGCGCAAAATTATCTCGATTAACAGTTAACGAGTTAATAGCACGTTAAGTTATACGAAACTCAAATTTTCCCCACTCGATTATAAAACTTAATGTATTAGGTTTATATTTTCATTTTTAAATTGCTAACTGAGTTGTTTTTTGGTAGATTAGGATAGAAAAACATTACCTTTTTTTAAAATATCTCAACTTATTACATTTTGTGCCCACCGATTTCCGTCTCTATTGATATATTATTATGGTTGCGGCCGCCCGCGACTCGGACGATGTCGTCCGTCCATCTAGTCGGGGGTCGACCCACGCTGCGTCTACCGGTTCGTGGTCTCCACTCGAGAACCTTTCGTCCCCATCGGTTATCGGTTCGTCGAGCGATGTAGCCTGCCCACTGCCACTTCAGCTTACAAACTTTGCGAGCTATGTCGGTCACTCTAGTTCTTTGGCGGATATCCACGTTTCGGATCCTATCGCGCAAAGAAACCCCTAACATAGCTCTCTCCATGCCTCGCTGAGCGACTCTGAGCTTCTCTAAGAGGCCAGCAGTTAAGGACCACGTTTCAGTGCCATAGGTCATCACTGGCAACACACACTGGTTATACACCTTCGTCTTTAGGCACTGTGGTAATTTGGACGTGAAGATATCGCGTAGCTTCCCGAGCGCTGCCCAGCCGAGTTGGATTCTTCGAGCGACCTCTTTGTCGAAATTGGATCTACCTAACTGGATTGTCTGTCCAAGGTACACGTAGTGAGCGACAACTTCGAGAGTATCAGTTCCAATGACCACCGGTACGGGTGCAACATGGACATTCGACATGATTTTCGTCTTGTTCATGTTCAATATCAGACCTCCCTGTTTGGAAACGATACTCAGGTCGCTGAGGATTGTACTGATGTGCTCCATCGATCTTGCCAAGATGACTATATCATCGGCGAAACGAAGGTGAGTGATGTATTCGCCATTGATGTTGATGCCGTATTCGTCCCATTCCAAGAGCTTGAAGACGTCCAAGAGCTTGAACATTTCCGTTGCTTGAAGACGTCCAAGAGCTTGAACATTTCTTCAAAACTGTTCACGAATGCAATGTATTCGTGAACAGTTTTGAAGAAATGACATCTCACGCTTCTGCGCAATTGGATTGGTTTCGTGCTCTCTTCCTGGTAGCGAATCGACATTGTGGCGTTGCTATACAAACGCTTCAACACTTCGACGTACCTGTAGTCGTAGTACCCTGTACCATTGTTAAATTCGTCAATATTACTTGATCTTGTAACTTGCTCCAATCGGCAAGTCTCCTAAAGACATTCATCACGCGGTGCAGCATGTTCTAATTGCGTTTATTTGTGCATCCTGTATGAGTTTGCGTCTTTATGTATATTTTAAGAGCGAGCCTAAAGCTGGAATATAATGATAAAGAGACAAAGGATTACGTATTTCGTGTTTTAGAAGGCGCCAAGTACATATAATAAAAATATTTTAATTATAAATGACAATCATTAAGTTAAATGTAAAATTGTTTGTCTGTTTATGACAACAAATTTAACTTACATACATTTTTATTATTTTTATTTACGGCAGACTAAGGTGAACATTAATATCATTAGTTTTTCAAAGAGAAAATTTCTTCATTCTAATTACAGGCTGTTTTGACTGCCTCAAAAAAAAATAATTAGTTACTTGCTAAGAGCTTTAAAAGATAATCATGAATTTGCGATATAAGTAAAAATTAAAGTAAGAAAGAGAGAAAGAAAGAAGGAAGGATATACATTTATTGACCACACACACAAGGAGATATAATAATTATTTAACTTAAAGATAATAAACATTTATTAAAAGTAAACGCTGGTGATGATGATGATTAATTGATTTTCAACGTAAATATTTTAAATTAAAACTATTGGATCTTTAAAATTAAGCTTATGGATGGAAAAAATTTGTTGTAATATCCATCAAGTATCTGCGGGATATATATTGTTACGGAGTAACTAGATGGCGTTATGCGCCATTGAATCGCGCGAACACTGTGTGTCATATATGTATACATAAGCTACGAGTGTCATATATGTATACATCTGCTTGGTGAGAAAGAGACGGACACTGAGAAAGAAGGGGATGGGTAAGCTTTTCTAGAACTTTTTGGTAATGCCTCGAATACAACTATAGGGCCAAGGCCAACCTAGAATGTTCTAACTCAACCTAGAACACTCTAGACGTAGTATCGGCTCCTATAAATACGCGGTAGGCTAGCCGATCCCGGTATTCTTTCAATAAATAGTTAACTGAATACGATAGCCATCGGAAGCGAAAACTAGCGAAGTGAACTATCAGGACGATTGAATAATGCTGTGAAGCGAGAGTAGTGACGTGAATTGTGAAGTCGAAAAATTGATTTTGGTTGTTGAATTCTTTTTTGTAATTTTATAAAGTAAATAAAGTCGGATTGTGAATTTGATTGGCGTTGATTTTTTCCCGAATTCGTAACAATATATAGGTATAGAAGGTCGAGTACATAGAGATTTAAAATAGTCAAATTATCATATAATTTTCAGTTTTGACGTTCGGCGACCGACGTGCCTACCGTGGGAGAGTGTCGCGCACGACGGTTTTATTTGCCATCCGTGAAGTACCGGTTTCAATTCCTGATCGGATCGTTACAGAAAAATTAACTTTTACTATATTGTCTCTGGTCTGGGTGTTGTGGTACCTTCATTGTTTCAGATTTCCATAATATAAGCGATTTGGTTATTTAACTTAGCATCTGAGCAGTGTTTGTGACTAAAGAAAATTTTGCAATAAAAAAATTATGTCTGTAAAGGATTTTTTTTTATATATAATGACTGACATATAATAAAATTAAATACAAAAGGAAATATTAAAAACATCAAAATATACAACAATATTTCTGTGTTGATAAGACGTAGTCGGCAACAGTGACAATATCCAATGTTTATTTATAAATTTATTTTTTATTAAAAGATCATGGTATATGAGTATTCGATGTTACTTTTAACGTGCTATATAAGGGCTTATGACATACAGACAGACGGACAGTCGAAAAAAATAAATTAGAAACATTTAAAAGCCGGCGCTATCGATATATGGTTAACCGTCGAGATGTGTAAACACGTGTCAGTGACCGATTTTCACCCGCTGCACTAGCAGTTAAAAACTAAAAATAAACGACTTCTCAAGTTCAATAAAGTATTTTTAGTTCTAAACTTTGTCTTCCTGCTGTGTTTTAAAAAGTTTGTTTCATTATTGAAGTTATATAAGAAATGTTAACTTTGTGAATAATATTCGGGTAAAACATTTTGTAGATTTCGTGTAGCTCTTATAGGATCTCAATGATACAGTGTTAATTGATATAATATACAGACTGCAATTGTTAAGTTTACTTTAGCAAAGACCAGTAGTAACATTTTGTTATAATAACATCCTCGAATTCATCGTCGAATATTCTGTTAGGTCATAGAGCGCCAATCAAATAAAACTTGCTTCGAAAGGTAATAAAGATTTTATGTCATTGAAACTATGACGTGACAGCGTTATTTTAGGTGGGGAGGTCGACGCTGTATGTTAGTAGGAAAGCATAGCACTAAATTAGATGGCTGTCCAAAATTGTATACGTGTACCTCTGCGTTTCGCAAGGCCCGTTCGCCATTTGTGTTGGTTTCATCTAGAATCTACTAATGCGTATTGAACACGCGTGATGGGTTATAGCCCATTCTCAGTGTATCTCTGAAGGGAAACGCCTCTCTAATAGAAGAATAGCTGAAGATGAGCTTTCTTACTATCCTAATAGTTACAATAAAGCTTTGATTATTTAAGAGCGCTTTGCTAGCTAATATAGCTTATCAGCTGTGTTTTGGTCTACCGCCACCTTTAAAGTTATAGTGTGATAATTAATAAAGCTCATTATATCCAAGATATCGTTTAACAAAAATAAAGTAATAAGATTTGTTATCAGATATAGATAATATTTTTCAGTTAGATTCTAAACGAACACTTAATTGACTAATGCAAAGTAGTAAGGAATGCGAGGGAGTGTTTCTAATCTGGATACGTTTGGAACTCAGTCGATGTGCACTCGGTGAAGTGTCTCCTATAAGTGGCGTATTGTGTAATGTATTACACTGCAGTAGGTACGACTACGGTCACCTTCCTGTGCGAATTATAATTTTATCAATAACACAATAGAAATTACTTTGCTTTTCCTAAGTATTGACAGCTATGCCAGCCTTTTTAGCTAAGTTTATTATTGTCTTTTTATTTTTTATTGTCTTTGCTTTGCTATGTCTTGTATATTGTGAGTTTACGTATTATTTAGAAATATAACATTTTTTTTGCTAATTCTTTAATAAACTACAGTCCAACGTTCTTGCTGTCGATAACAAACTCCTTAAGAAATACCGAATATTAATTTGTATATAATAATAAAAATATAAAATCTATTTTAGTATAGAAAAAAAAAAATAGATATTTCTATAAGAAGATTATGTGTGGTTCTACCAATATTGAAAATAAAAGACACATAAAAAAATTGAAAGCTTCTTGAAGTCGATAAAAATAGTATAGTTCATTCTCAGACTGTCAAGTGATGTGTTTACAAATATAAATTAATTTTTGTTTCTGATTTGCTTTTTCGAGATTTTAATGATTAGTCTAGAATTTTATTGCCTATTGTAATTGTAACAAATTTTTGTCTTTAACAGGAAAAACAATATGTAAATATTTCTGAAATTCTAAAAAAGTTGAAATATTTTTACGATGTACATTAAATCGTATTATTTTATAAGTTTTAAAATTTCTTTAATCAACAATATATAGATAAATTCTGAGTCTCCAAAGTCACGGCTCAACGCCGTTTTATAAATAATGTTGTATAAATAACAACATATACCAATGCACTCTACTCCGCGTCCTCCGGGATGTAATGCTGACAAATAGACCTCGGTTTAAGCTTATGATTCATGCCTATTGGCAGTTTGCCAGCGATCACAACTAGCACACTACTGGACATTGAGAACTCCTTACGCAGTTGAATTTGATATGGTAAGTTTTAATTTGGAAGATTTTATATGGGTTGGTAACATTTAATAACCGTCGTTGAAGTGGAATGTAACTATACAAACTTGTAGAAGCATCTTATTTTATCAAAATTACTTGTAAAGTGTATATCACTTTATGAGAATGTTAATAACAGCTAAATAAGAGTCTCTAAGGGAATCATGGATGTAAGTCTCAAGAACATTGTAGAGTTTTTAATAGAACTATGTCTAGCACACCTACATAACCATATTGCTTGCCAGTGGCATGTGTTTTAATACATTATTTTTATCATAAAAAAATCTAAGTGCAAAATTCGTTTTGTATTCATGAGCTGTTTATCCGCAAATATGAATTTATTCATTATTTTAATATGATAGATATACATGATATGATAGAGATACTATTATTGGGAAAAAAATTAATATGCCAATTTCATTGTTATTATTGCTAGTGTGAACGTGAATCTTAATTCAAATATATCTAGGCATGGCTTTGGTGTATAAGCTTTAACTATATAAACTACTAAATTCTGCTTCTTCAAATTAAATTAAAAAAATTTTAATTCAATATTCAGATGAGTTTATAGACAGCATTTTTGATGGGATATTGTTAGGAAAATTGTAACGGTGGATCGTACCACCGTTAATTTCGTCCTAGGTTTTCGCATGCAAACTTTTGGTCCTTGATCTTAAATATCTTTTACTTTTATTGTTCACTTTTCGTAATTTGTAATTTTAGTAATCCAATGTGCTCTTTGTCAATGTCAAATGTGAAAGTTAGAACCATTTTACATACTTAAATCTAATCAAGGAGTCACGTGTCTCTCTCACTACGGGATGTTGGCAAAATTTCCGTGTATAACGGAACAAGTCCATATTAAAAAAAGTAATGAGTGTTTAAATCTATTTATTATTACCTGTTGTAATTGTATATGTCGGCGGGTAGTCAGAAGGGGCTTTTACGAAGCCCAAATAGATCGTCCATATCGGAGGACTATCTTTAAAATAACACTGCAAGCGTGTATAACAACGTGGATTTGTTCCATTTTATCACTTTTCATACGAAAATATAACGAGATGAGCGTGATGTCGTCGGATGTCTTTACTCCTCGGCGTTCGGAATCAGAATGTCTGCGAAAATGGCGGCAATTTGGTTTTTGTTAACGAACTGTCAAAGTCAGTGTCACCATTCTAATAAAATCAAAAGTATCCATGATCACGCTCTCTCTACAATCGAGTAATTAAGTAATCGAGTAACTAGCAATTAAAATAAAAGAAACTAAATCAAACGATCTTCGTAAAGATGATGCGACATATACTATATCCAATCAAATATAATAAAGTTAAATTACTCACCAAACGCGAAGAAACGGGGTATGTAGTTGTTCTATTTTTATATTATAATTTAAGTAACCATACGAACTGTTTTTATATTCCTTTTTGTTACCCTTTATTAAATCAAGTTAGCTTAGTCAGCCTATTATTCATTTGCCTAAGCATCGAACCCGTCACAAAAATAATCGAAACAAACAAAATAAAAAGCTATGCTAAGTTTCTTTTGTATCTACCATCACAATTATACACTTACGGCCACATAAGGGGCCCTCCATTAATTACGTGATGTTTTTTTAACATTTTTTTATCCTCCCTCCCCCTTAATGATACATAATGAGGTTTAAGACTACCCCTCCCCCTCTACCCAAATCACGTGTATTTTTTAGTTGTACCTACAAAAAATCTTAAATTTTGACGTCACATTTCAGTTTAATAATCGCGAGCGTTAGGAAAAAATAAATAGACGTGATATATTCCTACAGCCCCTTGTGATATTTCGTAATTTTTACGAATCTCCTCCCCCCCTTTCAAGCTTCACGTGATTCATGGACGGCTCCTAATAAGTTGACATAAATACGTACCCTAGAAGAACTTTTAGATAGTTTTTTTTTATTATTAATATTGTATATTTCGTGATTTTTTACGAACCTCCCCTCCCCCCTTTCAAGCCTCACGTGATTAATGGACGGCTCTACTAGACACGACACTAGAAGAACTTTTAGATAGTTTTTTTTTTAAATGAGAATCCATAAGCTGTTACCATTCATTTTTTTTAGAATAGTTCTCGTACATACATCAAAAGTGTCGGGCATTAAAACTTATGAATACACTTTTAATCATACAACTCGAGAAACTATTTTGTTAGCGTTATGTTTGAGAAAATATAAATTTCATTTATTTTATTTCCAACGGAGTGTACACAAATACAAATCCTTTACCTTCCGTTCTAGTATTCACTGTGCGACGGCAAGGTAATGAATGATACTCGACCCGTGTGAATAAACATTACAAACTGAATTTGCATCGTACGAAGAAAACACTCATTGATCACCAGTCCTTTTACGTCCCCACTGCAGGGGCTCAGTCCTTCCTTATGGATGGTTAAGGAGGATGGGCCATGACCCTCCACGCTGGCCCAATGCGGATTGGAGGGTATTAACGACTGCAAATGCAGCCGGGACCAACGGCTTAACGTACCTTCCGAAGCACGGAGTAGCTCGACATAATAATTTTTGGTCACTCATCCCGTGACCAACCCTTGCGAAAGTTGCTTAACGATTACGATCGCGGGCCGCGGCGCTTATCCACTACGCAACCGAGCTACTTCTGTCGAAGAAAACAGTACTTTTATTTATTTGTTGTATCATAGGAAAACCTATAGCCAATAAAAAGAAATAATATTCAGAATAGAAGGCCGACCTTCAATTACAGGTCCTCACAAATATGAAACAGAGTTTACATGTACAATTAGTAAAGCATTGTCTACATGCAAAAGAAACAACACAATAAAAAGATATCTGTTTTTTTATATTTGAAAGCAATAAATAAAGTTACGGCTCTTTGATATAACTAATTAACATCATGTTAGATGCAAATATGGTCTATTTTTCTATTTTATTATGAGAAAATGTATTACGTTTCAACAAAACTAATTTTAATCAATTATTAATATACGCTATGTTACTATTCAGTAGTAGATAACGATAATATTAATAACTATAGCGGTTTGCACCACGTGCATAATAATAATGTAGATTGGCAATACGCCATTGCAGATAGCAACTTGACGCTCTACCAATATAGACGATGTAAGTAAATATACCCCACTTCTTTCTGTCCCTCTAAAACATAAAAATTGTTAATTAAAAATTAATCGCCCAACTTCAATGTTTCTTAAAACATTTAACCGTTTTTTTAAGATAACTATTATTTTTCACTTTTTTAAATTTGAATCGGTTCCATTTTTTAAAAGTTTATATTTAGTCACATTTTGAGTTTTGGGGTAACAAAAATCACGCATACTTAATGCAAATTTAAGGCTTATATGGTTTTCTCATGGAATTCAATGCCAGACTGGACCAAATGGGACCACGCGGTAAGCACTAGCTTTCAAATAAAAAAATAATCAGCAAAATCGATCCACACAGTAAAAAGTTAAGAGGTAACAAACAAGGAATAAAATACAGTTGAATTAAAACCCTCCTCTTTTTTAAGTTGGTTAAAAACCTTGTCTATTACATTATTTTTTTATGATGCCTGTTATCCAAGACGCGTGATTAATTCAAGATCCCAATTTTTATTTGAATTGACAACAATACTATTATAATTTATTATTTTTATTGTCAGTTTGTCGTGAAAGTTATACACAGCTACCTTAAAAATCTTACTTATCACCGACAGAATATAAGAAGCTCCTCTCGTTTTTCCATTTTAAATCCTTACTTATTCATTCACTGTGAGAAATTCACGATACCATAAGCACTGTAGAAATCTACTGATACTGAAAATTGTAAAGGAAAATGCACCATTTTTTTGCCCTTAGTTTATTACATATTGTGTTTGTATTATGAGAGATACTTTTTCTATATAGATATGTAATTATTTTTAAGCTCTATTGTTGCTTGATGTGCAAGTTAGGGGATTGGTTCTGCCTATATGCTTTCGTGGTTATGGCCTGTTTTAGCAATAGTAAAAAGGCATTGACAGGCTAGTGATGATGTATCGATGATTGATCGATGAAGGTTACAGAACAGTGTTTAGTTTATGGTATTACAAAAGATATTATAAAATACGAGTTTATTTATCATAAAAATAAATGCATAGGATCCTTGTCATAAATTTCTTCTATTTTATGTAAGATTTTTTTTTGTTATGAACTTCTTGGTTTGCGATATTTCTGATTTCCATAAGTGACTTGACTGCCGATTGGTTTCGTTTAATAAAAAGGTGACCCACATTTGCCTTCCATCTCTTAGAAAATCATTTAGCAGCGGCCACACTCACCGCTTTTCAATTTAAATATTCTAATAAAATCCCGAGATAAGTCCCGATAAGTTTACGACAGCGTCTCTCTGAATAGGAGATAAGTTTGCTTCAAACGAAGTGAAACTCGCTCAAACCTATAGTCGACTGAAGGTATTTCTTTAAGTTGTCCTTATGTTCGTTCACCTGAATAAAATTGAAGCTTAGAAAATATTCTATGTATTCTAGGTATTTCATGAATTTTAAAATCTCAGTAACATTCGTTGTAAGCAATAGCTCACTTTGCAAAATTCAACTGAAGTTAGAAGTTGTTCATATCTTCGTCTTGTTTATTGCATGGTTACTTGGAAGAAATTATTTTTGTTACTGTTTCAATGATTACCTGATGCATTTCGTATCACCTTTAAATCAATTATTCTAGTGACGATTGACATAACAAATCGAGCACTTTCATACATTATTACTCTTGTTCTTATGTCTGTGAAACACACAATCAGGCCACTTTAACTCTTGAGAAGAGAAGTTATTGAATGGTTCACCTTCGCGAATTGATTTGCAATATTTTGCAGCTTGATTTCATGAAACGTTGTGACAGATTTGATCACTAGATATTTAGTTGATAATACAGTTAAGGATATTGACAGACTGACTGATGATTAATATCCATAATATGTCATGTACAATAAGCCTCTACGTGTATGATACACTGGGTGTAGTTATTTATGGAAATTCAATGAATAAAGGAATAAAATAAAACTACTCTTGAAGCTATTTGAAGTTCGTCTTGATAATCTATTCTATATATAAATAAAAATGAATTTCCGTTAGTTAGTCTCGCTAAAACTCGAGAACGGCTGAACCGATTTGACAAATTTTAGTCTTGAAATATTCGCGGAAGTCCTGGGAATACATATAATACTAATAACGACAATTTGATTTTCCCATACAAACTTATTCTTAGCTGTCAAACGTTCAGTTGACGAGCAATATTTACGGTTGTGTAGTGGTCAGTTTATGCAATATTTTTCAATATTATTGTGGTTTTTATTAAGAGGTAGGTGTTACTAAGTTCACCAGGTCAATAGTTGATGACGACACATTATAGATATAATATCGCTTCCAGTTGAAAATTTCTATGAAAGTTTTTTTTTATATAATTAATTTTGAATTTCCCACCGGGTATCAAGTTCTCTGCTGATAATTTGAAAATTATTACTTAAAATTACATTTTCATGTAAAAGTATTAATATTATAATTTGAAGTTCCCACGGATAAATCTACTAAATTTCTTTTCATTAGTTCGGTCATTGACAAATCGCGAAAAAAAAACATGGAATCAGCCGAGACATTCTTGAACTATTTGTTACTAATATATTATAACTTTGTTATAGAACGATAAATTACAATGCAAAAAATATTGGCAAACTTTGGTATTAACCTCATTTATATCAAAACTATCAGCAAGACATAGATTTAATAGCAGATTCAAATATATGCGAACAATGACACTTAGTAACAAACTTTTTGGATGTATCTAATTTTCTTTCATCACGTTGGTTTTCGTTGGGCGAGTATTGAACCAGGCCCTGTGCCCATTCGACCGGCCATCAAAGTTATCGAAGCATAAACAGGATAACGCCATAAATCGCCGCTTCATATGTAACGTGACTGTTTTTTTTAAAGGATCCTCTCGTATTATGTGTAATATTTCGTCCATTGATAGGCCATTTCTAATGGATTTACCTCCGCGAGTTTATCGTTAAATGTGACGTTTCAATAAACATGTGTTGTGCTTAAATCCACTTGTGTGTTTATTTATCAGTATATATTTGGTAGCGCTTAGCACGTTTTTCTATTAAGGAACTTTCGCAAAGGCCATTCATGGTGTCCATAATTTTACAATCTCGAATTTCGTTGTTTTTTGACAAGCAAGTCAAGCTGTCCCAGCTGTATTTATTTCTTGACACCCACCAATAAGCATTGTCCTCCGTGGTAAGTTATGGCTCGTTTCTCTTAGTAGCGAGAAAATTAATAGACTAATTAATGATGACGATTTTAAAATGAAAATTGATATTCATTGTAAGTAAAATGTGCGAACATATTAAGATGTTTGCTCGACAAAGAAATTATAACCTATATATTTTTAAGAAAAAAATGGCAAAATTAAACCAAAATAGCGTTATAATAACAATAAACACTTTCATCTAATTGATAAGTAAAAGAAAGTAAAAACCCACTTATCAATTCTGTCCAAGAACAGTAACGCTCAAGCTTTATTCACAAATATAATTTTCATTTGCCGCCCTGAAGTCCGAGAAAGCTTTCATAAACATGTGCATAATTTCTGATCATTCGCATGCTAAGATGCAGTCCATAGATAATACATAATACATGCAGTCGCAAATGAGTGCCCTCACTCAACTGACTCAACTCCGTACCCTCAGTATTGCCCGAACCACCGAAGAGGGTGGATGTGCGTTCGCCTAACTCAAGTTCGGCTTACGAAAATAGTTCTGTGACGATTCTGTTACGAGTGAAGTGGATTTGTGACAAGTGAAACAGATTATTAGTAACATTTATGAAATAATTCAATGGATTAAATGAATACCGGTAAGTCGTAAGCACTTAGAATGTTCAATGTTGATTCTTGATTTACGCCAATCAAAATTTGGGGGTCGAGACCGGTAGGCATTTCATTAATTAATTTTCTGGGTGTATCAAAATACTTGAGCGCTTTGCATAAAATGACAGCCGGGTCACGGAAGGTAAACAAAGTTTTTATTGCAAAAGCTTAAATTTTAATTAAAATTTCAAACCTCATAATGAAAACTCGTTAAGTAAATTAATATTATACGACTGACACTTTGTCGAAATGAAAATATCACAAAAATATAAATAACTATACGGCAACTCATTTCTATACCGTTCCACTAATACTTACAACCATGATTTCACCCATATAGACATCTTGCATATATCGTTACAGAAATTGAAATGTATTCTTTCGGAAATTCTAACTAGTAATTAATTTAAAATTATATCAAACAAACCTTATTCCATATGCATTAATATTTGTGTGTATGTGTAAGTGTGTGTGATATATATATATATATATATATATATATATATATATATATATATGCATTAAAAAATGGTATTAGTATCACTTATCAGAAGTTGTTAAGCACTAAATAGCCTTACCGGGCTATTTTACACAATATGTTCCTTTTTTTTGCTTTGTTTATTATTTTTGTCCAATATTATTAACTTAAGTATATAAGTATTAACATTGCATATTTTAATTTAAGGTCATGTCCTCCTAATGTTGTTGTACTCTCAAATTTATGAAACAAAATTGTAACGTTTGAATTTGACAAACATAGGAGCTCATATTATATTATTGTTAATTATTGTTACATTTTATAGGCACTATAGGTCTATTATAACTTCAACAATTTACAATAATTATTTTTCTATGTCTGTTTGTAGCCTTAAATAAGTGAAAAAAAATACGATAAATAATAAGGCGATTTAATTCTAGTTATTATTTTCTAAAAAATTTGGAACATTTCAACAAAAGGCAATTTATACGATTACTCTTCTGTTTTTTTTTTACAAACGGATTGTGTTCATCTGAGGTTCTATATGTCGAGGGGTGAAAACCGTGATAATTTTTTGGTATTGACACCAAAAATTTCGCTTAAATCTTTCACCTTCGATTAAATTTTTTTTATCTTAGACAAAGTAAAGTCAAATCAAGTTACATACATAATAATTTCGTTTCAATGAAAATTTCTAACAAAAAAATAATCTCATGTTATCATTATAATATTATTTTAGATAATATTATAATAATACCAATAACCAATTATAATAATACAAATACCAATAATACTTCGTACGCGAGTCCGACAAGCACTTGGGCGGTTTTTATTTAATTATTTTGAAGGTTTTATAAATATTGCACATTAATAAATTATATTAATTACCAATGCATATAATGCACTACATTCTGATTATATCACTAATGTGTATTTTTTTATTTTTGTAATGGATATAGATTTTTAAATGGCATAGCTTATGAGCGTACCTAAATGTCCGAGTGAGCTGATAGGTTTCTTGAACCCGTTCTTGTTAGCGAAAAGTCGCTTCGACTTTTTACTAATATTATATATGGGATGGTTCAAAAGTACTTTTAGTAAGTTAATTTTGATAAAAGAATATTTCCAATTCAATTATTCAATAAGGTTTCAATAATCATCTTCATTTCTCTTAGATGTACATTCACAAACAAAATTTCAATGGTCCAAAGAATCACACTAAGTCACTATGGCCAAATATGAGAAATTAATATTATTTTTGTTATAAAGTCTATACAAAATCTACGTAAAGATCACTAATATGTATCGTGGTCACAAACAAAATATTACTAAAAGTTTAAACATAATAACTAAATTACAATGTTTCATATTATAAAAACACATTTATCTCATTATCTCTATTACTTCACTGTGCTTTATAATTAGATTTACTTTTGAACGGAAGATTTATTTCTTTAACATATTTTTATCATATGTCGTTGTCGAACCGATCAATCCTTCATTGAAATATTATTTCTGACGTATCACTGATGTATCTTTCATTTGATATTCAACGTCAACATTCTGCGCTCTTTTCCGGTTCATATGACACTAAGAGTAAGGCAATAACGAAGTTACATCATTCTTGTTGGCAATATCTCTTTGGATATTGGATTTCTTTTATCTGCCATTACTTTTTTAAGTTCTACTTTAAGGAGCTTCTCAGGAAGAAAACATTTGGGAAAAGTAATTTTCGGACTGACTTTTGTTGTCAAGTGTACTTTTTCTAATCTTGTTCCTACCGGATTAAAAAGGAGGTTAAGGAGGAGAGTTTTGATCGATTTTTTATTTTATTTTGACTGATATGTCTGTATAAAAGTATGTATTAGCTATTATCTCGTAATTTTCATAAATAATAGCCTATGTAAATCATGTCTAATAATATAAACTTCTCGTCGATATTAAAAAAAAATGGAATAATTTAAAAAATCGATCCAGTACTTACGAAGCCAATTCAATGTGAACAAAAAAAGATAAGTTTCAAGCGTCAATAAAAAAAAATCTGCGTCGAAAGCACGAACACATCGCTGTCACGACCTTTAAGCACTTAAACCACATAAAACCTAATTCAGTAGGCAGTAAAGCTTTTAATTGACTGAACCTCTAATGTGACAACGCTATATCTGTAACAGAATAGCAAATAATGGATTACCAAACTATGTATTTTGAGCAATAATCAAAATTCATTAAAAAATCTACTCAAATCTTTTTGATATTTGGACCCCCGATGGATATTTTATTTAGGAATCCTACTTCTTTTAATTTCTTATTAATAAAAAAGACCAATTAATAAAGAACTTTAGTTTACTAAAATATTAGTCATTATTAAAACAAGCTTGTAATTGTATACAAGTCTGTCAGATTTCTCCACTTGATTTTTAACACTATTTTTTTTTTAATTTATTTATGACACAAACAGTCATTACAAATTTATTACAATATAGACTTAAATACGAAATAGATACTGAGTATCACTAAATTAGGTTTTTTTTTTTAAATATTATTAAATAGTGTAACTCTGCCGCGCAAGTGTAAACTATTGAAAGTCTGTCTGACGAAAGAAGTCACGCAGCATAACCTATATTCCTCTGCAATAAAAGCGAAAAAAAGCGAGGATACAATTACAAGGCTTTTTTAAAGTAATCTTTGGGGTTGAGTTTAAAATCACAACGTATTGAAGTGTTTTGAAAGTTCCAAATATAAACGTTGTTTATCAATAAGAATCTAAAAATTAAACCAAAGCGACAGGACTGATTTAAATCCAAAAGAAATTACTGGTTTTGATTTTAAAAATTCAAATAAGCCGATTACAATTTTACAAGGAATATGTAACACTAAAATAATTTTAATAGAAATTAAGTTTGCAAACCAAAAACTATATATATAAGACAAAATGAATGTTCTATTCAAAATTTTGGTATCTAGAAATTGAGCCCATGTTTCTCTGGAAAAAATAAGTTTTATTTTCACACTTCAATACAAACTAAAGCTACCTTATTGTATATAACCTACCAGAAAAAACAAAGAAATGACATTTAACGTTTTTTCTTCGAAACCTTTACTACAATAATGATAATTCACTTTTCGCAATATGTTTCAAATCAAAAATAAAAATGTCTTCTTCGCCTCTGCTTTAATATTTTCTCCCAGATAGCGCCATCTTTTGAATCAATTAAGACAATTAACAAGTGCTGACATTAAAAAGCACGCTTAAGTTTAAATAAACAAAGGAATCTTATTCCTTTATATTATGAAATTCAAAAAAGAAATTACAAAATATATTTGGGATGTGATTTTGTTTCAAATAGTAATTTCATACTTCATAAGAATCCACTCCCATCTATATATGTATACAAGCTTTACTCTTATACAATAAGTATTTGTCGATTTTGATACAAAGAAAAAGCTTACTGCAATCACGTTTTGAGCTCTTCCCTAGCACTGTAATGGTGTGCCTTTCGACATATCAATTCCTTCTCACTGATTCGCAGAGGGTCAGGGATAATATTATACTTCGTATCGCCTTTGATGGTTTTTCATCGGCCCAGTAGGATTCGATTATATGTTATGATGTTTTTTCAATGTCGTCACAAAAATAAATCTGAGTATTTTTCATCCACTGCGGGCAACATTATTACATTTTATTTTTATATAACAACACTGATTTTAGCTCCATGTATCTATCTCTACGATTTTGCTCAGATCAGAGTAGCTAAAGTACCCAGACTCGAGAAAATATAGTAAAGTTCGCCTCAGTGCTGGTGACACATTGATACCGGCGTGCGAACCAGTCAGCCACGGAATGAGCTTTATTTATATATTCAATTATACGTTACATTTCATCATTCACCATCAGCCTATTTATGTCCTCACTCATAGGGCGTAAGTCTTCCCTCTGGATGGAATGGAATGAGCGTGCGTTCCAAACCACAGAGGAGTTCGAGATAATAAATTTTTGGTCACACATACTCTGTCTGGCCCTCGCAAAAGTTATGTTTTTAAGCCTTTCATAAAATCACTGTTTTTTACAAAAATGATGACAGATCTCCGTTTATTTTGTCTAATCAACGATTCAGGTAAGAGTAGGACATTATAAAATAACAATGAACTTATGAATATTATGAATATTAGGATTAATGTCCATAGTTTTATCTTATTACCTCAAAATAGGGTTGCGAATTTAAAAGCGACGATAATTTAATTCATTTCATTATGTGTTGTGTTCGTGCGCCAACCCTTGTCAGCGTTAAAAGGTGCGAGTCAAATGATGTAGCGACATGGTATTATTTTATATTTTGATGAATATTAATCTTTGTTCATTTAGGTTATGTTGTACCATAATATGTATATTTCATTTGCCTAAAATACAATAAAGATTATTTGCTTACATAAGTTTGAATAAATTTATAAATCTAGAATATTTTTAGAAATTTTGTGAGGATGTAATACATACAAACGTATACTGTATGTTTCTGTGTTACTCTTTCACGCCCAAACTAATTCAAGGGATTTTCTTAAAATTAAGTATACGAATAATTTGAATCTGGGTTAACACTTCCACTACTTTTAAAAATCAATAGTTAATAATGCTTCAATTTCTAACACCTTTGTTTTTTATACCTGCACGATGTTAGGTTTATAACGAAAGAAAAAGCCTCTTAAGAAATGAATTCCCTGGGTCACAAAAACTAATTCTTTCTTAGGGCATGTTTCTAATTTTCACTATGTTGACTCAGAAGTTGACAACTTACATACGTACTATGCGCTTAAATTGAAAATTTAACCCATGTTATCTACACCTTGTTTCTAAAAAGTAATACAAGTATCATTTACTTCTCACAGTGGAGCTTTAACATTGAATAGTTTCAAATTAAACATTTGTTTTTTAATAAATTCGATCCCGCTTCCTCCTCTGCTTTACGCTCCTGAATTAAAAATGGGTTTCAGCAAAATCCAGTAAAGTACAAAATAGCCCATACAGCTACCACGATCTGCCATTATTATAAATGTTAGGATACTCCTTTTTACCCTTGACGCGATGAGTTATATTAAATTTTGTCAAAATAATATTTTGTTTTTGTCGTTCGTGCTTTCGGTTTTCATCTTTTTTGTAACTAAATGAAATTATGTTTAGTTTAACAAAGGTTTATACCCATATGAAAATAGACTTGTAAAACGTGAAAAATAATTCTCATTTCAATGGATATTATTTTTAATACTGTTATCGACTGCAGAAGCGCAGACTGTAGGTCATACAGAATACTTTTAACGTAAGTATTTTTTAATATGAAAGTAAGACAGACAGCAATAATAAAAGACTATAAGTGGAACTGTGTGTTGCACAAACTTCCATTAAATTGTCATTGGTTTATAGCGACATTACCGATACAATTTATAAAATAATAAAATTCATTAAAGCTTAAAGTCGTTTTGAAACCATAAAGGGCCGTTTGTGCAATTGGGTGAAAGCCATAAAATCCAAATTGAAAAAATATATAAAACACTTATCTAACTCTGGTTTCCATTTAAAACGTATAACAGGCTGGCAAAACTCTCATAATTATGTGTAAAGTTGTTGTAAATTATTCATTTAAAGCTTTAGATATTTAAAAAAAAAGAAATTTTAATATTTCGATTTAAGTATATAGTATTTTTTTTAACTATGTAAAGCTAAACAGTGGTCGTTTATCATCATTAAACGATATAGAAGAAAGATTTTCATCGCATATCGCATTGTCCGCTGTTCTAATACATATACAGAGTAAAATGCAGTGTCCAACAACTTCAGAAGTTCAAAAAAATTACACCTTTATTATCATGTATAATAGGTTTTATCTGATCGAACATTTAGTGATGTGACAGCGCTGTTTTCAACTCTGTATTTTAATACAACAGCATTGCAGCGAATAAACGTTTATGATGCTATTCACATGCATATTCTGTTATAATTATAAGATCTTACTTTTTCTTCTGTTATGTTAAATACTGTAATTAAAAGTGACTTCATAAATTAATATTGTTTTGATCTGGTAATGATATAGTTTTTGGAAGTGTTATTACTTCTGTTACAGCTGGTGAGTTTCTTTCGTTCGTTCTTCTAATGAGCCAAAAGACGTTTTGAACTCAGAATTGTTGGTAAAAAATTCAAAAGTATTTTAAATAACTTTATTTGAATAAAGGTATTTTGCCTTTGACTTTGACACTTGACTTGTCACAAGGTGATGGGATTAGACGGTTCGTTCGATTCCTTCGGCTTGGAGTTCGAGCATCATAATGGCAGCTGTATCCTTAAATAATAATTTTGGGCTTTATAAAACGAGCGTACTGTTTCGTTGTGTATAGTTCAAAATCTAAATTGTTTTTCTGTCGTCAACTCGAGCACATTGAATATTGTGTTGTTGCTTTCTCAATATTGTGGTTCGGTCGGTTTTATTAAACTCCTTTTGTTGCTGCCCACAATAGCTTACGGAGTACAAAAATGTCAGAGGAAATAGTTGGATAAGTCTATTTCTCGAAATAAAAAATTAAAAACGTTTCTAATATTCTTCGTTATGATTGATTTTTTATATTTTATTTGAAATGTGGTTTTTATTATTAATACTATATAAGAATTTGACTCTTGTTGTATTCACAATGCTATACTTGAAAATATTCTTAATAAAAATGCTGCCTAGTTGTCCAGTTACTGTGAGCTGCCGAGGCGTGTGGATTTTTAATAATTTGAATCTTGTTTATGGAAAGTTGATATGTCAATAGTGAAAATGTAATTACTAATTTCCTTTTCCTATTATTTTCCCTAGGAGTGCAAAGTTTATTAAAGGAATATCTTGTGTGCATCCGTAGGTCTGCTATTCTGTACTAACCTAAAATGAGGTTGCATACGTTCGTAACTTCATCGCTAGCCGCTTAAATATAATGGCATTAAGAAACACTTAAAAATATATTGAGTTAGTATACATTTATTCATATTTCAAATAAAATTTCAGTAAATATAGATAGAAAACCATATTAATTGTGGACAGTGTGTCAGTCGGTGTTTCGAGTTCCGATTGTGTACATAAGTTGGTGAGTACTCTTGATTATATAGGTATATCAGAGTTCTATCGGGTGTATTCTAATGATAGTCTCCTTTTTTATAGTTTTTTATTTTGCTTTTCTTGATAATTAACCGTATACTTTTCAATTAAGCTCCTGCTTTAGGTCTCGGCTATTTACATATCGCATCAGGTAGGATAGTACCTTTAAGCAAAACACATTTTGAGGACCTAGACCATAATATAGGTATATTATGTAGGTACAACATAATATTCAGAGAAATCGGATACAATATCGAAGATTCTATTCTTCAAACTTTTTTAGGAATTATTCCGGGATAATGGCTGTCCTTTTCCTTTGCAATCATATTCCAGAGGAGTCTCTGAAGTTTATATTACACCTAAAAGTTTTGTATGCGGTTCATATATTCTAATATTATAGTATTTAAAGTTTACTATTATGAGTTTGCCAGTCTTAGAAAATATTTGTTGACAGTGTCTTGAATAAATAATATCTTTATTTTTTATTTATTTATCTTATAAAAATATAAAAATATCTTTAGATACAACTAATGCGTTTAGAATTGGTTTTCCCGTGTAAATCATATGATAATTTAAAAATAACTCTTGTATTAAGAATGCGTTCAAAATAGTGATATAACCTATTCTAGTAATATGGTATTGAATAAGCTCCTAAATTACCGGGCCTTCGATTGTTTTTTAGCTTATAATGGTCAGACATACAAACGTTAGTTACTATTGCGGATGTTAACAAAATTTACAAACGCCATGAATCGGAAGGGTGGGCAAGAACTAATTATCTTAAGCTCAATCTAGGCCTGCGTGGTAAATTGTGTCGTTCTTCTTTGGTTATGTCAGCCATAAGAAAGACCTACATATACCTTACCTTAGAGAAACCTTAGAGAAAATCAATCGTTGTTGTTAAGAAACTTTCGCAAAGGTTGGTCACGTGATTAAAAAAATATTATCTCGAGCTACTATGTGCTTCGGAAGATACGTTAAGCCGTTGGTCCCGGCAGCATTTACAGTCGTTAATACCGTCCAATCCGCATTCGTCTAGCGTGGAGGTCCATACTCCATAACCATCCATAAGGCAGGCCCCTGCAGTGAGGACTTAAAAAGGCTGATCATGATATTCGATTATGTATAATTCTTCATAGCTAATGTTTTTTTAATCGCTATAAATGTGTAAGCATATACTAACATACGTATTCAATAAAATGTACAGGGGATAATATCACCGAGTTCTATATTATTAAAACGCAAGCACGCCGGAGTTTCGAAATGAGAACGCTGACTGTCGCTACAAGGCGACACTCGCTTTATTAAACCGCGCTCAGCCGCGCCGGAAAATGTCTACCGCTAGTGAAATAGCGAGTGGCTACGTGCTTGTCTAACGGACGAACAAGTGGCTGCACTTTGTTATTAATCAATACTGTATAAAAATAAGAATTTATATATCGAAATGTCACAATCGGATTTAAAAGCGGAACATTTTGCAATGTTGTATGTGAAACAATATGAATAGCTTACATTTTTGGAATAATGGGCTCTCAACAAAATATTGCCGTACCGATCAAAAGTTTGGGTAGGTTGGTCACATATAGCGTTGCCATAGGTTAACATAGGTAGACTTTTTGATTACGTGTCCGGCCAAAATAAACGGTATCCAGCTTGTTCGACTCTTGTTAGGCTTTTTACGTTTCGCAACCTAAATTAATAGTCAAGTACATACTCATACTTAAGTCTGATTTTGTATTCGATTTTATTTTATGTTTCATTAGAATTTGGCAAGATTTATGATAATAGTAAAAAAAGCTTGATTTTTATATACACGTTTCTTTATCATACCATATTATTGAGACACAAAATCCTCAATATTGTAGGGTGACCGCCCTTCCTACTCAAATGTCCGGCCAAACTGGCTGGTCTGTCTGGCTGTTTGGCGACCTGGCAACCCTAATCACATGTTATTTTACTAGTTGAGAATATATGAAGATTTAAATAGAAACCTACTCGCGTCGTTATTTCTGAATGTTAAGGGTCGTGATCTCGTCGAATGACCTTCGTGGACTATTCTACACCATCTTGCCCTATTCCCGCCAAAATGTATGGCCTTTCTGGCTGTGGTATTCATTGTGGTACTTATTTCTCGCGGTCTTTCATGCATTATGCCCGTTAGTGAAACTTTCTCAAGACTATCACCTCCGATTTTGGCAATAAGTCAAATGAATAAGAACGTTATTTACTTATAAACTTTTCGTTTATAAAATAATTGCAATAAAAGAGCTATTTAACAGTCTAGACTGAATAAATTATGTTGGGAGCAATAATTATGATTAATATTCGAAATATAAGAGTTTAACTTCCATTAAATTTTCGTGTGATAAGAACAACTTTTAGATTTAATGACCTTTCAAATGTTAGATAAATGAAATTAACTATCTGAGCTCATTTGTTCATATAGCCTGAAGTTCATATATTCTGAAATAAAATAAGCGTTGAATTCGATGTCGAGCACTGCGCTGTCACAGTATAGAGGTACAATCAAAGAAGATCACTATTGTTATACCTCTTGAAGTAGGCTTTATTTGATCTGAACCTATGTACCGACGTCTTCTGTGGGCTAATCTCATTGGCTATAACTGATACTTTAGAATTATTTTTAATAAAAATATATGTCGCTTACCAGGTTTCCACATATCTCTTTACAAAATAATTTAATTACAACGACGAGCCGTTACGATGTAAAGGAATCAAAAAACACCTTTTCACATAATATACTATTATTTACTTTATTAGCTGTTACAGTATATGAGGCATTATATTCTAGTTAAACTTTACTGCCGATATCACGTATATATTTATGTAAGTTGTAATTTATCACTGTAACAATTTTCGTTTATCCGAGTTTCAGTAAAAACGCGTCCATATCTAAACATTTCGGCTTAAACGGAAAAAAGAAGGCGGCATTATTTTCTTATGGTTTGAAATGGGATCTGTAACACATATAACATACATATAACAGCACTCAACTAAGCAAAGCTTGAACAGATTACCCACATCAGCCATTTTTGGCAATTAAATGTGGACCGAACGGTTTTCGATGGATTTTTGTGGAACTCGGGCTATTTACTGGATTCAATTAAATGAGAAATATTGAAACAGTGTTGGCTGAATCTATTCTTTTTTTCTTTAAAACAGCTATTTCGATTCTTACACTTCTTTTTATCTTTCTATTGTCCTTTAATTAACTAAAATAAACAATCAAATCTTTCTTCTTTATAATATTGGTATTGATGCATAATTTACACTCTTTATATAAGTATAAAATATTTCTGATAAATTTGAAGTTACCTATTAACTTGTTAAGTCTAATACCGATTAAGGGAATTTGACTTTTTTACACTGTACTATAAAAATAGCGATTTAACCAATTGAAAATATGTAACCTCATACAAACAAATTTTCACCTGTTCATTTATCTTGAGACTGTGTTAATGTGGGGATAATTTGTCTTCATCACACGAAATTCGAATGCCCGGTATCTTCTCAAATGAAAGTTCATTTCAGCAGATTCCGGGCATTCGATTTTTGTGTCGTTTGAATACGGTTGATAAAACACTATTACAAAATGTTGAATTGTAATTTTCATGCTATTTGGTTAAAAAAAAAAAAATTTTGATCGCCCGGACTGCGAAAGGTCGTGTGTTGGAATCCCATCTCAGGGTGCCAGGGACCAAGTGGATTTTTTAAGCATTTTGTATTAAGAATATTTTTAAAATATCAATCACTAACTTTCGCCAGCGGTTCTCCCGCGTGGACCCCAGGGAAATGTTTAGTGGGATAAAATGTATGTACGTCAGCTAATACCCTATCTGTATACCAAATTTCCTCAAAATCCGTTCAGTAGTTTCGGCGTGATTGACCGACAAACATCCAAACATCGAAACAAAGAAACTTTCACATTTATTAGGATTTGATTATTAATTAATATTAAGAACTACTCTTACTGAAAAATGCTTAAAAATTACACTTTGTTACTGACACTCCGAGTTGAAAATTTGTTCTTATTATTTTATATTTGATCAATTTTGCATTCACAATAAATTTTTCACCTTTATCTTATGTTTAAATATTTGTAAAAATATTTCTCTCGGCTGTTTGGGTGGATGCTTGAACATTTATGAGAATACGCTCTGTAGTAGCGAAAAGTAACAAGTGCTCGAAAAATTCTTCATCCTGTTAGGTCCTTGGTAGCTCAGTGGTTTGAGCAGTAGTCTGGATTGCGAAAGGTCACGGGTTTGTGTCCCATCTCAGAGTGTCCCTGACACGGCAAAGTGGATTTTTTAAGCATTTTTATTAAGAATATTTTTCAGTATAGCATTTTGAATGCAAAATTGATCAAATATAATAAACAAGAACTTCGTTATAAAAAGTTGTTATTAAAATATCATGTATAAAAACTCGGGATGCCAAGCAGTCGATAATATTTGTGTTTTTTTAATCTGTAAGCCAGCGTGGGAGAAGAAAGTTTATTAATAATGCCTGCTTGCCCTTGCTTTCCAGGGACCCTAAACCTTTTTTAATTAAATAATATTTTTTCTGATACAATATACTAGACTATTTTACTGGTGGATTTTTAGTGTAGCAAGATTTTTACGTAATATTAAATTTATGTAATACATTTTGAATTTAACAATCGATTGATTTAGGTTTAAAATCGATTAGAGAGAAATCGCCAAACGGTGGTTTATAGTTTTATTCTTAATCCGTTTTTAAATATCTTTTGACATAATTATAGTTTCCAATAGCGTAATTACTCTGCAACTTTATTACTATATCTAAAAGATAAGAAAGAAAGAAAAATAGTTTAATGTTAGCAAACATAACACACACAACAACACATAACATTAAGCAAAAACGGGTGAAGGAATACAAGTATTCCTGTAATTCCTTGGTTCCATTTTATCTCGGACTCAAACTTTATCTCCTGTATCGAAATAACGTTTTCGTTGTCAATACTAATAGAAATATTACTAAGAGGAAATATTATTTTGATTGTTTGTTTGCATTGAATAGACTCCCGATTCTACAGGAACGATTTAAAAAAAAAATGCTTTACTATGAGTGACAATCTCATATGCATACATAGGCTATAATTTATACGGGCACAATCACAGGAAAATATCCAGCTAATCAACGAATTTGTCGTATCAAACAGATTTTACTTTTTTAGTTTGATACATTAAAGTTTAATACATACTATTAATGAGAAAACCAGCTAGACAAAATATCTTTAACAGTTTTCCTTAGTATATTTGTACAATTTTCTATCAATCCTAATGTAAAAATTGGTATATAGTTCGCTCCGTTCATTCAAACCGTTAGTGTTGTCACCCAGAAAAAAATTACCCATGTCAATGTACAGCGAAAGAACGACTCATTGTGCTGGCAACAAATTAACCAGTTGTTAAATTTGGCTATGGTTTAATTTGGCATCAAAAAACGAAATAGCGGGTTAACAACTGTTTAATGTTTTAACTATAGTCAAGTTAACAAAAGGTGAAACGACATCTGACAACGGATCAAAAAACTGGCCCTTAGGCTATGACTTACGATAGATTACGTAGTCTATGATCCAAACGATTATGCAGTCTGTGCTCTTCAGACTACACTTCATAAAATTGTAGATACAATGTGGAATATAAAGCTAGTCTGTGAACAGAAACTCGAGAAGTTTATTAAAAGTGGCAACACAACATTATATGAAATAAGATTTATAAGTGGGTAGTGTAATTTAATTATTACCATTTCATAAAAGTTATAATGTTCAGTAAATTTAATCATTTACAGTATTAAACGAAGGCCAACCGACATAACAAGCGTTTGTAAAAGGAATCCATTTTTATGGAAATTTACAATACGATTGAAAAATTCTCGGTTTCTATGTCTATTGAACAATGGAAGGCATGATTTGATGCCAATTAAAGTTTCCAGAACGGAAGTGGTGAAACCAATAACGGGCTGCGCGTTCACTTGTACTGTTCACTTCGAATGCGTTGATATTGTATGTGGTTTGTGACGCATTGCTGCTACGACAATACTTGAATTCCGTAATTACTCACATTATTACAAGCACATTGTAACCCATAATTGTATTTATTATTGCGAAAGTAACACTGTCTTTTTGTGTGTTTAATGCTTACAATACTTACCCAGTTTTAATGAAGATAGAGTTTGAGTAATATAAGGTTAGGATAGTTTTTCACCTGCGGGTGGAACGCATATATATTAGCGTTTTCGAAAATATTCTATCGCTAATGTTCATCAAAGGTAATGTAGGATTCTGACGTTGAAAGTATTCCTCAAATTGGTCCTGTAGTTTGGAAGCTTTTTCAGTGCAAATAAATAAACAATATAAACTTACCACTTTGTAAAAGTAGCATAATAGAGGCATCCATTTTCACGAAAAAAGCCCCAGTAATACAAACAATTATTATTTCAGAACTCTCAACCGATTGAGAGAAAATTACATTTGTAATTGTATACAGTAACTTTAAACCATTTATTAATAGGGATTCTATTGAATGTTGTAATTGTATATTTATTTTCTTTATTATATAATCCACAAATGTTATCATAAAGAGTGATATTCGATTTGGTTAGTTTGTAATAACTTGAAATACTGAACGAATTTTAGGAATCCTATAAAACCAATACGATAGTCAGAGTTGATTGCGTGAGTTCTTATTATACTAACATTTCAGTTTTGTATTAATATAAAAAAAAAAACCGAAAGGTTTCGTAGCCCTTTTGTTATACTCGAAAGAGTTTTCATTGTTATCTCAGTATCAAGTTACTCGATATTTTTTTTTTATCCGATTCGGAATAAAGTTTCTTCACGTCTCTTATTATTGTAATGTAGTTGGGAAGATTTCTTGATTTTTCAACGTTGGCTGGGGAGTTCTTGCAAAATTTCCCTCCTGAAACGGGAAGCGTCAAAAACTTAACCTTTTCGAGTTAGTAAAAGTATGGGTGGAAAGTTTACGCTCTTTATAATACATTCCACTTGAGTTATATGTATTTTAGAAGAAGAAAATGTTATGTTGTTAACTGTTGTATTCATCATCATCAGCCCTGCTACGCCCCCCACTGCAGAGGCTCAGGCCTTCCTTATGTGGGGACATGACCCTCCACACTGGCCAAATGCGAATTGGAGGGTATTAACTACTGCAAATGCAGTCGGGACCAACGGATGACTGTAACTTCCGAAGCACGAGGTAGCTCGAGATAATATTTTTTTGGTCACTCATCCGTTCTTCTCGGTACGTAGATTTACGAACCGATGGCGTAGCTCTCGACTTTCACAAGTGCTTGTAACAGCCTAGACTGAATAAATAATTTTGATTTTTGATTTTATCTCGAGCTACTCCGTTCTTCGGAAGGCACGTGAAGCGGTCGATCCTGAATGTATTTTCAATCGTAAACAACGTTGGCCCATTGTCCTTAACCATCTTTATGGAAGGCGGTAAAAGGCATTACCTTTCAATAAATTAATATTTCAAAACCTATTCTGCAAACAGGTATCCGATAAACGCACCGCTCGCATCATACACGCCCGAAGTGAATTAAATGGAGCGCTCAAAAGTGAATGCGAAAAAAATAAAATAAAAAGTTGATATGGATTCGTCAGCGAAACGCTCGGACAGATTACCATTTGTTTCCACGCTGCAGCGGATACGAGCATCGAGTACAATGTAATAAATATTTTTTGGATCGCCAATGCGAAGTCATTAAACTAAATACCTTATATGCAATCTACGAATACATTTTTATTTAAATCTTTATTATGCATAAAATAGTTAAAAAAATATATTTTAGCATTATATTGTTATGCACATACAAATATATAAAATTATCACCACGGCAATAATAGAATCTTCCTTACTAGGAATAGTATAAAATTTTTTAAACAGTTCAAAGTGTTATAAAAACAGCGTCTAACTCGTCGTCGGATCTAGCCTAAATCAAAGTCAAAGTCAAAGTTATCTTTATTCAAATAGACTTCTTAAAAGTACTTTTGAATCGTACAACATACCTCGCGTAACACTCGCTCAGGACGTCTTTTGGCAGATAAGAAGAACGAGCAAGAAACTCACCAGCTCTAAGAGCTGTAATGACAATACATTATAAATAGTTCAATTAAACAATCCCACTTCAAATGGCAATAAAGATTTCACTCCGTTGGTGATCTATGACGTGCCAGTATAGCGTTGAGTTCTACGTTGATTTCATGTCTCTTTTTACAGGATAGCATGGCGCAGAATATAGCCAGTGCGCCTGAGGTAGGTATTCTCTTAGAAAGCATATGGTTTAATAGGCTGATGATATATCATTTAAATCAGATATTTAACCTACTTTGAACAAATTCACATTCGATGAACCTGATGTAAAAACCGAAATAACAATAAGAAATTGGTTCTAGAATTACTTACACCCGTAAAAGCCGAGTAAAAGCAATAAGTTAAGCAAATTTTTTTTTAACAAATAAACAAGATTTTGAATAGAGTAAGAACCATTAATAACTATTATTATTAGCTATTAACATTATTTATCCATTCAAATTTTCGTCTATTACTTAAAAATATTTTGCTTATGTAGTGACATTTTCTCAAGTGACTACTTCTCTCGACTATATTAAGACTACATATTTATGCCGTCTTTTAAAAAAATGTATTTTGCTTTTATATGATTTACTTATACTTATTATTCACTTATAGGTATTTTAAGACTACGTCTAAGACCTACATCACTACAAATACATTAGAGCGTGTCCCCTCACCTAAGTAACCCCAAGTACCTAAAGTGTTATGGCTTTCGAGTTTCCATAAACGTACACTCGGCAGCAAAAGTGCCGTTTTATGTTGATTTTGCTTTAGACACCCCTGGGAAGTTGGCGGCTTGAGCTTAGAAATGTTGGGGAGACTTATAGCTCAGTGTGTAATCTTTTTTACGAGAGTATTTGTGTTTATATCGTGAAAAATGTTTCATGAGACAACGTGTCATTTACCTTGAATTGTACAAACTTGCAATAAATGTGATATAACTTTGCCGATTGTCGACATAAATTATTAAATTTATAACATTCATTACTGGTTTCAACCTGTGATGAATGTCTTCAGTCCTTCAAAGACTTCAGTCTTCATTAAAACTTAATAGATATTAATGCAATTGGGTGTACCAATATAAATTTCTGAAAATATATATTTTATTTTTGAAATCTAAAAATAGTTTATAGTGGTTTTTGACCGTGTTTCTAAATATCAGAAAGTCGTGAGTTTCCTGTATTATTCAAATAATTAACAAAATTATTTTTCCGATGAAAAATAGGATCTACTTAATAACCGTATACGAACAGCTTTATTTTATAGAGAGCCCAATATTTATTAAACAAACGAATGTAGCTCTATTTCAACAAAATAAATCCAACCTCGCGAATCATTACACTTCATTTCGTTCCATTTTTATTTCCAAAAGTGCTATAAAATAATCCCTTAATGGATCACGTCACAGAACATTATGCTTCCGATAGTGTACCGTCGGATTTAGCGGACCATTTTGCGGATTTTAAAGTTCTTCCGACTTCAACTCACTGGGAAATTTGTTTTCGCCGTTGTCTTCATAATGGGGTGTCTTTATCCTTTTATTACTACCAAGAATAAGTTGACTAGAATGGAAATACACAGATTACATTAAAATTACAAAGAGAAACAAGTTATAGAGAAATCTTAAAGTTCTTAATAAATACATTATTTAAAACAGTCCTTGGTATTAGGATTACGTAGTCTCAAATAATGAGAAAATTTTAAGAAACGTAGACAAGAAAAATATACAGACAGCATATCGATAAGGAGTGCCAGACAATATCGTATCCGTATTGGATACAAAATATGTAATTATCTTAAAAATTCTATTTGTTCATCAAAGCGTCCTATATATCGACCCCCCCAAACAATAACTCGGTAATGTGCTATTATGGGGTTTATGCTGTTATGGCATATTTGGCATCTGTGGACTGGAATACACCTTGGCAATTTTTTTCAGATTTTCCTAATGATATTTACGAAGATATAATGATATACAATTTTATTGTTGGGAATTTTGAATAAAAAATATGACGTCAAAAACCCTGCTTTAGGTCTGTACAAAAAAAAAATTATATTTTATTTTGGTAAGTTGCGTTTACCGGGTTATTGGCGTAAATAATTTTTACGAAGTTTTTGGCAAACGTCAATAAGGGGTTGTTGTTGAACGAATTTAAATATACGTATTCCGTAATATATATTTACAATGTTATTTAAGTTTAGTGTTTTTTCATGATTATACGCTACATTTCAATATGGTAAATTTATTCTAAATTAGCACTCCATCAATAATTTCAAATCTATCATTGTATTTAATCAACGCAGATTTCGTGGCTTCTTTATCAGAAATATACATAGTAAACTCAGATTACCAGGTAATCAAAAGGAAAATCATTCAATTCTAAACGTAGGAAGTAAATTAAGCAAACAAGGAGTTCTAGATGACACGTTAAAATAAGAAGGATCGTCAGAAATTAATAACAATAAATCATTTACTGATAGAACTCTTAACAATAGTAAAATTAAAGATTAGGAAATTAATGAGGATAGTCCAAGCTTAATACGACAGATAAGTAGCAAAGAAGAAAAAAATGAAACATTAAAACCAGAAGAACAGTCAGAAAGTAACACTGATAAAACACTGGCTCGTAGAACTTTAAACTATTCCTGGCATAATGAGGCAGTAGAAAGTAATCATGAGGATATGGTCGAGGTTGCTCATATTCTATTAATCAATATAGAATACACAGAAAATAGTGAATCTGATATAGAAAAGGTTGTAGCCAAAAATTCAGTCAGTCATATAGACAAGCTATAGTTTGACTGATCGCGAACATCAATGGTTGTATATTAGTAGATATGTTAAGGCACGAACTATTAAACGAATGACGTTACACCGTAAAGACAAGGCCACGCAAATTTTTGACTACTTTTAAACAAATAAAGAAAATATTTAAAACATTTTTTTAATACTTTAGAAATCTTTAGAATATTTTTTTTTATATGGGGTAGGGGGCAGACGCACAGACGGATCACCTGACAGTAAGTGATTACCGTCGCCCATGGACACCTGCAACACCAGAGGGGCTACAAGCGCGCTGCCGGCCTTTGGGGGACGAATATGCTCTATGCTTGAAAGTTTGAAGGTCGTATCGGTCCGGAAATACCGCTGGCGACAAACTGTTCCAGAGTTTGACTGTGCGAGGCAGGAAACTTCTAGAAAAACGCACAGTTGTGGACTTCCAACCATCCAAATGATGGGCGTGGATTTCTTGTCGCGTGGAACGATGGCGGAAAGTAGCGGCAGGTATGAGTCCGAACAATTCCTCGGAGCATTCCCCATAATAGATGCGATAGAAGATGCACAGTGAAGCAATATCTCTACGCAGGGCCAGTGGATCAAGCCGATTATATGGTTTATACAGCAATAGAAGAAACTATGCATGTAGATGAGGGACTTCAAGATATGCGGGAGAGACATAATAATAGGTCTAATAAAATAAGTATAACAAAAGCCACTATTAAAGCACATTGAATTATTTCCTAAAGTACAGTCGCATTATACTAGGGCAACTTTAAACCGAGAATATCTTTCAGAAAACTTCAATATTATCGTATTAACACTGAATGGTTTACACAACAAAATTACACAGATGCAGTAATGGCAACAAATCGACAATACGAAACCATTTTTAACACTCGATATAATTACTAATTTTTCAAACCAAAAAAAGATCAGTGACCCTTTCATACTCCATGTATGAACAATCAGAAGATACTATAACAGCCACCCCAGAGGAAAAACAAAAACTCCATTTAGAGAGAAAAGAAAAAATAAGAGCCTTAAAAAAAGGAGAGATAAAAAGAGCCGACAATGCTTGTGAGTCAGTTGCAATATTTGACTTTCAAAAAGTGTTGAGTGTGCCTCAATCAGAAGTTGGCATATTCCACTACAAGAGAAATATCACTGTTACAATTTTACTGTCTTTAATGCCGTTCGAAAAATAGGGTATTATTACGCATGGCACTACCAAAATGCTAAGAGCGGCAGTTGAGAAATGGGGAGTGCTTTGTTCTTTTTTTAAAACTAAATGTGAGGAAGGTATTATAAAATATTCATTATATTCGGGTGGATCTTGGGCAGAACAAAAATCGGTATATTTTTGCCCTTTATATATAGGCTGCCAAACTATTTGGAATTTCGATTAATCATTGTTTTTTTGAAAGTTAACACAGTCAAAACGAGGGAGATTCAATGCATGCACGCATAGAAATAAATTTAAAAATTAAGTTTTCATACCCCTGACCAAATTTTTAGTATTACTTAAATTCAAAGATTACTTGTGAAAAATACCGTGTCAAAGAATAAGAACAATTCGAAATTTACGATTAAAACCACTTGTAGAAGACAAGTATTGGCGGTGCGACAAAGTTAGAAATGTGATTTACTGGACTGACGTCATGGAGGTCAATGTTGTGGATTCACAACCAAATAAGTTATTTTTCAAATATAATTTTGAAGACCCTTATTCAGAACTTGATTTAAACTACACTCATTCAACCTCAGCTAGACGACAAGGGCGAAAGTATACCAGCTTCCCCTCGGGTACAGGCTTAGCTGTGTACTTGGATAATGTGCAGTTGCAACGTGCATACCAACAACCGATACCTTTTAGTAAAGCTTTTGCACACCGACCTTTTGAGTTTGTATAAAACTGAAGCTATTCCTCAGAGTTACCATGCATTCTACCAATCTTTGTCCTGTTCAGAAGCTGAGAACGAAAATGTATCTGAAGATGAATAAATTTTAATTTTATATGATTAATAGTTGATCTCAGTATTTATTTTTTGGATTATATTCATCAATAAATGTTTGTGTTAAATTGAGGGTCAAATTTCATTCTGTAGTTAATTAAATATCACCTAAATTTGTATATTTTTCGTTTATATCTTCTAAAATTACACTTAAGAAGAAAAATTGTATTGAGTGGTAACAAAAACACTATTGTTCGAAATTTCCTAGCAGTAATCATGTTATTTATCAATACCGTTTACCACAATACAAAATATTACCACAATAACTCCGTAAAAACATATTATGCACCATCCCTTCAACAAAAAATAACGCCGTAGAAGTCCATAATGGAATGTTACGAAATATTTTATTCTACAAATTTACTGCAATAACCCCGTAAGCATTATAACTGTAATATTTTACGTATAACATTTTAGGTATTATGATTTTTCACAAATAACTAGGTTTTGAATAAATGAGTATTCATATTAATAGCACAGTTACATTACGCAAAAAATTAGCTTTCATTTGATACATCAGTGACTCCAATAGACCCATTCGTTAAAAAGATATTCGTTAAAATCAGTAAATCTTTTTTCCTGTAAAATTTTCATTTTTCGATTACCGAGTTGTTGCTTGGGGGCATCGATATATATTTTTTTAATTTGCAAAAAATATATAATCTTCAAATTAAGTTTCATATACCTATATTAATAGTATTTTTTATTTTTTTCTGACATTTATAATAGTTTATTACTCTATAATTTACCACAATGATTTTTCAATTGCTGGTAAATTATGAAGTTATGTAATAACGTTAATTATTACCTATGGTTCTCAAGTTATATAAAAAATCCAAGTAGATCAAACGACAAAGGCCAATGGCAACCACGTAATCTGTTAATGTAGTAAATATAATAATCATATGCTATATTAAAAAATTAAAATATATCGCTACTTATATCTATATTTTCTTTATATAAAGAAACGCAGTGGCCGAATGATGCATATCTCTCTACAAACGATTTTCAGAAATAGATCATGAGCCACTTTTAAATGCAAAGTGAGAGCTGTCACAAGATGTTTGATTTATTCATTCGTTTATTGCTCTGGTTTCTTATTTTAGATGAAAAGGCTTGTAGATTTGTTTTAAGGATGATGACGAAACAAAGCTATTAGTGGCGTTTGTGGTAATCGAGGAAATTGAAAAAAAAAAGGATAACGAGATCAGTTAATATTAAATATTTGAACAGTTGATGCTATTTCATTAAATGCCTCAACTATAAATTTACCGAAATGCAACAAACTTTTTCATGAGTTTTTACCAAGAAGTTTGTATTTTTATTTACGTTTTAGCCCAATATTTTCATTTAGATTGGTACATTTCATAAATTATTTTAAAATCATAAAACCAATACTACTGTTTAATATTGTATTGTATAGTTAACAGCATGTCAAACTGTCTCTAAACTGTCTGTTTCAATGAGAGTGGAGGTCGAAATTTTTGCAAATATTTTCATTTACCTATACTTTACCACAGATAATAATATCGATATGAAAACTTAGTAAACTTTGTATAATAGTAAATTGCATAATTTTTGGCGCTGTTCCTACTAGCAAGTAACTTGAACGTAAACTCTGCAAGTCCGCAGACAGTACTTTGGAAGTTTCCAGCACTTACATTCTACGGTTGAACTATGGGGAATATACGTTCGCACAGGAACTGGCTATCGAATTCATTGTACGGCAATTGTTTTACTGCCTTCAAATGCTTTTACTGCAGTTTTGTTTTTACCACTAGATGAATGTGTTACTATACCACTAGATGAATGTGTTACTATTTATATTCTCTTCTTTTCTAACATCCATTTTTTATTTTTATATTAGCTATGCTTTTCGTTTGTTTCATTTTATTTTATCGTAATCGATTTTATAATTATATAAATGGATACCTATTTATATAATTATAAAATCGTTTATTAACTTTTTTCCTTTATTTTGAAATAATTACTTTTTATAATTAGATATTGTTGACAGTAAACAAAGTTACGAAAATAAATTGAAAAGTCTCAAATTTTTTTACCAAGCCAACATTATTTAGAATATTGTCAAATATATTAGTATTGTACTGCCGTTATAACATGAAATCCGGAATTAAAATTTGCGTGTTTATACTGCAGGCCGTAAATGCATTTCGTTGTTGAATTCTAGCTATATTATTGCATATCGCACACTATTACAAAACCTAATTGGCATTATCCGTAGTTATAACAATAATACCGTTTTATTAAGAGAATGCAGTAGTTTATCTATATCAAAGCAAGAAAATTTGACTTAATAACATTTTTGTGTAATATTTGATTGATTGTTTGTTTACTTTGAAACAGATTCACTTCGCGTTCATATTATAAAAACTCTCTGTGTTTTAGTTTACTTGTTTTTAAAGAGTTTTTATGACAAAAATTATGTTCAATGATGAAAAAAGATTATTTATTACAAAATATCGTATTAACATCAACTTCCATTACGAAGACAATCGGATAGTTTTGTATAGTTGAGCACAAAATTCCCGAGAATATTGTAACAACGCTCCAAGAAGCTTCACATCCAAAATATTCTCATAAGTGCAAGTCAGTAAAGGTGAAACTTCGGAAGGCGCTCGCAGTGTAAGTTCCAAATAGTTGCATTCCCACTTGAATTATCGTGAACGTACACTCCCAATGAAAGCGACTATCTGATTCATTGGAATTGGTATTGTTTTATTGGCAGTTATAAACGGTTTACCGTTTTATGGATGAATAGAGTTTGTTAAAGTTAAATAAAAATTAAACGCTTAAGTTCAGAGTGTAATAAAAACGACAGTCATCTCGATGACGTTACAACTGTTGGTAACATTTAAATTTATTAATGATACTCGTACATTATCAACAGTGCACTATATTCAAAAGCGATTGTGATATAAAACCGACGAAATGTAGGAGAATTATAATGTCAATTCTGTTTTCAATTCTATAAACAATTGTGTGATAGTGTAAGAAATTCGATTATGGATCTGCTATTAGTTTTAAATCATCTTCCCAGCTCCTTGCGTACTTTGCTCTTCTTTCTGGTACATTATAGTTATATATGGCAAGTCCAAAGTCATATTTCTGGATATTAGTGGGTGTTGATATTGGTGGAGGAATATATTTTAGTTGAAGTACCTAATATTACAGCAACTTCAATTTCAAAATATCGCTAAGACCCAAGATCTTTAAATGCTTATAATTCGGAAATAAGTAGTTGAGCCCTCGGAAAAATAAGATAAGGAGTCTGGTGAAATACAAAATTGTTACCTTTCTCCCGGTACAGTTGGTATTGGCCCTTATAACGGTTCAAAAGATATTTGCTTGCATGGAAGAATTTTTGCCTCTATGTTGAAAAGGTATTTCAAAAAGGGATTTGAATTCTAGCCTTATATTCTTCAACAAAACTATTTCTTATCTGTAAATATAATTTTGCTCTTTTTAGTTTATTTTCTTCCTCCTCGGTAAAGGAAAATTTTATTCCAATATTCAGTTTAAGTAAAATCGGTTCAGTGGTTTAGGCATGAAAGTGTAACAAACAGATAGTTACGTTCACGTTCATAATATCGGTATGGATTATCCCTTCGAGAAGTATAGTTATATCGCCAACTATAATATTCTATTTATTGTGGCGGCGTGTTAATAGCTGATGTCACGTGGGAGCTTATGTTGTCGTTTGAAAACAACACCCAATAGAAATCTGATATGCAACCGAGAGTTCTTACCGGACTTAAAGCATCACCGGCGCTCTAACCTCTGTCAGCTGACACCTTTCGATACCTTTCCATAACTTAGATCAGTCTTCTGTCAAGTATTTTTGTGCGTATAATTGTTAATAGTCAGAAAAGATCAATACATTATTTTAATTCAAAGTGGAAATAAGGATGAAGATTATTACTTAATAATGACGTCACGGTTCAAAAGCTGGTATCTATCTTTAGATCTGTTCGAAAAATTTTTTACTGTCATGGCCTTAATGAGTTTGCAAACATATGCATCTTTTTCTCTAAATTCGTATCGCCCGATAATATCGTTCGTATCATATTGGCGACACAAAATAGCACGCTCAAAAAGCATATTTGATATTTCTTAGTAGTGGACCGTTAAGGAAAATCATTAGATAATTGAAAAAAGGGAAGGTAAGATGAGGCAGAATTAAAACGGCTTAACTAACATGAGCCTAAACACGTAGAAATGTATTAATTTATATATATTGTCCAAAGCGTTGTTTCTTAATATAATGTGTTTCTTAATATTTATATTTTGACATACTTTTCGTAGTTATTAAGGAGCCATTGTCACGAAGGGCCACAAAAACCAGTACTGACCCCCGATCACCTCCCAAACTGCTGACAGGTTCTTTGTGTATAAGTTTAGTTTGTGTTACTTCGAACTTAGTTCGCTATCTACGAACGTTTATTGTTGGTGGGTTAATCCCCAAACTGTTAAAATCAAAGCTCCGAAACAGTACACGTATACTAGGTTCTATTGCAGTTGCGCATTTTCAATATTAAGGTAAGTATCTCATATTTGCAGCTCTTGTTTATTTGGTTATAAAGTAAAATTTAAATGTGATCTCTGTGGATTAATATATTAACATAATGATTATTTGTCTTTAAATATAGTTCTGCAATGTTTTTAAAAATTTTAACACATATTTATCATGTAGTTTAATATACATTGATATCGATGATTTCAGTAACGACTAGTTTCAATATCCATCGTCATTGTAAATAGAAACACCCTTGAGTTTTAATCAAAAGTTAGTACTATACAGTTCCTTACTACACTATTTCCCATATTGGCTATAAATAATAGCACATAAATATCTCCGCTCTGCACTATAATATTGATAATAAAAATTCCTCTGGAACCGCGGAGGGAGGAATGCCCCGAGGTGCGTATAGCGTTCAAAGCATTTCTTCATCGAAAACATCTGGCTTATTTCTATTATTATCCAAATTGTCTTTCCATTATTTTTCTTCTATGATTGTTTTGTAATAAATCGCAATTAATCTTTTAGTTGTATTTGCTGTAAATCTCGAAAAATAATTATTAATTATTTTCCTATGACATGGTGATATCATTTCTGCTACTGTGATCCTAACGACACATAAATAGTAAGTCTATAATATTTGTACGTACTATCAAGTGTATCATGAGAAATATATCTCACCAATAAGGGCAAATATTCAAGTCCGAAGCTTCATTAGCTTATTAGTAAATCCATTACGTAATGTCGTTCACTCAACGATTCAATTATCACGACATCTATATTCCGTTTGTTTATGATCAAATTTCGCGGCCGCGCTACACTGGTAAACAAAATAATCCCTATAAAGCGATAAAATAAACTTAGCCTCGCCTCCCTAGCGGCGCAACTTCCTTGATTGTTGACATGTCAACGAATATCTCGGTTTTGTTTTTAGATTCAATTTATTTTATTTCGGGCTGTTTACCCTTGTATATGGCGATATGAAAATTTACATAATACCGACGAAGGCGTATCAATTTCCTTTTCTGCCTTTATTGCTTATTCCATTTTTCGGACATGCTAGAAAAATCTGTCATACGGTCGCTTTTGACACAGATACGTTGGTAATAATAACGAAAGATATTCTTGATTCTATATAAATATATCTTTAGAAAGTTTATGATTTAGTTCACTGCTATAAGATACTTCCTTGTTAATTTGATTTGTTCTATCAAGTTCTAAATTATGCAACAAAAACACAATCAATGTCATGTACCATTTCTCCTCTTCAACTTGATCTGATCTTCAATTGATCTTCATCAACTTAAAAGACAATGTTGATTTTGAATATTAAATCTCAAAACACTAATAGCAGTATATGTAATATTCCGGAATCCAATGATATTGATAAATCCCAATCCGAAGCAATCTAAATATTTTTATCATATAAAAAAACAGATTGACTGACGTATCCAAACTACTGGAACCAGGAACGCGAAATTTTACGCAAGACTTGCTTTTATAAAGTAGGCATTTACCAAAGAAAATATTTGGGAATTCCCACAGGATATAAAGTTTTACGTAGACGAAATAGTTATAAAATATTATCACATTTATATCTTCATCTTTAGCATTGCCGCAAGATTTACGGAACGTTCTTTGTATTAGGATAAACTTCACGGTGTCATTTCATATTCTATATTGTGAACATTACACCAAATTTCAGACAACAGAGCGTGGTTGAAACCTGAATTGAAATTTCGAATAACACTTCTATTTCTAATAGTCTCAGTTGAGGATAGTTTGGCAAGTTCTCTTTGAATTATTCACTGGCTTTGCACACTTCCGTGGTAGTAGTTTCCTGATTTCGCTAAAGAGTAAGAAAATTATTTGTACCACCATATCACTATTATTATGTTCATTAATTTAAGAAGATCACAAAACAAGAAAGTGGAATTTAAAAATGGTGATAAATAATTTAAAAACACGAATGCTTTTTTAGCTATCTTATACTTTTTTGAAAAAAATAACATCATCAAATCTTATTTTTGCAAAAAATGATTTGTTACAATCAATAACTCAGTTACATATAATTTATTGATTATTTCAGTGAAAGTGTAATATGAAATATCTAAGTAATGCCGAATGTTGGCTCAAAAGAGTGAAGAAACACAAGAGTAAAATTATAAAGTTATTTTACCACCCACTGATATTTTTGTTTAAGGACACACTTGGGGTGATAACGCTCGAAGCGATGCCATACAAAAACATGGGGAAGCATCTCGAGATTTTATCAAAAGGGCAGACGTGGCGTTCTATATAGATTTTTCGTTTTATTGTTAGTTTTCGGTATTTTTCTATTATGCTACTCAAATTCAAATAAAATAATGTTGAATTTAGTTTTGTATGTCAATTAAATGTAACCAAAATCTTAATAAACAAGAGAACAAAATGAAGGGAAGTGTTTTTTGATGGAATAGTGAAGATAGATTAGAGTTGCTGTTTTTGGTAGCTAAGATTGTTATTTCGGCAAATTCTTAATTTTACTCAACAGTGAAGATAAATGAATAGATCTTTTATTGCATCATGTGGTAACAAAAGGTCTTGAAACTATAATATATAACCTAAATATGGGCTTCGTAGAGGTGTGAACTTATACATTAATTAAATTTTAAAAATAAAATCAATGAAGACCTTAGCATAAATAAATTTAGTCAAGACATACGATTGATATTAATACAAATTCATAGTAATAATTATAGCTACAAACACTATAAATCATGTTAAGATTATAATTAAATGACAAAACAAACAAACAAGAAGAAAGAAATGGTTAGTGCTATCTCGAACTCGTCCATAATTAAGCTTTTAGACCCGGCTGTTTCAATAATAGTTAATATAACACATACTGGTTTTCACCGACATTTTAATAATAATAATTCATTTATTCAGAACATTACAGAACAGGTTTTGATTTGATTTCAGTGTATCTCTTAACATAGACTTTCTCTACCATCCTCGAATGGTTCTCTTGAAACTCTTCTCCAATGAGGAACTGCGGCTTGTTTTAGCTCTTCTTCCCATCGTTTGCCTTATCTTCCCCTATTTCTATTACTGACTCTAGTATGCCACTCAGTCATCTTACTCCAGTTTGCCTGGGTAGTTCTTAATAAATGGCCAGTCTATCTCTTAACTTGACCAACTGAATTTTGGTGAGAACATCTGTTACCGCAGTACCAGCAGTACTAATTTGTAAAATCTAGAGTCGAAAGCAGTTTCGAACACAGCACTGTCACCGCATTAGACGTTTAATGAAATAAAATTTACTTTAAAAGGCAATAAAGGTTTTATACGATTGAACTTCTAATACTGCGAGAACGTAGTTTTCAACGCTGTATTTATAACGAATAGCAAAGTAGTGGGTTGTGGTCTTTTCTATTTTTTTCGCACTGTGAAAGTTTTATAAGTAGACCATCAGTGGAGATATTTCTTTTATATTATAAACATTGTTCTTTTGGATTTCACCAGATCCGTGACAAAAAAGTCCAATTATGATTATAGTTGAGTGAATATATATACAAATAAGAAATATTTTATTATCACTAAACGGTTTTCTTGTAAATTTGTCCGCGTAAATTATATTATAACCTTTCCGAAGGTAAAATAATTTTCACGACCGGATCAGTATTTCCAAAGATTACTTGCTACAAACAAACACAGTAGTAAACTTTATAATACTCTTATACATTTGATCAATTATGCAACATTTGATCAAATTTACAATGCTATATTCATATAAATTTATGTACGTATGAAATAAAACAAAGGGTTGTAGTTTATCGAAAGCTTAGGAACAATATTTCTGCTGTATTGTTTATGTTAGAATGTTTATGGTGCATAAAATAAATCACCGTCACATATCTTTTATTTTACGAGGGCAAACTGTAGCATTATCACTTTGTCCCTAAATTTTGGGGCGATGTATGCTGAAATCGCATTCTATTTTAATGCTGTTTCCTTAAACGTTTGTCTTGAAGATGACATATAAAGCTATTATTAATTATTTTGAAAATAACATTTTTAAGACGTTTATAATTTGTATTGTTATTTGCAATTTAACTCACTGTCGTGTAATTGATATAAGAAAAATCCAAATAAAAAAATTCAGTCTCAGATGCCCGAGATATGATGGATGAATGAAATGGGATGACAAAGTAAATTTTTTGAGCAGCTTAAATTTTGGAATGACAAGAAGGTGTTTATTTATAAATGCAAATGTATGATTTATCACATATTTTATGTACATTTTATAAAACAAACCAACGTCTAATTTCTTTGTCGTTAGTATTTTTTTTTCTCTTTTTATAGAAATCCAAGAGCAGTCATTGTAAAAGGAATATTACGTTCATTCTTCACATTTAAGAGTTTATTCGTGCGTCAACAGGTTTCTGTTATTACATTACTTATGCTCGATAATATTCTTCTTTAAACGAAGTCGTAGCCATTTTATCGATTCAATAGTATTTAACTGTTTAAATAATCAAATCTGATACGGATTTTATCGGTATGAACACTCGTGTGGAGTAGATATTTATATTTACTGCTTTAGTAAGTAAAAGAGCAGTGAATTAGATAAGATGTATCTTATAAATGAATTGCAACCTCCTTGAGATTTGCTTTGACCCTGCTATCTCATGTACTGTGGTAGTATCTGAAAGGAAATATATATAATGATGTTTACACCTCTACATATACATGCCATACATATAATCAACTTCGTTACTCGTATTAAAATCATGTCGCCAACGTAATGGAAACTGTGTAATTAGAATTAAGTAACATATATAATGTATACGTAAATTTTCCAAGAATTTGTTTCTCTTGCTTGAGACCTTCAAGGATGGCGAAATAAGGTTTCAGTTTGTTTCTAAGTAGGTGTTTATTCAAGAGTTATTACTTATCAACAATATTATTGAGTTATACGTAACAATTTCAGTGTTTCGCTAAATAACATCAAACGATGTGTTTTTATAAAACACGTTTGCTGCGATTTTCATGTAGAAATGTTACACTTAGCCATTGTTCAACCAGAAGAACTTCTATTTCTCTAAAAACGAAATTTCATCAACGTGAACGTTATAGTAAACCATAGAGCATAGATGCGGATTTTTAGCATTTTCCACTTCAATTAAGAACAACTAAAGAAATGGAAAATACATTACTTTACCGTAAACGGCTCTCAATATGTTGCATTATGGCAATTGATTTCGTTGACAGCTGTGATGTATAAACGTTCACTTTTTCGTAATTCTTAATTGCCAAAACTAAGTGATAATGTTTCAAATTGTCAAAACCAGTATTGCTTTAGGCCATCTGCCCCACGTATTGCGATCGTCTATCCATACAACTGTTATATTTCCGAGGATTTCTACCGAATGATGTACTAGGTGAATTTAGCGGTTACAGCGTCTCATATCACTTTTTTTACGTTCAGTATCTGTGGCAATGTCCATTTTTTCGCTTGCCCTAGAAAGATTGTACCAGTCTGTTTTTACTATCAAAAACAAAAGTAGCTTTTAGATGTTGATGCACGATTAGCTATTTACCGCGTCTTCGTCTGCGTAAATTATAGCCTTTGTCACTCGCCTATTATGTAGCTGAAGGAATTTTTAAAATCATTCCTGTAGTTTCGGAGCCTGTTCAATGTAAAAAAACAATCATTTTTTTCCTCTTTTGTAATATAAATATGAATCCACTAAAGTTTATGACATTAACAGATCGCTTAATTGTATCACACAAAAAGTGTTATATCTCAAATCCATGTCCTTGATTTACATTAACATTGAGTTTGCTTTGTGTGTACATGACATCACCCACTTACAATGGTCTTAGTCTAAAACAATCTTCTGTTTCTTCCAACGACATAGCTTTAATTAGTAAAGCAGCTGACACGGTGAACATATAACATACACCCAACCGTATTAGGTTCAGACCGTTAACAACTTTACTTTTTATATAACAGAGCTCAATTCTATTTGCAGTACGTGGGCGGTTCTGAGTAGGTACTGAAATTTTATTGGAAACTCGAACTATTGATCTATTTGTAGCAAACAATGTAGCAGATGTAATTAAAGGGGAGGTGTGTGTATTGGTTTTATTTTGGAGTCCCCATAATAAAGGAATCACAAATATCTCGTGCAATCTCACCCGTTCTATTGTAATGGGCAAATAGTTTGTTTCGAATATTAAAAATTTCTATTGTTGTTTTGATGCTGGTATATGGTAGTTTTTGTTTTGTATTTTCAATTATTTATACACAGTATTAAACAAAGGCGCATCACGCTGTCTGTACACTCAGATATTTTAAATTATACAACGGATTTTCATTATTATACAGTGCGATTTGAGTGAAAGGTTCATATATATAATACAGAACCACTCGGGCGAAGCCGCTGGCCGAAAGCTAGTTTTTAATAAAATATGAACTTTATAATTCATTCTTACATTTATTCAAATATATCAAACTACGCAATATACTATAAGTTTGTATATCAGTCTACTTTTTTTCTAAGATCTTTTAAGGATACCAAACCTTAAAGTAAACAGTATCTTGAGGAATACTAAACAAAAATGGTAAATTGTGTTTGCTAAGGAATAATAAATTAAAATGTTTTGATTGCCAACGTCCAATAATATTTATTAACAGTATGAAATAAAACAAATTTAGTAGAAGCAAATGAGAACAAAAATCTTCTGCTGTCTTTATACCGTATTATTGTACATTATGAGTAAGCTGTGCTGCAATAAAACCTCATACATGAATGCACATCGTGGTCGTTTGCATTCCATTTGGACCTTATACTTGGGACAATAAAGGGAGAATTCGTTTGCACCAAAACATATATAAATTTGTGTTAGTGAAGACATGTCACGCGCGGTCGAGTCTAGTGTTATGCTCGAATAACTTTAGTACGTACTGTGATTCCTTCGGGAGCGTATATGACGCATATGAAGTGATGTCTTATTTATCCAGTTTGCACTATTACCCTATATTTTGCTAATAGTAAATTTTTTCAGTTTTTAATTTTAAGAGGCAAATTACAGCTTATTTGTATCTATAATTTGCAAAAAAGAGTGATGCAGTATCATTTTTATAATCGTCTTCGATCTCAGTTGCTTACCTTTTTTCTTTTACTCACCATTTCCTCTCTCACTCGAACATTTTATTCTTAAGGTCGAGTTAGACTTCAGTAAGCATAGTATTGGTCGTCGGTTAAACGGACAATACTATATTTTCCAGAGAGGCAAGTTAGCTCGTCACTGTACTTATTGAAGTGTAAACCGGGTGTTACTTACCTCTCTTGTTGTTCGGATATATTTTCCCTAACAAATCCATCATACGGTCCAATACATAAAGTCCCCAGGATATTAACTGAATTTGCCAACTTTCAATAAAATATTCTATTTCCTATTTACGTCGAATCAAATACGCCCACATAAATGATATTTTTATAGATTTTCAGTAAATTAAAAATAGAAATTAACCTAATTTCATTGAATATTGATTAAATTTAAAATTAAAATATGTATTTCAATAAAATTAAAATCACAAGCGATCTATATTATCCTTGACCCAAGAGTTATACAGTTTAATTAAGTGTTAGTTATGTCAAAAACAATTATATTATATGCCTGATCATCGTCTACTATACTCGTAATTGTTGCCAAAATTTGGGTTTCATATTATCCCGAAACAATTCAGGAAACCAGCGATAAAACCTCGTTATAAATTTTATCCTTATTTTGTCCTTCAGATGTTTATAATTTTATCGTGAATATACAAAACTTCAACCATACCGTCTTAATTGTATACAGAATGAATCATTTAACACCAACTATTGATCCTTATTCTTATGGTAAGTAAGTAAGTATTTTTATTGACCATCACATTACACTTTACAATTATAAACAAAAAATAAAATAATAAAAAGTGATACAGAATATAGAAGACAGTAACATACATATTTCAATCCATCATACACATGTGATGTGGTCAATCAGGACACTACCTCAGCTTGTGCTGTTGCAGTGAGAATCAACTCACGCAACAGCGCTGATATTCTGGCAGAGCCTGTAAAGACAAACGAAGTTCATTCTAGACATTGGTCGTTCATTGGACCAGTTAGTACGCATCATAAGGTGTAATAAGTTATTCTCTAATCAGAGAAAATTATACTAAGTCATCGTTATCATCATCAACCCTTGTACGTCCCCGCTGCAAGGGCTCATCTCTTCCAGGATGGTTAAAAAGGGATTGGAATATACATTTAACATTTCATAAAAATCGGTAGAACCATTTCGGAGGAGTACGATAACAGAAACTGTGATACGAGAATGTTTATTAGATAATGAATGTTATTATTTACAAATGCACAAACAATTATTCAAAATAAGCATCGCAGTAAGATTTCATGTGCGGATAACTTATCACGTTTCTGTCAAGACACTGTTTCTTTCTTCACGAAAAAAAAATGTAATTACTTTGCCTCAGAGGTAAATAACAAAAGAAATTTGTCAGAAAGGAAGTGTCGTCTATATTTCCTGTGGTAACACGAGATACGATAATCTATCATAATTATACTTTACATTTACGACTGTCCAAGGGGAAAAGGCGCTTTTCTTTTTTGTTTCATATTATTTTATTGTTCTACAAGACAGAGAAATGACAGGGTTGACAAGCTTTGTTTTTTTAATTTATTCGGTATTTCGAGAGTTTTTTGTATTTTTCTTTCGTTTTCACTTCGCACCTATAAAAGTATTGTCTACATCCTAATATCACTTTTCTCGTTGAGAGTGAGGTATGGTATGGGCGTACCCGAGAATAGTAACATTTGGGAGTAAACAAAATGTTCTCGAGTTTGTCATCCTACGCGAGTTGTTACTTAAAATAATACTATTTATATAAGATAGCAATTTAAAAGTTTGATAATATTTTTGATTAAAGTTACAAGATTCAAGATAAACCGTACAAACAACTTTTACAAAGCTATTTTTAATGTAATATTTATGGTTTGCCTCCTGTTAAATTATGAGCATAATACCTGAAGGATATCACACACAATTACACAGACGATACTCATTCGGTGTTATATATGCTAATGATTAATGATATTTTACATATAAAAAAATTATGAATGTTACTAACAAAATAAATATACAAAATTAAATGAGCGGTATGTTTTTAAAATAAAATTCCTTTAATACCAATTAAACGACTGTTGTTGAAACGTATAGGCTGACGAAGGTCGTGAAGGATTATTAAGAGCTCATCGCTACATCCGAGCTCAGATTTCATTTAAATTAAAAAGTGACAATAAACGGCAAACGAGCAATTCTGACTGCGCGGCCAAACAATGCCCCGCTCGTGAAAAATCCGACTAAATTAAACTCGCTCGCCACATTATTTGCAAATAAATTGCTTCACAGTAAATCGCTCCAATTTACTAGTCCAATTTCCTAATTCAAATCAGTTGTACTGAAGTACCGAAGACAGTATATGAAGTTTGTTTTGACGTGAAAGATTATTCGTTGTTTTTTAACTGTTCTACATCCAGTTGGATAGACGCCCAATACAAATTTGCAAGTTTAGAACGTTCATTAGAGCTCAAAGTCGTTATTTAACCTTAATGAACATTTGTGAAGAAGTAAACATATTAGAACAATCTTTAAGTGAGTCGGTGTACCGACTTCAACAAAATACGTACCAATACTAGTGGTAGAAGAAGAAACTGTGCATATAAAATTTTATGGCTTCGTGTTGCACTATGGCTATCTATCGCGTAACTTGACTTTGGTTTGATAGATATCTGATTGAAACTCACGTTCAAAACTTAAAATAGAGTTACCGTGTAAGCTATAATTAGAGCAACTTAACTATATATACATATAAATCCAAGTCTAAGCCCATAATCTTACAGTAAGTTCCAAGTAATATGTTTTGCTTGTTTTTCCGTAATGCAGGATAAAGATGGTTCTATCATCATTTATGGGTCAAGGTGTACACTACTATAACAAAATTCCTATGGAAATTTAGAATTTACCATTACCTAAGTTTAAAACCCATATTAAGAATTGTTTACTTAGTAAAGTATATTATACCTACTGTTAATGAATATTTAAACGACAAAACTGCTTGGTGTTAAATATGGCTCATGTTTCATGTATATTAAATTGTTTATCGGTGAGCTTCTTTGGCTACACATGTGATTGGATTGACGAAAATACTGTTTTACTCTTATATTGAGTAATATTGTAATAGAAAGTGACTTCATATTTTAATGAAGTCATTTTTCAATCTTGACGTTCTGTATGAAATAAAATAGGGAGAAAAAAAAGCAGCTCTTGCCGAGCTTCTTGCCGCTTCTTCTTGGTACAAGGTCTCCCGCCGTAGATTTACGAACCGATGGCGTAGCTCTCGACTTTCACAAGTGCTTGTAACAGCCTAGACTGAATAAATAATTTTGATTTTGATTTCTGATTTTGACGTAGTAATAACTAAAATTTATCTTTTAAGAAATACTTATTATATATTATACTTTCTAGATATTGATATAGTCGGAATTGATAGATTTACACTAGGGTAAGTGTATTTAATTCAATCCTTTTACAAACCGAAGTCAATCTATTAATTCGCTTCACATAACAGAAAGCGTTATTAAAAAATAAAAAACTTGCATCTGTATACATTTATACACTCGCAAGTTATACATCAAAAAAGTATTTACTTTACAACTTGAATATCAGTGATTTTTGTTATACGCGAAAGTAGAGAGTTAAGCGATATCAAAATCAAAATGAAAATTTATTTATTCAGTTTCTGCTTTTACAGAGCACTTGTGAAAGTCGAAAACTACGCCATCGGTTCGCAAAACTACGGAGGGAGACCTTGTACTGAGAAGAACCGGCAAGAAACTCAGCAAGGGCTGTTTTTTCTCCTTGTTTTATTTCACACAGAGAAGTCTTATTGAAAAGTGACTTCATTAGAATATGAAGTCACTTTCCATTACAATATTAGAAAGTAAATACAATAAAGTTAAAATATCTAACACCATGCCTTTTTGTCATTTAGATATTCCTTAACGGTATAATACCCTTTACTTTGATAATAAATTTATTGTAGATAGATTTATAATATAAAGAAATTTATTGTAAAAATCTATTAAAGAGAAAGCGTAGATTTGGCAAATTTTTAGAAAATATTTTTATTTCTTCCGTTGTTCTTTCTTCTGTATTTAGCGTAGGCGTTGCCCGCTCTCTCATATTTCAATCCTTTGTTTCAATATCTTTTTCATCTGCTGTCTAAAGACTCACTGTGTGAAAACTGTGCCTTATCACAGCTTAAAAACAAAGCCTCCCCAGTTTTGCTATATAGAAGAAAAAACCTTGGTAAGATAACGAAAGGTCCATTGTAACATTACGCAACTTCGTGGTTACTCATTTCGTTAACTCATTTCATGGTTTTAATTTGTGCAGGTCGTGTTTAAAGATAACATATGATATATATTTTTACTATAATTTTATACCAACGATAATAAAGGTTTTATTTTTATTTATTTAAACTTCTTTGCACAAATAAAACGTACAAATGGCGGACTTAATGCCAGTAGGCATTCTCTACCAGTCAACCGGAAAGTTATGGAATAGATACATTAATATGGCGGTGCTACAAAAAAAATTAAATAAAGTCAATATAGACACATACAATTAAAAAAAAAAAAACAAAATATTGGAATATACATAACAAATATATTACATATTATAAATAATAAAAAAAAATAATAAAAACATACAAAAATATCAAGTTTATCAAGTTTTATTAAACGTATTATGAATTTAATAACGATTTATGTTTTGCCTAGAAGAAATGTTGATATCTTAAAGATAAGGCCGTGTATTTAACTATTTATTTTGTCTATATAATGTCCTTATTATAAAAATAATACAAAATTTGTTTATTAATAAATAAATTTTGTCTTATGCTGAGTTTTTGCAATATATTTTTTAATTGTAAACAATTTTACTAGGCAACACATTATACATGTATTACTTTACTGCGTTTCCACGTTACGTGTAAATTATAACCTATGTCAACCACGTATGATGTAGCTTCCCGTAGGTGAAAGATTTTTTTAATTAGATCCAGAAGTTTCAGAGCCTATTTGATGCATAGTATTCTTTCCATTTTATAATATTAGGATTGATAAAAAATGTGTTTCATGCAGTAAATAGATTGCTAAAAGGCTGTATTAAGAACATTTACTATAAATGTTTATTTAAATAAATCGTAGCATTATTCGTATCAAATACACATATAAATATCTACTGAGAATGTTCCGCTCCTTGACTCTAACACTAAAATATGTGTCGCGTCCCTACACACCCTCCCCCCCAGACTGGTAACCTTTCAGAAGTGGCTGTCGTAATGTTTACTCCCACGGGAACAATGGAGGGGCTCCAGCCCCGGGGGTAACATTCGAGACCAAATTACCAGGGACCCTAAAGAAAACCTTTACAGATTGATTTCGCTCACAAATTGGTTCAGTGAGTTTTTGTTACGCCGTTCTGAAATAGAAGGCGTTAAAACGTATCGAATAAAATATAAGAAATATCTTTTCTCTACGATTCTAATGTGGAAACAAAATATATACATTATGTCAGTTTCTTATCACAATAAGCCGTAAGAGATTGGATTTCGCGTTGCTTTTTATACAAGACAATGTGATAAACGAAAGACCTAGCTCAGGAATGGAAAGTTCATCGTAGGTAAAGGTAAGGTAGGCGGTAATCACTCACCATCAGATGATTCGTCTGCTCGTCTGCCCCCCTATCCCATAAATAAAAAGGTATCTACTGGTTGCCAATACTTGAAAATTCCTCCTATACCTTACGTCAGAATCTTTACTCTCTATCTCTCTCTACTCGTCGTCAGGAACTCCTTGTTCATAACCACGAACATAATCCCGAATCCCTGTACATATTTAAGGAAAGAAGTGAGTGGCGACATTCTATAGTCATTTTCTTCTGTCGTTTTAATTTAGATAGAACATTGGAGTATATCGTAAGCATTTTATTGTATGCATCACTTTTATTTTACAAAAGGCTGACCATAACACTAGTGCTGCCTCCACATGGGTGTTTTCGTCATCATTGTCACAATCTACTAATGTGCATTGCTGAGGAATCGAATAGGGACAGTAGGCCCAACCATCACGCGGACTCAGTGCAGATTCGTTTGTATTTACGACTGGAAATGCATCTACGATAAATAGCTTAAAGTGCCTTCCGAAGCACGGAGGAGCTCGAGATAATTTTTTGGTCACCCATCCTAGATCTGGTCATTGCAGCTAACCAATGTGCCATCGAAACTTGATATTTTGTACTAACTGAATTTGTACATCTTCAAACAACAATTACATTTAATTAATTTCGTATTCACAATGCTATACTAATAAAATATTCATAATGACAAAGTGGATTTTTCCAGAGATGGGCCTCGAACCCACAACCTTTGGCAATTCGGGCGATTGCTCTAACCGCTGAGCTATCCAGGACCTAACAGGACTGATCTTTCAAGCACTTGTTACTTTTACCTGTAAAAATATTTCATTGTATTTTTAAGCATTTGTCATTAAGAATATTTAAACAACAATATTAATTAATTTAGTTTATTTAAACATTCGCGCGGAAAATTATTAAATACCTATTTATTTGTTTCAATCTAATAAGAAACGGCTTAGATAATAGGCATTAAATTTGAGAATTGGCGCCTCGCTCGTTACAACTATGTAGAAATTGTATAACAGCGTGGCGTCATGCGACATTTCAACCCAATTAATGGCCGTAATATATTTATTACGCAAAAAATACGTATTTAATATTCTTAAATATCTACCAGAAGGACACACAAACGAAAATAAGTCGTCATCCCTATTCTGAATCCCCTGCATTTAAAATTATGATTATCGAGTACTAAAAATTAATATCATTGGCCGGAGTAAGTAAGATATCGGATCCGTCTTAAGATATCAAATCAGCAATTCGAAAAGCCATAACGATCTGAAATTTGACACACCTGTTGCAAAGCAGGTAGGGTGAGAATCGGAGCCAGCTATCTTTAACTGTGGCAATAGGATAATAATCCTAGCAATATTATTAGAGATATATTTCTTGCAAATTATATTTATAGGAAGACGTTTTCAAGGTTTATTACATCGTAACTGCTGTACGCAATTTTGCTTTTCATTAAGGAATCATTTTATATGTAAATACCACCAAAACTCATTTAGTTTTAAGGAAATGTAGTCATGTAGGCAGCAGGAGCGTTTTGAAATTAGATATGCTTTGAATTTTTTTTTTAATTGATTGAAAATTAGAGAGAATTTCATTAAAATAGCACAATAAAATGAATTTGCTATTTCGTTTGACTACATAAATATGTCACCGAGTAAACAAAATTGGAAGATATTTTACAGTTGATACCCGGTATTCCAATTTCGATATTTTTTATTGTACAATTAATCTTTCAAAATAAAATAATATAAAAATATAGTAAAAAATATGTAGCTTTCAAATGAAAAATCAGACAACACACGTACGTATACACAGTGGAGTACGCATATACAATAGGAAACGGGAGGAACAGTTTGATTTTGAAATCGGTTAAAAAGAAAAACGTAATATACGCCCAGTTGCACAAACGGCCATTAAAATTGTAATTAATTTAAAGCGACATTAGTGATACGAATTTAAAACAACAATGATAGCTTAAATCTATTTAAACATTAGTGGACGTTTGTGCAACTGAGTGTCAGATATTCAGTTAAAGAATTAATGTGATGACAGTTTAAATCTATTTAAACATTAGTGGACGTTTGTGCAACTGAGTGTCAGACATTCAGTTAAAGAATTAATGTGAATGTCAAATAACTGTTATTTCGGACTCCAGGGTAATAATTGAATAAAAATAAATGAACTAACCCAACGAAACAAATGAACCATTCAACTTAAGTATCACATCAGAGAGAGCAATAAACCCGTTGGTGTGCCGTCCCGGCGAACTAAAAATGAAATCCCGGATAAAATCGGGTATCACATCGCCGTACCCGGGCAACATTCCCCAAGGAACGGATCAGAACGTACTTAACGAGAACTCGGGAATTAATGTATTTTGGAGGCACTTTAGAGTTAGTAGAAGCAATCGTTTACTAAATAGAAATCTTCGATTCTTCAACACTCCTGAAAATTAGTTTTATTGTACCTATCTAAACTATTTATTCAACATAGCGCTCTTCGAGTAGTGTAGTAAGGACTTTACAACGACTTTTTAAATATAAAGGGCAAATGTGACTTACTGACAAAATTAATCAAAACATTAAAAAAGGGTGATGGCTTCCGTAGATCTATATCTATGGAAGCCATCACCCTCTTTGTTTGTGTTTCGCATCTTAAAGATCAAATGTTAACAAGTTCGGTGCAGACACTATTAATTTTGCGTTAATAGGTCCTTTAATTTGTGGCTCCTGATAATATCTTTAATTGATCTCAATTGTAAAAGAATCCAAAATAATTGAGCAAGATTGAAATATACTTTTTTGCGAAAATTAACTAAAAATAGTTAAAAGGGCATTAGCCATAACTACATAAATTGTTTATGTATGTTTATATGAAATTATAGCTAAACATTAGTAGAAAAAGTTAATGAAATAAAATAATAAGTCAGATCCGCGACAATAAAGATAAGCAAATTTTCTATAGAAACCATGAGTCGAACCTGTGACCTCGGAGATGGCACGGTCAGGATATACTTGAAGTCGGCGATCAAACGGATCAGTCAAAGGTCGGAGAGTATAATAAGATAAAACCGTATTATAGGCTCTAACTGATATAAGGTAATAAAGATATTTAAATCCAAATAAGCTTAGAACTTGTTAAAAGTCGTAAATGTCTGGAGTGCTGGATGGTTATTGGACTTCATCCCATTGGAAAGACGTGTGACCAGATAGGCCTTCCTAAGATGACAACTCTGCAGAAAGTAATAGGCTCATTGTACATTATTTTTACGTTTCATGATATTTTTACAATAAATATACTCTTCTTCCATAAGATGGTTCCTCAGCGCAGAGGATCGTGGCTTCGACGGAAGTCTTCTTGATGGAGTGCTTATATAACTATACAAATATACTAACGAGTTTCATAAAGGCATCTTTAGCAGTCTGATATAGCAGAGTAAAATATTAGATCACTTTACAACAGTTCTTTATTTTATTTAACACTGAAAACCGATACAACGCTTGCCCAATGAACGAGTAATATGTGGCGCCCTGAGCCAATTTGTATAGATTACACCATCCGTTGCACAACCGGGAATTACGTGAAAAATGGTTTTTAATTTATCTTTCGCAACGAGAACTGACTCTATAATCCTGCGCCAAACGACCACCCAAATTACTTTGGTTATTACAGATTTGGCTGTGTTTTTTTGCCAACTTTTTTTCGTTGGTTGTACCATTGAGTTTAATTGAATACATTTTTATAAATTAACCTTTCCAGTGACACTGAAGAATTAACAAGCAAGCAGTTATTATTCATCCATTCCATGGTTATTTTAAAACACATGTACATAGTACTTTTTGTTCATTATTTTTTACTGAAGAATGATATTATTATTTTTTTATTACTTTGAAAAAACATCTTATTCCCATCGGAAGATCTATTATCTTGCATTTATCTATTTGAACGAAAACGTGGGCAAAAAAACTGCTCTTATCGATCTTCCGTCACCAGCTCGTTTATTTTCTAGTTATTAGTATCACATCTAAAAACTTGCAGGCTTGTCTTATCCAGATATTTTTGACAGATGTACAAGGTGTTTATATAAATATAATTTCTAAATATTGCCTCACTAGATGTGAAGTAAGAAAACTTACCATATTTGGTTACTCCGAACTCGTGAGATATTCTTTTAATTATCTATCAAGCTACGCAATTAATAAAATTACTCATAGTATCTCTTTTTGTTTTCTGGCTTTCTATTCACTATCTTATATGATGATCCATATAGTAATTTTTTTCATTTTACAAAAGATTATAACAATCATCATTGTCAGCTTACCTGTGTCCCAATTTGGTTAGAAGCTTCTTCTAATTCCCTTCATGTATTAAAGGTTTTGTATCTAGGCCTTACCTGTATATCTTGGGATATCCTCCTATCATATTTTATGTGACCGGCCACAGAACCCGTTTATTTTCATTGTGTCTCCATTTGAATAAACATTTTCTATGGAATTTTATTTTATACACTTTAATTCTAGATCCGGTATCATAAAGATTAAGAAAGGAGTGCTGCAAGACTTCTTCATCTTCGTTTTTATCATCGTCTGCTTTGATAGCTTCTGGCATCTCATACTCATAAATATAAATCACCCCAACTAAAATAAAATCTTACTTAAAATTATCCAACATCAAAACACTTTTACCATTTACTCTAAGATAAAAATGCAACTACAAATCTTCAATATATCGCACCCAATCCACTCTACCACGAAAAACAAACGTTAGATGTCTGTTATCTAAAGCTTACACGAAGCATCGACTCCTAGATTTAAGATTTCGCTCCCATGTTTTATGCATACAATGTCCCAGAGTTGGACATTGGTAGGGGCCTTAAATTCCTACATCCGATACTTCGTCTCGTGCGACGAACTTTTATTAAACTCTTGATATTGGACTGTCCTTTTTGGGACCAAGGAAATTATGTTGCCACAATATTTCCTTCTGACTTTTTGTGTTATTAATACTGCTTCTATTATGTGTCGATTCACTTTGTAAATAAATCGTAATGGTGTATAATAACACCTTTAAAGTTAACTCGGTCTATGATAAGATTATTAGCTACATTTGGTTCGCTACTGCATCCATATATGGTATGTCAACATGGAAACGTGCATAATATTACACATAATATTAGCGAAATATTACTGATAGACTATAAACAAAGTTTCAGCAATTAATAATAATCCTTAATACTGTACAGGGTGAATCTATGCTAGTAAATGGTTTTAAAATTTATCTCGGTACATAAAAATTAGATGATATTCAAATTAAAAAAATAGGTAAATAAAATCAACCTCACGTTTACAGAATATATTGTGCCAAGGGATCAGTTCAGTCAACTGACAAACAAGTATTTAAGGTTGCCTTATACCAAAAGAAAAATATAGGGTCACTTCTTTGTCCATGTTGCTGCTTGAATACATGGAGGTAATAAGTGAAATCAAATTTCAATTACTCGTGCTTATGATTAATTGGAGCCGTTAAAAAACAAACCCTTTTATTTTGACACTCCATAAGGCAATCGGGACTCTAAGTAATTTTATGTTTATCTAGAACCATGAATGGTTAGAGCAGTCACCATCTCAGGGTGCCTTGTACCAAGTGGATTTTTTAAGCATTTATAATTAAGAATATTTTTCAGTATAGCGTTGTGAAAGCGAAATTGATCAAATATAATAAATAATGACCTGTTTTACCAGCAGAACATATAGTAAACATATCTGAAACCTTAAATTTCAAAACAGTATATAGTGTATTGAAATTTAAGGTTTCACAACCAGAAAACTTATTTGCAGTTGCAATAAGAAATGAGACCAATGCAGATTTATTGGAACAACAAAGTTTCAATGGCAGTTTGGACGTCATTAGAAAACTGTTTAATGTTTTCACTATTTTGAAACTTCACTCATATTGTGTAGGAACTTCTATGTGCAAGCTTTATTCCCGTTCGGCCAATTCTTTCTCGTCTTAAGCCACAAGGCCTTTGGAATTAGTAATATGGCTTTTCCTTGTAATAGGTGTTTCTGTTGTATAATAAATGCGTAATACCCATTTCTCTTTGTCAATAAATGGTCGTCTCAGAGCTTCCAGTTTAACATATTTTTTTACGGACCGTCCTATCCGACCTCGACCGATACCGTAAATACGTAATCCTTACAAATTGGTCCTCGGTCGCCTACCGCTGTACTGCCGATACCGGTTTTACAATACCGGTTGGCTTTACCGATACCGACAAATCCCGGTTTCACACTTCGTTTGCTTGACATATAGCGCTCAGGGGAGTCAGCGTTTTTTTTTGCTCGATTCATGCTTCGGACGACGATTTCAGAGATAAATGAAGGATTAAATGCAGCAATTTTGTCAGCTTTAAACTACCGTAATAAATAGCTTAGTGCTTATTCAATTTTAATATTTATTATTGCCTGAATAATGTGTAGGTTGAACAATTTTAATTCTGAAATACCAGCATAGTAGGAAAAATGGTAGGTTAATTTGGAGCAAATGTTATAATGTATTTATATCAGGCATTTGGGGTTTATTGTAACGGATTCCTGTGGTTGTAATGTTACCAATTTTTCGATTAAAGTGCTTCATGATAGTGCAATGATGAGTGTCTTAGGTCTTATAAGAGACAAGTAAAAACAAAGCTCTTATTATTTTAACGTAAAAATAAGTAATACAAATCTGATATTGTATATTTTTCACGCTTTCCGCTAAATAGGATAATCCCTTCTATGGTTGAGGCGTATTAACAACTACCATATTGCTATTATATTTGAGTATATAGATTGGTCTATATTTTGTAATACTTTGCCGCATAAGATGAATAAATTATAACAATGACGCCGTAAAGCCAAGAGTGAAGAATAATCATTATATTTTCAGGTTATTTCTTTAGAGAGATTTAATTAATAAAAACGAGCTTGTACTTGATTAATTAGAAGAACTTACAAAATAATATGGAAACATAAAATAAGCAAGAAGAATGTTGACATAAACATCGAGAAGTTGATTTGCGTCCTAAATATTATTTTCATGTAAACGTGTGTATAGTGTTGATATATGAGTACGTAATTTGGATTTTTCAGTGGCAATCTGCTACTTGTAACGTTTGATAAAACGAAAACGATGCTATGAAACAAAGAAAGTACAGTTAAAAGTAATAACAGTAGTTCAAAATCGGATCTACTGTTATTACTTTTCATCGCGATCGGATCGGATCCCTTCCAAAAAGTTATCAAATTAATTCTTTGATTATATAAGAAAATAAGTAATTGTTTTCTTTTAAAGTAAATATTGTGGGTTTGAAGTTGATTTAAAGTGGGGATGCTTTCTTTCAATCTCGTGCACAGTAGTTACTACCATGTGACATCATAAGTGGATCGAAGTTTTCGATATCCAGTACAAATTCTGTTTACAGCATAATTAAAGAGTAAAAAATTCAGTCTGCACTTCCAATCCAGGCATCTGTACTTTAAAAAGCGTCACATTACAATTTAATTTATTAATTTTCTAGTTTCTAAAGAAAATTAAGTTGATCTAATTTATTTAAATAAACAATTACAAAGTGTTAATATATTTGCTTTCAGACGTCATGCGATAAGAAATTAGTTGAAAACCATTTCGAAAATCATACATTTCAGGGTAACCTAATTTGCGTGTAATTATTGACTAAAACAGTTCTTTTTTATGGAACAACAGTGAATGGAAAAAAGGCCTAAATATTGATGTAAATAATATCTACGTAGATAGTACAAAAATATTTCAAATATTATAATCTCCTACACACTGCCTGTCATTTATAGATTTCCTTAAAAGTAACAAAAATATATCGTTGTTTTTCCTGTGCAAAGGAGTGAGAAGGTGTGAGCAGGACAAATGCTACCTAATGTCTTCGAAACACGTGGCGCGGGTGACATCCTGGCCGGCTATTTATTTTTATAACTTCTTCGAATTGGGATCATAATAAAATGGTGACGTCACTCGTTTGTGACGTAGTTGATTTTGCCTTTATATGAATAAGTCAGATAATGAATCCGTAGAATTCGCTCTCAGACCGCATGCGGACTTCATCGACCAATGTTATACTCTTTCTATGTGTTGATGATTTCTGTGGCTTGCTTTCATTGGTCGGCCAATAATATACTGGCTAATGGGATAAGTCTGCAGAGGACACCCAGCTCTGCGTTAACCCAGTCTCGACCAGTGTAACTTAGCTTTAAATGAGCAGAATTAGCAGACGCAAAAACGAATAAATGCAACTTTGTTAATTTGCGACGCTTCTCATAAAAAGGTCGAAAAATTCAAGTACTTCGGTTCAGTGATCACATCAAAAGATACAAATTAAACTGATATGGAAAGCCGAATAACAATAGAATAGCTGAAGTGGAGAGCATTAACCGGGGTCCTCTGTTATTCGAAAATGCCGATACAGGTGCAGGGGGATGTCCATAAAAGGGCAGTAAGACCTTACATATGCTGGTTACGAGTGCTGATTGCTTTCCAGAACAGACGAACAAGGCTTCATGTGTCTGAGATGAAAAAACTTCATTGGTCGGGGGGAGTCACCCTAAGGGATAAGGTCAGAATTAACTATATTAGGAGTACGTTCAAAGTTGTCAACATAGTGAATAAAATGCAAGAGAACCACTTGCGCTAATATGGGTGTATTATGAGGAGAGAGTACGACCATATAACCAGACAAGTTTTAAATATCTTTGAGCTAAAAAGAGGCCCTGGACGCTCAGCGAGGAACTAATTTACTTTTATTTATACAAAAGTAAATTAGTGAGAAACTAATTTACTTTTATAATAGTAAATTAGTTTTCATAACTCAATGAACAACTCATATTATATTTGTACTTTTTCGTATTTTTATTGATATCCAAGTTTCGGAATTACAGTTTTTTAATATGTTAGTTTTGTATATGAAAGAAAACCGGAAAGGTTGTCATGGAGAAATTAAGAAAGTACCGCAGCGACTTCTAGTTTGATTTCGGAACTCATGTTTTTTTTTAACACTTCCTCATTGTTGAATGTAATAATGTAATGTTTTTATTGTTTAATAAACTTATTCCTAGTATAGAACTTCGTGGTTGTTTTTTTAAATGAGGAGATATATAATAAGTGATGTTTTGATTATTCAGTAATAAACCTTAATAAATAACTAATTTCACCTAAATAAAAAAATATATAAGATTCTCGATAACTTCCTAAAGTATTATTTTGAAGCCAAGTAAATAGTTAATTTTATTAAATTTTTGTTTTAGATAAATTATCATATAAATAAAGAAAATTCGATAAATTTACCCCTATCAAAGATGCAATATAACAAAACTGACAGTTTCATTGTATCATTAAGTAACGCACCATCAAAAGAGATCAGTCTCCCCACAATTCGGTCTAAAATGACTATAACCAATTCAAATAATGGATGGGGGTCAATTGTCTGATACGTGTACAAAGACGTTCCAGAATAACCGAGACGACGGTACCGATAATCAACCTTAATTATATAAGTCGTAAGTTTCAAAATAACACTGTCGTGTTCACAAATTGAAACTTCAAATTAACGCCACTAATATCCATCAAAACAATTTATTTTTATGAATATAACTTCATTACGATATTATTTTTATTATTCTTTGAGAGTTTAGTAAATTAAATAAAGCTGATAAGAGAAAAATTTTAACTTGTATATTATAATTGGCATGCCATTTAAAAATTTTGTCAACTAAAATATACAATATTCAATGAAAATAACAAGGATGGTTATCAATTAACCTAACATGATACCAGCATCAACATTATGTCCAAAATTATCAAGCATTAACTACTTAGTTGACGATCAATCATCAAGCAACCGTTGATACCGAACCGAATAAAAAAAAAAAACCCTTGATGTATGTTGTTCAAATACCATAAGTATTTCCTAAGAATTTAAAAAAGATTGACATTGAAAAAATGAACTGTATAGAAATGTTTGGCGAATTAGCATGGAAAAGTAAAATGATATTATAATTAAGGAATACAAGAGTTCTAATAATTAATATACCAATAAACCAAAGGACATTTATTAAAAACGAATTTCAATGAAGTAAGAACTGTTAATAGAAAGAATACTATTATTATAAGTTCTTATTTTCGAATTAAGACCAAGAATTAACAGACAAAAACAAACAAAGTGTTTTTTCATGATATATTACTATACTACCACCCTGTTGCCACTAAAGACCAATTTATACTTATTAATTGTTTTCATTCATTAATTATTGTTTTAGGCGTTATCATATCTCCTTAACTGATTGACTAATATGCCAGTTGCATTGTCTTACCAACTCTTAACTGCGAATTAGATTAATAAAGTAGTTGCATGAATTAGATTCATTGTATTAATTTCGCTAGCAGCTGCACGTGTAAACGTCCACGTTTGCACTTAGTTTCACAACACTAAAGTAGTTTTGTATTTTTTTATATAACTAATTTCACCTAAATTTACATAACGAAACTAATGTCACGTCATCATAGAAAACTTCGATTTTGACGGAGCGTGTCTCAGAGATACTGTTAATTGCACGCTTAAATGATGAAATTAGTTTCGTAAAACTTGTCTATAGTTTCATGTAACTACTTACGTAATTTTCGACTTGAGGTTCTGGGTTCGATTCCTAATTGGATCAATATAGAAAATACAATTCATTGTGTATCGGGTATGTATGTTATGTTATTTTCGATATCTCAGATTTCCATTATACAAGTGTTTAAACTCACTCATTAGTCATCGTCGGAATTAACATTGGTGAAAGTTACAAGCATCAACACAAAATCGTTGGCATAATAATAGAAAGGAATCGATAGCGACGGGAAATCTTAATATTGTGGCAATCGAGCGATTGATATTTTGTTAGCATACTTGCTCAGTAATGAAATTGCTTACAGTACTCTAACATGAGTAGCATCTGCTCGCTTGTAATTAGTTTATGTACTTAGTGAATAATCAATGTGTTTTGTTAAAATACATATATTTTAATAATAGTAACCGATACAAAGTCCTGCCTGACATTAATTAAAGGTTCTTTAATTATTTTTAAGTTTTAGAAAACTATTATTTTTATGTTTTGTCTATTTGTTTTATTTTACAGTTTTGTTTTCTCTTTTTGAAGTTGATTAAAGTTTACTAACCTACGAGTATATCTTCAAAACTACTGAAAGATTTTGATCAAAATTATGCTATTCCCAAATTTGAAAGCTATTTCAACACCCAAAAAAGAATTACATGCGATCCACCGTTCAATTTGTTAGAAATACGTGGACAATATACACATAATGAAGGTTTACTAGTAAAAATTAATGTTTCGACATTCTAACAAAATTATATACATATACCTTAAATTAATAACTTATTTTATTAAAGTCGGTTAAAAATAGTGAACGCGTAACTATCAGTAGATCTATAAAAAGATAATACTGAGAGATATTATCCTGCACTATACACATTAAACCCGACCTCGTATCTATGTTAGACTGATAATAGTGGACTTTATTCATATAAGGTAATGGCGCCTAAGATAGAACACTGTTAACCATTAACAAAAATAACTATTATTCTTTATCATTGTAATCCTGCTGTTAACTGACCAATTGGAGTAGGTACAGGATTGTAATTCGAACGTATTTAGTTGTTTTGTTAGCAAATGTAAGCTCAAAAACTCCTTACAAGATCCCGGATTCGTACACCACCGAGAATGGTTATTTTCTTATTAGCTCTTTAACTGTGGGCCCTCTTAGGCGCCACTACCTTGCTATCAATCTGAATTATTATCTGAGCTTCCTTATTGAATATGCCCCTAATCTCGTCTTCCATTACTGTGAACCAATTTCACTGTACCCTGGCAGCATAATGATTACCATATTATTTGGTACGAAAGATGACGGGGCTTGATTACCTTATTCACAATATTCCATTGATTAGTTAATCATGTTATTATCTTTTGATATGGTCAGTGATTAATAAAATTGAGTCAGATCAATCAAAGTATGTTCGTCGAATAAACATTATGTAGCCTAATGACTATGTATTAGCCAATTGTTCGTCATTTGTACATAATTTATATTCTTACAAATCGGTTCCTAATGAAATTATGGAGATTTGAGTATCTACTAAATTGTTCTCTATAACGTATTTTATAGTGGAACGGGGGACAATAGAATTTAATGAAAAAATTTAGTGATTTTATTTTCACTATTAACTTTTGTCATTGACTAACACAACTGCCAGTTCTACAATTCAAATTTTATTGAATACATAATCAAATTTTTAATTGATAATCGATACTCGTGTTGTTCCGCAATTTTATTAAGTTAATGATGAATTTTAAAAATCTTATGGATATTTACAAGATATAAAAAATAGTATGAAATAATCAGATTGCTTTGATTTTTTTCTTTTTATATGGTTAAATAACCTAATTTGAAGAAATTTGATGCCTTTTTTCTCAAAGCTCCAGCAAATAAGAGATAAATTGTTTTATGATTGATTATACACATTCGAAACTGAATAAAACTGCTTTCAAAGGGTTGAATCGCGTATATTTTTGAAAATAATGATTTCATTTATCAAATGGTTTGTATCCTTTCCTTTCCTTTAAGATCTTGATGCGTTATGCGTGAAAATATAAGTATCAAACACATTTAAAATCTTAAAAAATAGGAGAAGTTACATGAATGTATTTCGTGGTACAATTCGAAACCAAATTCCATGTTCTTGTGGGAAATTTTATTACATCACATAACGTTCAACGAGTAATGAATTATTAATTGAAATTCCTTTACTTAGTTCATTATAAACTAAGTAAAATATCATCGCACTCAAATTAACTATGATCCAAAACATATGACGAACTAATAGGAGTTGAAAACATTATTATTCAGGAGCGAGGCGTTAATATGTAATAATGTTAATTCACGCATCCATATGTACGCGATTCGATCTAATTGTGTCGGGAATTACTAGCTGATATTATCTCGTGTTTAGGGACTCCCATCTATTATCTGTTATTAGGGTTGAAACGGTCCTCTTTGTCTTAAGGTGGCACGATAAAGCAGGTCAACTATTTCTATTTGTAAAAGTAAAAGCACCACCTATTGGCGTTTGTTATTACTTCTAAATGAAAAATTGTAATTAAAGCAGCTTTTTTATAATAAGAAGGTAATCATGAATACCCTTTTCATCCATAACATTGTTTATTTATACAATTCTCAGATACGTAGGAAAGCAAATTGAAATTTTTACGAATTCAATGAGTAATCGTCTGTTCCAATGTTAATTAAATTTGGGAATTCGTCAATAATTTCTTAAACCGTGGGAGAGCATCGCCACAGACACATAGTAATTACTAAATAATTACCCCTCATGCTGTGAGATATACTGATGACAGAATAGGGGAGATGTAATGACAGACGGAGGTGACTTAAAGGGTGAGGGCTTCCGATCAATTCACCCGGGGATTCTTTGATCTATATTAAGAAAAAACATATATCGGGTACCTTTTTAAATTAAACTTTTACATTAATTTATATTTATAGAAAATGACTCACAAATGAATTAAACTAAATCACTTTTAAGTCATACAAAGCCACAATAATATTATAATTACACAAAATTAGAAACAATGTAGAAATACTCAAATTTTATATTAATCCAAATAAAAGTAATGAGAAACTAACGAATGACATTCCTAGGAGATACATAAAGCCGGCTACACTGTAATAGCAAACGAGTTACCTAAGGTCGTTAGCAAAGAAAATGATTATCTTTGTAATATTAAAGCAATGTAATGTAAGGATGTCAAATTTTTCAAGTGCTTTATAAGTTTCTAGTGATAGTTTGCATCCGTAATTTAATTAAACAGCTTAATCATATTAAAGAATATAAATAGATACTAACTAGATGAACTTTAGAATGTTGGTATTTTCAATTATATTTTATTTTCAAAAATAAAAGTATCGATCAATATCGTAGCTCTAATATTTACTAAAAATAATTGAATGCTTTGCCATCAGAATCAAAACTTAAAACATTTCTCGAGTCTGTTTAGATGGTTAAGCTGTATATCAATGAAAATATTCTTTCTTACACTGAAAGGAACGAGTAAGTGCTATATAAAAATTTGCACTTCAATTGTTGAAACGTCGTGTAATTCTTTAAAATGGTTCCAAGATATCATTACTAAGGGATTTGTTTATTCTAAGAACATTAAAAAAAATAGTACGCATAATCCTGCCGTCATTACTGAAGATATTAATTTAAGTGTTAGAAGCAACATTGTAACTGATATTAAAGATTAAACATTATGTAGCGATAAAATACCTATAAATATTAATGCAATTTGACAGCACTCAAAGCTTTTATTATTTTCAGTGGCAGTAGTCACGTGTAATGGAAGATATTTATTTCAACAGAAAACACATTCCGAGAAAATGGTGTTATACCTAAATATTTTTCGACGAATTCAATAAAGGGGAACGCAAGAGTGTTACGATGGCGGATATGATTTATTTTAATCGATTGTTTGGTATCCGGAGTCTGTGTAGAAAACCGTTTTATAGGGTGCAGTAAAACAGATAATGGCTGAATTATTATGACTGATATTACATGCTTTGAACTTCAACCGCTATGTTTATTTTATTGGTACGTTTGTTATTTGTTTATAACTTATGTTCTTTTTTGGATATTTACGACTTGGTTTAATTTTTTGAAAGAAACGTTTTGTTGGTATGTGTTACGATTATTATACGGCATTTCTTTATTTTATTATAAATATATTTTTAATAGACTGAATGTGTTTATATAAATTTATCTTTATTTGACAATTTAATATTATGCCATGTTTATGCGCTAAGTTAAAAAAAGTTGAATGTTGTTTATACCAGTAAAAATTACTAAAATGACAGAGTTCTGTTCTTTTGTTTTTAAATTAAATATCTTACCGAGAAACCACTCAAGAAACATCACAGAAATTGCATTTTTCTTGAGTATCTTCGAACTTTTCTCTTGTTAGTAGGATGAGTTGTAGCTTCGTTTTCTTAAAAAAACGCAGAAGGATTTCTAATCTATAAATTATGAATAGATCATTCGTTTCTTTATTATTTGTTGATGAAGATGTTAAGAATGCAAATTATTTTAACCTAGCTTGTTTACGGTTATTGTAGTAATTATTTAAGTCAATAGATAACATTGTAGCAATCTCGCACTTATAATATTGATATACTTTTTATATAATATCTGATTTTTTTTATTATTTTGTCTTGTTCATATCTTGAAATAAGAGTGTGAATCGTACAAAGCTTATTGCCAGGTATACGAATATACGAGATCACTTGTCTTGTTTCTTGTATATTGGAAGATTGCCAGCAAAAGTGAATCATTGCATGTAACATTAATGAAATCTAATCCCATCGCTCTGCTAAGTGTCTTGTCATACTCATGTTTAATGAACACTTCCGTACATTGAGACGGCAGATTGGATGTTATGATTGGTTTAGTAATATCGTTACAAAATAACAATTAAGTGGGTATTTTATTTTTGGATTGAAAATAATCAATACTAATATTAAAATAGAAGAAGTATTTCATTAATATCTATTCGTATTGGAACTTTTTACTGACAAAAATTTAATTTTTGTAAGTAAAAAGTTCTTTTTTTTTTGCTTAAGTCTTATGTAAAAGTCTTGAGAAATAAATTTCGAAAATGTATTGATTATATTGATAAGATTCAATATTGGACAAAATTATAGTCATGTTACGTAATATTATATCGTTGTTTATTTAAAAAAAATAACCAACTTGATAATGCGTAGCGTAAAATATGTAGAGTTTCAAATTAGGTAATTTTAATTTAAAACGCATTTGAAAACTGGCGGCACTCCAAAACATGAATCACTGCCTTCAGTTCGCGACAATTTGTTACAATTAACGTTAAAGGAGCTTACCATTGAAATATGAACCTTGCCTGGAGGACTTAAAGTTTATACTGATGATTCAGAACCGGCCAAAGCGAAGACGACCATTTCTTACTTTAGACTAAGTGCAGTAGGAAATTGTATGAAAAATATGTAACAAGTTTAAACCATTAACATAGAGAGTTCTTAAAGCGACTTTAACTTAAAAATATTTCTCATTTATTTTTAAATAAACAGTATAATAGAAAATATTATTCTCAAACTATAAGTAGCATAACGAAGTCAACACTGAATATTTGAATAACATTATTCAAATTACGTTGTTTTGTCTAATTGGCGAAATGTAGTATAGAATAAAGAGACTTATTTTTTTATATTTGTACGTAAATAGTATAATTTTCTATGATAATATTTTTGTAGAATAAACAAAGAAAAGTGTTTTATTTCTTTCTTTACGAGTTTACCATTATACGCAACTATTTCAAATGGATGCCATATCTCTCGTGAATTTTGTTAAACTTTCTGGTACTACAGAGAGAAGAATGCTTTTTTTTTAAATCCAAAGATATAAATCTTTGATTTAAATATGTTTTTTCTCACTAACTATAACATTTTTAAGAGGGCGCGTAGCCCCAAAATATTATCTTTCAATTAGTTTTGTCCCAAGAAACAACCATATATCCTGTAAATCGCACTTTTCTAAGGATTTTGTCACCGTCGAAACGGGCATATACAAAATTTTCTAGGCAGTAAAAGGAAATCCCCTATTTTTAAATTTGTACGCAAAATTATACTGTTTTTATAGAAAAAAATATATAAATACCTGAGTCACTTTGAAGCCGAAGATAAGTATTTTTACAATTATTAAAAACAAATTTTTATTAACCACTTACAATGGTAACATATACACTGGACAGCAAAACTAAGTATCACACTTTTTAAAATGGCAATAACTTTTTAAGTACACAAGATACACTATCGAAATAAAAAGGACTCGAAAAAGAATTCAATTTAGTAAAATAAAATAAATAAAGCTGATAAAATTTACTATAACATGGTATTTATTTTAAATCGCTAAACTTATATAGATTACAAAAAAAATAGGTTTCAAAAGTGTGATACATACTTTTGCAGGTCAGTGTAGATACATTTATTTTAAAGCAATGTCCAACATCTGTTGATGATTTTCGAGTAATTAAACAAAAATAGTTTAGTAACACTTAATTCTCGATCTTCTTTCGTATTTTCGGTGGAGTTTTTATTACTAGTAAATAAATTAATTGAGTTAAAACATGGCGTCCTTATTACCATTTTAATGAATACTGAAATAATACTAATGTCTTATAGTACCGTTAGTTTTGCTTAGTTCCAAGTTTCGTTGATACCCCCACGGCAATTTCCAATTAAGAAACTAAGTGGGAACATTATTTAATAATAGCACATCTATAGTATTATTATTATTAACTTCTAACAAAAAGTATATTCATTTAATACCTATCTTTTTTGATTATCTTTCAGGATAGAAACTTTTTAAATAGGCGGGTTTCGGCCAAGTCCTTTCTTTGTTCTTTTTTGTTTCATGAAACCTTGTCCTTTTTAAGATTTTCACTACTTTACATCTATTTTAATAGATAGGGCTATAAGTTAGGTTACCAGAAAAATTATCTTGTTCATTTTAAACCTTACCCCCAAAATAAGCAGATGTAATCAACTGGGGGGTAAATCTCTTAGCTGATGTAAGATTTACAAAGTGATTGCGCAGTGAATGAAATGTAATACCAACAATATTTTTTATATGTCATGGAAAACAAACAGAAGATGTTTCGACGTAATTCATCGTAAAAGCCACAAAGCGACAATACGCTTTACGATATTACTCCAATCGACATAAAACTAATAAGGGTCGCGCTTGAACGAGCACCCTTCATTATTAAATGACACGTTATAATTATTTTAATTACGGAAAGGGTGACATTGTTTGGCACCAATTTGGCACATGGTCGGAGTGTGTAGCTTATCTTGGCCGTACAATTTTGAACTTAAATCGGCTGTGATTGAATTTAGATTTATCAAACAGAGTGTGGATAGCGCTGAAGTGGAAAGGCTCGTGAATCTCGTTTCATTGTTTGAGTATAATATTTGTCAACGTTTGAAGTAAATTAAAAAGTAAATACGTTTCAGTAGCAAAAGACGATGAAAGATTTAAATGGCAAACATATGAGAAAAGTTGTTAAGACAATGTACAGACTACACCATCCTACCGGATGCCTGATTTTAAATAACGTTGCGAAGTAACGTATACTTTTGTTAGCTCTATGAAAGTAATCCGTAAGACATTATCGGTACGCATCGCGTTCTCTTAGCTTATTTTGCGTGCCGCGGCACGCATGCGGTCGGTGCGCTCGGTGCGGCAGGTACGGACAGTGGATAGAGTATCATACAAATCTATATATATATAACTCAAAGGTGACTGACTGACATAGTGATCTATCAACGCACAGCCCAAACCACTGGACGGATCGGGTTGAAATTGGCATGCAGGTAGATGTTATGATTTAGGCATCCGCTAGGAAAGGATTTTGTCAATTCTACCCCCAAGGGGATAAAATAGGGGATGAAAGTTTGTATGAAACTTTGTCAATTTTAAACTGATCGGGCTAAAACTTTGCATACATAAAGCTACTATGACTTAGGCATCCCCTAAGAAAGGATTTTGTTAATTCTACCCCCAAGGGGATAAAAAAGGGGATGAAAGTTTGTATGAAACCGTCAATCTCAAAACCGATCGGGCTGAGTCTGCATGCATAGAGGTACTATAACTTAGGCATCCTCTAAGAAAGGATTTTGATGAATTCCACCCCTAAAGGGATAAAATAGGGGATGAAACTATATATCAGGTATTTTACATGACATAATGAATTAATAATCGTTAGAAATGCTGCTCAAAGTAACTTTACCACGCGGACGAAGTCGCGGGTAAAAGCTAGTTCATAATAAGCTCTGGAAACTCTTGCAAAGCTTATCTATGTTCTGTACACGTGTAAGAATTTACATGCTCACAGACATAGTGGACCTTCGTCTTATTATAGCCGACTGAGACGGGACGCTAGCCCGATTCCCGTCGCCCGATTCACCAACGCAAGCCCACCTCGAACCATAATCGTCTCATCCGCATCCTTACTCTCGACAATCGTTTATCGTAATAGATTCCGCTTAATCCGGGCGACGGTGTAACCGTTAGCGCTCAAAGCGATAATCGTGAAATTTAATTTTCACCTTCATTCCTGTGGCTTGTATCGTTTATCACCAACCGCTATAAAGGTATTAAAATAAAGCGGTCTAAACGGTGAAATTCTTGCGTTTAAGCGGTATGATATACGTTACGAATGAATGAAAAGGATGGCTGTATGTGGTGAGCGTGGACGTGGGTTTAGCTTATATACAAAAAATAACGGTAACGCGTTTCATTTGTATTTCTACTCTCCGAAAATACTGTATATTTATCTTTTAAATATATTGAAAGAAGAAATATAGTAAAATAATTTAATGAAATGGACACATAAAACCTATGACAACATTGATATGAATAAATAATACGATGTAGATATTGAATTGTTTCACTCGTCTTATTCTGAAATATACTTTAATTTTCGATCGTTTGGATATATGATCTATAATAAATCACTACTAATTATGTTATTTGGAATATGTGTTGAATGATACCGAAAGAACTAATGATACAAATTTCCTTACACCTTAGCACATGCAATTATGGATTCCGCTTCATCAACAGAGGCAGAAGAAACTTATTAATATTTTTTATGAAAAAAAAGATACTTTTTCGTTCAATTATTAAGAACATTTCATTTGGAAGTTTCATGGCAAAAAGGCAGTTTTAATGTGTTTAAGATATCACCTACCTTTAATGGATCAACTTGGCAGATGTTCCAAAAACTCTCGTGGAAAGTTTTCAAATTTGTCCCCGCAAGCAATTATAAGTTTCGTTTTCACCTTAACAGAGTTAATATTGCCGTGATGATTTTGAAGAAGAAAATTACGTTTAGAATAGGGGTGTAGACATCTTTTAAAAAATATTTTTATTTTATAGATATACATGAAATGTACGTACCTAAAAATATATTTAAGAAATGTCCTCTGAAACTAATATCGTTATATTATGCATAAGGTTAATTTCTCTAAGTTAAGTTCTGATATGAGTATGAGGGGCGTGACGTCACGCGCTATCTGCGGTCACGTGACAACAACAAAGCATAAATTATTTGTTTTTCATAATTAATTTAAAGCAAAATTATAAATATAATAAACATCAAAGTGTGATTATCGGTAATTGTATATTAAACACTACCAGAAAAATTATTATATGTATTTATTTTCGTTTAGTAGTAGACACACCCGTATTTGTAAGCCTATCGAGCCTTATCATCGGATTAGAAATTAATTAGTAATGAAATCACATCGGTGCCTCGTTAAGTTGCTCAAATAGATAATTTACTTGAGTAAATTTATTTTCATTTGACTGTTGATCAAATAGTATTAAAAACTTCTTGAATGAATCATCCTCTCGATCTCCATTGCTTATAATGTACTTTTTGTATGTTCAACTCTGTACTAAGGTTTCTCGTCGTTTTGTATTAAGGCGCTTAGTCTTTATCTAATAGGAAACAAGCAAACTGATTATAAATTCTCTGTACGGCAACAAAACAAAATAAACAGCAAATATTTGAATGCTTTGTTTTCTGATTGAATTATTTGTATTTTCTAAATCGATAGGTTAATCGGTGTAAAAGACATTTGTCGATATTGAGTTAGATAAATATTTGGAAGCGGCTTATCTCGCCGATTCCAAATATGTGTAACTTAATATTCGATAAAAAAATTTCGCTTAAATCAATAAGCATATCCCTGAATGAGTAGGAAATATTACGTATTTTACATTGATGATATTTACGTAAATAAAACATGTCTATTTCATTTATTTTTAATAATAACTAAATATAGATTAGTCGTTTCGATATCACTCTTAAAATAATAAAATAAACCATAAGCCTCCACCAATTGATTTATTCAATGTAAACCGGACGATTTAAATGAACAAAGCTGTATTTAATTTAAATTAATGTTCTAAACTTATAAAATTATTTACAAAATTTGGAGATTCTCCGATTCTCCGAAAACAGTTAACTTTGACAAATTTAATATTACTTAGGTATCTCAATAGAAGCTAACTCGTTAGACAAAGGGTTTCGTGGCTTCGAATAAGTTATACATAAGATAACTTTAATCGATTCAAAGAACTATCATTAGCACCGTATTTGCGCTTCACTAACTAATAATTAGACTCTCTGATGTTAAACTATCCATGATCGAATGGATTACATTAAAGAATGTTCAATCACCCCTAAATACTTCAAATGTAGTTATCGGTGAATTTACTGACGTGTTTAATGAAATTAAATATTCCTCTTTCCCTTCTAATTACAAATAAATATCAGTTTTAAGACTGAACTGTATAATTAAAATATTACGAATGTAGATTTTACAATCCTTATATAAAAATGAAATAAATAATTCAAAATCCCTGTTCAAACAAAATACTAATGAAAATAGAAAACTTGGATCAGTGTTTCACAGTAACGTTTATAATCTTCAATTACAACTAAATTTCGGGCGTTGGTTATTCCTCAATGGTTGATTTGTAAATCTCCACCCAACTAAGGCAACTTTAATGCTTTTTCAAATAAAAAGGAACTAATGCTAAGCTGTATCAATCGAAATTATAAAAACCAGTGAGAATACATATTTGGTACACCTATTATAAGTTTTGTTATAAGTTGAATTGATTTTCAGTGCTGGATTTTATAAATAAGCTTTCTACAATTTAAGTAATTGCAGAAAGCTTGTTTATAAAATCCTACATTTCATGTCTCTCTTGTATAAAAATACACATACATAACATGAAGTTTTAGTAAACTAGGAGATATGTTTTTAAATAAAAAATATGGTAACTCGATGATATTAAATGTTGTATTAAGCCTTCGTGGTCATTTATTTATATTAGCATGATAGTTTTTTTACGATATTGCTACCATATACCTCGTTTTTGTTGAGTTACCGATATTTCGGCGCTGTTGTAGGCGCCATGATCACGTGATAACGCGAAGTAACTTGTAACAGGGTCGATATATCGGAAACTCAACATAAACGAGATGGTATAAATCCCTTAAAAACAAACATTCGTTGATATTATTTCGACATTCAGTTTGAATAATCATATGTTCGGACTTACCTTCAAATTTCCTATCTTCGAATTGATCTTGGAGTTCGAAGCTTCGTCTTTGTTTATAGCTAGCTGAAATTCTATCGACAATTGAAATCAATGTCAAGCACACACCATAAATGGTAGTTCAAACTATAATTGAAAGTTATTTGCATTGAATTAGAATTCAATGACAGTTGTGTGAAATTAATTATACGCAATGGACTCTTATTTGTACTAATGTAATGAAAGAAATATTTCATTGTTCATTAAATAGACTCCAAAACTACCAATTTTAAATATTTTTTCACCTCTGGAATCTATATCATACATAAATGATGTATATTATAAATTACGCCGGCGAAGCTGCGGGAAAATATCTTATTAATATTTCATATTTTTCACATTAGAATTCTTACAATACAATATCGGAATTTACCAAATTTAAAATTTCACCGTAACACAAAGAGTTTATATATTGTTAGTTTATCTAGGTATTCGATCAAAGAAAGTTTATAAATGGATAACGATTCAAGCGATAAAGCAATTATTTAGATTGATACTTGTTGAATAAGTACTCACAAAAATGTTTTGCTTTACCTATATAATTTCACTGTTAAAATATAACTTCAACCAAATTTTGTTATAAGGTAATGTCACCTAATAAGGCCAAATGTTTTTTACTACTGGAGTGCAGAAACCTCAACCTTGACGAACGTTTTTTAACCTGCCTCTGCCTTTAATGGTCAGTCGATGCAGGACTGTAATTGAAACGCATTCTTGTTCGCTATTTTACATCCCAGCTGTCATAACAAGTGGGCCTTATTAGGCGAAATTACCTTATTCACTTTTTAAAAATCGCGGTACAATATTACATACTTATAATAACGGGTATTAGACGAGATTTTTACACTGACCTGCGCCGACGTTTCAAGAAAGTCAGTGTAAAATTCGCGTCTAATACCAAATATTATAAGTATGCAAATTTTGTTAATTGATAGATCAGGTTTCGCTGTTTGGTTTTATTTATTTCAACTTAATATGTACTATTTTTCTTTCACATATATAATGTACCTATTTATGATAATGATTATTCATTAGCTTATTAATGTCCCCAGTACAAGGGTTCAAGCCGTCTCTATGGATGGAATCGAATAGTGAGAATGGGCAATGACCGACTACGCGGGTCCAGTGCGGATTGGGACTATTAAAAATCCACCAGGTTTTACCTACTGCAGACAGAGCCGGGACTTAACGTATGTCATAAAGCACATATAACAATTATAATAATAATTTATACCACATAGGATGTATATTGTATATAACATATACTTATACACACTTATATTGAGTGATCAAAATGTATTATTTTGAAGAACGAGTTCAAGATAATACATTTTGGTCACCCATCCTATGACCAGTCCTTGCGAAAGATGCTTAATTTTCGCATCGCAGGCCGAATGCACTAACGACTATATCGAGCTCCTCAAGTATAATGTTATTATATCAACAATGAATCACAAGTAACGTAATTAAATGTGTTTTCTTGCTATTATTTTTTCTTAACGTTTTGATTAATTTAATTATTTGAAGTTCACTTCTAGATCTAACTTTTTAAAGAATACTTGCATACATTTTATAATGAAGAATGCGTTTATTATTTCTTCATATTCATAGAAGTATGTCAAGACCGATTGAAATGTTAAAACCTTTGTCCCGACAGTGGTAAGCGACCGTATCGTTTGTCTCCATGATCGATGGGGAGCCGACGACCCGTGACTGACGTTGCACAAACCACTCTTTGAATGGAGACTGCTGTTTTGAATAAACCAATCTGTTGTTTATGTAACTATGTACTGTCCGGAAGGAAATTAATTCGTAGACTAAGTCGAAAAATTCCTCATATATATTTTTCAAAACATATCAATCACAGTGGCGGTACTCAGCCGGAGAGTAAGTAGAGGGTACTATTTATAATGTTAAGGATTCTTCCAAATATCATCTTAACGTCGCTAAGATGTCATATCTTATGACTTAAGCGATATCGGCGGATTGAAATAAGGCGGTCTTAAGCTATAATATACTTGTGTCGACGAGTTATATAGGGTATAATTTCCATGGGCGAAGAGCAGCAGGGAAACAGCTACTTAGAAATAAACCATGAAATATTTCATTATAAATTTGATAAGAATCAAAAAAATATACTATAGAAATGCAGTTAACTGAAGTTGTTTCATAAAATATGCGTAAAAAAACACCTTTTATACACCCGTAAAGTGATTTCGTATCACCTCCAAAGCTATCGCAGACTTACGAATCTTGCTCATAACAAAGTAATTTATCAAACTTGAGAGTACGAGGTGGTTTTTCTCAGAATATGGCGGCAGGCGCTGTGATTTTTCCAATATTTTCGTTCTTTTAATAGCATCGGGACAGGGTCGTTTGTGGTAAAACGATAATATGAGATAAAATCTTTGTGAAAAAATTACCGAAAAAAAAACAGGTACACTTTTAACACAAATTGAATTAGATAGTTAAAAACGTCTGTCTTTATTTTATTTTTGTTGAACGTGTTACTAAGATTCGGTTTCTGAACTGAGAATTTAAAATTAAGAACGTCTCAAACCGTACTTACATCATCTTAAATGTCACTGAAACAGATTTTTGTTTTTAATGATCAGATGAAAGCAGTTTGATAAAATTAGACCTTTTTGTCACGTGGAACATAAAAAACTTAAGTTATTGAGAACAATCAGTTGAGTATTTTATACTTTTCTCAATTGAGAAACCGGCCGTATGTTAGGTGAAATTTGCAGCTGCCAGTAGTTGGGTGGGTCAACAAAAAAGTATTACCTAGCGCTTTTTCGTGCTTCGGCCCACCAATTCGCGTTAGGCCTGCGTGAGTGAGTATGATAGCAGCTCCAGTAGTAGGGCCATTCACAGGCTTGAAGATGATTATCTCTCACTTCTTGGTCTTATTCATTATGATCGATGATCATGGTTGGTGGTCCTCTTACGAGTACGAATTCAAATGCTAGATGCTGCTGCAAGAGTCACTTACTTCGAGTACTCCACAATGATTGCAGAGTTACTGGTACATGATCAAAATCCCATTAATATTTATTATTCTCATGTTAATAACCATTAGCTTAAAAGATCATAAGACAAATAATGTTAATATTGGGAGTTTAGTGTGTTTTATTTCTCTTAAAAATGTGGTCTTCTTTCCTTTATTAAGTATGAAGCATTAATGAGCTAGTCAGTTAAAATGAAAGATAATATACTCAAAATAAAAACAATAACACTTCTTTAAAAAGTTATGCATTCTTTATGTTTAGATACTTTGGTTTTATATTTTTTGTTTCTATGTATTGCTGGTTCGACTTATAAAGGTCTAAGAATTTGTTGTCTGTTATTTTATTTAAGTGTTATTTTTGCGGTATTTTTTCTAGGAAAAATAATATCTATATTTTATCTTAAGTGATAAGTAAGCTCAAGTAAATGTCAACTTATAAAAAAATACCTTTAAGTAAAAAAAACTTGGAACTACGATAGTACTGCCGCTACCAACACATTTGTGACTATACCTACTAGTCTACATTTATTCTTAATACAAAATGCTTAAAAAATCCACTTGGTCCCTGGCACCCTGAGGTGGGAATCGAACTCACGACCTTCCGCAATCCGGGCTACTGCTCTAACCACTGAGCTACCTACGACCCAACAGGACTGACGAATCTTTCAAGCACTTGTTACTTTTCGCTACTACAGAGCGTATTCTCATCAATGTTCAGGCATCCACCATACATTTTTGTATTAAGAATAATTTTCAGTACGGCATTGTGAATGCAAAATTAATCAAAATATGATAATTAGTCTACATTTGATTAAAAGAGAACTATTGTGCATAAGCCGATGGGTCAACTCTGTCCCTTACACCGTTTTAAAAAAGAAATTTGTTCATTTTAGTAATTTAAATACACATATTCTATATTCAAACAAAACTAATTGAAAACATTTTTAATAATCCAAAATTTTCTAACCTAAAATTGATGTACTTCAGTATTAAAAATTAAAATATTTGCCATGAAGCGCTCGGTCCGTTCCGCCTATACCGCATGGGATACGGTATGAAGATATAAGATAGATCTTTGATTTGGGCAACGATATGGTCAAAACTGACACTGGAATTTGAATACTAAATTAATGTTCAAGACGCATTATCGTTAACTTAAGTGAGTTGAAATGATTTATACCTTATGATATATTAATAAATTTTACTACTCCATTGTATATTAATCACTGTTTTAAAAAACTGATCAAACTTCAAAGTCAAAACTGACAATGACAGCCAACTGACATATGCTGTAGTGTTCGATCTTTTCCCCTCTAACATTATCAACATAAGAATATTCATAATTCTAATTAACGTTATCTTTCTTTTATTTCCAGATGTCATCGCGTACAGAAATGGCGGTGTTAGTGTTGTGATTTGGTGAATGGTGGACAGTTAGTGTTGTGTCGCGGCCCGTTTGACAGTCAACAAATATGTTGTCAAGATGAAGCTGTGGAAAAGCCTAAAGATATCAATAGGCAGCCGCAACGATCCGAAGTCTTATTCACAAGATTTGCCTCAGTGGGGTGGACAGGGCTACGAGTTGGACGGTATGTAATTTAAGCATTTCGTATGTTGAAATTAGTGATGTGCCGACTGGGTATCGTATATTTATTGATGGATATCCGAGGCAGGTGAAAGATCTGTATTTAATAATAACTTTTTATGTTGATCTCCAATGGATCGTTTATATAATTAAATATCAAATATACGAAATTCGAAGCATTTGTGATTTGGTAGTTAGTATATATTATTACGCTCTGTTTGAAATATTTATATTATACATGTTTGGCTTATTTATGGCTGCAAAAATCAAATTTCTTCACATTATTTATACTGAGTTACTAATAGTTTCTTAAAGGGTATGTAGTCATTATGTACTGAAAAGGGAAAACACAATTCATAATTTATTTGGAAAGTCTTTAAAAATAAACAATTCATAATCATTACTATGTTATCAATACAAACTAAACTCAGTAGTATGCAATGCAAACAATAATATTAAGTTTTTTTTTGTAGAAATTCTTACTCGACACTTTTTCCAAATCTCTCGAGAAACCATCTAAAAAAACGGTCGAGGCTATTTCCAGTTGTTTCTTTAGAATCCAATATTGTTCTTATTGCCTTCGCCTCGGTCTTGAGATGGCAATGATAGGGCAATTTCACTCTTAGACTCTGCTTTGAATACGCTTTCTTCTACTAAGCACACATTGAATATTAAAATAATCTTTCTTTATATTAAAGTAACTTATACTGAAGCAAATCACGGTTAAATATTAGTCGTTTTGAAATTTGGTATAAGTAGTAACTGCAAAATTAGCTGTAATTCAACATTTTAAAGACCGTGCTCAATAAAGTAATATATATGCCTTTATATTAGCCAATGGAACCAGTGCCTAAAGCCGGATCGCCTACCCAAATTTTGGAATTGAAAAAGAACTAGCAAAACCTCTATTTAAAAATATTCCTCTACTATTATAAAATTGTACACATACTACATTTAAACATATTTAGTCAGGTTAAGAATGAAGTTAGAAGGCTGCTGTGGAAGCTCTGTAGTAAAACGAAGTAACCTTGTTGAGTTTTGGCTTGTTGAGTTGTCTTGGCAAGGATTTTGATCCAAGATTCTATATTTAATTTATATTTTTTTAAAATGTATTCTTATCATAACTACGGACGAACATTGCTTACTTTAAAGTAGTATCTATGGAAATAAACTATAGCTATAAATCTATGAAAACTAAATAATCTTGCTTATGAAGGAATTTCAAAATCACATCCTATTTCTCTAAAGGCGCATCAACAATGCTTAGAGTATTCTACATTAAAAGCGATTTGCGAACGAGAATTATGTAACACGACAAATCCATCTCTTCCCGAAGCCAAACGTCAATCTTTCCTTAAAAAAATTCAATATCCGCACGAAGATAAAATGGTGCGCTTAGACATTTCAATCATGTGGCATTAACGTGGAAATTCATAATACCGCAAAGTATTTTATGAGAAAAAAATATAGAAAAAGGCGCAGTCGATTTTTGGAATTTCGTTTAACTATATTCATGATTCGAATATAAAATAATATCCATAGACAATTTTTGATATTATAATAGTATATTCTAAATGAAAAAATAATTCGAGATAACTACAAGAGGAGTATATTTAAGCAAAACTCATGAACATAGTTTTTCTCATTTTCACAAAAAGGAAATGTCTTATGCTTGAAAGATAAAGGTATAATGTATCTGGTGGGTCCAAAATGATTGAATGTCGCCATTTAGACGATACCATTTTATATTAAAAAATCATAGTGATGTACATTTTTATCGACTATCGATCAAAAGCAACCAAGTACGAGCCGAGTGCCTGAAAATGCACTAAAAGGAATTATTATGATTAGGGGAATAGATTAACATTTAGTGTATAGATTCGTAGTACTTTATGAATGCATCCTTACAATTTTTTAAACAGACAGGAATCTGTTCGTAGTCGTGCTGAACTCAGTCATTAGGGTTATTAGTAATAACTTTCTGTAATAACTTATTATTGTAACAATATAATCTTATGTGTATTTTGACATCCTAAAACTTGCCGCGCCGACTATCTATATCTTCACGCCATATCCCGGGACAGGCGGGATAGGCAAAGAGGATCGAATGATACAATGTACAAGTATAGTCATTATATACATCTATCGCTTCATGCACTTTCATTAATTAATATATTTTTATTATAATAATTATTGATAAAACAATATATTTTATATGTGTTTTATTTATAATAATTCATAAAATAACACTTTATCTACATTAAGGTACAGCGTATAAAATAATTAAGCATAGATGGCACGTGACTGTACTACTTTAGGTTCATATCCTTTACAAAAACAAGATTCTTCGAAAAGTAAAGAACATATCCTTGTATACTCTTTCTGACATTTTAATCCATACATTTCTGATCTTAATGTCTGCAGAGAACCTGTAAGACATTGACCGATATTAGTTGATATGAAAACCTTTTAAAGTACACAAATACTATTTAATACCACCAGTAAACATCACAAAATGATGTTTCATTTCTATCGATATCGAGAGTCTCAGAATCTACATTCCCTTATATGTACATGGCATGTCACAAAATTTATCATATTCTTGTTATTAATTTTCATAAATTACAAACAAGTAAAAATGACTATTATAGCAGTAGCATATTGACTTGTTATATGGAGAAATAATTATATAATAGTCTCTTAGTTCTTTTCAACATCTAATTTTGAATGGGTTTGCTTAGCTACTAAATTACACTTTTACATTATTTTTCCTTAAAACACCGACTCCTTCAGAAAAATCTCGTACTGTATACGCCATTATTCACACCGAGAAAGTAATCACTATGAAGTCTCGGTAAAATTCACTTTAATTTATTAACCAGTCGTGTAACAAACAAAATGGCGTTTCGCGGCTGGTGCGCGCAGCGTTTCAAGACATTCGGAAGTGTTATTGTTATCTCTTTCTGTCTTAAATAATTTTGTCATTGGAATTGTGGAGTAATTATGTCATTGAAAATGTAATCCATCTGTTAAAAATCAGCGTAAGTTTAACACCTCACAAGTAAGCTAAATTGGACACCTATTTAGGCGCAAGCGTAAGACAACATTCATTTGATTTTTAAAACGATGATTTGTTTTTTATTCAGACATAACCTTCCTATTATTATTTTTAAGGACTTTATTTAATGTGTTTTGCTCTATCGAAATAATAATTATAAAAATCAAAATTATTTATTCAGCCTAAGCTGTTACAAGCACTTTTAAATCGAAACTCTTAGCCATCGGTTTGTAAATCTACGGTGGGAGATATTGTATCGAGAAGAGCCGGCAAAAAACTCAGCAAGGGCTGCGTTTTTTCTCTCTGTTATATTTTATTTCATACATTGTTTCAAGTTCATTAGTCAGCATATTATGCTGAATATTCAGCATGTAAAATATAAAAATTATATATTATAAAGAGAGTTTCGAAATAGATTTTATACAAAATCTGGTAATATTATTAATTTGTACTGCGGAGTACAACAAAACCTTTGTAAAAAATTTGTTGAAAAAATTGTAATGTGGCATACTCTAGCCGGACTATGATTGGGAAGGTTAAAAGGGGTTCTGTCAGTTGGGTGACTATCAATAATGTCAGTAGCTAATCCATGCTTTGTTACTATAAATGTGATTACTATGAATTTTCATTATTATGTAGAGAATTTAATATTTAAAAAATAGAACACATGTATTAGTTAGATACTAATATATGTGTTCTATTGTTTCATCAGCTTTGAATCAGCATTTTAAATTTAGCGGCATGAATTTGCGTGTGATTTTTTAAATGATCGACAGGCAAAAATCTGTTTGCAAGCTTTGTTTTCCTAATATTTGATTGATGGAGCCATTAATTAATTGATTGATGTGATTCAATATTTCAAATGTAATAGAAAAAACAATGTATCTTAGTATAAAAGTTGAATAAAATCTTTAAGAAATAGGGATGTTGCCTGGGTAATAAATATTCTATTTAGTCAATCAGTCAGAAAAATATTAGCTATGTATTATTTTTGCTTTCGTTAATAAGAAGGCATTAAATTTGAGGAGTGGGAGTTAGCTACGTCACAAATATGTAGAAAATGCACCAGGGTGTGACGTTATGTGACATTTCAAAAATACGCATTTGAAATTCTTCGACACGGACTACCTAACCGACAGACAAATAAGAATTTGTCATCATTTCTATTACAAATAGAATCTCTACCATGGACAACGCAATCTGTGGCTTCTTGGCCTCTAAGATTAGCCTACTTAAGTTACTTTCTAGCCAGCCAGATTTTCATAGGTTTGGAAAATTATTTTCCCTTAAAATTAAAACATATGTAAAACTCTTTCAAAACATTTTTATTCATTAATAAATGAGGTAATATATTCTTATATTCGAATTACGTTTTTTGTTAAGACATTTACATAAATAACTTTTGTTCGAAACCCTGTGACGCTGGACCTGAAACTTATTTGTCGCTCTAAAAAATGTCGAGTACTACTGAAGACCTTTGTTAACCAAACAAATATTACAGTATTGGTCTATTATCTGGAGTTTAATTATTTGATTAGTTGACCAATCAACGTAAATAGTTTTCGTAGATAGTATCTCTGGCGTTTATTGTTGTTTAGTATCACACAGTCCAAGTTGCAACTGGCAAGTTAATTGAAGTATTGGACCAATACACATATATAGTGTTATTAATAAACAAGGTTTAACGTTGGAATAAATTTACGCTGAGACTGCTCTTAGTATCGATCAAAATTCATATTATTAAACAGAGACTAAGGTTTAACCTAGTACGAGGTTCTACGGGAGTTATATTTACTCCTAGAAGGTAGTAGGTTTGTTTATTCTCTGTATAATACGAATTTGGACTGATACTAAAATTGCAATTTTAGCGTAAATTTACTCTGACGCTAAACCTTGTTTATTGCAATAGCACTGATAGAGGTTAAATTATTTTGCAGCAGTTAAATCTATGTTTCATTGGTATCCTGTGGTTTAACGTACGTATCAATTGATTCACAAAATTATTTTTACTTTAAACCTATACTATAGTGTATACGAGATCAATTTTATTATTGCTAAATAAATCCAAGGAGCTCGATGGCGCTATAGGTAGGGCACTCGGTCCGCGATATGGTTGTTAAGCAACATTCGCAATGGTCAGTCATAGGATGGGTGGCTAAACATTTATTATTTCAAGCTCCTCCGTGCTTCGGAAAGCACGTTAAACCGTTAGTTCTTACTACATCTAATCGATAATAGCCACCAATCGGCACTGGCCCGGCGTTTTATCCCTATTTGATGTGATTCGATTATATCCTTAGGGAAGGCTTGAGCCCCAGAAGTGGGAACATTAGACTGATGATGTTGAAATAAATCATGAATTATTTCATGAGCTTCGAAATTCCTCAGGGCTAGTTTTTTGTTCCGTAGTGCCTTGACCATAGTTAAAAAGTTAACCAATTGTTAACCTGGTTTCGTTTTTTGATAGCATAGTCAAAGTTAACCACCGGTTAATTTGTTGCCAGTACATTGAGTCGTTCTTTCGCTTTACATTGACATGGGTATTTTTTTTTTGTTGATGACAACACTAACGATTTGAATGAATGGCGTGAACTATATAACATTCTTGACATTAGGATTTTGTTCCAAATATCAAATACACAAAAGAGATCTGTAGGTTATTAAACAGTGTGGATTTGTACGGGTGTTATGTTATATTGTGCATACTATGTGTTATTTTTCAGGAAATAAAGGGCAATTTCTTTAATTATGTCAGTAAGCAACAAATAAAATATTTTTTGAGATATTTTCGCCTTAGCTTAATGATTTTATATAGTACGAATGATGACCAAGATAAAAAATATAACTTATTGTTAATAACCCAAAACCCAAAAATGACAATGAATATTTTTATATATAAAACGAAATCCCAAAAAATAACTAATGTCCAAATTCATTGTGAATCATGTAGGTTACAAAAACAATTAAAAAAAAACAGTGACAAGGGACCAAGTATGTACAACGCAGTTGTTCATCTGTTCTTTTAACCATTGGTCATTTACTTAATCCATCTCCCAGCCATGTTTAAATTTTTTAACCAATAGTTCTAATTCACACAATTGGTCAGGCTAACTATTGATTAAAAAAAACTATTTTTCTGATATTTAACCTTTTATCAAAGATTTTAAGTAATGGTCAACTTAACCACGGACAAAAAAACCGGCCCTTACTGGTTCCACGATCAAGCATTTTCAAAATATTTATTTTGAATACATATTTTTTGTTATAAGCACTATATTCGAATATATCTCGTCTGCAATAAAGTCGGTGCTTGTTTCGTTACAAATAATCCAGCTGCGTACAGCATGCACAAAGTGCTAGTGATAAACACCTCCAGTTTCCCTTAAGTGGTTGAATGCTCACAAAAACCCCATTGTATGTGTTTCCCATTCATCATTGTGTCTAAAATGTTTTGCAAGCGCCGAGAGCTGAGAGATCCACTATACAATTAAATTCACTCAACGCCGTACATTTTTCCCCCAATTTTTTTCAGGGTTCTCTACTTTAGAACGGTAACACGAACCATAATTGTATGATCGTTTAGTTGTTTTGCTGTCCATCAAAAGAGTTTTTGTCTCGGGATAACGTAGTATCAAATTAAGTTTTTGTCATCATCAGCCTATTATTACATTACATGTGATGTAGACCCCACTGCTGAGGCGTATGCCTTTGCAGAGGAGGAGGAGAAAGCGGGTTTTAATCCGCAGTGTACCCACAGGTAGGTGATGCAGCTGAACCCCTAGTTCGATTCCCAGGGTAATAGTCAACTTATTTTGACCTCTTGGAAGTTGGTGGCTGTATCTTAGATTGATATCGCAAAATTGTGATTTAATAATAGTTTTACGGATCGCAGCGGCGCGATCTTTCATCTACCCATTACTAAATGTCATTACGTGCCATTTGAATAGTGCTAGCACCGTCGAAACTTCGTGCCTTATAGGTATACGGCGTGCGAGAAAAGGACAGTCAGTAGAAACAATAAATATTTATGTTTATATTTATACATATTTATTAATTTTAGGTTATTTGTTAGGAATTAAACTGCTCAACACTATGAAGTTTTACGAAATCCCGATTACGTTAATAAACTCGCACACATCCATTTTTACGCGAAAAAGGTCACTAGCGAAAACAGATCATTCCTTTTGACATCGTGTCACCATAAACTTAATTAGAGCAAGATAGAATGTGTCCATCTGTGATCGATTTATAAAGGGTCTCTTCCTCAAATGAAATATAAAAAAATATTTTCTTTTATTTTTAGTTTCTTTAGAACTGTCGTTATATTTATTGCGAAACATAAAAATAATTATAATTTTTTACTGTTTTATATGGTTTCTTAAAGACTTCGCTGCATTGCAAGTGATGTTATTGGGTATAAGTAGAAAGAATAGGGATGACGACTGGGTAAAAAAAAATGAAATTCTATTTAGTCCGTCAGTCATAATAGAAATAATAACAGGCATTAAAGTTGAGGAGTGGGGGCTCGCTACGTCACAGTTGAGTAGGAAACTTACCATAACGTGACGTCATGCGAAATTACAATTCCATCTAACGCCGTAATTTTATGATTACGAAAAAAATAAAAAAATACGTGTTTAATATTTTTTAACACAACCTGACGGACAAACAAACGAAAATTAGTCATCATCCCTATTGGATGAATATATTTAATGAGTTTGAATTACTAAGTTGGAAGTAAAATAGAATTAACTTATTATACCGATTCGTTAACTGATTGGTTATAGCCTATATATATATATATAAAGCTACGATCGGTAGTTAAATATTATTAGTATGATGACGAAAAATATACCTACAAAAATAACTTTGTATTTCATGATTAATCGGTGGGAATCATGATTGGAAGCCGTGAATGTAACGCGCAAGTAAACGTAAATTAAAATTAATTGAAATTAAAATCCGATAACACGAAAAACAACAAAAGTAAAAGAAAATAATTAAAATAGATGAAACAACAGAAAATATCTTACCGGAAATTTTTAAAGCTTTCGGATTTTTTTTTTGTCAAGATAACTACCCCTCGTTCTTTTTTAATATTACATTTACATTTGTATTGATTCAATAAAATGTTTTTTACCTACTATTGTACTGGTAAATAATGAAAGGGTTTTTTATGACCTCAATTGTAATAACAAAGACATTTAAACAAAAAATAGAGCTCATTCATTGATAAAAAATGTAAGGATTTTTATGGCTTCAATTATAATAACAAAGATATTTAAATAAAAAATAGAGCTCATTTATTCTTTAAGCAAATTATTTATTTACTTTACCATAAACCCTTAATCATACTGGCTATAAAAAATCATATTTATGAAAATATGAAAATTTATTTTTCAGGCAGTCACAAGTGAGCTTAGTCCAAGAAATTTAAGCCCATGTAGGTAAATCTGATAAATTAAAATAGAAATGGAGATAAATACAATAAGTTTCTTAATATGAATGTAAACACCAATTATTTAAAAAATTGGCTAATTGCGAGTCGGACTTGCGCACGAAGGGTTCCGTATATAAAACGAACAAAACATCACGTTTGTTGTATGGGAGCCCCTTAAATATTCATTTTATTCTTTTTTTAAGTAACTGTTAATGAAACTTCAACTGAAATATATCATCTGTGAAAATTTCAAATGTCTAACTTTCACAGTTCATGAGGTATAGCCTGATGTCAGAAGGAAAATAAAGTCTTAGTAATAGGGTTCCCGTTTAGCCCTTGACCTTCGTGTAATTTATGTTCGCGAATTAATAAAGAATCAATCAAAATCTATAATCTACTAAGTATCTACCGTCTAGCTTATTCTACAAAAATTTCTTGAGAAAATTCAAAAATAGCAATCACGTTTGTCCTTATTATTATTATATATCGGTTAAGTGGTTGTGTGCATCAACGTTGTGTTATAAATATTTGGAATTAGTTCGATGATAAACTAGACGACACTTGACATGTTTCACAATTACATCGATCGCGTGTTAATGAAAACTCTTGGTAGGAGTCTCACAAACCAATCAGCATATACAGAAAAATATCTATTAAAACCCAAACTTGTAGTCCAGAATTCTCTCTGTTTACTCCGAAAGAGATCTGGTGGCAACACAGATAGATAGATGGTAAGTCACAAGCAAAACTGGCGACTGGACTACTCGCCTCAGAATAATCACAATAATTCCAACAAAAGGACCAGAAATAACATCACATTCAAGGTATTCGGAAATTTCAGAAAATATCTAAATCGAATTGTATCGAGCTTGAAAGGAGCAAACGTTGAAACCGAGCCAACTGCAAAGCCTCTAAACTCTGGGAGTCTATTCTACAATCAGTTTGTAATTTCTATAAATTGTCAACATCTCTTCACAGAACTTTCTTTTTATTAGTTTTGAGTATTTACTTTTTCTTTTCGCAGATTTTTTTATCCTTTTTCCTGGCTGAGTTTACAAAATCTGGAACAAAAAAAATATGTATGTTGATTTTACAGCTGAACATTATTTATAAACTTTTAAACATTATTTAACTCGAGATGCGTAAAAAGTTAAATAAATTTAATTTCTCAAAAGTTGTTAGTAACATTTCGGAGGGATTCGTAACTTTGTTTGCAGACTGAGGGTAGGTCCTCAAAGTTGGCTGGCTCTGTCACAGTCGAAAACCCGCTGTCCCTGGAATTGAATCATGCGGTCCAAAGTCTAATGTTAGTACAATGAAACTATTCCTCTGTAAGCCGTTAAATCCTAATAAATTGCCTAAATTAACACGGAACGTGTAATAGCCAAAACAATATCTTGATGGAGTGGTTAGTTCTCCCGCCAATAAATTTTCTCAAAGCCCACTCATCGAATGTGTGACAAAAATTTACTATCCTGATTGCATCTGCAGCCACTAACACCAACTAATCCGCACTTATCGCTTGTGATAGATTATGGTCCCACTGTGATTTTATCCATATAAAATGTCTGTATTCCATAAGAAAAATGTTAACAGGATAATGATAATGTTGAGTATAATATCTTGGACGAAATAATAAACTTGCAGAAATGATTTCTCAAGAAACTAGGAATATTTTAATATGTACATGGTCCTCTATATGTTTCACACAAAATATTTCTCGTAGAATAATATGAAATGTTTCCTTTCTTACTTTCATAAAAGAATGTTTTTCATTATAGTTTATTTTAGAAATCGCCAACTTATCTAACAAGCCACAGAATGAACAAACGAAGGAGATAAACTTGAGCACTTGCCAAGATCTAAAATTGTAAATCCGCTAAGGCGCCGCTTGCTTTTGTCGTCCAATATTGGTGAATTGTGTAATCATCCTCAGAAGTAACAATCTTTGATAATGAAAAATGCTTAATAAATCCCTGTCACTGATGTGGAGATGGGACTTGAACCCATGAACATTCGCAATCCGGGCGACTGCTCTAACTACTGAGCTACCCAGGACCTAACAGGACTGATGAATTATTTTAATTACTAATAACTTGTTACTTTCTCGCTTTCTCTTAGCATCGTGAATGCAAAATTGATGAAATATAATAAATCATTCATGACTTTAAACAACTAAAAGATGCAAAAAAGGATAGTTTTACTATAAACAATAATTTAAACAAAAACAACAATGTGACAAGAATGATTACGAAGTACCGCCATTTTGTTTCTTGTGCCATGTTAGATTTGGAACTCTTTCATGAATATGCATTAGTCCACAAGTCCAAAGCTCTTTGATTTGAACCCCGTTTTTAATAAAATAAAATGTTTAAGTATAACAATAACACGTTCTAACAAAAAGACATATATAACGTGGAGGCAGTAACATTTAGAGCGGTCAGTATGGGAATGTTTGAAATTAAAAGACGCTGATTATTTCTTTGGAACTATGTCTTTCATTTTAGTGGCAAGAAAAACTGCATTGTACGTTAAAAAAGTTCTTTACTTTTAAATTAGTTACCCATTATGTTCTTAAGCAGTTAATGTAAATATGTATTCTTCTTACTCAAATGAAAATGTCTTTATTCAAACACTTTTGAATCATCCAATTTTTTTCCCCAACCACTCGTTCAGGACGTCTTTTAGCTGATAAGAAGAACAAGCGAAAGAAACTTACCAGCTCTTTATCACAAGTAAAAAAAATTACATAAATGTGATTACATTACTGATTTTTGCAATACCAAGCTTAATAGAACAGTTTTACTTTAAGTCTTTGTTACCACAAAAGAAAGTTCTTTTCCAAAATATTACGAAAATAACAAATAAGTGAGTGAATGGTTCAATATCGTTACTAAAATATTTGACAAAACTTCTGACAGCCAAGTCAGTTGCTTTGCCAAATCTAATAAGTACAAAAACAACGGAAAAGTGAGAAAAATACAATCACGGAACGGAAATTAATATTTACACTGTCAAAATGTCACCCTAAATAATATTGACGTAAGAAAAGGTTTTCACTGTCTCGACACTCGAATGAATTATTAAATTCGTTTCGTATTTTTATATCGTGCGATCTTTAACAGTGATGTTCTTAGAAGATACTGTTATTGTTTAAGTGCGACTTATTGAGTCACATAAGATTGCTACATTTAATAGAGACTAATTTTAAGATGTGACCGTGTGCTACCTAGACCTCCATCAACCATGTTCTCAATTTTTCAGAAGGACAATTTCGACAAATTAAATATATTATTAGATTTTTACAATACTGTTGAAGTGTTTGAAACGTAGTACAATGTGAAATTAATTAAATCATTGACAAATTCATAAACAAACATCATCCCATCTATAAAAAGCCTTTGCAGAGCGTAGTCTCGCAATAGGCGATCGGAGAACAATGAAATAAAAAATTAAATTGTGTGCGGTTAAAATGTTCTTCAAGTTTAAAGATTATTCGCCGAATGTTTTTGCTTAAAATAACAATAATTTATGTTTTTAAATCAATAAAACAAAATATAATTTTTTAATATTTGTAGTCTGTGTCTCACGTCAAATGAAACACCAATCAGAGTGCGTGACGTCACTTATGGGTAAATTAGTATTAAATGTATCTAGGAAAAGCGCGGGAAACATTCAAAGCGCAAAATATTTTTTTTTTAAATTATTTTTAACTGGTTACAAGGGTCAGTTTACTGTTTTATATATTGTATTTGTGAGTTTACATAAAAGTCCTGAAGACGATTCATTTTTCCACTGAAAATCCCTTTCGTTTACCCCCACAAATGACGTCACATATACATCACGTTTTTTTAACAGCTAAATTTTAAACTTAGTTTTGCGTTTAAACTTAGTTAATTTACATTAAATATCTTTTTGTGAGAATAAATAATAATAATAATACTTTATTGTCACACCATTTTACAGTTACAATTTTAATATATTTACAAATAAAATATAACACGATGATGTAGCAATTGGCGGTCTTATCGCTAACAGCGATTTCTACCAGACAACCTTTGGATGGAGAAGAATGAATAGCAGTTATGAAAAACGGAGGTGTAGAGATATTTTAAACGATTAATTTAAAATATTTTTAAGAAGGTTGTCCGATCCCTATTGTCTGCAATGCCTCTTAATGTACAGTTAAGTAGCCTTAGGAACTGACACTGCTATTGTGACAGTTGTTATATTAATTTATTGGCTTAACTAGCTAATTTTAATAATTAGAGTGTTGATTTTAATCAATAGTAATGTTCTTTAGAATAAGCTTAATGGGTTATATTAAAGGTCGTTATAATAAGTTAAGTTATATCATAAGTTTTCTTTATAAAAAATGCTTAAAAAAACTATTTCCTATGCATTTTGAATGCATAATTGATCAAGTATATTTGTAAAAATATTTTTTTTTTTTTTTGCCTAAACTCGAAGGCGCAGTGGTTAACGCGATTTATTCTGTGATGTAGATTTATCATCATCATCATCATGATCAGCCCTTATACATCCCTACTGTATGTGATTAGGTTTTCCTTATGGATGGTTAAGGAGGATGAGCCAAGACCCTCCACGCTGGCCCAACGCGGGCTGGAATGTATTAACGACAGCAAATGCAGCCGGGAACAACTATCTAACGCACCTTCCGAAGCACGCAATAGCTCCATTTAAAATTTTTGGTCACCCATCCCGTAGCTGTCCATCGCAAAAGTTGCTTAACAACAACGATTTTAGGCCGCGGCGCTCATCCACTAAGCTACACGCGCTACGCCAGTATTAAGGTGTTATTGCGATTCACCTTTAATCTACTTTACGTCAAAAGAAACGTTATTCACATAGATCGCTGAGTACCATATAAGTATTATCATATTTGACATCTAATTCTTAAATTTACTCACTTCAACTGAAGTCTCAGTATAAGAAAAGATCACTTACAGTATCCCCTTACTTAAATATAAACTAAGTCTCAAAATTTGTTAACCGAATGACCAGGCATAGTAATTAAGTAAAGCGGCGAAAAAAGAATGACCCGCCAATATAAAACATCAAAACTCTGTGTTCTGTCATTCCGCGGCCCTCGCGTCTTAAACTTTCGCCGAAACTGGAACAACTTCGGTAAGTGGAACGGGGGAAGTTTTTCTCTGGTTCCCAAAATTATGTCGAGATTGGACCGCGCCCGAACTTCCTACCCGAAACTTGGCCGTCGTATGCCGACTCTTTTTTCAAGAATATTTACAGGGTAAATTAAATTTGTCGACTCGGAGTCTAAATTTCAAACGGGCCGTATTTTTTCAGTGTAAAGTTCTTTAAGTTATTGCCATAAGCTGTTTTAATGAAACCTCTCAAGATTTATACCGTCTAGAAATAATTGATATTTACGGAGTAAATTCGTAATTGAAATAAGATTCATAGGAGTTGATGTACAAGTGCTTACATTACAAGTGGCGAACGAAGCCATGATATGGACTACCTCTTTACAGGGTTATTTGTAAAACACCGGTAATATCAAAAGACTAGATACCTACCATCATAGTAAAGTTTGATTATTAAGTTTAACCGTAACTTATTAGTTTAAACATATTATTATTTGCCTAGTTTTATTTTACTGTTGTGACATTTATTATGTTTTACTCACAAATAAATTATGGCGCTACTCTAGCGCATTGTGAAGTTATTTAAATAAAAGGCTTAAAACATTTTTTTATGATGTGTGCTGCTTATTCCTATAAGGTAGGTGGTGTTTTATAATAGACGGAGAGCTCGTAACAAAAACGTGTAAGACATTTCTAAAGTATTCTTAATGAAAATGCTGTATAAATACACCAAACCCAGATACTCTGAAATGGCTGACTCGAATCCACGACCTTATCCAGGCGACTGTTCTAACCACTGAGCTACCCAGAACCCAACAGGACTGACGAATGTTTATTTTTACTTTTCGTTACTACATAGCGTATTTTCATTAATGTTCAGACAATTCACCCAAACAGCCTAAAGAAATATTTTACTAATATTTTAAGCTTCCGATTAACATGAAATTTAGACTATTATATTTGATCAATTTTGCATATATATAGAACTGTAATTATAGAGCGTGTAAATAAATATAGGACTGTAATGATAGAGCGTGTAAAGAAAATTATATTAGTGGTTGTCACCGCTAGATAAAATACAACAATTTATACAGTTACGATAGAAGCACAGTCAAACAAAGAGGCCATAATGTTATATTCTTGGAAGTTTTGAATCCTTGACTACAGACGAATCAAAGGGTTATTCCATTAACCTTCATACCTTCGTAGAAGATATAACTAAACTAATCCTACGTTGCTTGTACAGTACTTAATTATTTATTTTTACTCGGTTACCTATTTTACGGTTCATTCGCTTGTCTTTGTCTCCATTATTTAATTTGGGGTTATTGAATGGGAGAGCTCGATGGTGAAGTAACTGACGCATTCGGGTTGCGATGCGGAAGTTAAGCAACTTTGCTAAAAGCTTTCCACAGGATGGGTGACCAACAATTTATTATTTTGACCTCCTCCGAGCTTCGGAAGGCACGTTGAGTCGTACACCCTAGCAATGGGAACCTTATTTCAATTATTCTATTTTATCACTTGTCGTGGGTTCGACTTCCATTACAGAGTACCTTGGGCTGGTGGATGTTTTAAGCATTTTTCATAAAGAATACTTTTTTTTTCATAAAAAAAACTGTTTTTTAACGCTATGCAATTTACTCTCCTAGCAGGTCTGTGTAATCGAACACTTGTTAAAACTTTTTTGTTATTTCAAAACTCCTTGACATAGATAAAAATATAACTTTTTTATATTTCCATAATGCGAACATGTGTAATGATAAAGCCTTTTTAGTAGCAAATTTCAATTTGAGCGTCTCGGTCTCCACAGATTTATTTAAGTCGTAAAAATGCAATCTCAACTTACTCCTGTGTATGGCGACATCGCCGAGATTAACGCAAAGTATCGTAAATGTATAGTATATGAAATGTTCACAACCCGCAAAAGTTAATTTTGTCGAATGAGCCGAGCTTTGCGTTAATGCGGAGTTATATTATGTTCAACGCAATAAAACGGTAACAAAAATTAATTAAATAAACGATTTTAATGTGAGGCAGTAAAATCTGATCATTGAAGTTCATAATGAGTCTTTATAATATAATATTTTTATTTGGGGTTTTATATTATGATACCTAGGTGTGTGTAGAAATAATATTTTAGCTATCCTATTTTCGAAATAACCTCTATTCATATTATGAAAAGGTTACAAATAATTATATATAGCAAGTAATTAGAGTTTTAGAGTTCTTTACAATAATGGGCATGGTAATGTTAAATTTAATTAGAGTAATTCAGTATTAACTGTAAGTGATAATCAATTCGAATCATAGTAAAAGGTTAGTAAGACTATCGAAAAAAAAATGAAACATTATAATAACACAGACTTGGCTACTGTTGTATCTAGTGCGATAAATGGTTGTCTATAAAAAGAAAATACTGCGTTAAGCACGATGAGTACGAACCTTTATTTTTCCCACCTTTAGTCTGAAGAGCTCTTTGCTTATTTCTCATAACACAGTTAACTTCCATTCCTCTTGTGTCCTACAAGTGAAAATACGGGTTTTTGTTATATCTTCGACAAATATGAACCATTTTAACTTATAAATGTTTAACAAAATAAATTTTAAGTCAATGATTTGGAAAATATTATGCTTTGAAAATTTGAAAAAAGTAGAGAAAATCTACTACATAAATTTGCTAAAATACATAAGGCATTAAATTAGATATAAAAAATGTTACAACTTTCATTATAACAGCTATAAACATAAACGCACAAATTACAAAGACATTACAGAAAATGTCCAGACGGCCATACATTTTTCGCTACTGTAGCACCGTGTGACGTCACTGAGTGCCTTGAATTTGTAGGGAGCATTTTCGGCCAAATAGCAGCAGTTCTACAAACACAGCAACGTATCTCCGAAACTATTAATCGCAGACATGCTGTTACTTCTACATTATTTCTCAAATGTTAATGGACTATTTATTTAGGAAATAAAAAAGAAGTTGGCAACTAGCCTATTATAATTTTCCATTTAACATGTCGCCTTTAAACACACCGTGAAGCAACACAATTTCAATATACATTATCTCAAATCTCTCGGAGCTTCGTACGCTGGCCACAAATTCCCATCCCGCTTTTAACGTAACATTAAAAATTTCAACACACGATGAGACAAAACGCAATAATAATAAATAATTTCGCTACATACGTTATTTCATTGTAAGGGTAGTAGCAGACCAGGCACCCAATTTATAAATGTCTGCACGTGCTCTCTCGCAGCTATAAAAACAGCCATAAAATTATACCGACAAACCTGTAAAGATATCCGGGGACAAAACGGAATATGGTGTAATTTGCCTTATAAACGATATGTAAATTGTCCTTATTATATTTTAAATGTTTTTTAATACTATATTAATAATATGATACCAACACTTTTGCTAATAAGAGAATTGTAACGTTTTTAGCTTTGCTCAGGTCATTCCAATTTGACTTTAAGTTCGAGTGAAAAAGACAAAACACTGTATACTAACTACTATTGTTAAACAACGCCTATACTTGCTTGCTCATAGGTGCCCTAAAAGAGTAATATTATAATTGTAGTATTTTTAGATTATGCCAGCTGCTTATTTATACTTCTTTATAAATATCTGACGGTAATTGCGTCACGTACCTAATTGCCGGTCGCGCAATGACAGAACTGACCAATACAAGAAATAACATATCCGTCGAGTGTCCATACCACATTCGACGGATTATGAATCGCGTATTGACCAGACTTGTAGTATACTCGTACATAGAAGTACTTGGTACTAACACATAATTTCGTGAGACGCTCCCCTATCAGATTTGCACAGGCCCTAACTCGCTAAAGTCCAAGAAGGGAAAAAAGTTAAAAAAGAAACATTTTTTTTTAATTATTAAAGCTTTGATCTTAGTTGTGTTTCAAACGTGATCTTGAATACGATAACAGTGAAACCTTTTGCATTTTCATTAGACCTAAAAGATGAAAAACACATTTCAAATTAAAGATTTGTAATTAAAAACTAAATAATTATTTGAACCACCATATCAATCTATATAAAATGTATTCTTAATTAAAAATGCTTAAAAAATCCACTCGGTCTCGGGCACCCTGAGATGGGATTCGAACCTATGACCTGTCACTATCCGGGCGAAATTTATCAAATATAATATACGCAAAGAATATTAAGTTTTATTCTTTGTGTATTTATCAAAATAAATTATTTTATTTTTGATTTAACCCAAGTACTTCATTCATATAAATAATATAGTTTTCTTACTGAACTTGCACTCTACCAGTGCTATTTTCGAACAAGGTTTAGTGCCAGAGTAATGCTAAAATTGCAATGTTAGTATTAGTCTAAATTCATATTATACAAATAATAAGCTAACCTACTACATTATAGGAGTAAATATTACTTTCGTAGAACCTCGTACTAGGTTAACCTTTGTTACGTCTCTATATAATAATATAAATGTTGACTAATACTAAGTGCAGTTTCAGCGAAAATTTACTCCAAAGCTTAATGTTGTTTATTAATAACACTGTATCACTTTAGAATTCGGGTAGAATTCTTCAGTCTTGATTTTATTTGCAAATGGTATAACATTAAATTACTTGGAACTAAATTCTAATATACTGACTCTAAACCGGTTTCGATCAAAAAGAAAGATTATTCACCAGCAAAAAACGAACACGCATATTCGAATAGGGAAAAAGTAATAATTCGAAATATTAAAGGCCAGCATTGATCATAAATTGTCCGAAGTGTAAACCTACCTATAGTTATGTGCACGGACGTTACACTACTTTACTAATAAGGGTGCGTTTTATGTTGCTGTATCTAGTTTAATGTACTTTTAGGATCTGTTTCATAGTCTAATAAAAAATCGTATCGTATTATAGTTTTTATAATTTATTTGGTCGTTACTTCCTTTGTTCACTATCAAGCGCATTATGACATTTTGACATAATGGCTCGTATGACGATTTAAAAATGCCTTCTATAAGTTCTATGTTTAGATTCCTGGTCGACATAATTTCAAGAAAACGATTTACTCTTGTCTCTTGTCTGGGTGCTGTGGGACCTCAGTTGTTACACATTTTCATAATACAAGAGCTATAGTTATTTAAGCTATATTTATTGCGAAGTGATGCCAGATGGTCATCAATTTATTTCAATTTTAATTGAGATTCAGTACTTAAAAAATTAGCAACTCCGTCTTTTTATTATTACGATTTGTTGAGGGAGTCTTCAATAAATGTTTTAATTGAGCCATAAATTGTTCCCGGCCGAAAGAAATAAGACCAACTAATCCAGAAATTCCGCCAGATCGTAATTGTGTTACAATTTAATTTTCTCCTTCGTCAGGAGAGGCGCGTATTAAAAAACCATCTGCGGTTATGACTTGTAGTAGGCGAAAAACTTGGCTCTATGTAACTATAAGAACTTAACCATTTTGATATTGTTAGATCAGTAGGTGAGCAAAAATTTAATATTTTGAGCTCCTGAATGCTTCGGACGGCACTTTACGTCGTTGGTCTCATTGCATTTGCGATAACCTGCGTGGTGGGTCATGATCCGTTCTTCTTATTCGATTTATTCCATAGGCTAGGCCTGTGCATTAGCAATTGGGACATTAACAGACTGATGATGGTAAAAATGCTGAACTTGTAGCTTTTAGCGCAGTCATGAGACACTAATGTCTGGAACTCAATGTTATGAATTGAAAATGACTATAAGAACTTAACCATTTTGATATTGTTAGATCAGTAGGTGAGCAAAAAATTAATATTTCGAGCTCCTGAATGTTTCGGACGGCACTTTACGCCGTTGGTCTCATTGTATTTGCGATAACCTGCGTGGTGGGTCATGATCCGTTCTTCTTATTCGATTTATTCCATAGGCTAGGCCTGTGTAATAGCAATCAGGACATCAATAGATCAATAGACTCATCAATAGAATGATGGTGAAAATGCTGAACTTGTAGCTTTTAGCGCAGTCATGAGACACTAATGTCTGGAACTCAATGTTATGAATTGAAAATGTTATATCATCATTGTTACTTAGCGTTTGTCCAATAGTTTTTTATTTATTTATTATATGGACACAGTTATATACATAAATTAACATAGTCCCGCAAAACCATGTGACAGGTTTGATTTGATGTTAATCCTGCTAATATTATAAATGTAAAAGTTTCTTTGTTTGGATGTTTGTCCGTCAATCACGCCACTACTGAACGGCTATTGATGAAATTTGGTAAACAGGTAAGGTATTAGCTGACTTAGATAGTGGGATACTTTTTGTCCCACTAAACATTTCCCTAAGGACCACGCGGGCGAAGCCGCTTTCGAAAGCTAGTGTAATATATGTCTATGTTTAATTAACGAAATAGCATAGCTGCACTTTATTGCACGAACTGGCAATGATGTAGTAAATATTTGGAAATCATATTATTTGTTATTATCTTGAATGAAAATTTGAATTGCGAAAATTCTGTTCATAAACAGTTTTAATATAAAACCATTTCCTAATCCGTCTCTGTTCCGAATTTATATTTAAATCTTAATTCCTTCTAAGTCTGACAGAGCGTTTGAATGATTCACTGCACCCTAGTGACTAATTATAAAACTAAATCCCGAGTTTATAATACGATGAAAGGCACTAAGCTAGTGATTCTTCAAAGATTTAATCAAAGATTCAAACAAATTTTTATATACTGTATATTTTAATAAAGTAAGCAGATTAGGCAACTACGAAATTTCTTTCTCCATATCATTTTAAACCTTATTTTAATATGAGTGTAGTTCTAAATCGATAACTTAAATTTTCCAAAGCGTCCGCCTTTGAAAATCTGGCTATAAAAATCAAATATCCAACTAATGTAATATGATATTTATATAAATCCTCGCTGATATTTATGATACATATTCAATAACTGCCACTTAGGTTGCTCTCAACGTCCCTTTTTCAATAAAATCTTGTTGAGCAGATCCGGGATAAATCCGGTACATATTTTATTATGATTTTTTTTGTTTTCATCACTATATTATACATTCATTTCGAAAGATATATTAAAACTATACTTATTCAAACTCGAATTTTAAAGCATCATAATAGAGCTAGCAACACAGAAAGTATTTAGCGTGAGTTGAATTTTTTAAGTATATACGAAAACTTATGAGGTTAAAGTCAAAATTATGTATATTCAAATAAATTTATTAAAAGTATTTTTGAAGCGAAATAGAGGATAGATTTGATATATATTTAGACTGAGTTTAAAAATTATTTCACCTCCAAGAAGCTATATCATACGCGGGTGATATAGCATATAATTTAGACGAGCGAAGAAACGGGAAAACAGCTATTACTTAATTAGAAATTTACAACACCTTTATTGAAGGTATGGCTACACTGTTGAGTTTAGATGTTATACAATATTTGACTCCATTTCTATTCGTTTAAGATTGAATTTTGTCTAGCGCAGGCTTATCTAAGTGGTATCAAAAAAATATTTCTAAAAACATTTCATTTTGGCTACACTATCACGGGTTATAGATAGCAATATACAATTCTTAATTCAAAATAAAACAAACGTGAAACACAAGATTCTGTTCTACTGTAGGGAAATAAGGTCGAAAGTGCTATACAGCTACTATTTTTAGAGGAAATAATGGAAATTCTGTTGAGACCGTGCGACCACAGCGGTTAAAAGCTTGGACAAGGGTATGTTTCCTACGGGATGGATATATAACGGCCTTCGTCAAACACGTGAACGAATGGTTATAGTTGTTTACGAGGGTACATGCCGTTAAGAAACACGAACGAGTAGGTTTTAAATTTTTGAAAAAGAAATATCAATATTCATACTCAAAATTACATCTGAACATTGATGAAAAAAAGGCTCTCTTATATGAAAGGTAACAAGTAAGAACCAAACACTTGGAAAAAAATACAAACATATGATGCACAAAACAATGACTGTCAACGATTGTAGGTGTTACTATTTTGTATGAAACACCTGGTTATTTTTTCCTGAATCCAGTGTTGCATCCATAGTAAAAGTTGTTCAGTATACTTAACTAATCCACACCATGAAGTCCTGGCATATAATAATATTATACCTTATAAATCTGTCACCAATTGTGTGTGTGGAAGACATTGCACTAATAATATGGGACTTTAGGTAGATAGTACAATGGTTAAATGCGAGTAGCTAAGATTCTATAGAGATGCGATTATTTACGTAAACATTATCACAATTGGTCTACTGTTAGTGAATAGGAGAAACCAGCTATAAAAAAAATTAGAAAGAATCAATATCGAAAGATTTGCTGTCTCGTTTGATCTCAGGTTCTCCAATCGAGCTACCGTTGGGAGAACACTCGCCTGGACAGTAAGATTGAGTCAGTGTCGAATCAGTCCGTCCTACTCCTGGCACCGGGGACAGTTTTTTCGAAGTATTTTTGAGTTAAATATAAAAGTGCAATAATGACAATAATAATAATTACGAAAATGCATTGTTTTTAAAATAAATTTAAATAGACAAAAAGGCGAATTTTCATCTTAATAGGTTGTACATTATTTTTGCATGTTTACTGGTGGAAATGCTCTCATTAACAGAGAAAAAATCAAGCATTTAACTGTCTAGCTGAGGTTTTGAATGGTTCAGGTGATTACAGAACAATCCGGTTAGTGGAAGGATATTGGTTCGAAAATCATGTAGAGCACTCAGTTTACTGTCAAAATTTTATTTATCTACGATAGTTTGGTATATCATCAATTATGTATAGACTTAAAGTCAACAGAGCACAACTTCCCAAAGTGTAACAAAATTCGGTATGATAGAAGTTTCAAGAACGTTTAAGTGCGTCCCAATCAGTTTTATAATAATGATGTAAACCCCAAATAGGCCCTAGTTTTATCACTGATTTGTTATAAAAGCTTAACATAAATGATCTATATTATTATATACCTAAATAAATCGTTGAAAACCTTTATAGTACAAGCAGTCGCAATGTTTACGACGAGTATTATTCATCACCACATCACCAGCCCTTTTACGTCCCCACTGCAGGGGCTCAGGCCTTCCTTATGGATGGTTAAGGAGGATGGGCCATGACCCTCCACGCTGGCTCAATGCGGATTGGAGGGTATTAACGACTGCAAATGCAGCCGGGACCAACGGCTTAACGTGCCTTCCGAAGCACGGAGTAGCTCGAGATAATAATTTTTGGTCACCCATCCCGTGACCGACCCTAGCGAAAGTTGCTTAACGACTACGATCGCGGGCCGCGGCGCTTATCCACTACGCCACCGAGCTACTCCGCCACCGAGCTACGAGTATTATAGATATATTTTATTACTGTATGGGTCATTGTAGGCTACTTATATGTATTTCTTATTTTTCTATACTAGCAGTTTCGCTGATGGGTAATACAATGACAGTGAAAATCGGTAATACTTTTATCCATAGGCAACCATTTGATGTGATAAAAAGCCTTACACGTTTTTCTGGGTTACTAATTACGCATACAACTAATTACTTCAAAATGCCTTCGTGTGAAGAAATAAAAATACATTCAAAGTTTTTATAATATTAGTAAGATAATCAGAAGTCATAATGCCCTGGTGGATTCAGATATAGATTATATTTAATGTATGAACCGAAATGTGTTTCTCGTTCAAGTGAACCGTTTGTTTTCCAATGTGCCTCGCAATAAGGGGAAACAATAATAAAGCTGATTGTTGAATGCTGAAAGAAAATCCAAGTCTTCGATATAACTTATTGGGATTGTTTTATTTTATATAAGATATAATATATAGATGAGAACTCGTTGGATTGTGAAACACGACTGAGTAAAGGTTAGCACTTTCAGTCTTCGAGGTTAAACAACATTCGCATGGGCCGGTCATGGGATGGGTAAGCAAAAATGAATTATCTCGTACTTTTCCTTGCCCAGGATGGTCGAGGCCGTTACATATCTGATGCCTGTTTTAGATGAAGCTTTGCGTTTGCGTACTGTTTTAGATTCTTATGTTAGTTATAGTGGTTATTCTCTTCTTAAATCAGTGCAATGTTATTTTCACAGTCAAAAAATGTCTAATTTAGTTTTAAGAAAGTAATACATAAGTATTTATCTAGAAAACAAATCATATATCATTTGTAAAGTTGCAGCTATAAATCTCTTTTTAACATAATTAGACTGGAGTATTCCTAAAAGGTATCTGAGAGAAAAATGGCGGAACCCAGCTCGTTTCAACCTCATAAATTTGTGGCTATTCTAGGTACACTTACTCCCCGTAGTCTCTGCTGAATAAGTATGAAGTATGTTGTAAGAGCAAAATTATATACTTTTATAAGAAAAATAGAATAACTCTGGTTAAAATTTTTACATGAATAACGAACTTACAATTATTACAATTCAGTAAGATTAAAATGAACAACCAAACTGCACAGCTATTACACACGTTTAAAGCACATAAATATTTATATCTTATCATATAATTTATTATATTATCACGACTTAGGGTTCGGGGAAAAAATCCAACGCCAATGAAATTCTATGTCTGTCTTTACTTAATCAAAAAAATTACAAAAATTATCTGTTAATAAAATAAAAACTTAACAATACTATTCACGTCACATCCAAACTTCACTAGTTACCTCTTCTTGTTTCACTTGTATTCACATTCGCTCTCGTATTCAGTTCACTAGTCACTAAAAGAACGCCAGGACGGATTGTCCACCATGTATTTATAGGCGCCGTTACCACATCTAGAAAGAAGAACATTAATTTATTATCTAAGTTCTAAGCTATGTACATATGTAGAACATAGTTTAGAACCTAGATAATAAATGGTCACCTGATCCAGCCCTTGCGAAAGTTGCATAATGTCAGCATCGTTATCAAGCTCCGATTGTATCATTAGCTCTTTTAAAGCCTAATTTAATTTCGAAATAAGGGAAGTTAATAAACATTTGGATACCCATCCCGTGGCTGACTTTTGTGATAATTGCTTATAATATCAAACGAAATAATAACTGTATTCCAACAAAAATGCTTCTAGCTTTTCTATAATCAAAAGTACTCATATAAATCACTGACAAATACTAATAGCATTACGAGCTTCTACTTTTTTCTTTAAAAGTTTATTTATAGTAAATTCAAACAATGAAAGGAATTGCCGCTGTACCTAAACTTTGTGAGAGTTTGTTCACATTGCATGTGCTCATTATTTTATTTTATGTGATCTTCGCTCCTTTGAGAAATTACTCGCACAAATTCCTTGTTTCTCGTAATATGAAACTGAGACTGAAATTTAGAAATGCAAGATTTATAAAAATAGCGATATATCGCTTCACAAAGTCGATATCGGGAATAACATTTTTTATAATAATAATAAAAAAGGCTACAGATTTCAATACAAGATAATCAGGGTTACAAAATAATTTCATACGTGTAACTAAATTAATATAAATGGTGTGCGGAATCGATTACCATTAATCGATTTTTCAATCAATCAGTTGCTATCGATTATTATTTTTTAATCGACGATTTACCATCGATTATTTATTTAAACGTTAGCAATAGGGATAGTTTAAAACGTTCGTATAGTACCTACTTACTTTACTTCGATGGCTCAGCAACCCTTTGGTCCGGGAACTCCCGATTAATGAATGAACCGTTCTTACAGTTTTATTTTAACAAATAAAAATAAACCGTTTTTTATTAAATGCACATGTAAGTATACACGGTACATACCTATACCAAAATAATATTTTTTACAGATTTGGTCTGTCTGTTTGTTCCGACTAAACTCTGAAACGGTTAGACCAATTTTTACAGATAGCTTATGTAATAAGAAATTACTAAGGCTACTTTCCACGCAGACGAAATCGCGAGTACAGCTAGTTTAATTCTATAAATTTTGCATGCACAATGCTGGTATAGTAAACATTGTCTTAAATTAGATTTTAACTATTATTCATTAACTTGGATGGCTTTAAAATACGGTGGAATTAATCTGAAATCATTAATAAATTCTTGGGGGAAAAATATTTAATAATCGTTGACATAGATCGATTATTGATCGATTGCGAGTAATACTGTAATCGATTAATCGATGTGTATAATAATTGAATCGGCACATCATTAATTAATATCACATGTGAAGTTGCCGTTGGATGTTTAAATTTATAGAATTGATACAGATTTGCTCTTAGGGTTTCATTCGTTATGTTGGTGTTTTCAATATCGGTACTTTTTGGCGTCTATATTTCGATATTTATCGGCTTTCCAATAAATCGTTACATCCCTACTGAGATTACAGCGCAATTCACAACATCAAGGTTGACTGGTAGCGTTGCCTATCCTATCCAGAATACTTGCATTTACAATAATTTTAGATATTACATTTTTTTCTATTTCACGTAGCTCGGTATCTAGTATTAGTTCAAGCATTTTTTGAATTGTTGCATTACTTATATCCTATACATGTACTGAACTCTTAACATGTAACTACTTGATCTATATATATTTAATTTAACTATCAGTTTGATCGTTCTCTTCTTGTTTTAAATTTATATCGGTATTCTAAATTTAGTTGTGTTGATTTTATATAACTTAAAAACATAAAGAAAGAGACAGTATCTTTTGGAATTATTATATTTATTAGCACCATTATAATTTATGAGTCTTATCAACTCTTGAGAGCGGAGAACAATTTATATTTTTTCTTTGCCCATCTCAGCTAGGGTTATACACCGGTGATTTTAAGTGTACTACATAATTATGTCCCTTGTTCTTTTTCTTTCTCTTATGTAAATATTTTTTCTGTATTGTGTGTTGTGATTGATTGACAAAAATAAATATCTACCTATTTATCCTTCTTAAATGTATATTATTATATTTATTACTTAATAATATTTCTAATTAATATTTTATATACGATATTTTCTAGTGGCAACAGATTTTGTTTTTATTTTTTTTGTTGTTATTCATATCCAATGTACTTTTATTGTGATATATGATTATAAAGAAGCTAAAGCCCTATTATTATGGATTATATAAAACAACAAAGAACTTACAATACCCAATATAGAAAAAAAAAACATTTTTACATATTTATATTTAATTGACATACTAAAACATTAAACCAGAAAAACGCCATCTATCGACGTTACAAAAAACATAGCCGCCGGCGTTCCACCTTTAAAAAGTTCAAATGACAGATTAGCCGAGTGAAAAGTTTTGATTCATTCTCTTTTCGTATCGTCAGAAAAAAGGCGCGCATGCAATTTACGGGGCATCCGTGCTCATTATTCCGTTTGCTCACTCTCATAGAGCAGAAGGCACGTAATCCATTAACATGGTAGCACGTGCCTGTTCACCAAGGCGAGCAGTTCAATGTAATTTTATTTACTTTGTGACTTTCGGAGTGAGGTATTGGCGGCGAGCGTGCAACGATACTAGGATTAAAATATATCTTTCGACGAGTTCGTACACACTCCCATCTTATCGGTCACTCTTCGTAGATGAAAGTGACATTGACAATTGACTGTGCTACGACTCTGAATATTGCGTTCTTCAATTGAAACTGTTTACTATTTTAGATTAGGACCTTGGGATACTTTCTTCATATAATGTTATTGTTGATAGAAAATTTAAATTTATCTCACACGTTGACACAGTAGTAAAAAGAGCAGCCGGATTACTAGAATTTATCAAAAGAACAACGAAAGGCTTCCGATCTATTACGGTTAGAATAATACTTTACAACGCTTTAGTTAGGAGCATACTAGAATATGCAAGTGTGATATGGAATCCCATTTATGCAATTCAATCTCAACGTATTGAAGCCATTTAACGCTCATTCACTAGATACCTAGCATTTGTGTCATCCGGTATATCGCACAGAACTCCTTATGACCTTGTTCTTTAACATTCGCTCTCTACAACAGCGGCGAACTATCATTGATCTATCGTTTCTACATAGGCTTCTCAATGGATCACTAAATCATAACCATCTCGTGGAAAATGTCTCACTAAATGTACCCTCCCGTATCCCTCGTCAGCCTATACTTAAAACTTTTGCTTTACCTACAATCAGGACGAACGTGGGTCGCAATGCTCGACTTTTTCGTTGCTGTGAGAAGTATAACTCTCTTAATGTAGATAATATTGACGTTATCGATATTTTCCACGACTTGTTACCTGAATTTTAGAGCAAATATCTCCAATGTTAAGTTGTCGTAGTATGGAATAAGATGTACAAATACTGAAAAGTTTTGTATTTATATACTCTTGAATTAGAGGTTCAAATAAAACCTAGTTCGTAAAGTAATAAAAATTTGATTGATTTCACCTCTAATGCTGTGACAGCGCTGCATTCGACGCTGTATTTTTACAGAATACTAAAACTGTTCAAAGTATTTATACTGTGAATTTGTTTTAAACAGCCTAGAAATGCATGACTAGCTTTGCTTAGGAAAATAAAAGTTATTTAATATCAAACAGTATTTTAATGAATATTTTCTTTTAGAAAATCTGCCTATTAATTATATGACATATAAAGCTACTTTAACAGTTCATTGATTCTGTAATTAGCGACATTGACTATAAATTCAATTTCATTTCAATACCAAATAAAAATAAAAACGTAGTTTTATTTGTTTGTTGTCATATCTCTGGCTTAGTTATTATATTTCACATCTCCTTTAGTTTTTAATCAACAAGCAGATAAATATGTTCGTTACCAATATTACTAATATTGAAAGATGGAACTGAAACAATTTCAAAATTCTTTCACCTATGGGAAGCTACATCATACTCGACTCCAAATACTTGAAGAGTATTTACAACAATTTATATTTTTAACCTTTACTAAGTGTCTGTAGGGACACCTTGATATAGTACTACTAGTAGAATTTAGAATATCCAAATATGAACCAAGTTCACTGGACTCTTGTAGTTTGGTGTCACAATGGCTGGCATCGATTATATCGGAATAGTTAGAATCCTGTTAATGTTTGTTATGTCGGGATCCCTTTCTTGAATACATCAATTTTATTATATTTTTATTATGCCATGTCGCGAACTTGGCAGTTGATTTGTGGGTGATAAGGTCTATAATTTACACGAGCAAACTCTCGGGGAAACAACTAGAATATTGGCAGAACTAGAACTAGAATATCGATAAAAAAAAATTTTTTTATTTTTTTTATTATTCAAACTTTCAATCTTTTAATTATTGCCACAGCCGCAAAACCCCTCTCTCTTTCTATTAAGATTTTTTGTGCAATACCGGACCCATGGGGGCGGGGAGCAGCAGCGTTATCTTCAGATTGTCTCACGTATCCACAAATTCCCTACTACGAGAACTATATCGTAAGATCATCTCGTCGTCGGTTTCCTTGGCTTCCTACTGGATACTCGTGGCCGCTGTACAATTTTATTTCGGTTCCATCCAACGTCCGTCGAACATGTCGTTGTATCTGGCCAGACTAGTGTCACTTCACTTTAGCCACTATCCCATTGTCCATAACCGTAATGTTGGAATAATTTAATTTCTTACTGAATTATTAAAAAAAGAAACTCCACAAACTTTGCTATTTGGATTATTTGACATCGGCAACTTAAGTGTAATGTTATTTTAAGGGCACACTAAACAAAAAAAACTTTGTCTCGTTTAGTTCATTGAAAGGTAAGTTTCCCTTAGATATATAGAAGTTACGAAGTCCCACAAAGGATGTACTCGTTTTGATTTATGTCGCCCTAAATTTGGTCGAGTGAAGGGATTTTTTTGTGGTTGACACAACTTTCACTCGTATCTGTATTCATTTTGTGATAGGAAACGTATTTCTTTTCTTTCGTATCACCACAAAATCTCTAGGGAGTTTGAGGTTTAGTAAAAAATTGTTTGTTTGATTATACATAATGACTAGTCTTTATAGGTCTGCATTACTTATGCCATGACTTTGGTTACATTTTAACAGACTTTAAAAAAAAAAGATGAGCTTCTCAATATGTTTTTATATACTCGGTGGAACAGAACGACCGACACTCCCGAGGTTTCTAGAGAGTACAATTTGTCTTTAATATGATGTAAAAAAAATTATAAGTCTAGGTGAAATAGTTTCGGAGATATTAAAATACACAGTTTTTGAAAAAAAATTAGTGTTTTCAACCCTGAATCAGCTGTTTTTGGGACGTACTAAGGAAAAGTTTTAATCGGTCATTGACTTCTTCACTTCTAAAAACGAAATAAACTAGTTTGTGATTTATAAGACTGCATTCATGCAAATTCTACCAGACAATCAATAAACAAGGCAGTCAAAATGCTTTAATCGATTTACAGACTAACAGCCGGTTTCTGATTTGAAAGTAGAAAATTTCTACTGCTTATTCTCAATAACCTAAGTTTTTTTTTTTATTTTCACAAGTCAAATAGTCCTAGTTTTATCAAACTGCTATCAACTGATCATCAAAAAACTAAAATCGGAAACGAAAACTAAGTGATGTTAGTTTGAGACGTTTAACTTTAAATTCTCAATTAAGAAACCGAGTGTAAATTTTCCTAAATTATTGTAGAGAGATCAGTCTAACATTAACCTACGTTATTTAAAAAGGGCAGTTCTCCAAAAAAAATGTTTGAATGGGGTAATACTCCTTTAACAACGGGATCGTTAATTAAACTCGATAAACTCACAAATCTTCCAGCGATTCATTATTAACATAAATGAACTTTGTTTTAAAAACATTGAGGAATTTGTTATTAAAATAGCATTTAAAAAGAACATTAAAAAATGCGTGATATCAAAAGACGAATAAAAAAATGTGAACAGAGTTCCCTCGATATCAAAGCCCCACTCACCAGCCAGCCGCCAGGCGGCTTCATTATTCTGTCGGTATTTTCTGGCCGCTCAGTCGCCGCCGACCTTTTGCGCTGGAGTGTTGTTGCGCATCGCCGCCGACGCACCGCTGCGAAGCGTCTTTTTTTGTCGATTTTTGTTTTGTTCTAGTGCATTTTTAATTGAATTTTTGTTAATAAGATACTAGAGTGTTCGTCTTGAGTGTTAAGTTTAGTTTAGTGAAGATTGTGTTTAGTTTTGTGTGAAATGTGATGTGTTTTACGCGTGCATATCTTTTGCATACACTGGCATGCAAAAGAGCGTGCTTAGCTGTCTTCAGAGAAGAATTGAACATTTTCAGCATCGACTATCATTAAGATATCGGTAAATAATTAAATTAATGTATTTCGCGGTCCGTTGTAGTCTGCGCACAATCGATATGGCGCATGCGCGTTAAAGGGCTGTCAACACTTAGAAATTTAAAATTTTTACTCCATTTTTACACCTCCTCTATTTTTAAATATTTTTCAAATAAAATGAACGTTTGCATGTAACCTAACTTAAAACTTTCGGCTGTGTCGATCATTTTGTTCCTCCCTGTATGTTTTATATATGTCCGGTCATATTTGAGGTTTATGAACCTTAAAATTGATTCCGTACCTTTTCTATATGATAGAATATACTATCGAAACAGCCCCAAAGAAATTTTATTAAAAACACTTCACGAGTTTTGTTTTTAAATCAAAACAATAAAGACTTATCTAACTAAGGGCCAGTTTTTTAATCCGTAGTCAAATGTTATTTCACCATTTGTTAACTTGACTATAGTTTAAGCATTGACCAGTTGTTAACCCGCTATTTCGTTTTTTGATGCCAAATTAATCTATAGTCAAATTTAACCACTGGTTAATTTGTTTCCAGAACAATGAGTCGTTCTTTGGCTATACATTGACTTGGGTATTTTTTATGGGTGACAACACTAACGGTTTGAATGAACGGAGTAAATTATATAACTTTTTGACATTAGGATTTATCCCAAATATTATGATTTTAGGTAAAAGAAAACTATAGGCTACCAAACAGTATGGTTGTCGTGTTATGCACACTATGTGTTATTCTTCGGGAAATAAAGGCAATTACTTTAATTATGTCAGAAAGCAACTAAGAAATAAATATTGGAGTTATTTTAGTCTTAACTTTTTTAAAAGCATATTTTGTATTTTTTTTTATCTTATAGAAAAATACGTAAAAAATATAGTATCAAGTGTCCAAGGTGGGAATGTAATGTTTTAAAAGAAATAATTGAATATATATTTTATATACTGTAATTATATTTATATTTTGTATTGCCTATTTGTAAATATTATAGTTTTTTTATAACTTAATAATTTGATATAAATATAAGCCCTTGGAAACAAGAAAACAAATATTTTTATATAGTACAAAATATAATAAGGATAAAAATATAACTTATTTTCAATAACCCAAAAATGAAAATGAATATTTTCCTGTGAAATTGCATCATAAAACGAAATCCCAAAAATAACTAATGTCCAAATTCACTGTGAATCATATTGGTTATAAAAACAACTTAAAAATAAGAATGACAAGGGATCAAGTAGGTACAACGCAATTAGGAAGTGTTTAAAAAAAAGTACTAAAAAAGCACCTCCACTAGAGGGCGACTCTAGCAAAAGTTGAGTTTCTGAACCTAGCTCCCAGACATGGTTAAAAATTTTGACCAATAGCTGGAATTCTGACAATAGTTTAGGCTAAGTTTTGGTCAAAAAACATATTTTTCTGATTTGTACCATTTGTACAAGATTTTAGCAAATGGTGGAGTTAACCACGGATCAAAAAACCGGCCCTAAATGTCTAGATATATCATCAAATTAAGCCAGTACATGACATTTATAGAATTTAAAGCACCTAGTCTTAATTTTTTTTTAAATATTAACTTAGCTAGTTTCGTGTTTATCGTATCGAGTTTGACCAAAAAATAAAAAAAAGAGTTATGTTAAATTTTCAATACATTCCGTACTGTCATTCAAACGTAAAAGTTGAAGAATAGATTTTACGTTACCCTTTGTGTAAGTGACAGGCTGACGGCCTGTCACTACTTGTTAGGTTACCGAGTGACGTAAAGATTAGGGGTATTTAATTTTTTTGATGTAGATCGTTCGTTGTTTCTCAGTTTATGTACTGGTAAACGATTCGCTTTGATGTCCGACCTTTAACCTAAACCTTTTACAAAGCCATTTCAGTATAGAAATGTTACTTTTCAATATATTTTACCTTCACATCGATATAATTTAAAGATGAAAACATTACTTTCCTTCTAATCATTGGAAAAAAAGTTGCTCGATGATTTAAAACGCTCGCTTCAAAATTATTTGTAATGTATGGACCTTATAAAATCAGACGTTACTATCTATCTTTTTTGCTAGATCCCTTGTGTAATGGTGGGTTGTACCACACCGTTTATTTTGTCTTAGGTTCCCGAATCCGAATATTTTGTCTCTGATCTTTAAGGTATTTTCCTTTTTATTTAGTCGCTTCTTCGTTATTTATAATTTTTAAACGATTTCAAAAAAGGGGGAGGTTCTCAATTCGATAGATTTTCGTGACCCGTGTTAATGCGTTAGAAATAGATGTATAATATCAGCCATGTAAACATTTATGTAGGTTTCTGCGAACCCATAGATTTACTATTTTTACCTTAATGACGTCCCTTGTAGATATTTTATCGTTTTTTTTTAATCATGTTTATTTTTTGAAAAAAGAAATATTAAATTGTTATTAACATTTTTAAAATACAATTCCTAGAAAAAACTCAGTTGTAATAAAATATTGTTCGTGTGTATTAAAACAATAAAATTGATTATAAGAGTGAGCACGAAAACGTTTAACAGGTAAATGAAATTAAATTTAGTTAAATCATATGTATTGTTAATGACATAAAAAATATGTATGTATGTACGTTAAACACAAAGCATTTAACTCGTGGTTTTATAAAAGTACTGCGAAAAACGTATCCTTCTAACGATTGGATTATTTGCATCTGAACTAGTGCAAAGATTCGAATCAATAACTGCTTCATTTGAATTATCGATTCTAAGATAGATTTTAGAGCAGGATCATGATTGCGTTTAGTCCATGCCAAGTTTGGTCTTCTTAAAAACTGGAACCGCTGTTGTTTAAATTCTCCAGTTTTCAGAAATCTGTAGCAAAATAAAGTTTGCATCATTATCAATAGTTTTGTATTTTAGTCCGTAAAATAATTTTCATTATTTTGAAACTAGAACTTTCTCTTTCATTTATTATATAACTACTAGCTTTGTCCTGCGACTTCGCATGCGTATATTATAGCCTATATCAACCGGTCGGATTTTAAAAATTCTTACACATACGGGAAGCTACAGCATATGCAGTGAACATAGGCTATATTTTATCCCGAAAACAGCAACTAAAGGGGTGAAAGTGGGAGTCTATGAGGAATTAAAATGTTACCATAATAACCATTGTCAATTTGTCATTATAATTATATCTGTTTATGAATCAATATCAAAATCCGCTTACGGAAAGCTGTAGGTAATATACAATTATAAAAATGTTGAATTCATAAATAAATAATCAAATAAACACCATATTCTTACAACAAAACGAACCATATTCGTTTTCCAAACTAAGATGAATTTAATAATGTTTTTAATAATTGTTAAGAATCACTTCATGTAAGTAAGAAGATCATCTTGATCATCAGCCGTAAGACACTCACTACTGAGCATTGATAGGCCTACCCTTAGATCTACACGACGATCGGTCTTGCGCTGCCCGTATCCAGCGGCTTTCCGCCTTTGTCAGATCGTAGGTCAACCTGGTGGGGGGCCTACCTACTGAGCGTCGTCCGGTGCGGGGTCGCCATTCCAGAACCTTTCCGCCCCAACGGTCGTCGGTCCTTCAGCCGTTGAGGCGGAAATGTATCTTAGATTTTAAAGACATTTAATTTATTGACATTAACATGTGTTTACTAATATAAGTAATAATTAGTAAGTTTTTATAATATATAAAGAAGAAAGATTTTATCGTTTGTTTGTAAAAATTGAATAGCCTCTGAAATTACTATAGCAATTTTAAAAATTATTTAACCTTCGGGAAGCCACATCATACGTGAGTGTCATAGTCAGGTGTACACATAAGTGTACCCCTTATTTATATAAATCAAGATTTTTAATAAAAGAATAGGTAAATAGTTTCTTCCCTCAATTTCATCCGCACAGAACATCTTATGATGTTATTTGATTGGGAAAAATGTTAATCTTTAATAAATTTCATCCTGATATATTTAATATTACGTTAAGGTTGCCTGGAAGAAGATTCTACGAATGACTAATTAGCATACCAATGACCTATCTTACTAACAATCCGATTCTAATAAACATTAACGATTCTAATAAAAACCACTGTATTCTGTAAAGCACTAATTACAAAGAACCTCTAGTAAGGACAAAGAATTTATTTAGACGCACATTATAAATCATAAGTAATTTTAAATTATTTTAGTATTATGGACGCATCTCATTGACGACTTAAATTCTTTTAGTTAAATCAAGACGACCAGCATCTTAGATTATTGAACATGCACCTTTTTAAAGGATCCTCGACGTCTAAAATAAATCACAAATGTATACCAATAAACCATAGGAATACTAAATTATTAACTTAACCTTTCTTCTAATTATATAAGACTTAAAATACCGCTGCCAGCATATAATTGGATTCATACAAGAAACAAAAAAGAAAAATTCGCACGTATACCGAAGCACAATTCAAGAATGCTAATTAGCAGTTCGTAATTTTAGCAAAAGAATAAAATGGTGATATGCTAAAGCATGTCGAAAATAGCTCAGCGTGCCTGCATACGCCATGTGCTCAGAGAAGTTCAAGTGTGGTCTCAATGCAAGCGGTATAAAAAATGTACGTAAGTGCTATAAAACTGAAGTTTCTAAGTATACAGTTCCAGTTTTGCTGCCTTTCGTTCTCTGTTCAATTGACTAGGATCAGAGATCTGTTAGGCAAATTCTTGTTATCAGAAGATTTTTGTAGTTGTGTAAAGTAGCTATTTAAATAAGATTTAAAGTTATCGCAATAGACTTGTTAGGTTACGCGTGATTCATGAAAAACTTAGCCCAGAATAACCTGTTCATTCCTGCCTTAATTAGGTCTGGGTTTAAATAAACCTAAATAAATATTAGTTTTTCAGTTACGGTACCACCCGTAACTGAACCGTAGATTATAACACACAGAATTATTTTTTTAGTAACAGAGCTGGCAGTAATAATTCTTAGTTTAGTACTCAATTTTATAATTAATTTCTCATAATAACTTGTTAATTATTCATTTTCATAATTGTAAAAACGCTCTCATCGTAGCCCCCGAGGGCTGTATAACGAGAGCTCGCAATAGAAAGCTCTTGCTTCTTATTTCTCGTTCGTTTGATGAATGATTCGTCGCGGAATGTTGGCTAATTTCTTATTTCAGTCGCCGTTCCGAACAACTTAGTCTTTTGTTTTACTTGGCTCTGTAAGATCATTTTGCTTTAGTATTTTCGTTAGAGGATGACCTTTAATGTTCTAGGTTTTATATCATTAAAATATGCGAAGCATACTACTTGACCCCTTTTTACGAAAATTGTGCGAACGGAGGAGGGTGAAATTTGATAAAATAAAATTTTATACTGAGAAGAAATGCAAAATGTGTATTTTTTGTAGTACTTAAAAATGTATTCATACACGGGTGGGACGTTTATATGGGCTGAATGTCAAACAATCATAAAGAAGTAAAGGTCTTTGATAATAAAACCTTATTAATGTTACAACTTCATCAAATTTCAACGATAAACGGTCACTAGATATTTATGGATTTTTAATATAATGTGGGTTTATTTCATACACCTATCCCACTTTTCACTTGGAAAATTCCACTTTGCTACGTTAACATCGCGAGGGTGGGCACTGGGCATTTTGCGCTTATGTAAGCTGTGGTGGGTAGATGACGAAGTTCAACAGGGTGATTCAACAGTTTATTTATGTGGAGTATAAGTAGAGCATTACTAAGACTTCAACGGTAAATTGTGTGAACACAAATGATGTGGGTACGGTTAATGCGGCTGAAAAACCAAGCCACAGGACTTATAGGACTTATATCTGAAACCTGATGGAAGGCAGCGGTAACTTTATTATTGTTGTGAAGCGTCAGGATATTCAGTCTATGCTGATTTGCTGATAGAATTATTAGATTAGTTATTTACCCGACGATGAATTACTACTTGCTACTGGCAGTCAAAATAAAAAAGGTAAATTTACACTACACTCATTTACACTACTATGTGCTTGTGTAGTTTTTGTGAGTTTATAGTTAGGATTATAGTTCAATCTTCCCCAGGAATTCATCGTGAATATATAGAATAGTTATGTTAAATTATTATCGACCAAACTCTCCAACAATAAACAACAAAATATTATTTTCAGTAATCTATAAATATCTATTTGCCATTGTATCGTGTATCTTAAAAGGTCGTAACAGATTCGGTGATAACAGCATTTTAAACCATAAACGAATAAGCGAAATTCGAATTGGAAAAGCTAATCTCCTTCGACTGTTGGCAGAAGCAATTCGCAATGAGTAAATAAATGTAGCCAGTCAGAGAGTACGCATGCGGAAATATTTTCAATTTTCGAACCGCGTCGGGCGGGGTCGGAGTGAGGTCGTTTTTAGAATCGAAATTCGTTTGCTTTCGCGTTCAAAATAAAAAGTTGCAACTTTTTCGAAGCTATAGCCACAAAATTGGTTCAGAATAAAATTTTGCTGGCGTAAATATAAATTCAGGTCGAAAATAAGGATTATATGTTCGACGGCGATGTTTGTTTCTTATATGTAGAGGTATGTTCACCGATTTTTCCGCGATTTGTTGACCGACTTTCAAAATTCTTTTTTCACTAGACATCTTCGATTCGAAATAGTATGCTGCTTGTACTGCAACTTTATTTAACTAAATATTGAATTTGTTTAATGAAGGAATTTGGTAGTGCAGTGGTTAGTGCATTTGGTCACAATTGTGGAAGTTAAGGACCTTTTGCAAAAGGTTAGTCATCGGATTGGTGCTGCAAAAGTGAATTTAAAATAATTATGAGGATTTAATAAAATAACAAGTTATTTTGTAATTATTGTATTGCTATACCTGTATCTGTGCTACAAAAAGTAAATCTAGATTAATAAAATGAAATTTTTATTTCTACCATATTGAAGTTGTGTGGTAGTCACAAATCAAAATATTACTCTTTACAAGTAATTCGTGTATCATTTTTATCTAAAATAATATTCTTTTATCCCGTACATTATTAAAGCTTAAACAATATTAAACCTAAAGTACTCTGGGTCAGGTAAAATAATAATCAGCATGGTAACTCGGTTTATAATGTGAAAGATACGTTATTTATTTTAACTTTACATATTTAAGTTTTTTAAATTTGATATGTATTAACAAAATCGAATATTAACCTACGAGTTAAATAGGTACCAATATCTTGACGTAGCAAAGAGTTTATAGATATGCTTTTTCTTTTCACCGCTGATGCTAACAGATTAATAAAACCGGCAAAGTGTGAATGGAACTCGTGGATAAAAGATTCCCTACTATTATCTATAAGGAACGTAGAAAAACCATGTTTGTTTAAGAGTATTTGTTGTTATAGCAGAATCTTCACAGCTGATTAGGCAGTTGAACAGGAAAATGTCAACTGTCTTACTATTCATGAGATACAGCCCGGTGACAGACGGCTATAGCAATAGAGTCCCGTACCCAAAGAGTAAAACGGAACTCTTTTATGCTCATGTATCTCAAAGTTCGATACTTGAAATTTTCACAGATGATGTATATAACTATAACTGCTATAACAACGAACATTAAAAAAACATAATAAAATGAATATTTAAGTATTTACCATATAACAACTTTTGTTGCGTTTTAATGGATCATGCTACGTAACCCTCCGTGCACGGGTGCGGCTTGGCCGGTTTTTTCACTTTTTGGGTACAAGATTTGGTCTTTAGTATAATTTACCGCAACGGACATAATCTATTTTTTTTTGTAACGTATGCAATTTTCTTCTGTATGATTTTTTATTTCTTATTATTTTATTAAAGTTTAATATTTTTTCTGAAATTTTATTCTACTGTTAATTTTTTGACTGTGCCACAACTGTCGTGTGTAATCAGTTGGGTTTTTACCATTAGCCCTTGGGCTGTTCGGTACGATGTAATGAGAACGAACCGCTTCAGGCGCTGGTTAATATAACACGTCCGGAAAAATCTAACTGAAAAATTAACGTCCGTTCGATGTTACGCGCACTAGTGTGGGAGTAATTTTATTTAATTCGCAGCTATATAAAAAGATATCGAACTCGTTTACACGTATATTTAATGTTTTTTTATACAAAAAAGAAAATGAAGGAATATGAACCCTATAAGTAATAATTAAATAGTAGGTTAAAAATTCTAATCCTTTATTTGTTTAGAGCAAGATAAATAGACAGTTGACGATTTGTATAATGTGCAGTGTTAGATTAAATAAAACTGCTTTTAACGGATAAAACTCTTTTTTATTGCTTTCTGATCCTTTACAGGATCCGTCTTCTGTAAGTATAAGTGTATTCGTTACAAGTAGTTTATTTAATGAGTAGTGCGTAATATATAAGAAACAAGTAATGTACACTAGTTCTGGTAAATATTTAAGTAGAATATAAGCTTAATTTAAGTAAAATACTAAATAGTACGAGAACAACACTGTGATAAAGAGACATTTAATAATATTAACAATTGTATTCTATCCATAGTTTCTAATATTGTAGCACCAGCTCCGGTATGTTTTGTTCAGCTTCAATGGTAGATGTCTATTTAAAATTCACAAATTAAGCTATACCTCACATAATTATTTATATCTTTCATAATGCACTTGTTAACGGTGACGTATGAATTTTATATTAAAAAAAGAACATATAATTTTGGTTTTCATAAAAAAATTGAACAGTTTATTGTTACACATTGAATTGCTACATAATAATAATTATAATAATTTATTTTGCTAGAAACATGGTTACATAGATGTTAGGATAGGGTACACTGGTCAGCATGTTTCGCTAAATATTCAGCATGCAAAATATAAAAATGTCGAAGTTAATCTATGCTATTATAATTATTGAACACAACAAATAATGTAAAAATTTGTAAATTGTAAATTATGTCATAATCAAGCAGAATCAATATTAAGTCATTATTACTGTACATATTAAAGAATATTTAGTTACATTAATTATTATTTATTCATAAATTCCTTAATCGAATAAAAGCATCTGTCACAGAGCCATTCGGTAAGTTGCCTTTTAAAATAATTAAATGGAAGTTCTCTTATGTTCCTTGGAATTCTATTATATATTTTTATTAACATAAAAGAACTATTTCTGTGGTAATGCGGATTAGCATTTACAATATACAAATATATATTACTAGCTTTCCGCCAGTGGCTTCGCTCGCGCGATCCCTGAGGAACTGTTTATTTAGATATCGATTCATATTACCCGGATATAATTATAATCACAAATCGAATAAAATGAAACAATGGTTACAATGCTTTAATTCCCTATACATAATAAAATTAAACAATTATCACTACAGTAACGCTTTAATTCCCTATACATATTCCACTGCCGTATTCACCCCTTTATTTACTGTTTTTCGGGATTAAATATAACCTATGTTCATCACATATGACGTAGCTTCCTGTAGGTGACATAATTTTTAAAATCGGTATATTAGTTTCGGAGCCTATTAGTTGGCAACAAACAAATAATTAAATCTTTTCTCTTTATAATATTATTATAGTTTATAGTATGTCACAAAAGACAGCAACATATTATGTTATCCTTAAGTTATACATTTATGGATGGCATAATATGTTCTGAATTTCATAAATTTTAACCTACAACTTTAATTAATAATATAATTTAGAACTCTTGACATCAGAAAAGAATCTTCAACACGCAACTTATACTCCTTGAAAAAGTCTTATTTATATTTATGTATTTTTATTCAAAGTAAGTACAAACAAATTTCAACCCAGTCAAAATGTAGTACTCCTAGAATTGAAGCTGAACGCGACAGAAACTGCTGGTGACGTAAACGATCACGGTTCGGAATTTAGTTTAACAGTCTGACAGTCTGACATTGATGGACCTTTGTGGCTTACATACTAAAACAAATTGTTTGAATTACCTAGCCTGTAGGCTATTGTGGAAAATAAAGAGAGTTTTATTCTAATCCATGAAATCAAGCTCTTTTTCGATATTATTTCAAAGTAGATCAGATATGCTCTTCTGTTGAAAAACAGATTCAAACAGCGCTGTGATAGCCAGAGCATTCAGGGAATCAAAGGCTTTATTGTCTTTGAGGTAGGTTTTATTTGATCTAACCTCTATGTTATGACAGCTCTTCGCTCGACGTCGAGCTCGGGGGAACGTAACCTTACAAGTAACCTTATATTTGAAATCTTGAAGGAAGTATAATTAATGTTGTTGCGGGTAATATTTCTGATAAATTTATCTATTCGTCTAATTCTGACAGTAAAAGTATCATGACATTATCCATAGATATAGAATAGGTCGATAGTGCACCGGTTAGCGTTTTCGGTTTGCGATACTGAAGTTTATAATCTCGAGCTCTTTCGTGCTTCGTAGAGCATATCGAACTGATAGTTCCGGTTGTATCTGCAGTCGACAATATCCATCATTCCGTACTGAGCCCGCGTGAGAGCCATCGTCTATTCCATCGATGAAGAAGGCCTGTATGTCATTAATTGGCTTATCATAGTAATTTTTTATTTAATTTATAATAATCTACGTTGGCTACACAAAATAGAACAAATTTTAACTTAACTTAGATCTAATATTATCTGTCGCCTTACTCGGTTGAAATCTGTATGTCAGCTTATCTATAGACTATTATGACAACAATACTGTTGCATAAAACCACAGCGGAAATATACCTTATTAAAATAAACAAAGGGTATTATAACGTAAAAGCATTTCCCTTCACGGTTAACATTTAAGTAAAACAGGTATCTCATTTAAAAAGTTGGAAACAAAAAGTTTTCACCTAACATTCGTAACAACAATGAAGATGGACAGACAAAGACAACCGGATTTAATACTTCTAACAACAATTTGTGCCCTATGTCATTTTTCATAACGAGATAACAGAGCAAACAGACGGAGGGGCGGTAAAAAGTTCTCACAAATTAGAACCGGATAAAAAGTAATCCTTCTTTTTCGGTAGAAAACGTCAAGTTTCGCTAACGACCTGCGGCTCGCCGGGAAATTTACAGACAACAATGTAAAGGTGTTTGGTGTAAGGGGTGAAAGTAACGGCTTTGACTACAGTTTGAACTGTAAAACCCATTAGTGATGGCAGATATTCAAATATTGTATGGTTCCTTCATCTCTCCTTTCTTGATCTAAAGATCTACATTGTTTCTTCAGAAATGATTTTTCGTTAAAAACACACTTATCAATTTGACCTCCGTTCAACCTTTCAAATTCAATAGCGTTTAATCAGTCTAGACTTATTACAAGCACATGTAAATGTCGAAAGCTACGCCATCGCTTCGTAAATCTACTGCAGGCGACCTTGTACTGAGAAGAATCGAAAAGAATCTCAAGGGCTGCTTTTTTCTCCCTGTTTCATTTCATACAGAGATGTCAAATTAAAATTAAAAAATAAAAGCTAAACTATATGAAATAAACCTTATGAAATAAAAGTTTAACTCTATCAGTGCTACTTATAAACAAGGTTTAGCATTGGAGTAAATTGACGCTGAGACTGCTCTTCGTATTAGTCAAAATTCATGTTATTAAACAGAGACTTAACAAAGGTTAACCTAGTACGAGGTTCTACGGGAGTAATATTTGCTTCTAGAAGATAGTTAGATTTGCTTATTCTCAGTGTAATATGAATATGGACTAATACTTAAATTGCAAATTTAGCGTAAATTTACACTGACGCTAAACCTTGTTTATAAGTAGAACTGTATGGTTTTACGTATGTCAATCGGCATCAGAATGTTCAGCTAATATTTATTTTTAAAATTCAAAGTTATAACACGCGAGCGACTGTAGCTCGACGCCGCGCCATCCTCTTCAATATTGCGCCGGTTTCATTTCCACTCTGAAAAAATGCTGACCGCCATAGACGCGACGTCGAGTGAGTAATGTTGGAACAGCCATAACTAATGGCTATATCGACTGTTTAGTCAGATTTCACAGAGCCCTCAGTAAAATCTGTACTATTTTATACCCTGAATTTTAATTTTAGTTACACGTTGTATTATGTTTGTACAAACGAAAAATGCTTGTGTTTGAAAAATTCGTCAGCCCTGTTGGTTACTGTGTAGCTCAGTGGTTAGAGCAGTCGCCCGGATTGCGAAAGGTCATGGGTTCGAGTCCCATCTCAGAGTGCCAGGGACAAAGTGAATTTGTGAGTGAACAGCTTCAAAAATGCTAGTCATATGATTTGTTGACTTTTATTGATAGATTTTGGACAAAGTTCGCCGTCGACACCGTCGACGTCCTAACGGGAGTTGTTCTAAGTGTATACAATTTAGTTAAACTCAACAATCCAAATCATACACACAAAGTTAACGACGTTTTTACTGGAGTTTAACTCTTAGTTAGTTCAGTTCGCGGGTGAAGCGTTACTGGACTGACACTAACGAGCAACCAGAGTATTGTTCGCGCAACATGATATTGCACTTGGGAAGCAGAAGGTGCATTAGGTCTGTCAAGACCCTCTCCGAGAGATAACGACTTTTTATTATTTGCAGTCTAACACGAAAACTTAAAGTGGTTGAAGTCACTGTCTCTATTGACAAAGGCATAGGTTTCAATTTTACCTCAGTACATTGTGTAACAGAAAAAACAGATGACTTGCATTGATTATCTGACGAGCAAACTGTACATTGCAGATGAAATTTGATTTATCAATGCGTAAAGTTTCATTTCAACTAGTTTATGGATCAGCGGTGTTATTCTGTTATAGCTTTCTCGAAGTCGGTGTAGAATGTAGCGCTGTATGTTGCATGGAGGTTCAATAGAATTAAACTTACTTCAAAGGTTTAATTGAATCTCTGTGTCGTAACAGCGCTGTGTTCAGTCCATAATTGTTTTTTAACATAATAACTTGGCTGTTATTTCTTAAAAATTTATAAATATTAGACAATATCACATAAATTGCTCAGATTCTATGATGAGTAGCTAAAGCCCCGTATTATGGAGTAACTGAGACAGTGAAGGTACGACAACGCCTAGACCCGAGACAATATAGAAAAGTTCATTTTCTACATTGACACGACCGGGAATCGAACTCGGGGCCTCAGATATGACAACACTTTGAAACCGGCATGCGAACCACTCGGCTACGGAGGTCGTGGTCTTGATATAGCATCGTTATTTCTTATTAATTAGAAATTTATTGTAATTTATTAATTAGTCTATATTGATTAGTGATTCAAGATAATAGGATTGGGTTTTTCAATTTAATATTTATATGGTTTGGTCGAACATGTATACAAGTAATAACACTTAGTAGGATTCCTTACAAAATATTTATGTTATTAACTCGAATCTGAATATTTATACGAGATATTTATGAGAACAGAAAACAGCCAACATGTTGATCTACTTAAACAACCTACAACATTTGCATAAGTAATAATCATAAATTATTTTGTTCCAGTATTCAAATCTCAGACGTCCCTCTCAACGGACTCTGGTTTATGTACCGAGAGAGGTCTACGAAGGACTCACATAGAGCTCACAAAGTCTCCGGGGAAGAGAATTGGTCTTAAGCTGGCAGGTATGTTGTAGGTAACTTAACATGGGTCACTGGATCATGTTCTCTTGTATAACATTAAGATGTTACGTATATTACACGCTCACTAACAGCAAAGATTAAAACTGTTTTAATTATGATTTAATTTAGATTTCTGTGGCCACTACACAACAGCACGTTAGGATATGAATCTTTCAAATAAATTGATTGATTTGACTATGTGAACTGCGGGAATTTTACATATTATGAAAAAACCTTATCTAACAGCATAAATATATTTCAAAAAAGGTTCTATCGTTCTGTCTCTTTCCGATATCTGTCTTCAACACGAAGCTTGCAGATGTGGGATTCCGAGCCTCACACATTGAAAGACAGTTTCTCTCCACCCGAGTTGCATTTCGAAGAGCTGTCAAAAAACGTCAGTAAACGATAAGATCGCTTATTTCTACGTTACTCGTGTATGATGTAGCTTCCCGTAGGTGAAAGGATTTTTGACGATCGAGTTTTGAGCCTTTTCAATGCAAAAAAACTAAAAATCAAATCTTCCCTCTTGTCAATATTAGTATAGATAAACAGCACCACATAAATTGCTGCTATAGAAAGTTAATATTCTAAATTACACAAAAAAAACCGTACTGGGAATGGCACAGTGACATCTTGAAACGTGCATGCTACTCCGTTAACGAAGTGTATGTTGGTATGATTTTTGTTTTTTCAGTGTTTTAAAATAATCGACAGTGTTTTGACGAATAGGCACAGTCAACTGCACGCCAGATTATGCAAAACTCTCATATTCTTCCACTTCATTCTAAACTTTAATATATTCATAGTAGGGTTCAAAATCCATTGCACAAATTTGACATATTGTGATAGCCTGACATACGCACAAATAATTATTACGATAATAAAATTTTAAATGTTAGTTTTTTTTAATTGTTTTCTGGATTTCTAACTTAATAAGCTATCCAATCAATAAGTGATAATAAAATCTTAGTTAATCCTGATATGACGTGTACAGTTATCTCGTTAATTAACGAGTCAAAAGTGCCATATTTTTGTATACATAAATTACTTATTGTAAATCTCAATTTATGCACTGTCAATAACTTATATTATACGGGTATTAACGCGATAGATTTCGATAGTTAGGTATTTCACCTACGTACATTTCCCGACGTTTAGACCAGGTTACACCGGCCGTGGTCACGGTCTTATACAATCTAACATAATGCAACGCGAAAGTTTAAAAGTTAATTCACTCTTATGTGAATAAATAAACCTTCATTCCCATTCGTAAAAATTGCAATTAACGATGCAAAGCTTTATATTAAACTTCTCATCTGTTTGTGAATCTCAAAACGTGTTGTATAAAATTATTTAGTTAGAGGAACTGTTCAATCCCAAAAAACTTTCCTTGAATGGGGCAAGATGATATCAATGAAACCACCGTTCAAGTGAATAGATTCAATTTTATGTTCAAAAAGAAACCTTATGATCTATGACTTATACATACTAGCAGAAATCTTTATACCGCGATTCAGAACAGACCAAACAATATTATGTTAAACAAATGGCGACATCTAATGAATGAATGAATGAATAAATTCTTTATTGTACACCATAAATTATAGAGAAAATACAATTTAAACAGTTTAGTTGTACAATCGGCGGCCTTATCGCTAAAGAGCAATTTCTGCCAGGCAACCGTAGGTTAGACTGGACTGTTACTAAATAGACGGGTAGTAGATGGTGTCTTACATTGCGAGAGAAATATACCTACATATATACATACAAATAACATATACATACCTCTACATATAAATATAATATACTATATATAATATAATATAATAAACATATATAATATAATATAATACAATATACATAAAAACATTTAAAATGAAACAGTACCAAGATAAATATAACAGGATGATACGATAGCATTTCTTCCTAAAGTGATAGATAGTATTCCTTTAACATATTTTTAAAACACTTTAATGAAGGAGCGCGCATTATTTCTTCAGGTAAGGCATTCCACAAGCGAACAGCCTGAACTGCAAATGACTTATCAAGGAATTTTGTGGAGTGCACAGGCACCTGCAGTTTTAGGTTCTCCGATGATCTCAAAACTCGACAGTGCGTATCACTAAGGAACTTGAAGCGTTCCTTAAGATAAGTTGGTGAGAGAGGATTGAACAGTATACTGTAAAGCAGGGAAACAATATGTGCATTCCGACGAAGTCGAATTGGCAACCACTTGAGCTTAGTGCGAAAATCAGATACATGATCATACTTGCGTAACCCAAATATGAATCTAATACAAAAATTTTGAAGTCTCTCAAGTTTATTCAGTTGCTCCTCAGTTAAGTCTAGATAGCTGACATCGGAGTAATCCAGTATTGGAAGAAGAAGGGATTGTGCGAGCGCAATTTTAGTGGCCACAGGCAAGAAGTTACGTAGCCTCTTCAAGGAACCAGCCGCAGCAAACATTTTCCGACTCGTCTGCTCGATCTGTGGTCCCCATGTCAAGTTTTTATCTATAACTATTCCCAGATTTCGTACGTTATCACTAGGGATTAAAGCAACACCATCGAACAAAATTGCAGGTAAACATGAGCGGTTGATTTTACTTGTCATTGCGGGACTGCCAACAATAATGACTTGGGTTTTCAGTGCATTTACTTTTATGCCATAGGACTTGCTCCAGTCACAAATTATTTCTAAGTCACGGTTCAGCGCATTAATCGCTAGAGACAGTTGATCAGGACAAGCTTGGGAATAAACTTGTAAATCATCTGCATAAAGGTGGTAGGATGAAACTAACTGGCGTGAGATGGAGTTGATAAATATAGCGAAAAGTAATGGAGATAAAACGCCACCCTGCGGTACACCAGCGGAAATATCACACCAAGTAGAAAAGGAATCCTCAATGCGTATTTGCTGTCGGCGCCCAGACAGGTAACTACGAAACCAGTCAATAACTGCCGGAGATATGTTAATAGAGCGCAATATGCCAAGCAAAATGTCAAAGTCAACGGTGTTAAATGCGTTACTGAAATCAAGTAGAGAGAGAACCGTAACTTTACCATGCTCCATTCCTGATCTTATATCTTCAGTTACATTCACCAGTGCAGTAGTAGTACTATGACCAGCGCGGAAACCTGATTGGTAGGAATTAAGGAGTTGATTTTTGAAAAGGAAACAGGACAACTGGTTGTGAATAAGGCGTTCCAGGACTTTGGAAAGAAATGGTAAAATGGAAATAGGCCTATAGTCTGTGAAGGATAGTGGTTTCGATTTTTTGGGTAACGGGATAACGGAAGCATCTTTCCAGGCTGAAGGAAATATACCCGTGTTTATGGATTGATTAAGAATATGGGAGATAATAGGAAGGATTTCGTCAAGGATAAGGGTAATCATTTTCCTACTGATAGAGTCCACACCCACAGCACTGGAGGTTATTGACATAATGCTCTTCTTAACATCACAGTCAGAAAATTGATGAAATGAAAAACGTGGATAGTCTGGGCACGGAAGAGATGAAAGATAATCCAAAGTGTTAGACTTGCTTGTTAAATCAAGGCCATGTGAAGACGAGAAGTGCCTATTAAGGGAATTAATATCTAAATTACTAGAGGTAGATTCTTGACGCTGTTTTCCTATGCCCAGAGATCTCAGGAATTTCCAGACTTTTGCTGGATCTTCGACTTCAACGGAGTTGTGAATAAATTGGCGTTGTGCACTCCTACACACCTTATTGCATTGATTGCGAATTTTAACATACTTTTCCCAGTTGGAGGAAGAAGGTTTACGTTTGTACTTATTTTTAGCAGCAGCCTTCCGCTCTGACAAACGTTTAATGTCATCAGTAAGCCACGGAGATGGTCGTTGCTTCATTTTCACTGGTCGAATAGGGGCGTGAACATCATACAACACTGTGAGCGCTGATATAAAAAGATTCACTTGTTCATTTACAGAGTTACTGTCGAGAAGCTGTGACCAATCAATTTTAGCAGCATCCTCGCAAAGTTTCCTGTTGTTAATACCATTAAAATTACGCTGCAATAGAATTTTCGGCTTAGCTTTTGGTGGGCGGATCTTGCATGAGAGAAAAATCAGGTCATGATAAGAGAAGGCATCAGCCGGGAGTTGACCATGTTTAGCGACATGTTGAGAAGATGAGACGATGATAAGGTCAAGAAGCGAGGGAGTGCAGTTGGGAAAATTATGGGTGGCATTCAAAGAAGGTAAGAATAAATTATTAGATTGGAGAATCGAATGAAAAGCTGCTGAACGGAAGTCATTTTTAAGAAGACAAGTGTTGAAGTCACCCATGATAATAGTATGACTGTAAGTAGGACAAAGGGACTCCAATATATTATCAAAAGAAGAAAAATAGTTTATACGAGAAGAGGGACAGTAATACACACCGAGAAGTGCTTTAGTATGGCACAGGCTAATCTCCAAGAAGAGGTGTTCACCAGCATTCTGTGGCGGTGGCTGAGGTGACATATCAACCACTGTGAATGGAATATGAGCACGGAGATATATGGCGACACCACCCCCTCCATGCGTCGTACGGTCATTCCTTATTAAGTTAAAGCCTGGCAAAGAATATGTAGAAGAGGGTAGACATGGCTTAAGCCATGACTCTGAGACAAGTATGGCATGAATGTTCTTACAGTCAAAATTTGTCAGCATATCAGAAAAATGAGCCGGAATGCTTTGAGCATTTATATGAACAACATTGAAATTTTTTGATACATCAGAGAAACAAGAACTGAGTGAGTCGGATAAAGCAGAAATACTTGCAAAACTATCATTTACGCTACTACATGCTGATAAAAAATTATCAGAAGAATTTTCATCATCAGAAAATAACATAAGTACTTAAATATGAAAATAAATATAAATAGTATTACTAAAAAATACAAGCAAAGTAAAACTAATACCGGCAAAACACCATATACCACCCGCTAGTGTTAACTAAATTAATATAATAACAAACAATTAACAATAGGGAAAAAATTAAAGGAAATAATTTTTTAACAGATATACAAATACAATGTTGGCAACAATAATACGGATGTAACTTTTACAAGTGACAGTGACATGGCTGTATGGTCTAGGATTCTATTGTAACATATATAAAAAAAAAAAAAAAAAATCAAAACTGACGTTTCATTTTGACATCCACAAAAACAAACTGAATACGACAAATAATTTTCAAAATATAAAAAAGAAACAAAATTATATTATTTTCAGTGACTACCCATTATTCATTAATAATTAAAATAAAGTTCAAAGAAGGTAGACTGAGGTGGATTATGCAAAAATATAAAAACAAGAAAATGAATGAATGCAAGATCGTGTACATTACTTCTTTGTGGCTGCAATCCGTCGTGTTTTGGGTGCGGTTTTCACAGAGTTGGCAGGCTCAGGGTCAATCGAATTTAACTCTTCCATGCATGTGATTCGATGCCGGGTATTGTTAAGGCCAAGCACAAGTATGACGCCATCACGAGTCCAACATCTATTGATTCCATACTTTTCACGGGCAGCCATGAAAACAGTGCGACGAGAATGCGTCAAGTATTCAGACAAGGTTATACCAGTATTCTTCAGCTTTGACTTGCTGGACCAAATCCTGTTTCGAGTACTATTCAGTTGAAATTTAGCAATGATAGGTCGAGGCTTATTGTGGTTACTGGATCGACCCAACCTGTATGAGTCCTTAATATCCCCTATTGCAAAACCATCAGCTTTTAATTTGTCTAGAACAACCCTTGATATAAGCTGAGAGGTATCTTCATTCAGTTGTTCAGGAATGCCATGAAACATTAACACCTTTCTCCGGCCATTCATTACCACTTGATCAACTGTCTTTGCAACTAAATGAATTTGAGACTGTAGTGCATTTAATGACTCCAACATGAAGGACTTGAAAGATGCAAATTCACTAGCTAGACTCGCAGTGTTGGTGGTGGTGGTGGTGCTAGGTGCATTCTGAGTCTTTTGCAATTGAGCTTCAAAATTACTCATCCTGCTATGGAATGTCTCCATCAGCTGAGATAGTGTAAGCTGCGGTTGCTCCATTGTGCCTTATGAAGTAATGTCTTGTCTTAAGATGTCAAGTATTTGCAGGAGTAAAAGGATAATAACACTTCAGCGGGTGGTACTTAGCGTCAGTTACTATTAGCAATCATCAAAGGTGAACTATTGTATAAAAATAATTAAATATTTAATTTTAATCAAGAGGTGTTCAAAATTGTGACTTACTTAACTGACTACCCACGAAAAAAAAAAAAAAAAAAAAAAAAAAAAAAAAAATCATCTAGTTTTAAGTATGAATAAACCACACCTACAGTTTACTGATAATCATGTATATATAAAACTAATTTACTTCAATAACTACGCTAATGCGTTAACAGGAACTATCAATTAGAAGCAAACGAATGTTTAATTTCACTTCGAAAGCGAAATCAATTCATATACCAATACAAAATATTACTGAATTATTACTTGTTCTCGTTTTCATATCAATTAGCCAACAAAGTTAATATAAACCTGATGCAACATTTCACAGGCGAAACAATAATATCAATATTTAAGCATTTATTCATACTCTGTTCTGAACAAAACAAATAAGTTTAAATTCTCAACAATTAATCATTTTATTGTTTCAATATTACCATTTCGTACAATGGGTAGAAAATCTGCCGTAGGACGGTATTTTACGCGTCGAAACTTCTGGAATAAAATATCCGAAAACAATACCTACCCATCCTTTTAGAGAAATATACGAATATAAGGCAAAAGGATTCTATATATTGTAAATGCAAAGTTAAGTAGCTTTTCATTTGAAAGTATTTTATATACATAGGATTATCTATTGAACTAAGACAGAAAGCGCTTTCTTAAAAGGGTAGGTTCCACGAGTAAGGTAATGATAACTTTACTAAGACTGAAATTGTTGATAACCGATCGCAGACCAACAAAAACTCTGAAAAATTTCGGTAGCCCATTTTAAAACAGCCCTAAGGCACCATTTATTGCGATATCGAGCTCATTGTCTACTGGAGAAGTCCAGACAACCTCTGCCTTTTGTTAGTGGATATAGTGCTATATCGCAATCCCTAAATGGAAAAAAATGTGTATGCTTATCACATGCAGGTTTTTTATTCGCGTAGTTATATCACTTTGAAATCGCGCTATACCACAACTTCATATCACAGCAGTTCAGCTACAGGAAACTTTAAAGTTCAGCATTTTAAATATAGTAGTATTGTTACGAATTAGGGTTCGGGATAAAATTATATGACAATTATAGTTTATTTAACACAATATTAATACAAAAATAATCTAACTTCAAAATTCACACTTCAATTTCACTATTTCACGTCACTAATAAAACTTCACAACACTATTAGATCGTTCACCGCTCTAGTTATCTCTTCGAGTTTCGCTTCTGATTGTTTTTGCTATCAGATCGCTTGTTTAATGAAGAATGCTAGGACGGGTAGTCCACCGCGTATAGGGGCCGATACCACATCTAGAATGTTCTACGTTAGGACCTAGAGCATTCTAGGATGGCTTCGGTCCTACCTGTGTATTCGAGGCATTACCAAAAAGTTCTAGAACAGCTACCCGTTTCTTTCTTCCCCAGCGACTGTCCCTTTCTCACCGACCTGATGTACATGACACAGGTAGTTGCAACAGTATTAGCTTGATTCATTGGCATAACTAGGGAATGCAATCTCGCAAGATTGGGACTCGGGCGAGATCTAGCGAGTTTATGAATATCGATGCCGCGAGATCTCGCCCATTACGAGAACTCGCGAGATTGGCACTTTTGTGAGTTAACTTTTTTACTGTAATATTTGTTCAAATCACAATGAAAAAGATAGAGGTCTGGCTATCGGGTAATTTTAAAGGAAACCACACCGTCACAGCTGTATAATTGTTTTCTTACTGAAGTCTTACATTTGTTTTCGTAAGTCTAAAAGTATGAATGACATTTATTTAAAAACTGAGAATTTAGAAAATAAACATGCCAAAAAGGTACAAGGTCACCAATATTTGAATAAATACAGTAATTATAGGTATTATGAAATAAACATTTATTTTTACTGGTATTTTCAGTAAAGTTTTATCTATTTAACATTGTTTGATGCAATTATATTTTTTTATCTAAAATCTTTAAAAGAGCAATTAATGTATTATAATCTCGGAAACGGCTTCAACAACTTTCATGACATTAAGTATGTGGGGGTTTTAGAGGCGATAAATCGTTTTTTTTTATTTTATTTTATAAAAGTGCCGAGTAAAATTTAGTCATCCAGGTACTACCCTCTTAAGAAACTAAACATTGACGTATCTAATCAAACACGAAATGAAATAAACAAACAGTCTTCTCTGCTAATATTTAACAAAAGTTTAATTATAATACACAGTTTTTTATAACAAAAATAAAACTTATTAACTAAGTTGATCTGACTATTTAACCGAGATTATTATCAATAAAAGAAAACTATGTGTACCCAGAGATCTATGTATTAGAAATTAGAGAATAAATTAATAAAATATACCAATCCATTTAAAGGTTTATTCAGTTCATTTCACACGTCATTATTACGAATAATTTTGAAAGTAGCTTCTTAAGAAGCATAAAATATCCTAAGAATTAGTCTTATTATTGTGCTGGTCATATAACCTGTAAATGTGCAAACCTTCGCCTTTTAACCCCCCGGACTCGCATAAATTCATGCTGCCGCACTTAGAATAAATCTTTTTTATGCTCGAGTGCAATCTCGTTAAACTCGCGAGATCTCGTCCATTTTTTGACTGAGATCAATCTCGCTAAAAAGGCCGAGATCTCGTAAGAACGAGATTGCATTCCCTACGCATAACGTCATCTAGTACAATGCGTAGACGAACTGCGCCGCTGCGCTCCGTAACAGTATTAAGCGCGATAAAGTCAGCTTTCAAACAAAAGCTAAATATTAAATATCAATATTAAGCTGGTTATTTGTATACATTTAACATCATTTATTGACATAAGCAGCCGGTCGCACAATCTTCCATTAAGGCGCCTTTAAGCTCTAATAAGTGTCTAATTTGTATGGGTAACGTCGCAGTAAAAAATTTTAATGAACGTTTGTGCAACTGTCTGATAAAGTTTTAAATTTGCTACATCTTTACTGGGTGTCACATGAACTGTAATAATAAAAAACGAATTATTATTATTACGAAAAACCAAATGAAAGTTAGTTCATTCGTTTATGAGGTACTACGATATTACAGACTAAAGAGACATGAAAAACTATAACAACCCTCTTTTTTGTTATAGCGTAGTACATTGTTATGAATGGATTAAAGCACTACGTTCATGTAACTTCGAATACTAAATGCGAAATGTTTTTATGAATAAAAAATGTGGATGTTATGTATTCACACTAATTTTTTAACAAATAAATAATAGTATTATAGAATTAACTGCTAAAACTATCAATAAGTTAATGGTATATAAGAAAGAAAATACATTTATTGACCACATAGGTTGATACAATAATGGTTTAACTTAAAGATAAAAACTATTAAAAGTGGTGAAAGTGAAATTTATTAAAAGTGGTGGCTAATCAGGCTCTGCCCCAGCATAAACCATACCAGCACGCGTAGCATGACAAACTCGAGAAACGCTTTGTCTGCACTCATTTGTCAGTTTTTCGGGTCGAGAGTGAGATATCGTATGGGCGCACCCGAGAAAAGTGACATTTGAGTGTAGACAAAATGTTCTCGAGTTCGTCATGCTACGCGTGCAGTGTATATTACCCTGATTCGGCGCTGGTTATTCTGGCAGAGCCTGTGTTGACGGTTGACGTTATACATATATATATAATTATAGCGTATATACTTTGAGTAGAAAATTATTCATTTTTTTATATAAATATATATTTACTAATACGTACTAATAAACTTAAATACTAATAATGTGTAAAACCAAACACGCAACGAATCGACCAAAATTCAAAACATGCATGGTCGCACCATTACAATGTAAAGAAATTATAATAGTGCGAACATACCAAGTTCACCTTGCATTGGCTGTATTAATTATATGAAGATTATCCTTAGTTTATGCCTCCATCAGCCCCAAATCTCGAGAGGGACAAACAAAGGGTAATCTCAATCACTAAAGATAGTGAGTTCTATAGAAAGTTTAGCCCCAGTTAGGAAAAATCGTAGAACCCGGCCTTCGAGGAATCTTTTAAAACTAACACCATTAAATATTCTTATTATTTTTTAAGCATTTTTGATTAAGAATATTTTTAATGCAAAATTGATGAAATATACTAACACACTCATTTTAGATAATTACGATTTCCGAGAAATGTTCTTCTATTCACATTTAATAAACGTGGACTTGAACCAGCAGCAATTAAGTAACTAATTAAGTAACGCGCAATTAATGTTTAAATGAGTCCCTTAATAAAAAGTATTAACATCGTACTCAAAAATATAATATTTATACCAGTTTAAGAAGAGAAACTCTTCAAACCGCCAGTGGTCGTATATTTTCAATTTATTTTTCATCAAATATTAAATGCTTTAATAACAAATAAATAAAATAAAATTTACTTAAGAAATATAAATAAACTCGCTGCAGCATTTACCTAAAACCTATTCTAAAACCGTTCGAATTCGAATTTTTACTAAATATTGTACTAAGAAATGAGCCTTAGTTGCTAAATAAATGAATTTTATTATGACTAAATTATAGTAATATTTAATTACCCTGGCTTCTTAAAGCGTGATAAAGTGATTTGATTGTAAAACAAAAATACCTGAAGGGCCGGTCATAGGTTGGGTGTACAAGAGTGTATTAGTAGTATCCGTTTAAAAGGTCTTTTATTAATTAAAAATTATATTTTTTCGAGCACCGTCGTGTTTTGGAATGGACAATGGGCCATTGCCCACCACGTTGTGGTAGCGGCCCCTATACGACTGGATTCCATCGACAGGAAAGGCTTTTACCGTAACATTGAAGTAATTAAATACGTAATAATTAAAACATCGGAAGTGTCATAAGAAATACAGAGCTATGAGTGTAAAAAAGAATAAAAAGGTGCTATTTGAAGACTTAGCCTTTAGTACTCGACTTTTTCTGCGTACCTCACAAGCGAATTCTAAAAATAAAATAAGATCATTGACGACCTCCGTAGCCGAGTGGTTCGCATGTCGGTTTCACGGTGTCGCCATCTCTGAGGACCCGGGTTCGTTCCCTGTCGGGTCAAAATAAAAAATGATCTTTCCTATATTGTCCTGGGTCTTTGAGTGTTGTGGTACCTTCATTGTCGCAGATACTCCATAATACGCGGGCTTTGACTAGTCATTTTGGAATCTGAGTAGTATATGTGATGTTGTCTAAAATTTATTATTATTTTTATCATACCATACCTTTTAATGTTTTCGTGTACTTTCTTTATGCATAGTACCTATTACATAAGATCGAACCAAACTCCACCGTGTAAATAGATTTGATTTCAGTTTAACAAAATCTCATCCTGGTTAGTTCGTATATTTTGTCATTTTTTTTCGTCTATAGATAGTTAATACTCGTACATTTGTTGCATACGATTCACGTGCCTAACTAAACGAAAAAAAAAAGAAGCGTGCGATTTGTAAATAAACACCCTGTTTCTTTCCTCAATGGAAGTCTTCCGAGGGCAATTTGCATATTTATTGGGTGCGGAAGACAGATGTTGTGTTTAATCGATAGCGAGGTACCTTTCGTTATTGCTCACACCGAATTTTCTGGGTCGCATAAGCGATGTAGTTAAAATGTTAATTAGAAAACATGAATTTTGATAGGTCAACCTTTGTGAGCTGACCGGAATTAGTTCAGCTGATCCAAATTTTCTCTTCGCCATCAATAATAATATATTTATTCATGAAACCACGATGGTAAAGTTTCTTCAGAATCAATTAATTGGTTGTCTTTATTCTTGTCTTGTTTTTTTATTACCGTGGTATATTTTTTTCTTTACAATGCTCTGTACTTAATTAACTTAAGCTGGGTTTCGTTTAGGTAACCGATATAGAAAACTTTTATTTTAGAAATATTTACACAAAAAACATTTGATATATTTTTTGCTAATGATTATATGAATTTTACTTTACACATACTTTAAAATTTTATTTTTATTGACTATAAACAATTAGGTATATATAGTCTTCCGCCAGCGGCTACGCCCGTTTGGTTCTGTATTATATTTAAACCATCTAAAATGAAAATTATTTATTCAATTGAGCTTATTACAAGCAACATTCGTTCACGGCTTTTAGCTGACAAGAAGTACAAGCAAAAGAAACATCATGTCGAATCACTCTGTATATTGATGATTGATTATGATAAAAATTGGCATATAGATAGGTGCTTCATAACCTGGTGGATATTTTATATCCTTTCAAGGTTTCAGCTTTCATAAAATTATAATGATTCTAATTTCCAAATCACGTCAGTAATCGGCTATAGTCAAAGGCAAAAGTAAAATATGGAGACTGTCGTCCCACGACGACATGATTAATACAATCTGAATTTGTAATGTTATGTTCCTTTTCCCCTGAAAAGATTTCAGCATCGAATACAAACCACGATCCATTACTTATGATATTAATGTGGCACTTTCGTTATCATTTTTGGTGGCAAAGTGCTGTTTGTTTTATGTTGAGTGTGTTGATGATCTTCAATGAACTGTTTTAAGTTGGTTTTAATCAAACTGCCACGGGTTGTCAAATAGTTGCCGACTAACATTATTATTGTTACATTTTTTTTCGATTCTGAAACTTATGACGGGTTCGGTGCTAGGGTAGATAAAAGGCTGAGTTAGCTTGATAACTTGATATATTTTATGGTGTAAATAAAAATAAAAACTAACAACAAAAAGAATATAAAAAATAGTTCGTATGGATTTCTAAAATTATAATAATATATTTTAGAAATCCATACGAACTAAATCCATAATAAATTATAATAATAATAGAGTGGTCAGGTAAAACAGTTAGATACCCCTTTCTCGGGTTGTAGATACAAATATAACTTTAATAATACGTTACATTTTTCTTTACTAATTTATAATACGTGAAAATAACAGAACTACTATTTTATTAACTTTGATACTTTTATGTATCAGAAATTGATGCCATGTTTTCACTGGATGAATTTTCACGACATTCAGAAAGAGCATATTGCGTTGCGTAGAGGTCGCTCGAAGAATCCAACTCGGCTGGGCAGCGTTCGGGAAGCTACGCGATATCTTCACGTCCAAATTACCACAGTGCCTAAAGACGAAGGTGTATAACCAGTGTGTGTTGCCAGTGATGACCTATGGCACTGAAACGTGGTCCTTAACTGCTGGCCTCTTAGAGAAGCTCAGAGTCGCTCAGCGAGGCATGGAGAGAGCTATGTTAGGGGTTTCTTTGCGCGATAGGATCCGAAACGTGGATATTCGCCAAAGAACTAGAGTGACCGACATAGCTCGCAAAGTTTGTAAGCTGAAGTGGCAGTGGGCAGGCCACATCGCTCGACGAACCGATAACCGATGGGGACGAAAGGTTCTCGAGTGGAGACCACGAACCGGAAGACGCAGCGTGGGTCGACCCCCGACTAGATGGACGGACGACATCGTCCGAGTCGCGGGCGGCCGCTGGATGCAGCTGGCGCAATGTCGTCCGTCGTGGAGTTCAAAGGGGGAGGCCTATGTTCAGCAGTGGACGTCTTCCGGCTGATGATGATGATGATATTGCGTTACTCAAAATAATAAAAAATAAATTATGTTAAAGATCAAAGATAAAAAGTTTGCATGCGGAAACCTAGGACGAAATAAACTGTGCGGTACGACGCACCGTTACAAACTTTTTTATCAATGGAGGATGAAGGCAGTTAACCCTTCAATGAATATCATCCCATTGACTATATACTGCCTTGGAGAATTGATTAAGTGCTCAGAAACGATAACGTATCTTTAAAGCCACCCGCTGCAAATGAGACGGGTACAGGTGTCTCACCTGTGTGAATTATCACATCGAGAAGATGATCGTTTACCCTGAAGGGGCTCGATCTTTTGAAATCAATTCAGCTGATTTCCTGAAGGAAAACAGTCAGCCAGAATGGACTGGATATTTACAATTGTGTGCCCTACTTATTTTGCGTGGGCACTTAGATGCTACACTCACGATGCTACACTTGGCGGTAACCAATCAATCACAGCATGCCTGGCGATTATGCAGAGTAAAGTTTCACCATATGACGAATGCCAGTAGCTGGTTTATTAATTATGCTCAAACTACTCAAATTATGATCATAATAGGGGAGCAAACTACTTATAAGTTAAATTAAAGTTAAGCCAAGTTTCAATAAATGAAATCAGTAAGAATGAAATAAAATATATTAATCATTAATTGAAACGAGGACAGATATATTTCTACTTATTATTATGATATTGGGTTTGGTACTTAATTAGTAAAGCTATCTCTACATAATTAAAGACTTAATAATATCTGAATTATAAGTTATTTCAACTGAAAAATCCTGTCGCTATTCTTATGGATACCCTTACTATATTCGATTTAAATTTTAACATTTTTAATAAAACTGTAACAAACTAAACCCTGTTTGGACTGTTCTTATCATTATTGAAATGTACAATATTAAACTTTAAACTTATTTCAATAGAGAACATTGTGCAGGAGCACATAACGGAATAGCGCGTTATCTTTGATGCTGCGGTTGCATGATGCGGTTACATCTTATCTCCCGGTGTCGTTTTCAGGGGAACGTGAGTATTGTATTTGTTTTACTTAACATTTTATACTTTGTAGACAAACTAGAAACTAAATATTATATTTGATAATTTTGTATCTATAAACTACATAGAAAGAAAGCTTATTAATTTTATTTTACGATTAATCGTTATTGCTCAGATGTTAGCCCTGCAAAATTTTAAGTTAACTAGAAAATTACCTGACTTTTTTGCAAAAAAATGTAATTAACCGAAGAACTAAACACTTGTACGAACAATATATATAAAGTACATTAAGTAATTGGCTCTCACGCCATTTTGAGTAAGAAAGCAGCTTCGTTACTGCAACGCTTGCGTACCAGTCGATGCTATTAGCATCCTGACAGTGATTGCTGAATGATCGGACTGCCCAATATACATAGAGTGGAGAAATTTACTAACAATTATAATATAAACAAAGTCTTATTGTTACAAACCCATAAGTAACAACTTATGGACATAAAAACCAGTCAAGTGCGAGTCAGACACGCATGATTGATGAGGAACCCCAACATTATCTATAAAAAACGGCAAAACAAAATAACGTATCTTGTCGAAGTTGTATGGGAGCCTTCTTATACACATAATTCCCTGTGTACGTGTTTTCAAAACGGTAACAGAAACAGTCACCAGTGCGGATTGGTGTTAAATATGAAAATGAAGCCTGGTGATAGACAAAGGGAGCCTTAGTGATGGGTTCCCTAAAAAGGTTTAAAATGAAGTGCTATTTATAATAATTTATTATTATAAAATCACACGAACACGAACGAGTCTGTGTCAAAAAATCTATCAATTGCTCGCAATTAGTTTTGATACCTTTTTTTCGTTAAAAAATAGCATTTAAATCAACTGGCAATTTTTTTTAATTCAGGACATTGCTATTCTATTTAGTGTATCGGCATCCAAGTATTCTAAATATGGAACCGTAATCAAAAACTCATTGTTGAATATTGAAACTGAAGAGTATTAATCCGTTATGAATAATGAATGAATTAATGAATATTTACAACTTTCACACCAATTTCATTCGGTTACAATCTAAGCAGGGTTTATATTGTAACTGAATAATTATATACTTTATTGATTCCAAATGAATTAGTAATGAATATTATAGCGGTTAAGACGATTTAATTTCAAAATGCTCTCTTGGTTGTAATATAATCGCAATGGTGAAGAACTTAAACTTTTCTGTTTTTTTTTTTAAGAATTTAATATAGTGTAGCACTCTCTAAACTAAAATAAAAAATTACATCGCTGCTTTCAATCCTAAAGTAACTTTGTAAAAATCATGGGCATATTACATGACAATAACATTGTCTTTGTAGTCAAAATGCTCTTTACGTCTTTGAGTTGAGTTTGTACTTTGATCAGTTTTCATCACCAGCCTATTCAAATCAAGTCAGGTTCAAATCGAATAGGGAGAATGGGCCATGCACCACAACGCGCGCCTAGTGCGGATTGGTGGGTGTTAAAAACTACAGATGCAGCCAGGACCAACAACTTAACGTGGTCACCCATCCTATGACCGGCCAAGGCTGTTGCAAGAACAGTTGCTTGACAATCGTATCCAAGACCGAGTACTGGAGTACGCTAACCACTGTGCTATCGAGCTCCTCACGTAGTGTTAATGTCTTTTTGTCTGTAACTACATTATTAGCAATTGAACTTCCAAGTAATCCGCATTCTTATCAGTCGACTATTTCCAGCTGTATGGGAATGGATGGGTTAAATTTTATCTTCTATCCTTGGAACTGGCGATGTCTACTGTTTGGTTAACTGGCAGGCAAGTCAGCTTGCCAAGATTGTGGTTGGCATCTGAGTGCTAAAATGGATTTATTGCCCGCCACGCAAGGTGGTGAACGTGCGGAAGCTATAAATGAACCGATCTGTTTTCTTTATGACTTTACTAGTTGTACCCCACAGTTTCACCTACTGTTGCTCGGTTAATAAGAGTCGTTTATTGCATCGAATAGCCTTTTACAAATAATTATCCAACTTGTACAATTCTAAGGTTACATAGTTCTGAAAAAATAATTTATTTATCATAATTTTCTCAAAAAATTTCTTCATTTGATATTCCGCGAGAGTCCGCCATATTGTTTTAAAAATGATATATTTTTTCTTTACATATTTTTATATTAAACCATTTCTTTTGATACCCGTATCATGATAAAATACGAAGAAATAAATACGATATAAATAAATAAATAATAAAAAAGAATTATGCCGCCATTTTATGCCATCTGTATATAAATCTGGTTTGTTAAACAAAGGATAACTACATTTAAATTCAGTTGCATGATTAAGCGAACATAATACAGATATACACTCTTAAAATAAAAGCTGGTAAAAATGTCCGCTATTTATATTTCAGTAAAAATTCTAGTGTAATTATTTTATATGTTGTGTATTCGGACGGATATTGATTTCTGTCTTATTTATAATACGGTATCGAATATATCAAGGTTCATGTTAATAGAGCCTTTTCAAAGCAAAACTTATTATGTTCAGAAAAATTCCATCTTTTCGATATGTGGGCGGCTCTCAGAACTAATAATAGTTTTTTTCAATAGCCCTAAAAGCATTTGCCATATCTGTTTGTGTCCAGAAATAAGTAAATGAAAACAAAAATGTATAGTTATATGAGAAGCTAGAGTGTTCAGTCCGCAATTGTGGTTTTAAACGACTTTTACAAGGGCTAGTCAATTTATTATTCGAGCTAAGGTGAATCAATCCTCACAGATCAGTGAAGATCCAAAACATTGTAAATCCTTTAACAAAACGGTGATTTATGCAAGCAAACAAACTTGCAAGCACGTATGCAACACAAAAACCCATATCGAATTTAAATCTGCAAAAAAATGTACTTAATATAATTCACAGCTCAAAGGGCGTAAAAATGTTTACTTATGCCATATCTAGTTCAATGGTTTTAAATAAAAATCAGACATTACACCACACTCATTATTAAGTTGTTTTTAGGGCAAAATAGTATTTGATCCCCTAAGTAGAGGTGTTTTAAATTTTGAAAATCACTGCCCTCTAAGGGATTGAAAAGGAATTACAATTTTAAATTCAACTTTGACATATAACGGCGAAATTACGTACCCTATAGCATCTAAGAATTGTTAGCTGTCTATAAACAAAAAACAGATAAAAGAGGTTCAGTTTTGAATCTCAATCTAAAAATAACTTAATCCAAAAAAACGTTCTTATAAATCATTTCGAGGATTAATTTGAAAGACTCAATAAAATTTCTCCACATTAGTGATGTGTTACGCCCGATGTGGAAATTATACAACTTTAACAAGGGCCGGCTGTATATGCAACAGGCCCAATCAATTTAGCATAGCCTATTCTCTTAATTCCATTAATGGAGGAGGCTTTTACAATTACCATGTTTTTTTTTGTGAAAGTGTGATATGTGAAAAATATCACACTTTCACAAGAAAATGTCAAAGAATTATTATAATTTGAATTTTAAAATGTATTTTTAAAAAGTTCCTCAAATTAAGTCTTCAACTTTAACCTCAAAATGATATTTAAATTGATTCCTTTTAATTACACTATTTTATAATCAGATGTTATGATATTGTGACATGCAATAAATCATTAGTCATATGTAGAGGTAACAATAAATTATAGAGTAATATTAACATAAAGTTAACACTTTTATAGAATTTTGCGAACGTAAGTGGCGTGACGTGAGATGCGCGTAGGTTATAGGGTAATAAGATAGGTTAAAGGACTCAAATTTTCTCTACTTAGACGCTTTAATCGGTGTCCATTATGCGTGAAATGTTGCCTGTTTTACTCCAGCCTATCCAACTCCGTTCAGAAGCGCAGAAGATTTTTAGGGTCTTCACAGGCTTGGCAGAGTGGATGGATTGCCCAGTATGTGTCCCCCGTAAGCTGCTATCGCTTTCAATACACCGTTACCGTTGCCTTAATTCTTGAAAGCCTTAAAACTCTTAGCATTTACTTGTTTTTTGTCATTATATAGTTGAAAAAAATTTTTTGTAGAAATGATTTATGTAACGAGACAACCCTAACTGATACTGATGAATCTGATCTGTAAAAAAAGAACTTATGTTCGCCGCCTCCGGGGCTGCGCAGAGCACCGGATACGTGAGGGTTCCTTATGATTTATGGTTGCAAATCTCTGTTTGATCGGCGGCACGGCTGAAGTCCGCCCGTTTGTTGGTGCGTTTGAGATTTGTCAATGTAACGTACGACTATTCCGACTGTCTCATTTTTCCGATTAATGTTCTATATGGAGCAATAAACGGAAGGAACATATATTTTTTTGGCGTTATCATTTCTCTTTAATTAATCTTGGCAACCAAGAAAGCTCGACTTGGAAAGAACTCTGAGATTTTTACATTAAGTTTTTATGGTTTATTATTAAAGAGGTTTGAGTTTACTAAATATCTACACGGGATACCCTTCAGCTAGTATTGAATATCAAACATTTAATGAAAGTTTTTCTTTTATTTTAATTGAACGTCCTCTGTAGACAAGCGGCTGCCTCACTGGTTTCAAGGTGTTGCCATCTCTTAGGTTTTGAGTTCGATTGCCGGTCGAGTCCATGTAGAAACTGCAGCTATTATCGCGCTAAATGAAAATTTTGTACGTGAAATGTGTAATGAGCATTATCGTATTAAAATAAAATAACTAAATACACATATATTAGTATCACTCCTTGTCAATGAGTCCTAAGCGAGTGTATTGCAGTTTGGGCTCGCTACCGTCCTTTTTTTAAACTGTCCGTCCTCTGTCCAGACGTGACGTGTTCGCAGACTGTAAAAACTATATACTCTGTGATAACAACTTGAACATATGTATATTGTATCAGTGTAGGCCAAGAAAGAAAACAGCAAACTCATAAATAAAAATCTAATTTATCTGCTGAGTATTCGTGTGGAAATGCGAAAACGATCTGGAAGGAGGCAGTGAGTGTCTAAGTATTTTTATTTCATACAATAATAAATTCTATCTCTTTCGTTACTTACTCTAAATACTCTTCTCTCTTTGTCTATATTAAAATTACTTGTTATAATTTACTATGAATTTCAACAAAATTAGGTTGTTTTAGTGAGATATATGGTACGATTATTATAGTTTCATGTGACCACAACTAGTTTATAGGACATTTATGGAGGCATATGGAGGCAGCAGCTTAATTGCTTTAAAAATTGAAAATGTCTATTGCAGTGTATGAATAGAATATCTTTGTCATAGAAGACTATAACTAGATTAATATTATATATTAAGTCCTGGTACTCGAATTTTTATTCATTGAAAGTCTAATATTAGTTTAACTATATCTATTTATATATTGTTGAGTAAACTTAATTAGACAACAAAAAGAGCGGATATACTATTTACTGTTATAAACAAGAAGTGACCCTGATACGACTCATTAAGGTTTATATTCAAATGGCACAAACAAATCCAACTTCAACTAACCCCAAATTAGTTCCTTAGTTGTAAACATGAATACATTGTTACCAAATAGCCTTGACATGAACTTAATGAAGTCTAAATAAACACAACCTAATAAATTCCTGTAGTAGTTTCGCAACGTAGCTAAAACAAAGGATAACCGTACATCAAAAGAAACTACAAACGTAATTAAGAGTACATTCACGTTCATAACTCATAACATAATTCTAATAAAATAATAAACCGCGGAGCGTAACTACGAAAAGGCGTGGACAGATTTAAAGCGTCAATTAGTACCACAGCGGAGAAGACTAAATTTGTACGAGAGGGGAGCAAAAATAGTTTCATGGGTGTAATGCTATGATGTATAGCAGCTGGATGAGACAGTTAGTCGTTACAGTTTTGAAATACTAAAATTATGAATGCAAATTATAGGAGTCTGAAGGATTATTTATAATATCCTCGAACTGAAACATAAGGTAATTTTCATTACCTACTAATGGATAGATAAATTCATACATACGAAGAATAAGATAATTGTACATAATGCTATTATTATATAATAACTTGTCAAAGAATTTATCTGAACCCAATGTATAATTGTATGAATATCTCTTCATAAGCTTAAATTATTTAGTAATATACTCGTATGTAGAAATAGCTGAAAAAAGCTTGAGGTTAGCAATGGAAACGGTTTGACGTAAAAATAAAGTAACACTAGCAATACTAACTGTATTCACATTCATAAATAATATTTACACAATGTGACAATACATATAATACCCGCATATCAACTAACTTACTATTTTTAATAATAAAAATTAAAAAGTACTTATTTATTGTAAAAAATAGATAAATAAAAAAAAATCTTTTCAAAAAATAAAAATTATTTATTTTACACATAAATAACAAATTTATTAGCATTATGAGGCATAAAATAGTTTTGATCCTTTATAACGTGGCCACATCTTCTCGCTTTAATTCTTCGTTTAGTTAACACCGCACAGCTGTCGGGATGTTTCTACTCGGTTTTAAAATTTAGTTTTACGTGCAATGAAAAATATACCAAGACGCATGGTCGTAAAGTAGACTATTCTCATATAGGACTCTTGTAGTCCTGTTTACGACCGTAGTGTTTTGCGATGTTGAGTGAAGTGCTTTTTGTGCGGACTGTACTTAGGTCCGACAGTGTTATGTATGTAACTTATTGCAGTACGCAATGTTTTTTATTGATTTTTAGGGGAAAACAAACAGTGATACAATTTACATTTATATTATAAATTTAAACACATGACGTATAATTGTATACCAACACCGTTCACCACATCATGATCAAAACAGATTAGCTTACAAGAGATCGCACGTTAAGTTTACCAAAACCCGTAGGAGTGCCTTTAACTAGTACAATTTGACAGAACAATTGACAATAGGTTGCAAAAACATAAAACATATTTTTTTAAATTATATTTATAAGGTATAAACAACAGGGTACCAAACAAAAAATAGATACCAAAAATTATACTTCTTTGACAATAAATTCATTCATATTCTATCTACGAGTATACTGACCTTTAATATTACAGAAAAAATCTTATATATATAATTTCAGCAAGGTATCCAGGACTTAGCTCGGTGGCGTAGTGGATAAGCGCCGCGGCCCGCGATCGTAGTCGTTAAGCAACTTTCGCAAGGGTCGGTCACGGGATGGGTGACCAAAAAATTATTATCTCGAGCTACTCCGTGCTTCGGAAGGCACGTTAAGCCGTTGGTCCCGGCTGCATTTGCAGTCGTCAATACCCTCCAATCCGCATTGGGCCAGCGTGGAGGGTCATGGCCCATCCTCCTTAACCATCCATAAGGAAGGCCTGAGCCCCTGCAGTGGGGACGTAAAAGGGCTGGTGGTGGATCCAGGACTTGTTTTTTAAAATTACTAGGGCTACTTGCTGATATGTCAATATTATTTAAATGACAATTATAGTTGTGAACTACTTGATATACTGGAGATCTCTTACCAGCATCTGTTCTACATCGTGATGACAGAAACAAATTATGAGTATTTCGGCTATGTGTTCTAGTGGGTATTTTATAATATATTTTGCTTACTATTGGGATACAATCATATTTGTTGTGACATATATCATAAAACAATATTGCTCCAAGTTGCATTCGCCTATTAGAAAGCTTATTAACATTATATTTATCTAGAAGTTTACAATAAGGTAAATAACTGTGATAACATTTGAACTTTTTTGTACAAAATTCTTGAGAAAGTTGTCCATCGCCAGTTGATTAATTATGCAGAAGATAATAATATTTTGCCATCTCAACAGTCAGGATTTCATAAGGGACGTGGTAATGTTACGACACTATTAGATGTCACGGATGATTTCCTATCGGCTCAAGATGAAGGGCAGTGTACTCTAATGGCCTTACTTGATTTTTCGCGCGTTTGATTGTATTAGTATACCACTGCTTCCTTTTAAGTTGGCATACTATGGTCTCGACCATTCTGCAATTAAGTGGTTTGACAGCTTTCTTAGTATCCGTTATCATTCAGTTAAATTTAGAACGCAGAATGGTTTACATTTGGTTTCAGATCCTGCACCAATTAATCGTGGGGTGCACAGTACACAGGAGTCCATACTTGGACCCTTACTTTTTATTATTTACAGTGCTGACCTGCCTTATGTGATAAAGCATTGTAAATATGTACAATTGTATATATCTACGAATTCTTCTAGTGCATCTCAGGCTCTGCAGATATTGCAAGAGAATCTGAACTCCGTGTCTGCATGGTCCACTAGTAATTCCCTTGTATTAAATGCGGCCAAATCAAATTAATGCTGTTCAGAACAGAGAGGCAGACTGCTGGTATCTTAAGTAGAGGTTTAACTGTAAAGCTCTCAGGAGATAATATAGAGTGTGTCAGTGATGCAAAAATTTGGGCGTTATTATGGACAGCCGGTTATGCTTTGAGACTCACGTCTTGGATTTGGTCCGCAACTGTTTCTATCGCTTGAAAATCTTGTACAAAGTACGTAATTATCTGTCAGTAAAAACGCGTATCACCCTCGGCGAATCTCTAGATTTGTCTAGACTCAATTACGGTGACCTAGTCTACGGACCCCGACTAGTGCATAGAACTAAGAAATTGATCCAGCGCATACAGAATTCATGTTGTCGGTTCTGTTTCAACATATCCCATATTTCACCTTATTTAAACAGCGCTCTGATGCTCAATATGGAGTCTCGAAGAAAGCTACACCTTGCTGTCCTCATGTTTGGTATCATTAAATATGAAATTCCCGAATATGAAATTACGCTTTTCAAAGTTCCACAATAGATACGGATCCAGTATACCACGATCAGCTAGGCCTCCTTTGACATTTCATTCCCATAGGACAGTTGCTTTTACTGGATCCTTCCGTTACCAGGCGACTAAATGTTGGAACAACATACCTCCGCCAATAAGACTTCTCTCAACTAAAACAACCTTTAAAACACATTTTAAAAAAGTCTTATTGGAATACTAACAAAAAGGTATTGACTGATGTCGCCTAGGTGGCGGATACTTGTGGGGTTATTGACTGGTGTCTTAAAATTTGTTGTCCTCTTGAATTTCAGACATTTATGATATAATTTCATTTGTAATTGGTAACAATTTTATATTTAAATGTATTTTAATTTATATTTAGTAACTTATTTTATACGCTATTCTATATATATATATTTATTCAATAAGAATTTAATGATATGCTTTTATGATTTAACACTTTTTTGATTCCCTTGGTTTTTGATTCCCCGCTAATCTAAACTTAGGTCAAAGCTGAAAATCGGCAGTTTGCTTTTCAAGCAAACATATCGCCGAGCTTTTGCCCTTTTTGAATCGTCCCGGCATACATGTGGCCCTGTGTGTGTTTTAATCGATTGTTTTAATTTTCTCATGTTCCTCTTTCTAGTGAAATTTATAATTTTACATTCATCAATACTAAGAGATAACTTATTATTTTCACAATAAGTTGTAAAACTGTCAAGATCCTACTGTAACATCATTACTGTCTTCGATTTTAGGGTAAATTTTTAGGTCATCCGTATGTAGAAGAAAATTACTATGAAATTACTTATAATCATTATAAAAATTACTTATAAATGTCATTAATAAATAAAACAAACAGTAATGGACCCAGGATTAAACCCTGCGGCACGCCAGCGTCAAGTGGTACAAATTCAGATTCAAGTCTTATGGAGGATTTGTTAGGAGATTTTAGGTATTTTTTATGGAAATACATAGTCAAACTATTGCGATGTTTGTTTTAATATGAAACCGATAATTTTTACTGGTTTGTGGAAAATCTCCGTTTATGAGCCCTCTAACTAAAGTGATGTTACATATTTTGAAATTTTAAACTAATTAACTAGTAACTAACAAAATCACCAGCTCCGTATTTAGTTAAATATCTTATTACCATTTTTAATAAAATCATCACACAATATGTTTCAAATTTTAAAAAGCTTTATTTCAGTTAAATTAAATTTTTGTTTTTAAAATATGACTTTACAGTATGTAGCAACCCTTCCGTCGCTTGTCACTCAATGTACAAATATTAATAAAAATTACATAACTACATATAAATTTTAAACTCAGTACAAAATAATCATTTTCTTCATTTTTAGTAATATCTTCTATCAATAATTTTCAGTTATAGTACCTTTTCAAACAAATAACCTTAACAATATATGTAGGAAAATCGATAAGGTATCAACAAAAACAAAAAGATCGCACACAGAGTGTGTAAATATCAACACGCATAAGGTAAACCTTTCCAAGACGTCGCTTCCTCTAATACCCTCATTCCTTACATAAGATAACTTTCTTATTTTTTCTATCATCATTCGATGAAAAACAAGCCGAATAATTAATAAGGTTTCCTTATTAATTTTGATTGATTTTGTTTTTATTTTTAATATCTGAACAAAACAGGGCCTACAACACTTCCTTGATGAATCTAACTTACATTTCGGGTAAATCCTCCAGCATTATTATAAAATTTAACTAATTTTGTAAAATAATTTTTCACTTTCAATACAACACAAATCAAACCCTTCCCGGGACGTCGGCTATTCTAATACCCTCATCCCTTACTGTGGACAACTTTGTCGGATCACCAAAACTTCTAGGATCGATTCACCGCCACCCAAACGATTGCGGCCGACCGCGACCGAATATAATGATTAAATTTGGAATCTGTTCGATTATTCGCTGCGACCCATCCCTAAGTAATGTGAAAAGGTCTGACTTGACAGTAATTATATGGAAGTTTGGACTGCCGACAGATAATTTTGAACTCCCGAATTCGGTTAAAGCATTTTAATCCAAGTTCGTATTGGAGATCGGACGAGTTTGTAAGATAGGTGTCAGATTATATAATTTGTAACGGTGCGTCATATTTTGTCCTAGGTTTTCGCAACCAAACTTTTTGTCTTTAATCTTTAACATTATTTATTTTTTATTACTCATTTTTCGTAATTTGAAATTTTGAGTAACGCGATATCAATCAATCAAAAATATTTTTTTGTTTATGTTCTTCATGAATTTGTGTAATTCGATACTTACACTCGAATCTATAGTCGAGAGAAATAATTACTCGAGAAAATGTTTTAACATAAGTAAATAATATATTGTTAACCAATAGACGAGAATTTGAATGAAGTAAATTTTTTTAATAATTTTTGGTCTCAGTTTCAAGAAGTCGTCTAAATATTATCACGTACTGATTGAGTTTAATGTTTTGATATAATGTAACAATAATTCTGATTGGGTATAATCTTTAATTAAAACAAAAAGGGACGATACGGCATAAGTGCTTTGTTAATAGTAACTACAAATTAGGTGCATGCACACAATTTCTTTTTCGACACTATTAGTACGGTCGATCACTCGATCACAAGACACACACTAAATACAAAAACATGCGTGAAATGCAATTCAAACAAATGACTGCGTGTGCTTTTTTAACTGTGTAAATAGTTCAAGAACAAAAACAAAACTTCACGGCAACACAATGCCCTCGTAAGTATAATAAAACACATTTTTTTATTCACAATCAACTATTTAATAGGTATCTAGTTAGCCATTTTCAAGAAAGAGTATAGGTATACCTCATTACATGTGTGAGAGAGAATAGATCTCAGCTGTCGGCGTATTATTATGCGCATGTGTGTAACGATCACAAGTTCCTGTCTCGCTCATGCTAGTGTTAAAATTCATTGCTGTCTCACTCACCCGGTATGCTAACGATAACGCGAGTTACTGTCCCGATCACACTAAAGTTGAAACTCATAGCTATATCTTACTTCCTCGAGGAATACCTTGTAAGCGTGTGAGTAAGCTTACTTATGTTACTTGATCAGTGCTAATTTTTGGTCAATGCAACTATGAGTATGCCGCATCTTTCTGCCAATGTCAAGTGAATAAATTAATTGTAAAATGAAAATAAAAGGATTAATTTTAATTTAGGAAATTCGCAGATAAACCAATAACGAAAGTAGAAGAAGAGTTTTGTGGGGCAAAGCTAATTTAATTTTATTTTTATTAGAGTTTTCGCAATGAAAAGATAAGTGTGATATATGTAGCCTGTCAAACCGTAATCACCACATCACATCACCAGCCCTTTTACGTCCCCACTGCAGGGGCTCAGGCCTTCCTTATGGATGGTTAAGGAGGATGGGCCATGACCCTCCACGCTGGCCCAATGCGGATTGGAGGGTATTAACGACTGCAAATGCAGCCGGGACCAACGGCTTAACGTGCCTTCCGAAGCACGGAGTAGCTCGAGATAATAATTTTTTGGTCACCCATCCCGTGACCGACCCTTGCGAAAGTTGCTTAACGACTACGATCGCGGGCCGCGGCGCTTATCCACTACGCCACCGAGCTACTCAAACCGTACCGTACCGTCAAACCGTAAGAACAGCAAGAAATGGTTTTTAATGACCAGTTAACCTTAGGCAACAATGGTAAGGTATTAATAAAAATAATCAAATTTATAATGAATTACTTAAAATCTTATAAATTTTTAAATATATACTTATTTTCGCCTTTTAAGGTTATTTGAAAAATAATGATGGAAAGAACAAAAGTAAAAATATCGATACTTTAAATATACTTTTTTCAGCTGTAAATAATGAGTTTAAGTAATCGGCAATGAAGATTTGGCATAGATATATTCCAATAAAAATACTTCATAAAGAAAAATTTGTATGTGGGAAGCACTTTCTGGATAAAGACTATAATAAAAAAGACCTTGTGACTTCTACTCACTTTTATGGGTAAGATTACTTTTTTATAAATATTGACACAACTAGATAAACACAAGTTATGTGTCTGCTTCGATTTCATAATTGATATTTGTTGTTTCAGGTCATTGTAATCAGATTTCTTGTAAAAAAAATACGTCGAAGGTGATATCTATCAAAGTATATAGATATCACTTTCGACGTATTGATATGCTTCGACGTAGCAAGACGCAGGCTCTGTTACAACCTGTACTATAGTGCTAGTGTACCTTTTTAGTTTTCCTGCAAGTAGTTTCTACTGAATTTATTTTTTAACAAAATTTATACAACTAGATAAAAAAGTACACCAAATTTTAACTAAGTTAATTCTTTTATAATTTTAACTATAATATTTTATCAGTTCGCACAAAAGTTTCAATTTACTTTATGGTTTTATTTATTAAATATCGCTCCTTTTTTGTTTGACTTCGATCTTTTCACTAGTATTAAAAGTTGGTAAAATTTATAATAGCTTCTAAAAAGAACTCTTTGATATCAAAATTATCTCTACTTCATGTATTTATGTTGAAATATCTTCTATAAGACAAGAATACCTACTCTGATAAAATATTTTTCTACGACAACAAGAGATTTCGCACAAATTGCACTTAGCGGTAACCTGCATTGCTGCAATATTTGACCCAATAAACATTCCCGTGCATGCAGCACACTCGGAAAATTTATAATACTTAGAATTTTTTATATCCGTTGTATATATTAGCTACGTTAATAAAAATTTATATCACTTGACCAACTTGAGATCTCTACGTAAACGTATTTCTACTTTTATAATATTAAGAATTCTTATTATGAGAAAAAGTTTGTTAGCTTATAGTTTGAAAGATAAAATCATTTGGTAATTCTAAGAAATATAAACATTTAATTTAATTGTTTGATTGTTATCAGTTTTTTTTTTCTATAAATGTGTTATAATCGTATGTCTAAGAAAAATTCGTAGATTCGTATAGAATAATATTTAAATAAACTAGCCAATACGTACACGAAATAAATTTTCAATAACTTGCGACAGGCCCAGTAGGTTAAACACGTACTAAGTAAATTGAGAAAAGTTTAGACATTCAAAATTAGAATTGCATATTAATCAGACTCCTGGATTTCCTAAATGTTGGTTCCTTTATTAAACGACAGTTAAATAATCATAATTAAATTTCGATTTACATCATCAAGCCGCTAACTTTAATGCCTTTGTATAAGTCTCGCTTTTGTGGTCCCGTTTATTGTGATCAACAACAGGAATCCTATTTATATTATACCGAAGACATTATTAAGATGATTATACAATATCATTGTGTTTGCGGTTTAATTGGATTTATATTAATTAATATTTACGATTAAAAAATATTATTTTATTAGTTTGGTTTTTTAAATATTCGATTGTATTTATTATATGCTCTTAAATGTGTTTTTTGCTAACTTAGCTTTACTATATTAAAATTAGCTTTTGTTTTGAATTATTCATGATTCGTAGATTTTCTTTCCTTACTTCACGCGTAATATTTATAAGAGTCTAAATGGAATCACCTCGCATTTATCGATACACTCACTACTCAATGTCGCACGCGTGCGAGAGTAATAGCTCGGCAAAAATGAAAGAGACGTTACCTCAGGTACCCATTGCCATCTTATAACTCAACGTCTCGTTTCTCGAACATACGATCCCATCAAATGATCAACTTTTCCAGAGTTATGGAACTTTGGATTTGGCATGATAATTAAATGCAGATTAATTTTGTTTGCGTACACTTTGCAAATGATTCTGGGATATGGAGATAATCTACGCCTCCACATCGTTTTTTGTTCGGCCTGTTTTATTTCGGTCAAGTACACCACTGTCATGGCTTGAAATGAATTCTTCATCACTTTTTATATGGAGTGTTATTTGATTGAACTTATAATACACCGAAGTAGTATGTTCGACGGTAACTACGACTCCGTATTTTATTAACAAAATACCAATTGTGTATCGACTAATGGTCAGTGGACTTCTACTCCCACGTTTATCTCAATTTAGAATATGTCGAGAAATGATTCATTAAATTTGCGGGGATCTTTTTAATATTTTAAAGCCATTAGTTGTTTATATTATTCTGTAAGTGAGAATCAAGACATAAGTAAGTGGCGTTATATAATGGTGAAAATCGGGTGCTATGGGTCATACAATTAGAAGTCTCACCTGTCATGAGAATATGAGGATAAATTTGTAAATATATCAATGGTCTCGCTATAGTAACGCCACTACAACTAGCATGAATTTGTTTTGCCACTATTGTTAAAAAATCTTTAACACTACTAGTTAAATACATTGCTAGTTGCTTACAAGTTTGCCAATCTCTGTGCCAGTATAACATTATAGATTCTTTCTCGTAGTGTCACGGCTGAATCGAAAGTATAGACGAGGTTATAAATTTATACAATACTTTACGTACGTCTTTGTTCTTCAGGTAATGAGGACAACATTAATATTCTTAATGTTCATAACGGAGGTCGCGTATTGGTATATATAGAATTTTCGAACGGAAATTACATGTTTTGGCAGGAAAAATAAAAGATCAGTAGAATTTTGAAAATTGATTTTTCGACATCTATTTGATCGACTACCAATAGCAAATAATGTATTGTATATATAAAAACGAAAATTTTAGAGATTTATATTAAATCCGTTTGAAAGTATAAATATATGATAATGATTTACATCAATATAAGATTTCTCTTCTTCATGATACACTAGTAGAACGTACCATCCTTTATCCCGAACGTTTTCCAAGAGAATTATTAAGACCTTCATTCTTGGAAAAGTCAAAGCTCTTAAGTATAAACTTCTGTGGATATAATGCTTATGTATAATCAGATTGCAAAATCCAATAAAATCTATATGGTTCAACTTTGGTTAATATTAAATGATATTTTTAAATCATGGGCATTATCGTCTTTTGTGCATGACCTCCGAAGTCGAATGATTCCCACGCTAGATTTAAGGTGTCACCATCTTTGAGATCGATTCCCGATCGGGTTAATGTAGAAAATCGCTTTTAGAACAGGGGCCTTCATTGCCTTAAATATTTTTTAATGCGGAGTCTTTAGCTATTCGTTTTCAAATCTGAGTAATGCATGTGAAATTATCAAATACTTATACTTACTTAGTTAATACTTTTGGTATTCATTGCCCTTATAAAATATCATCATCATCACCAGCCTATTAACTACCCCACTGCTGGGGCTTCAGCTTTCCCTATGGATGGAACAAAATTATAAAAAAATTAAGTTCCGGACAAAAAGAAACTTAATTATACAACATACCTCTATTATTAAAAAAAATATACTTTATGACCTTTTTAAACTTATTATTCTTAACATTTTTTTTTCTTTCTTTCAATAAAATATTGAGAATAAAACGTTCTATCCAAATAATTACATGACTTTCTTTGCCCTACACTTCAATGATTATAGAAAAAACTAGATATTTCATTTCAATGTCAAACACAAAATACATAATACGATAGTTATACGGTTTAACTCTCATGATATATTCTATTCAAATAAATTGTTTATTTTTCTAGAAGCACTTTTAGATTTTGGTTCGTTTTAATAGTATCATTTGGCATATATATATATATATCGTCATATATTTCTTCAGTAAAGTAACTCAGCACAACAACCCTTAGTTCTGTAGTGTTCCAGTATTGATCACCGCTAGGCAAATCTGATCAGCAACGGTCACGTCTCGAATAAAGATTAATTACCGAGACCCACTTTCGGGTATAGTTAGATTTGAATTAGTTTTCAGTGTTACTAATTTATTGCTTCTCCCTTCGATTATTGCACTAGTCTTTGTTGTCTACTAGTCTATGTCTTTATATTGATCTGCAATTATGATTTATGACAGAGTTTTCGGCGTGTTTAAGACTAACTTTTTAGTGGTGTTTTTGATTGATATATAATCGGACTTACAAATTACACTTTCCTCTATTGGCTTATGGTGTTAATTAACATATAACCATATTCAAGATGCAATTCTCTGCGATTATTATTATATATGAGAGTTGTTTCATTTTTATATAAACCGAAATGAAAACTGATTGGATTTTGGAACTGAAAGGCGTTAAATCCACCTAGTGGTTTATTAATTGATATTTAGTCTCGTCTATTTGCGAAGGTGGTAATATAGTTATTGTAAATAAATTAATTAATATATATTCATAACCTAAAGTATCTGTTAAAGTTAAACACTATTATCGCTCTGTCCATTTCAATACGCGTTATAGAACTATTGTATTCAGTGCAATGGTAAATACTAAAAACCGCGGTCAAAGAGATCTCGTAATTGGTATTTAATGTTGATTCTAACAATCTCTATAGTCAGTCAATTGCAATTAACAATCATTATCTTACATAGTAGACCAAGCACCTCTTCGACTGCGTGATTTTTTTCTACGCCTTTTATATTTAGTTTCTATTGCTTGCAGTATTGTTGTGGGAACTCATATGCTTACAGTTTTGTAAAAAAGGTATATATGCCAATCATAAATCGTATGGAGAATAGTTTCTAATTCTAAGTACAAGCACTTTTTGTGATTAAAAGAATGTATCGTCAAACTAAGGGACTAAACAAAATGCCACAATCACAATTTACAACAAAAATAAACAAAGGTGACGTATCTGAAAAATATAAGTAACAAATTGTTCGTCCTTGGACTGTGTAAATTTATCTAAAGCGTTTACATTCTTTGCGCTAAGGTCAACTGTGCTCACTCAAGTTTATTAGGCTCTTGGTGAATCTTCAAAATGAAAACAACTTCAATCCCTAAGAGAATTTTTGGCTTCTTGAATTGTTTTAATATAAACTTTGTTTAAATCACTAACTTAGGATAAACTCAGATCGTAGTCTGTTAGGATAACTGAACTGCGGGAGAAGATCAAGAAACCTTTGGATCCAAATCTCAGGTATATTTATTACTCGTCTATCATAACTGTAATGTACCGTTTTTAATGCACACACTTATTTCTCCTAAGTACGCTACGTAAGCAAATGTAATATACTATTTAAGGTTTTTAATTTAAAGATAGATTTTAAAACACGGAAACATTTATGCTATTCTGTTTAAGCCTCAAACTCTACGTCTAACTCATCGTAGATATATGTAGCTGTAATTAAATAAAACCTTGACAACCTTTTGAAGTTGGTTTAATTTAATTGAACCTCTATGACATGGCCGAGCTATGTATGGCGATAAATAATGTTTCAATTCTCTTTAGCCAAAATATGAAGGATCTTTTGCTATTTATTGACTATAACTTATAACTAGCAGGTCCAAGTAGCAGAGGTTTCGAAAAAAGTTACTGGAGTACTACGAGCTCTTTACCGCGTGAAAAATTTCTTACCTATTAACATCAATGCTTATGCAGACCTTAATATTTCCCATAATCGACTATGCTGATATATGCTCTCACGGTCTGAATGCAGATCTATTTTATAAGCTTAACCGTCTTCTGAATAACTGCATTCGATTCGTTTACAATCTACGAAAGTACGATCATGTGTCTGAATACCGATCTCTACTAAAATGGGTGCCCAGTGCGCTGGCAGCTAGCGTTAATCTAAGAGTCAATGCTGTGCTGGTCCTGAGTCATTTAAATGTGCTATATACTTTAAATTATAACCCTTTTTAAAATAAAAAAGCGGTAAAACTATCAAAAATTTCTATATAAAATTAGCTCAATTATCAATTTGAATGATCGACCGCTATAAAACATGCGATTGTTCTTAAGTTGAAGGTTATAAACTGATTTCCATCTACTCAAAAATTGACTAGATTGGGTTATTTTAAAACCGAACCTTTTATAGCCCTATAATTCGTCTAGACGTAATTTGATTATCCGTTTTATTTTAAAGTTAGTAATTAAAGCCATAATATTTTGTTTCAAAACAAAGAAGAAATTTAAATTAGTGAAATAATTGTTATTACATTTCGAAACTCATTCGAGTTTCTTGTAAAACAGAGTGCATGAAAATTAAAAAAAAAACGTTTTCTTTATTTCATTAATAAAATACTTGATATTTTATTTGTGAAATGAATACACAATGAAAACTTATAAATGAAGAATTCCGTCCGTTACTGTTGTATCAATTTTTAATTAAAACTTTGAAACAAAGCTGCAAAATCAAAATTCATTTCAAATATTGAAATTGATAGTCAATTTGATTGTCTCTGATTAACTTATTGTTGATTAAACTCGGCTATTTTCCGCTAAAATTTTACATTTAAAATATCACAATTTTTAGAATACCTTTATAACTTTAAGAGAGGATCGACAAATTGTAACTCTACGGAGTAATGTGTGAAATTATTGATATAAGAACTTATAATTAATTTTGACGTTTGAAGTTCGTTTTTTCCGTACCCAAACGGAAGGGGTTAAAGACAAGATCCTATTATTAAGACTTCGATGTCCGTCGGACTATTTATCTGTCCGTCGTAGTTTAAATTCTCTCAGATGATGTATTTCGGATGTCGCTATAGCAAAAAATATCGTGATTGCTAGCGCGTTCGAACTGGGATAGGATGGGTGACCAAAAATTGACTATCTCAAACTCCTCCGTGCTTTTTAATGCACGTTTAGTCGTTGGTCCCGGCTGTATCTGCCAATACGCACTAGGCCTGCCTGGTGGGTCACGGCCCATTCTCCCTGTTCGTTTCGATTCCATCCATAGGGAATGCCTGAGCCCTAGCAGCGGGGACTTTAATAGGTGATGAATGATAACAACAAATACTTAAAAACAGAATAAAGTAAGTATTTAAGAAGGCTACTGATGAACGTGTTTTTTATGTTTTTGAGAGTGAGTCCGACTTTTCGTGTTACTAGTTCACACTTGAAGCAAAACCAATTCCACGCATACAAGTTAACACTTTCGAAATTATTACAGGTGTATGAAGTTCAATTAGCCACGTGGTAGACCTGCAACTCTTTTACTATCGTTGTGGAAATATCATATGTTAGAACTTATATAACCGAGGTAGAAATAACAAGCCACTCACTCTCCTCTGATATATTGCACTCGATATTATAGAAGTGTAGTATGTAGTGTAGGTTACTTAGGTTGCGAATTAGTAGATAACTGGGAGCGGGTGACATCGTAAGCGACGACGAAAATGCGAAGGTCTAATATTGTTCCCTGAGGCACTCTCGTAGTGATGGGTGCACCAGCAGATTTTGCTTCCTTATTTATAACTATTTCGCCTCTTTCCATGTATTTTTTATTTTATGTTACGCACAAAAATTAAAATGGAGATCGGCGGGTCATGTAGCCAGAATAACTGAAGACACACCTGTCTTTGACACCGACTATACGGGCCACATTATGGCCAGGACCAGAGGGGTTCAGAAGGAGAGGCAGGCCACAAATAAGATGGGCTGACGACATCACACACATAGCTGATAGAAACTGGGTAACCTTAGCGAGAAATAGGAGCACATGGCAATCTCTGGAGGAGGCCTTCACCGGCTGAAACAAATATATAAACTTTATAATTAATATGTAATAATAATAATAATAATAATATAAATTTTGACATTTCATATAATATTATTAATACATAAAGAAACCAGTAAATGTAATTTAAATAAATCTAATTCTTAATCAACAATGTAAATGGCAAGAAATAAAAGACTTTTTCGTTTTTATTTTTAATTTAATTTATATGTTCATAATATATTAATAATACATACGTGCTAAGCCATATAAGTATTTTTTTCTCTTTCATACATGAAATATGTATATTATTATATAAGGTCAACAATACTAATTTTATTTGCTATTATATTTTAAAAAATCTAGTACATTTTTGTGGAATGTGGAGTAAGAATCAAAATATAAATCAAGTAAATCGCTCTCTGTGTAAATCAAGTAAATGTATTGCAGAGATTCTTCCAGCTGCCCACAGACTTTCTATTATGATTTCTTCCCAGCAGGCAATTAGGTTCTTTTGCCAGTCGGTGCAAATACAAGTGCACTAAATACAAGTGCGGTTAGCCAAACAAACGCCGAGGGTCATATCTTTGCTGCTGCTGGCATATATTAAGGTTTTTATTGACGTAGGTTCCAGAGTCACCGCATCCGCGCGAGAGTTACTATCAATGTCTAAGTATTTTATTTGCGCAATGATATGAATCGAACAAGACTATTTCTTAAGTAATTGTTTCATTCATTGTTAATAAGGAAAATTCACTTAAAATAATTGAAGAAAGAACTTTTAAAGCGATGGACATAAGTAGGTACTATATGCTTCAATAATTTTAATTATCATTTGTTACAGCTATTTTTGGGTTACAATAATGGATAATGCTTTAACGATTGAGTAACATAGATGTATGTATTATTTATTTTTAATTTGCACTTTTCAATTACGAACTTTTTCTTAGGATACGTTACCATCGCTCCGCTATCCGCTGTCATTCGATTTGCAGCCTTATGCGTTCCATTGGATGGGTCGACTTAGGATTGGTCTGAATTATGGAAGACAGAGGATTGACTTTCAGTTGAGTGAGTTTGAATATTCTTGTTGCTCGAAGAAAAACGAAGTCGACTTGCTTATAAATGCATTCGTCCGAGGTCGGAGTTTATGTAATATTAACAACAATGCAGAGATTTAAAAGAGTTGTCCATTTTGAGTTGTATTTGTGTTATGACTATATGAATGAAGGTAGGTTATTTTTATTATGATTATATGTATTTTTTCGTGGTATTTTGGAGTAAGTTGACATTTCTCCTTCAACTTGTGTTAGATTTAATAATAATGAGTAGAACAGTTCCTTTATTATAAGTATTATTATACGTCTCTATAGAACAAGAAGTAGCTTATAATGTTTTAAATAATTAATTGGGTATAAAAGACTGAAACCGATACTAATTAAAGGATTGATAATTAATATATCTTTTGAAATGATTCACAATATGTTGTAAATAGAAGATTTGTTTATACGTCATAAAATGAGGGTAAATCGATTTTATTTCCGATTTATCATTGGACATCAATATGATTTGAATAATTACCGTCATTTTTGATTGTAAAGCTTGTTGGTATAAAAGACGGTGTAATTTCTAAGGAGGATTATTATTGTAGGAGCAGTGAAAGAATACAGTGATACAGTGACTAGTGTTAAAGTGTGTATTTTAAATAAATTGTTGGCTCCCATCTAGATTCTTTTATTGTCTACCGCCCTGATATATCTTATACTTGTTTTGGAGATGTCAGTGGTGACAAGGACTTATTTGTTGCTATCAAAACTTTCAATTTTTTGCTTGGCATGTTTGAATTCATATCGAGAAATCTTGTCAATGTATGCAAGTTCGTATTATTTATCTCAATCAAGTCTTAACCTTGCATATGCATGATATATTTTATTACATTTTGAGCTGGGTCATTACTTTATGTTTCTTTAAGAGATTTTCTAAGCAAGCAATTTAACTCGATAATATTTCCGGCTCCTTGACATCTTTATATTTAATACTATTATAATGAGCTAAACTATGTTGACTTTCATTTAAGTTGGTATCGTGAGGGATTGAGTAACTTGAGTGTTGTCACATGGTACTAGATAATAAACTCGGGATATTCTTTTTCAGATTTATTGGACTCTTTAATTCCTTTCTTATTTAGAAACGAGCCCATTAACTTCATAATAAACATAGCTAAATTTACATACACACCCCGTAATGATATAGTATTTGTAAATGTTGATATTTCTGTGAGAACTAGTGAGTTTTTAACGTTTGTTCTTCTTGTCAGTCAGAAGATGTCCTGAAGGGGTAACAGTGTAAAAATATTGAACGATGCAAAAGAACTTATAATAAGTTTAATTCAATTAAGAGGACTCCAGCAAACACTATTGAAGCACTTAAGATAAATAAAGATTTTTAGATTATTTTTTATATATTTTGTTATATATTATGAAACTAAGTCCCGATATATTCACCTTTTGAATAATTATTTAGCGTAATTTAATGTCTTCTTCTTTATGTCGCTACACTCTTGACAGAGTAGTCAACACACCAGGGTTGGTGGTGGTACGCTAAAAAATCCTACGTAATTTGGTTTACGAATTGTTGATTGCTACTCAAGAAAGTAGGACTCTTTTTTGCACCGAAAAACACTCCTTCGTTTTCGTGGTGTTAAAGCTGCCAAAATTGATGTCACCCCATTGGGAGACAAGATTTAAGGTAGCATTTATACGCGCTACCATAGTCTCTCTTAGCTCTCTTAGCACGACTTGTTCACTGGCCCTCGTGACTCGTGAAATACCTCTCTATGACCGTGCCATTATCTGCATACCCAACAAGATGTGATATTTTTACACAAGATAGGATAGAGGAAATACTGAATCAAAAGCCATTGCTTATTACATTAAAAATTCATGGATATCCTCCTTTTTTAAATTCGTTTAAAAAAAGGTAAGTTAGCGATAGTTCTGGATTATCAATACGAAAACGCCATAGCTTTTAAGCATCGCTTACTCTTCTGAATCGGACCTTCAGGTTTGATATTGTTTACGAATAATATACCTCGCCATATGATAAATGGTTCCTTGCATCATTGCCTTAACCACAGCTCGTCCCTTTCACTCTTACGTTTTACCTTTCATCTAAGGAAACCACTCAGATTTATTGGTATCTACTATTTACTTAAGAAAAATAATGTAGATTATTTCTATGCCTAATACATTGTGTATTTTAGTTTTTGATTGATCCTGTTTGGCGTGGTATGTTTTAAAAATGATATTAGTATTAGTTATTTTTTTAATTTTCGGTCGATTTTATCGCGGTTCATTTCCTCCTACCTAAATTCGATATTTATATAAAAACAAACGAATCATGTCAAAGAGTAGCCCGTAAAAATGCTTATTTTATTTTATTTCGTTAAATATTTTGTCGCCATGAACTTAAGGACAACTTTATCCACTGAACAGCATTTTGTGTCAGGTTAGCCCCTACCACAATCTATATATTTATATATATTTTGGATGAGTCCACAAATGTACCTTCGGTATTTTTATGTATAACGAAATTCTATGATTCTTTGAAGCGATGGCATCTGACGTGCTGATGGCGATTTAAAAATAAAATTTTATATTCAGTTTTTAAAATAAAATTAATAATGTAGTGTGTAATTCATAGTGTAATGTCGTACGGAATCTAAATGTGAGGAAATTTAAGGAAATATACATAATAACTGATGCTTCTCTATACATATACGAGAACTTAATGTATGTTCGTTAAAATATTAGTTTGTTTTCAATTAAAAGTAATGTACACAATTTTAATACAAGAAATAAAAATAAATTAACGGTGCCTGATACTAGACTGCAAAAAGTTAATAACTCATTCCGGGCTATTTGTGTGCGCTTCTACAATAAGGTCGCAAGCAAAATTAGATATCATGCAGTTTAAATCTAATATAAAAAAAATACTTATTAAAAAATCTTATTTTAAGGTATCCGATTATATAACAGATAAGAATGCTTGCACTTAAAATGGTCCAGCAACTGGATAAGTGATTTCTTCTACATTCATTATATCTCAAAAAAATCTTGTTGCCATTATTATTAAATTATTATGTTATCATTATAGTTTTTTCTCTCTTTATTTATAAAGTATTGATCTGGTACTGACATGCTTCATGTGTATGTCATTACTCCCATTAAAGCTAGTGAGTTTCTTACTCGTTCTTCTTATCAGCCAAAAGAAGTTCTGAACGAATAGTAGGGAAAAAAATGTTGGACGATTCAAAAGTATATAAGTACTTTTGAATCGTCCAACATTTTTTTCTACTCATAAGAAGTCTATTAGTATATATCATTAAAAGTTATTTTGGCTTTTACTTATGAATATAAATTATTGTTATCACAGTAAGAACAAACATGTTCAGAATAAATTATTAATATAAAACAAATAACATTTCATTCACCTAGTTCAACAGCAAATTACAAACACAAAGCTGGTAGAAACGCTGACAGCAAGAGGACGGTTAATTCTACCATTGTCTAGCACAATTGCATTCCAGAGTTCAATGAAAAAGTTAACTCGGCCACTGCCACATGTATTACCGACCTTGTTACTCTAGTAATAAGACAGGAAGTAGTGCAGCTTTCCGCTGCGTAACTTTACAATAGTCCCGTTTTTGTTTTACGCTACTCGAGGTCTAGAACAATGTTTAAAAAACGGAAGTTAAATCCGTTTCTCTAGTGTCGTACTCATCGTGTTTAAACAGTTTTATGGTGCTGCTTTTCGACTTTGAACCTTGTCGCTCTCTGTTGTTGGTTCATATTAAAAAAAAGATACACTGATTTCCTTGTAAACATGAATTTGTTGTTCACAAATTTAATTATTTTTACTTTAAACATACAACAGTAATAAATATTAAACATCCAATTTATATTCTAGTTTTAAGGGAGAAATTAATTAATAACTAGCTTCGTAAAATAGCATGATAGTTACTTTCCATTAACTGAATGTGATATTGGTGAAATGATATGTTCCGATCTAATTTTAATATTTTTTTTATGCTACCATTTAGTATGGCATTGTGAATGCAAAATTAATCAAAATATCATAATTAGATCAAAATTCTCATTTTTATCGATAGTTTCAATATCTGTTATAATATTTCTTGCGGCTGTTTGGGTGGATGCCTGAACATTGATGAGAATACGCTCTGTAGTAGTGAAAAGTAACAAGTGCTTGAAAGATTCGTTGGTCCAGTTAGGTCCTGTGTAGCTCAGTGGTTAGAGCAGTCGCCCGGATTGCGAAAGGTCGTGGGTTCGGTTCCCATCTCAGGGTGCCAGGGACCAAGTGGATTTTTTAAGCATTTTGTATTAAGAATAATTTTCAGTATGGCATTGTGAATGCAAAATTAATCAAAATATCATAATAAAAAAAAGTTATATTACAGTACTGCCTGTACTGATTATTGTAAATATTGTTCCCTGTTAGCACAACCGTTGGTGGTACATTAAATAAAGCTAATCACGAGTCACGTAGCTTGCAAAAAAACCTATTTTTTTTGACTAAAGAAAACCATCGGTCTGAGTAACCAACGGGCGCCTATAGAAATGTTGAGTCAATTCTTGAAAACTTTTGTTTAAATATTGTACGTTTTCACATTTATAGCTACAATATAATCTGTAGTTTGATAATTATGCTGAATTACTGAGATTTTATAACGAGCGTTTGGATATGAATTTGCTGATTCAGTCGAAGTATGAACTGACTATAAAAGTTTGCTGTCTCAACTAGTTTTACATTTGCTTACTCAGACAAACTTGGATTCTTCTCGGTAAAATAATTCACAATGACTTTTATGCCAGAAAGCGTTTCCTTCTTTACACAATGGCCCGATCCTTGACACTGCACGATACACGTTTCACCCAAACCTACATTCCCAGTGATTCTCATTACATGGAGTGTACTGTTTCAAATAATTATGTCAGATTTCAGAAAACACACATTAAAATATACGACAATTTGCGTCCGAAGGAGTGATCGTAACAGCAGCTGATATATATGGAGGTTTTAATAAATGTTACATTATTTCAATACAACATGTATTTATAGTAACAGACATGAGCCATTTATATTTTGGTTTTTATTTAAAAATATTTTTTTAGGCTTGTTCTTATCTCAGATCACTTCATTTAAGTAGGCGCTAATAGGCGATTCGTAAATGTTTATCTTAATATATATGCCCTCTTTTTCTCTAAGACATCTTAGAGGTAGATATAGGTAAGTTTTGTTAGATGCTCCAGATCCTAACTCCAACTTTGGGAATTGCTGATCTGGTGGATTTCGTCTCATGTTGGTTAATTCTAGCTATTTTTCCAGGACTTCGCGTCAATTAGAGCCTTTGTCATCCGCGCATGATGTAGCTTCCCGTAGGTGAAATTAAAATGTTTGAGAGTCAATTCAGTGCAAAATAAACAATCAAATCTTTCCTCTATAGTTCCTTATACTTTCCTTATAAAGAATATTCTTTGCCTAGTACATCTACTTTAAAGCGTAGAATATTCTTTGCCTAGCACATCTACGCTTTAAAGTATTGTACGGTCGACCAAGAAAGTGGTCTACCAGTTTTGACAAAAGTTTCTGTCATATCTAATTATCGCCAAGGTAGACTTTCCTGCAGTTTAAATGGTCCAATATGAAGTATTGTATGTTATACCAGTATATAACATTGGAAGTAATGGTTACTGTTAATGTGTTCCTGCAAGGGAAAATCGACCTTATCGTTTCATAATGTTCAAATAGACTTCAACCGTAGGGTGGTAGACCATATTTTGAACCGACCGTAATTGTTATTTAAGAGCATAACACGCGATAGTCCGGCGCTGTAATGTATATTTTTCTGCCTGAAACGTCAATATACAATGTAATGGAAAAGATCTTAATCTTATATGCGTTTTTTTTAAAGTCATCTGTGTACAAAGTCGTAAATATGAAATACAGTTCCTAAGCATATCCAGCGTTCATAATAATGATGCGAAGACAGCCTTTGATGTGACGTCTACTGCTCCTTTAATGTCATCCCTTTGACGTATTCCTAACTTTGTTACAAAACCAACATTCTGATTCAGTTTGGTCACTAAATATGAACTCTATGTGCAGAAATTTTGTGCAAAGGTGTGAGTATGTAGGGTATCTTTATTTACAACTGTCATAAATTGTTTGGAATACCGTGGACTACTAACGAGGAGAGATTTTTTTATTTTTTTATTTGGGCATTATATTTTTTATATAAAAACTTTACTGTAGTATGTATATTCTTTTCATATTTATTATATTGAGAATACTTTTTGCTATGTTTCTTTTATTCTGCTGCTTGTGTAGGAGATGATTAACTTGCGAAATGTTGCTTTTTTATAAATAATGAGGCACATGATTTTAGTCCGTAATTTAAATAAAAATAATTAAGATAAATTAAGTTTTTTTTTACTAACACATGATTAAGAGTCATTGGTACGACGTTTTGTTAACAACAGTAAAATTTATTTCTGTTACTTATTAAATATGTAATAAGAACAATAATAATAATCACACACATTTATAAATTCCCTTCTTACATGGTAAGTGATATCTATACTATACTATAATATACTACAATAAAAACGTTAACTGATTGATGTCTATTCATTGAAAATATTTGAAAGACTATTATGAGGGACATTTACAAACGTAATAGAATATAAAACAATGATTTAAAAAAATGACTGTTTGTCTGTACGTTTGTGTACGCTAATGTTAGAAACAGCTGAACCGACTTAAAAGTAGATTTCACCATCGTATCGTGGTAATATTTCGTTAAAATTTAGTTTATGTTTTATTTTAATCGATTCATAAATATAAAAGTTATGTCAAGTTGAAGTATTGATTCTTATCATCAACTCTTTTATATCTTGAGCTCAGGCCTTTATTTAATAATTTTTGGTCACCCATCTCGTGAACAAGCCTTGCGAAAATTGCTTAACAACAACAGTCGTGGGCTGCGGCGTTTATCCGTTGCACTAGCAAACTATGTATTAATACTGTCTGAAAAATAATAATTCGAGTGAAGATAAATAAAAAATAAGGTACCAAAATTTTGGGAAATACAATGTACGTTGACCTCAATTATATATGATCAATCATATTAAATAGGGTTCAGCTTATAATTGACATGTGGTTTACGATCACGCGAGTAGTATATCAAGCTAAAAGAGCTTTGCCCTGCTGCAATTAAGCATCGAGTAGTTTACAGTACACGCTTATATAAGGTTTTCGGTAGTAAAATTTTATCAGATTCGGTTCATGTCCTTGAGGCTAGCGGAGGTGGTTGGCAACCACACCTGCACTGCAAGATCTCACCCATCTAGGAGAGGCATTCGATGTACCTAAGCCCCTCTACTGGCGAGGGGACCAATTGTTTAATACTTGAGTGCCCTTTTGACTCGGCCACGGCTTCCCGGATCTCATCTCCAACGAGAAGTTTTGGTGGGTAGGCGCCAAGGGGTTTTGGTGAGTAGGCCTTCACGAACCCACTGGGCAACTCACTGCCGAGTGGGTTCACGTAAGATAATGCTACTCATCCCCTGTTGCTTGTCAGGTAACAGAGACGGAAAAAAGGTCAAACCTCTCGCACTGAAAATCTGCTAAAAGGATGAGATTCTTAATAATTCTTGATGTACGATGATCAAGACAAGATTTCAGGCCAGGTAATGTGCTATAGAAACTTTAGCTCAGCATAAATCTGAACTGGGTTTACACCGTTCTCATAAGTGAAGACAATTCGAGTAATGTTATTTTATTTCCTCATATAAACGAGTTATCTGTTAGTAGTCTTATCTATCTAGAGGTAATATGAAATTAATTAGAAAGTAGATTGCTTTTCTTTCTGCCTTCTAAATCATTCCGCTTTCATATTGCATATTCATTTCATAATTCTTCAGAAAGATTCTTCAGGATCAACATGCCTCTGTTATAACTACTAACATAGATGCTATTATTCAGGTCAATTCTCTCTCTTATCTGTTCATTACGTGCGCAGTTTGTTACCCGCATTATCCACAAATCCTTCGTAATGCTCGCAGTGTTAATTAATTACTATAAAATTGAACACAAATTTAACTTAACATTATGATAAAGAATAGGATAGTAAGTGAGTAACTTACTATCCTATTCTTTAACTACGAAGTCATTAACTTACTAGCATAAGTATAAATATAAATTCGATTAAATCAATATTTATCAATCTCTAAACACACCCAGGAAATATTTTATTATTCAAACACGGTTTGCCGCATTTTTTCAACAATGATTATCTTATGGAAAAGCGCCCAATTTAATATTCTGCATAATGGCTATTTCGAAGATGCCGTGAGCAACAGACGGCGCGTGGCGGCGTGGCGAAAACCAAAACAAATTAGCACTTGAAAATTTCCAATTCTAATCTTGAGAACATCATTAACCGGGACAAAGAAACTTTTCACTTAGCACTTGTAATGGAAGCCGCGAATTACATCGGGACATCCTGTCGCGCTATTGTTCCCTTGTTTGTGTCCTTGAAGATTTCGGGTTTTGCGTTTCGCTTTTTAGAAGCATCCACTTTGATCAATAACCTTCGTTGGAGTGGTCTCAAAAAAACTGAGTTGACGAGACACGTCCGCGCCTCTAAAAGCCTAGAGGGTCCTCGAGTTTACTGACGTCAACCTGCGGGTCTTTTAAGAGCCAAGTGTTCGTTTGGCGTCAAAGCCGCTGCGTCAGCATTTGCGGTCCAGTGCTCGAAGCCACTCGATGACGTCGTCGTCTCAATCGGCGACAACGCGAGGGTTGTCACGTTCAGATTTTCCAATGTAACCTTATAGAAATTTATTTGTGTCCGTGACAAATAATATGAATTTTTTTATCTAATGGCATTGGGAAAGTTTTTATATAAAAAGACATGTTATCTTTAATCCTGATTTTTAGTTAAGAAATCAAGATAAATGATTTGATGCTTTCACTGATTAGAATTGAGTTATAATTACTTAACAGCTATTATAAACAAGTTTTTTCTTTGTTTCAGGTAAAGCACATCTGTGTTACATCAGATAATTTGAAATTCGGGGGATAAAGAAGATTTATGAACTGTTCAAACAGTGTTTATGATTGATCACACAAATTACAACACTGTATTCAGAACCCTTCGGTAATTCTCAATGACGATTTGATTAATTTAATTTGAATCGATCAAAGTTTCTTTGTAAAGCTCCGGGGCTTTAAAATGAAATAAAATTTCAATCAATGAAACAATATCTTTTGAGCCTCTAAATACTATATCATCTAAATAACGTTCCCTTTATTTCAAATTATATTGTTCATGGAATTGTTGTTCTTTGAATTAACAAAATATAAAATCAATATCTTTTTGTTTTCGAATTTCTCATTCAATCATATCTTAGTATACCGAATATGTATATTTGCTTGAGAATACTGATGTCAGCTAACAAACCACGAGTGTTCCCTCGAAGTCCTTCAGTCTCGATGCCGCTTCAACGCCTTGAAAAGATGCCGAGTCTATTTTAGATATCGGAATAAGGTCACCGTTCTCTTATATTTGAAGTGGTGAAGTAAAAGTGTCTGTAAGTATTTATTTTTGTATTGCGATTTTGTTCCTATTATCATGATTTTGGTGTATGTATTTAATCAAAATGTTGGAGTATATAACTACATGTTAAATTATTTATTTATTCTTTTCATTTGATAGATTGTGATTTGTTGTTACATGTGTGATTTGCTTATATCAAAGTATGTATATCAAAATTAAAAACATTTCTTCTATAGGATAATTTATTAAAGAAGTTGTAGCATTTTAAACAAATTACGATTCGTGATATTTAAGTTAGTTGGCGAGAAATAATTAAAGCTCTGACTGGTTCTTAAAAGATTGATGGCTATACCCTGTCGCCACTAGCTAGCTTCATTGTAAATAAATTCTAACGTATTTCAACTACTATATTATTTTTTATAAAGTTCATTACTTTTACTTTTGGATTAAAATCAATTGAGCAGGAAAACATTAGCTATATAACATGAAAATTCCCATATGTGTTAAGATAAAAATTGAGATCATTTATGTATTTGTAACATTATTGTTTGAAATTATTCAACTTTGAGTAAGAATATTCTTCACAAAACTAGAATGAATAGTATATATAAACAAGAGTGCAAGTGCATTATAACAAAACTGATAAACAGAGACCTAACGCATAATATGTCACGTACAGGTCACATCGCCTAATGACCTCCTTCCATCCTCTCTAGAAGAATCTACACTCGGATAAATCTCTCTTAAACGAAGCAAACTCGGAGCGGAATAGCTTACGTTGAACTAAACTTTTACCATTTGCGATCAGTTAAGTGTGTTGTTGTATTCGTACGTTTTGTTCAGAACAAGTTGCGAAATAAGACATTTTGTTTATAGTTTTAATGGGTTTAAATACTTTGTGCTGAACTGCACAGTGATTTAATGGGACTTTTTTTTAATTGTAATTGATTTTGAAATTTAGATATAAAACAAAGTTACAAAATTATGTCGGTCGCACTGTTTTTAACCTAACAATTGTAAACCGATTTTCATAAGTTTTATTTTGTTTGATATATACCTACCAACTAAAAATAGTAGAGTAACTATTGAAACTTAGATATATTAAGAAAAAAACGCAAGATTAAATAAATGTACAACGTTTTCTTCATTAAGTTGTAGCATTAGTTAATGTCCGCGCCAAAACAGTTTAAATTATTCCATAAGTTTTATGTCGTAACTAAAATTAACTCAAAGAAAAGAACCAGGTCATACGTTACTTAATACTAATTGGCGACGTCAGCCAGTTACAATAAAGGATTAAACTTATTGATTTTTATATACGGTTGCTATAAGCACCAAAACCAGGACAAACATTTCGCAAGCATGAGCATAGTGCTTTACCAAAATCCGTCATTTTGCCGTTTTTGGTTTTGATTACTACTCTCTGTGAATAAAGGTTTAAAATCAAGTGAAGGCATTAGTTGTGTATAAACTGAGCTGCCATTGAGTATTAGTACATCAAAATATTAATAATTAATGTCAGATGTTTTTAGAGTTGGGCCAACTCACACCTGTCGCTGAAGCAATCCCGGGATTGGACCTTAATTGCTTCCTTAATTGTGATATGTATAGGCAAATAGAGATAATTTTCTAGATTACTTTTGTGGTAGAGCAGCAGGGACACGACACTTCCCCCTACCTCCCTGAGTCGCCGCATGTGTATTGTCATCGTTAGCACTCTCCTAATCAAATGATTCAGAACTAAATAGTTACCATATTAAGCTATAGCTTAATTGTTGATGTATTCATCAAAATAATACTCTTTTCTTATCATCATCGTCTTTATATTCTGTTACAATGTTCATGTGGCATGTGGAGTAGCTCGATAGTGTAGTGGATATGCGCCGCGGCACGCGATCGTTGTCATTAAGCAACTTTCGCAAGGGCCGGTCACGGGATGGGTGACCAAAAAAACTATGATCTCGAGCTACTCCATGCTTCGGGGGGCACATTAAGCCGTTGGTCCTGGCTGCATTTGTAGTCGTCAATACCCGTCAATCCGCATTGGGCCAGCGTGGAGGGTCATGGCCCATGCTCCTTAACTATCCATAAGGAAGGCCTGAGCACCTGCAGTGGGGACGAAATAAAGGACTGTTGATAATGATGATAATGTTCAAATGACTAACTTCGTTCTGTATTTTCCTTCAATTTTTGCTATTTGCAATAATACTAGTGCTTTTGTAAATACCAATTTTTAGCGCGGCATTCACTCTTGGCGCGGCATTCATTGAGTTTTATTGTTACAGATACGGTCTATTAGCCTATCAATAGTCACCATTATCAAGCTATATACGTATGACCTCACTACTACTGTTCCTGGGGAACAGGCCTTCCATATGGGTGGAATCGAATAAGAAAAATGGTTCATAACCCACTATCCAAGCCCAGTGTGGATTTGTGAATGTTACCGAACGCAGAAAATAATAATTTAAACTAGAAAAAATAATATTTGCTCACTCATTATTCGACCCGTACGGTAGTTCCTTCATATTTACCTATAATTGAACTAATAGCTCGATCGCCAGTAATCTTATCTACCCAGATATTTCGAGGCAATTTATATTTTTTAAGGTCCAGATAACAATACATAAATACCTTGAACGTTTAGCATGATGCAAAATGCTACAACTATCTATTTGACTTAATTTAGGGAGTGGAACTTAAATTAGATAGACAGTTGCTGAAAGGAAACCATAACCGGGAACCGTTAGGATTGAAATAAAATTATTCTTATTAGTTTTATAAGGAATTATATCATAATCATTAAATCCAATCCACCAATATAATGTAAATATCCTTTTCCGAGATCAGCCTCGGAAGATTTCATCATGAAAATACATTTAGTAAGTTTGTAAATCATAAATTATTCGAGAACGAGCTTACAAAAAACTTCTCGAAGCTAGATTTTCCGTGATGAAGAGCCTCTGTGAAAATATATATTGTGAACAAAAATAAAAATGGAGAGCTGGGCACTTTTTAATTTCCCAATAGTCCATTGTAGCGCGGATCAAGTCAGAGATGGATGTCGACACCTTTCGGTACGAAGGAGATAAGTTATAGAATGTCGAGTAAGATAATATTTTCTTACTTTTTAAGAAAATTGAGTTTATTGATGATGATAAATAATACAAAAAGAGTTCAATACGTTACTGAGAGTGTATAATGATTTAATCTTTATATAGTAATTAATACAAAAGTTTTGGATTTCTTACGTATTTTGATCCTAGATACTGTTCAATAAAGTTGATAAAAAATTGTCTTAATATTAAAATTGACAAACTAAGATAATTTTAAAAATAAGAAATCTTATCTAAGTAAACAAAAATCTTAAAGGTTGATGCGTTATAGAGGAAGATCTGTGGAGCATATCGCTTATGCATGAGTGCTCTCAACTCACTAACGGATAATCGGCTTAATGTACCGAGTTGAACGGTTTTGATTTGATAAAATACACAAAACGATAAACAGATAGGTTAAAATTTATTGGAGAAATTATAAAGGCAAAAGCTGTTACTAAATTCTTTAAAATCAGTATCAAAATACGTAAAAGGTCAAAGGCAGAAAATGATGACCTTTTATTTATTTATTTACTGAACTTTATTGACAAATAAAGATGGTACAAAAGGCGGACTTAATGCTAATAACATTCTCTGCCAGTCAACCATTGGGAAAATAGATAAACGCGATGGCGGTACAGAGCAATAAAAATAAAAAAGTACAACAACAAATACTAATCTGATCATAAACATACTTCAACATACTAAAAATATAAATAACATTACACATAATTACATATATACAGTGAATATATACGTACATACACACACACATACACACACACACTTTTGCCTGTTTTGATTTTTTTTCACTTAGCTAAGTCGATCCTTTTTTTTTTTAAATACCATTTATACTTAAATACTACTATGTTATATACCAGTTCGTCCAGTACTGATTAGGACTTATGAAATATGAAGTTTCAAAAAACTTTATTTCGGGTCATTCTCTGTGAAATAGTTTTCGACCCGCTCCAGCTCATAACTTGTCACATTACAAAGAGTAAATGTCTTTTAGCGAAGGACCCGTCATTAATCATACCTCTAATCCTAGATTACTTTCCAGCAGGTAAATTAATGAGTGCTCTACCTTTGACCTATATTTTCATATTCTACTTACACTGTTTCATCGAACTAGTTAGGATTATCTTGTGGAAAAAGTGAAACAGACTGGCTTGTACATAATTGCTTAGTACTTGAATTTTCTCTGTATAAAAAGAATTAAAACTCAAATCAAATCAAAATATTTATTGCGTGTCGCATTTAAAACAATGACATAAAATTAAGTTTTAGGTGTACATGTGACGCCCTACAAGGGCATTGCAATATGTAGAGGAGAGCTTTATCAAAGTGAAAATATAATATTAATAACAATTTAAAATTAAAAACATCTCATGATTTAGTTATTCATTGCATTAAAATTAAATTAAATTCCATAAGACAAAATTATGTCAAAATAAATATTCTTAATGAAAGACGACCAAAGATTATATAAAAACAATAAGTAAAAATAAATTAAATTAAAATTTGCTCGTCACATTTTTCTTCAAAAAATATTTTACGAATGAACTCCGAATGAATCTAATGAATCTGTACGTAGGAACTTTATAAACGTAAAACCTTGTAATATCGGAAAATGGTTTCTGCTTGGTGGATAAAGACTGGTAAGGGTGACTAACGGGATATTGTTCTTCTCCGGGCTACGGCTAGGTGTTGTTAACCGTTACCAAAGTCCAGTCGTTTCAAGTTGGAAGTTGTATACATATTTGTACAGTCGCGTCGAAACTTGCTCTTTGTAATGGGGCATTTGTATCGATAGCGTCATAAGCGCAAAAAGTAAGTTCTTTTATTTTAATATTTTTTTTATAGAGGTAGAAAGTAATTACATAATATTTATTTCTGTAACGCGTTAAATGGTTTTTATTTTAAGTTATTGTAATTTGCAATTCCTATTTTTTAAGTATTTTAATCATTAAAAATATTAGATATTTTAGCTTAAGCTTTAGTTGATGTTCAGAGAATATTTATTTAACTACAAAGTAGTGAGCACCTCTGACGGTAAATATTTTAATTGTAAAAAGGTCAAGGTACTCAATAAACACAGTATAATGCACCAGTATCAATTCATACTTGATTCTGAGCTTCAATATAACTTTTATTCGTTTGGTTTTTTAATTGTAATAGAGTCATCGAAAATTTAATCGTCCTTGCAAGATCTTCACTGAGATAATACATTACTGTTTAAGCCGCATTCTCCAATGCCCAATTGCTTGGAAAAACCGGTTCCTCGGAAAATCCGAATACGATCATTAATTACTTTACTAGCGCACCGTGAGAGAAAGTCAGCTTAAGCCACTGTCCACTGCTTAATATGGCGTGGAAGAGATTAGTGATGTTACCAAGAGAGCATTTTTATAAAGTTTATATAGACTACCATGCTGTCGATAACAATAAAATTCAGTTACAGGTTATCTCTTAAAATAAATACAAGCAATTAATCGAAGATAATATTTTAAATGTAATTACATACTGTTAGAGGGAAAAACATTGACTAGCAGTACTAATTATCGATTTCACTACGGGCTATCGGTCGGTTAGCTGTCACTGTCATTTACTTTGACGTTTGATCAGTTTCGCGCCAATAAACTTCAGGGTTATCATCCTTGTAAAACTTTGATAAACGAACATGATTAAATATATCGATTGAATAGTTAAATGTGTCTTTCAATACTTAAAAAGTGATGTCGGAAGTCATGACAGCTTAAAGATTAGAACACACGTAAGTAAGTATCCTGTCTTGTGTAACGCACACTCCTCTCTACCCATCTCTTAAGAGATCCAACGTGAAGATATAAATAAATAGATAGAACTTTTTTTTAGAAATGACTCCGTAAAATACGTACCCTTTTTTTTCAAAATAAAATAAAGCCTATATCAAATATAGTGCTAGCAGTACACAATGTAGTTTTATATCTGAAGTGATTTAAAACATATTGTCTTTAAAAATGTATTTTTATTAAATAAATGCTTACAAAATTGAAAACGCATTTTGATAGGACTAAAACTAAATTAAATTTAGTTTTTGTTTACAGGATTTCCACAATTTTCTGTTTTGCTATCAAGCTATTATATTTTTTTCATAGTAATTTGAAGTACTTTTTTTACAATAAAAATAAAATAAAAGCAATAGATGTTTAAATATTTTCAGAATAACCTTTGTGTACTTTTCGTTAGCATCCTATTAACGTTTAAATTGCGCAGGTTTGTGAGAATGTAGTATGCATGTTTGTTTCTCTATCATACTGAAACTTCTAAATAAAATTTGATGAAATTTGGTATACGGATAACTTTAAGTCTGAATTAACATTATAAGTTACTTTTAATCGGTTCCCTAGGGATAAATGTACTGCGAAGATATTGAGTGAATGAAACGACTGTAACCGTTGGTAGAAAGCCTGTGTTTCAATAACTCTCGTAATATAATATGTATTTTTTATTATTCAACAGATATGAAACATACCGAGACACATTTACTGCTGCTAATAATTTTCCTCGTACAAGTCTGAATAAAAGAAATATAAAACCGTATTACGTTAATGGCAAAATAAACAGTACCAGAAAAAGTGACACAAAACAACTTTTTAACAAAAATAAAACACACGCACATGTATATTTAGAGTGTTCAAATACACTCTAAAAAAAAGATTGTTAAATCAAACAATATTGTGATATATGTGACCAAGCATCTTGTTTCCATATGAGCCTGACAAGATGTTAGATACATTAAATAAGATGGTTTTTATTATTTTTACTATAGTTACCTTGTTAAGATAGTTAAGATTTCATTCAGTTTGATCATTATAAATAACTATAGCAACTACCTCCTAGTCTTCAATTTAAATAAGATCGTAGTCGATATGTCTATGATACGTGACTGTATGAACAATTTACCACAGTTGATTCAACCAAGAGGTTGGTAAAAATTAACATGAAACATGGCTAAACTAATCAATTTACGAAAGTTAATTTGACCAAAGAGTTGGTCAATTTAACCATGAAATATGTACTTGCCAATTTACCGTAGTTCTTTCAACCGATAGATTAGTCAATATAAGCATGAAACATCGTTGTACTAACCAATTTAGCGAAGTTAATTCAACCAACATGTTGGTCGATATTAATATGCAATTTGGTTGTTTCAAACAATTTACCGAAGTTAATTCTGCCAAAAGATTGGTCAATTTAAGCATGAGATATGATTATATTAATCGATTTACCAATGGTAATTCAACCAAGACAACCAACCACTTTAGCAGTTTGATAATTCAGAACTTTTGGTCCAAAGCGAGTCAGATTTTAAACTCAGACCACAGCTCAGTCTAACCAAAAAGCTTAAGTAAATAACTGGAATGGTTGGTTTCCAATCCCATATTAAATTCACCTTAAACGGCATATTACTTATACAATCTAACGATATAAACTGATACCGCGATGCATTAAATGAACAACGCCATCTAGTTTGCAGACTTAAAACTATTCGGGCACCTCTGAAGATGATGGGCATGTTTCATATTAATATCGACCAACATGTTGGTTGAATTAATCTTTTTCATAACAATATTCTCGCAATAGAAAAGTGAATTTGATAAGTTTGTGTGGATTTAACAAAGTCACTCTTTGTTGGCACTCGCTTTTCTTAGTTGATTCATATAAGACAGTATTTAAATCAATCAGAATTTGATAATTATTTTAGCAAATACATTGTTAGTAGCATGAACAGCTTAATTTTAGTTAGTCCAATAATGTCAAGTAGTTACCATTAATCATTCATGTTTTTGAATTGACTAAATAGTCTTTGTTGTTTGAAAAACAAAGGGTTTTTTTGGTTCTACTAACGTTCTTTGTTAAACCAAATACGAGAACTTATTACTGCAACAATAAAAATCGTCTAATCTATTACTTTACCTATTTATTTTGATCAATTTGTATAAATTGCTTCAACATACTTAGTTGTTAAATTTAACTATTAAAAATAATCGATTCACACAAAAAAATCCAGTAATGATAGATACGATAAATATATTTGATAGAATTAACCAGGGTTACCAAATTTTTAATTTAACCATACTTTAACTAGTTGGTTCAATGTTTCAGCTTTGGTTGATTTATGTAAATAAGTGATTGTTTTATTCAATATTATGTCAACCAAGAGAAAATCGCTCTTTGTTGGCCTCCATTTTTTAGAGTGTAAAATAATTAAAACAATATTTTATTAAGATTACACGTGTAAACTCTTGCTAATCCTAATAATACTCGGGGCCGTATTATCAAAATATTTTTTTTTTTTTTTTTTACATTTGCACCAAAACATAAACAAAACTGGATATTATCACAGCAATATCTATATTCAACGCTAAAGATAACAATCCTTACACTTGGCGCGCGCAACACATTTGTGAGAACAAAAATATATAAAAAATATCATAGCGTAAAGGACAAAGCAACTCTTGGGTAATATTATGATATTACGTTATTGGCGCTTTGCCAGTACAGAGTCGGTAGCACGCTTTAGCGATAGTCCTTCGAGCCGGACGCCGAATTTCTATGAGCTGCAAGCCCGATGGTAAGTGGTACACTTATGACGTTATTACGGAAATAAAATAAAAAATAATAAGAATTAGAGGAGGGACTGGATATTGGAATCTGATTATTGATATCAAAATAGTTTTTGTTACGTTGTCATGGTACTTTATCGAGTAGTCGTCAATCAAATGATGTTCAATAAGATAACTAAACTAATTAAAAATGTCTTGGCCTCAAACTGCATTTCTATACATAGTGTAACGGGGCCAGGCTAGCTTGATGAATGGTGTCAAATGAAAAGGCTGACCAGGCTTATCAATTATATTTTTAGTAAAAACTAGAACTGGAACAACCAAATAAAAATAATATAAAATAGAGTCCGTTAAAGGATTAATTAAAATTAGGATAAATATGAATAAAATCACTTTATTACATACCCTGTATCTCGGTTTTTCTTAATAGGTAAGACGTTTCACGTACATAGACTTATAACACAACAAAAATTTTACGTTTACGTTATTACTTTTAAAAAAATATATAAATTATTAAATGAACATGTATTCGTGCTGTGCAGGTCATGTTTCAAAAATTATAAATTACAAAAAGCTAATAATAAAAAGTAATGATATATCTTAGAGATTAGAAACAAAAAGTTTGGATGCGGGGACCAAGAACAAATAATGGGTGTGGTATGACGCACCTTTGCAATAGTATGAAACAAAGGCATTACCTGCTATCTGTACATTGAGATCTTCTAACTACACAATAGATTTAATTCGTATGCTGTGTGAGGTAAAAATAAAACAACTTCGTAAAACAGTATTGTAGTTAAAAAGATAAATAAAAAAATAACAATGGAAATTTTATCAAGGTCCGCACTGTGTTATAAATAAGAATATTCGTGAAAAAGCTATGTGTTCATTTCCATTTACCATAGATTTATATGCAAAGATTATACGTCCCCTGTTTATAATAAGCTATTAATAAAACCAGTCGAGCTAACGGGATCTTATCTTAAGTGTAACAACTTCACGGCACGAATTATGTTTCGAGTCAGGCCCAATTTTCATAAGCCAATTACGAAGTTCGTACACTAGACTGGGCGCTCTTACGACTTCAGACTGTTCTTTACAAAATGGATGAAATATTTTAGTATATGTATTATTATATATGTATATGTATTCCATTTATTTCTTCTTTTTTAAATTCATACCGTATTCATAACGAATTTTTCCCAATACGCATTGCTGAAATTGTACTTGTATTTTGTACTATTTTCTTTTACAAAACACCGATAGATACGTTATGATATGTATGTAGGAGTAAACTTTGGACAGCTAAAGGAATATTATTGAACGAAAATTTAAAAAAAAAATCCTGCAGGGACCATAAATATTTTTAAGAACAATTAAAAGTGGTAAGCAATTAACACCTTTTTAATTTGAATTTTAAAAACAAACTAATATATCAAAGTAAAGTACTGTAGGTAATACATAAATAATAGTACACTGAAAAGAATTTTAAAACGTAAAATGGCAATACAGTAATTAAGGTTTCCTGGTGCCATAATAGCATACCATTAATACAATACTGCGGCACTCTCTTTTGAATTACTCTTATTTTACGAATGACGGTTAATTAAAAGAAAATGTTATTTTAAATGAGTTGTTATAACAGCTAACATGTTCAAGCATGGCTTTAAGAGTAACGTTAATCGCATGGTCTTACTAATAGTGTATGCTTGCAAGAAACTGGCTAGTTGATTCCATGAAGTTTCAACTCAAAACAAACATTACGACTCATAATAGTTGTTGGCAAAGTTAGACATCACTTTATATGTATATGTAATACTATTGCGTTTTAACCACTGCAATTTGAATGTATTATAAAAACTCTTAGTAAGGATCATGAAACTTGTAGTAATGTTGTTGGTATTCTTAGGGCGTTTGTGCACTCCACTGAATTTTCAGGTCCGGCAGTCCGATTTTTTATGGTCCGATATGTCAGGCCACATGTAGGTAATGCTAGCCTGTGCACTGTCAGGAATTTTACTTTGCTCTCTTCCGGACTGTTTTTTCCGGTCAGTGATGGCGGCAATGAAAAACGTGATTACGCTTGTGCACTGCTGCGTTTGCGATAGGGAAAAAACAATCGATTTATGAAAAACCAATAATAATTCGGCGATATTGTTAATTTTCGATTATTTATATGATAATTTAATGTAGTTAGTTAATATCACTGCATATGCCTTGGCAAACTCGACAAAGTTCTAATTTGATCATCGTATGGTTCTAGTATCGATATTTTGCTACATTCTAAAATGGTATTAAAGGTATCGATAACTTAAGGTAAGACAGTGTTGTTACGCTTCCATGCCTAAACAACTGAACCCATCTTAATAAAATTAGAAACAGAAATAGACTTAATCTTGAGAAAGGACCTTTTATCGCGAAAAAGTAAACGATAAAATACTTATTTATATATTATATTGTAGAAAAGTTTTAGTATCAACCACAAGTGTCTTCTTCATTTGATAGTGGCTTGTCTGCGCGTTCCGCACAGTTCTGCTAATGTCAGGTGATTTGGTTGTTTGAATCCCTTCAAAACGCAAGTTGAAGTTTTTATTTTATTGCAATAGAAATAATCAGAGATTATATTTATAACTATTAATAGAATGTTAAATAAAATGTTAAAGCGTCGATGCCATAGACCACAGATTAAGGATTAGTTACCATAGTTACTAATATGTTTTGTCTATGGATTGGGCGTTGAAATAGCTTTTACCATACAGCCGGACTTTCGGTACGGCTACATAATTGTATTTTTATGTCACTGTATTTTTGTTATGATGTGTTACTGTTTGTGTTTGTCACCGGATCGGTTTCAGCGGAAGATCAGCGCTGATCACAAGACCAGCATATGCTGAGCTGGAACCGTTTTGGGACAGAGATTTTGTTGTGTGTGATTGTGTTACTTCTGTTGTATTTTTGTCCCAAATAAATGGATTTTATTTATTTATTTTAAAGGAAAAATAATTCTACTCAAAGAAACTATATCACTCGTATAAAATCGCGGGCAAAAGCTAGTATGTATATATATGATGCAGCCAACTGATTTTACAATGATTTATAGTTAAATCATGACATTTAAAACTAACAATAGGATGGCTGAATTAAATGCCACCCGTAAAGTTCATATAGCATGTTAATTCTCCGCTTACACGGCACTAATTTCACTTTGTTTACAAAATGGCACCAACGATTGGTCTATGTCTGTAATTGCTTGAAGTTGATTTTATAAAACTTTGAAGAAAAATTGCACGATTATAAATTTAAACATCAAGTATGAGACCACTACCAGTGATTTTATTCGAATGTTATAGATATTTTTATCTATTGTATGTGAATTATGCTGTTCCTAAATTAGTTAGGTTATAATTTTTTACATCCGATATTAGTTAAAAAAAATGTTTTCGTCCTGCCAATTCATTGTGGTTTATATAAATTACCCTGTTAGGTTTCACTTATAAAGGTCATGTCTTTATTTTTTCACCCAATATTTTTTTCTGCCTTTTACGTCTTCGCACTTAGAGTAATAGAGCAAGCAATTGCCGACGTTCAAATAATTTCATCATACCTAGCGCAAGTGACGTGTAGCTTCAAAGAGTGCTGCCCTAAACTACGATAGTAATTTATGGAATTGTGTAATTAAAAATTACATAATTCCATATAGTTACAATTGCTTTAGGTACGAATGATGATTTGCATGATAGAGAATGTCATATATAATTCATTTCATTTTGTTGTTGTTACGTTGTCAAATAAATCTTTACGATTTTGTAATAAAAAAAAGTTCATATAAATAAAATAATAGAATCTGTATAAAATAATAGAATCAAACTCAATGTTTTATTTATAAAATAAACATAAACGAGATTTATCTAGATTGGGCACTGCCAGCAAAATTTTGAAGCAATACGTAACTAAGTACATACTAAATACTTTTTATAGGCATCGCTTTTTATGTCTAGACCTGTTTCTCTTTCTTCCTTAAACAGAATATTGATATTATTGATAATCTACTCTAAAGATCTATAAAAAAACGACATGGTAAGGCATTTTAAAACTATTCGACACAAGTAGGTATCGAGTGAAGGTATCATTACCTACGTGGTATCTTTGAATCTCTAAGTCATGTCATCAGCTGTGTGTCATCAAGCAGAAAGGTTGGTTAAACTATGCGTTTCATTTTAAGTTTAAGATTTTTATTAATAGCTGTTAATTTTTTTGTTGTATTCTGAGTAAATCCACGTATAAAAAGATCGGTAAGCCAATACCGGAGGACTTTACTTACATCGTGTAATAGTCACCTTAGCGATATTTGAAAATATTTTGATAGTTAAAAGTAACCATTTTATTAAATAGTTCAAAGGGGGAGGCCTATGTTCAGCAGTGGACGTCTTCCGGCTGATGATGATGATGATGATGAAATACAAAAACAATCAATTAAATATTCTTAATATTTTTTCTACCGTAACCAGTGATTATATAACATCTAAAGTAATAATTATGAGCGTTATTGGGTTTTAAATGTAAAGTTTATAATAAATCCAGAAACATAATAAAAATATACTTAAAATGTCGAAAGATGGCAGTTAGAATTCAACTCTTTGCTGTGACATCACTCAATAGCTTTCACGATCGCAATTGCATTTACATGTCAAATAGTTGTATCGTGAAGTTCGCGAATGTCTTTCAATTGTCAAATTCAAAGTGATTTGAGATAGATTTTTTTAGACTATTAGGCGACGGGTGCTACCAGTGAGGGTGAGTTTACTTTAGACTACTTAATTTTGTATGTTGTTTATTAAAATCTGGTTTATTAACAAATTTACCCATTTGAAAATTACTTCATTAGACAATGCATGCACTTGCCATTACAAAATAAAAAAAAATACTAGCATATACAAAACAACAATTTTGAAATATAATAAAAGTAGAAGAAAAACCCTATGAAAATGGCTGAAACACATTTATTCCAAGCTTTATATCTTCTACATAATCAGAGACCTTTCAAACTTTTTAATAAGTAATTTTTAGCAGTAGATTTGAACTGATTTTAATCAGATTATTTTAAATTGCTTGGTACTTTAATATAGATACTTGGTACTTTAATATATAGACACATAAAGATCTTTCAATTAATTATTAATTAACTTTTAGAAGAGTAATGACAGGCAAATCATGAGTAGGTATATGATGTATTCTAATATATTACCTTTATAAATAATATCTGATTATGGTTACTTTTGTGTCAACGACCAATTTAATCTGATTTTAATGCATTTATAAGAGTTTTTGCTCGTTCATTTTCAACTATTTAATGTCATATCTAAATATATAAATGTTAGGAAAATCTTATTAAAACCTTTTGTAGGTGCAGTTTTTAAAAGCCGTAGTTAACTTTAATGCTGAGTGAGATAGGTATATAGCGGTGTATGTTTTCCTCTTCGATTTTCCAAAACTAACATTTCAATTGAATTGCAGACTCTCCAAATACCAATATTTATGACGAATGCAGCACGGTGATAGATTGTTGTTATCAGAATAAAATATATATTTCAACTTTTTTGTCCTCCATTTTGTACCGAAGATCTAAATTCTAACGATATATTTTAAAGAACAATAAAATATCCTGCTGTTGTTTGAATTAAAATAAGAACAGGTAAATATTAGATAGCACAACATTACTCAAATTCCAAACAAAAACAAAAACCCTTGTTTCATGGAAATCGACGGATATATTAGGTTGAGGAAAAAGTTTCTTCGCATTTTATATGAAAAATCAAAATATTTTTTAATAAATTTACATTTAACTTATGTATATAGGTATCATTTTGTCGGATTTTTCTTGCCATCTTGTAGTTAGGGACATGATCCCATTTCTACAAAAATTTGGGGCTCTTGATCAGATCGTGGTTTTGGTTCGCGTGATGTTAACCTGACACTGCCGAAAGAATTCTGAAGAGACTAAAACAGGTGGAAATCTGCAAGGTCAGGACGACGGATGCATTAACACCTCTTAGCCGAATTCTCTTTACTTTTGCTGAGCGGCAAAAGATGTGAGAGGTCTAGCGTTATCATGATGAAAAACCACACCCCTTTTATTGATTAATTCTGGCCGCTTTCTCTTAACTTGTCATTAGTTATTCGCAGAAGAATTCAGAATCGATGGTCATGCCTGGTGGTAAAAGCTCATAATGAATAATGCCCTTCCAATCCTACCACACACACACAGCATCACCTTGTTGCGAGTTAGCCCGGGTTTCGCCACAGTCTGTGAAACCTGACCGACCTTTGACCGCGATCTTTTACGTTCTTGTCGTACGTGATCCACTTTTCATGACCAGTTATCAGCTTCTTCAAAAATTGGTCGGTGTCATTACGCCGTAATAAAGAATCACAAATGAGCACACAGTTCATTAAATTTCTTTCAGAGAGCTCGTGATGTACCCAAATAACTAACTTTTTTGTGTATCCAGCATTTTTCAAACGCGCCAAAACTATTTTGTGGTCTGTCCTCAATTCTACATCTACGTTGTAGCTACTAATATGTCGTTCTTGCTTCACTTTTTCAAAAATAGCATCTATTTTATCCGTATCAGAGCGACCAGAGCGACGTGCATTTATGACATCAAAATTTCCGGACTGAAAACGCTTAAACCAAATGTATGCTACTCTCACAGAAACTGCACTAAGTTTTGGTAATAAAAATTTAATATGTATCTAATTTCTTCATTAGATTCACTGATTATGACAGTAAGAAAAAGAAATTAATTTACACATTATCTTAATCTGAATTCGGAGTTATCTTCTTTAAAATTGAAACTTTTTAATAATATCGAAGTCAGCCAGATACATATGGTATAGCCAGAAAGATTTGATTACAAATTTATGCATACTATATGCGAATAGACTTTTTTCCCAACCTCATAATCTACGCGTATATCATGAAACAACGAAGGTACACAACAATACACAGATCCAAGACATTACAGAAAAGTTCATACTCTACATCGATCAGCAGACTGATCGAATCAGGAAACTCGGAGCTGGCGAAACCCTTAAAACAAGCGTGCAAGCCACTCAAACTTGTCATCAAAAATAAAATTATTGTCCATTATCATTATGTCTGTTTCTTAAATCTCCTATCCAGATCAGAATATTTACTATTCATGAGTAGTCCTTGCTGGCTCCCAGGCTTCCCTTTATTGGGTTTATTGGGTGTGCCATCCGCATTTTGACTAGCTTTCTGACGGGTCCAGGCAGAATGAGAGCCTCAAACACCTACTGTCGCCTGTCAAGCACTAGGAATAATAAATAAAACATCCACCTTGCGACTCAAAAAAATGTAGTCAAAGGAGTTATTGACAACAACCGTTTTTACGTGACTTGTCTATATAAGAAAGTATATAATATTGAAATGAAATGAGAAACAGCACGAAACTAAGGAAGACAGAAAAACGAATAAACATTATTGGGTGTATCATTATTGAATTTGATATGATTACACAAAACGAATATCTGTAAAGTGAATTGATGTAAATTAAAAAAAAAAACGAAAGAGCTCGCGTCGAGTCGAGCAAAAGAAAAAGGCGCGACCGTAACACTATTTCATCCAAACCAGTCGGTCCATCTTCGATCTCGCTGTAACTTGGTTATGGAACCAACTAGAAATCTAAATTTTCAGTGATTTAGACAGCATTACGTGGCTATATACATATATATACTCGGTGGAACAGAACGACCGACACTCCCGAGGTTCCTGGAGAGTACTATTTATCTTTAATATGATGTAAAAAAAATTATAAGTCTAGGTCAAATAGTTTCGGAGATATTATATTACAAAGATTTTGAAAAATAATGAGTGTTTTCAACCCTGAGTCAGCTGTTTTTGGGACGTACTAAGGAAAAGTTTTTAATCGGTCATTGACTTCTTCATTTCTAAAAACTAAATAAACTAGTTTGTGATTTATAAGACTGCTTTCATGCAAATTCTACCAGTCAATCAATAAACAAGGCAGTCAAAATGCTTAAATCGATTTACAGACTAATAGCCGGTTTATGATTTGAAAAAAGTAGAAAATTTCTACTGCTTATTCTCAATAACCTTAGTTTTCTCAATAATTTCACAAGTCAAATAGTCTTAGTTTTATCAAACTGCTATCAACTGATCATCAAAAAACTAAAATCGGAAACGAAAACTAAGTGATGTTAGTTTGAGACGTATAACTTTAAATACTCAATTAAGAAACCAAGTGTAAAATTTCCTAAATTATTGTAGAGAGATCAGTCTAACATTAACCTACGTTATTTTAAAAGAGCAGTTCTCCATAAAAATTGTTTGAATGGGGAAATACTCCTTTAACAACGGGATCGTTACTTAAACTCGATAAACTCACAAATCTTCCAGCGATTCATCATTAACATAAATGAACTTTGTTTTAAAAACATGGGGTGATTTGTTATTAAAATAGCATTTAAAAAGAACATTAAAAAATGCGTGATATCAAGAGACGAATAAAAAAAATATGAACCGAGTTCATCCCTCAATATCAAAGCCCCACCCACCTGCCAGCCGCCAGGCGGCTTCATTCTGTTGGTATTGTCCGGCCGATCAGTCGCCGCCGACCTTTTGCGCTGGAGTGTTGTTGCGCATCGCCGCCGACGCACCGCTGCGAAGCGTCTTTTTTGTCGATTTTTGTTTGGTTTTAGTGCATTTTTAATTGAGTTTTTGTTAATATGATACTAGAGTGTTCGTCTTGAGTGTTAAGTTTAGTTTAGTGAAGATTGTGTTTAGTTTTGTGTGAAATGTGATGTGTTTTGCGCGTGCATACACTGGCATGCAAAAGAGCGTGCTTAGCTGTCTTCAGAGAAGAATTGAACATTCTCAGCATCGCCTATCATTAAGATATCGGTAAATAATTAAATTAAATTAATGTATTTCGAGGTCCGTTGTAATCTGTGCACAATGGATATTGCGCATACGCGTTAAAGGGCTGTCAACACTTAGAAATTTAAAATTTTTACTCCATTTTTACACCTCCTCTATTTTTAAATATTTGTCAAATAAAATGAATGTTTGCATGTAACCTAACTTGAAACTTTCGGCTGTGTCGGTCATTTTGTTCCTCCCTGTATATATATTAACAAAACTTAAATTTGAACCTTTACTTTACAAATTATTGTAAATCAAAGCTTCTTAATTTTGTCCCTGACTAAAACACTGATCATTCATATTCAGTACATTTATTTATCTTTCTATAGGGACAGCCGGCCAACCACTTTTTCACATACACACTATATAACGTTTAATGTATAAGTTTTATTTCTGGTATTTAAATTATTTTCAACATCAGCCTAAAATTACTACTGCTAACATTGCCACTAACATGTATTTAAGTCGTCATTCAAAGTCAAAATTTATTCAAGTAAATTTGTTCCTTTCAAGCACTTTTGAGTCGTCCAACATTTTTTCCCAACCACTCTTTCAGGACGCCTTTTAGTTGTTAAGAAGAACGAGCAAGAATTTCAGCTCTAATGGAGGTAACGACATTCACAAAAACCATGTCATACAAGATCAATAGATTCAAATTAGCTGTTTTTATTAAAGTAGTTCCTTTACTTTGATTTGAAACTTAGTTATTTAATTGTAACATTTAAATATGTATCACATTAGGCTACATATATACGAAAATACCAGGTAAAAACTACCAAGTTGTACTTCGTAAGAGATTTCGTTCGTCTGTTTCTAAGACTAGATATGCTTGCATGTTCATTCACAATTTAAAATATGGCCTCTTACCTCCTCTTCAAACATCAAGAATAGGTACAATGAAACTTGAATGGCTTTAAGTTTCTAGTAAAATTTATTAGTTAACACACTCATATACTCACACAGGGACCAGGAAGACAAGGTAGGGACAACAAAAAAGTCGGTGTCATTCCTTTTTTCAATTATATTTATTTCAAATATATTAAAAGGTGTATAAGATTGTGCGGGATCAAGTATAGCACTTATGACAATAACTAACAACAGGACTTTTCATTTATTATGAATACACATAAATATAATAACATTGACATTTTAAATTATCACCTGAAAATTTTATTCATATAGAACTAGTTAGTTTATTGGATTGGATTGGATTACTACAACCATGACAACACTAAACAGGCATCTAATTTCTTTTCAGAAATAGACCGACGTTGATTTTCAACTAAACCATACTAAGTCTACCAATCTGGCAAAGAGCGCTTTATTATTATAATAAATGTTCTAATTATTATTAAACTAAATAATCACTATGAATGAAAAATATATTTGTCACATCTTTGCAGCTTGCCATTTTATTACACTTGGTGGTTTCTATATGTTTTTGACCAAACAAGTCAGTAGTAAATAACACAGTAAAGTAAGATTTGTTAATTTGAACAAGAATTAACTAAAATGATATTTTTGTTCAAACTGTACACAGAAATTTAATTTTTATGTGATTTAAATAAAGGATGCGCTAGGAATACTTACTGGATGAATAAGGAATTTAATTCTTCTTCATCAATAAGAAAAAAATATGCGTGAAACGTCACAGGCTGAATACGGAACTACCCATTAATATAACAAGCACAATCCTTCTTGATAAAAATGGCAAATGGTTTCATCTTGTCATATGAAACCATTTTTTTTTTGTATTTATAAATAGTGCCATTTTTGGTTTAAATTAAGTGGAATAAAAAATTCAAGGGGAAGTACAGGAATCTACATCGTTAATACAGAGTATAAAATAAATCTCTCAGGTATATTAATAAAAACACTACAAAAAACAATTATTATTTTGCTGACCGTATCTTAATTATATTAGTATCTCGCTTAAAGTTAACTGTTCGTTAGCGGAAAAACTTTTCATCCTCGAGCTTGAGTTATAGTGATATTAAGTCCAATTAATTACTCCATGAAACATCTACGTGCATAAAAGCTAAATATATATCACTAACTGACTCACTGACTGAATAATTACGAACTTCACAGATCATAATGACCATAGACTATGACGAACATAATAAAATTCTACTTGAAATTTCGCATGTCCTCCTTACCAAGAATGATTATAACATTAAAATATAACCTACTGCTTCCATTTTATTTAAAAAAAACTTATATTGTTTAATACTCAGGGGCGTATATATCATACACGACGAAAAACCCATGACAAAACAATAAAAAAATAAGACCGACTTAAAAACGCGTTATAAAGAGAAGCAACTGAAAAAAGAGAAAAATTATATATAACGACATAAAATCGAAACACGAAAAGATGATACACCAACAATTTTTTGTGGTCGATCGTTGGAAACGTTAAAAACTCTAGGAATTTTTTATCACTAGCTTTTTTACTATGGTATTGACGCCTACTATTCCCACCGTTTGATTACTTTCCCGCGCGGAATAATAATTAGGTATACATCTATAGCATGTAATATTTCATTTGCTAATAAACAAATGTGTATGTTAACTCCTATCAATTTCCAGTGCAGATATCACTATAACCGTATTTCATAGAGCAAAGAGCATAAATTTGCAGAGGAAGTCGTTACCGGCTGCCGAGATGACAACATGCACATTAACTCTAAAATTGTACAAAACTAATTACCTACCCATCTTGTTTAAAGACCCGTAGTTTATTATTAAACTAGCCATTTATATTCAGCTTGGGAGTTCGTTGTAAACATTTTAATATGGTCAAAACATTTCAAAGTTAACTGAGTTAAAGGCAATAGATTTGGATTTTGCAAGTTTCAAAGTCTGTTTTGTATGTCCTTTTCCGAGGTGCTGTACAATATAAAAAAGAACTCACTTATCTGTAACGAGTCAGAGGCATCAATTGCCTTCTAAAAATCTGCAATCTACTGAATCTATGAAAAACATTCATTCCTACTTCATATAAGTATATTTTAATCAATAATTTGTTGAATAGGTATATCAAAAGCTTTGATGAGATCTGGAAATGGAAAGTACTCGTAAGAACACATTTTCATCTAAATCGATTGTTGAAGTATTTGTTAAGATATTTATATTAAAAATCTGTTGATATAAAATGTGGATAGTAATGAGACTGTGTTACAAGAGCTTATGCTTGCCGAAAAATTGTGCCACCAGTTTAAAATTTGTACAGTCGGCCAAAAAAGTGGTCTGCCGATTTTGACAAAAGTTTCTGGTAGATCTTATTAGCATTGAGTTTATTAATTATCTGTCAATTATAGTTAATAGAATTGTGTGAATTTCGACCTTGTCGTCTTATGAAGTACAAATTAACCCCAATCCTAGGTAGTAGACCATACTTTCTCCCGACCATTCTGAGAAGAGCCGTTACTAAACTCAGCAAGAGGACTCTATCCTTCATTTTTTATTATTGTTCTGTAAGAGAACAATACCGTCTGCCTGGTTATACTATTTATAACGAAAATGACACTGCAATTTTACTGAGCGATTGCATTTCATACATTGTAACCGGTCCGACCATGCAATAAGCGATTATTCACGATGTCTTTGAAGTGGTTAGATTTATGAACCAGTGTGACCGATTGATTTGCACTTGTACGTCCATTTGATATGGATCATTTTACTTTATTTCTAATTTTATTCTCAGGCCACTCGACATATATATAGTATATCATAAAATTTTGAAATTATTTACTAGATCTTTCATACAAAAGTTTTATTTTCTTAAAATAATAATGGCCAAACCAGACCATGTTTTACTGTAGCTATATCTTATGTGGTCCCGTGGTAACTTGTGGGTAACACCAGTTGAAATACTTTACGTAATTATATACCTACATAATTATACCACCAATCTGAGGTTATTATACTCTTTTTCTAATAAGTATATTGATGGATTCTACACTTTCAATTAGAAAATTTACGACACAGCTCTACAAAAATTTATTAATAAATTTATTAGAGGGTGTTGACCACAGCAGATCCACCCTGCAGGCGTAGCATTGTGAAGTTGAGAACGCTTTTTCTGCATCATATGTCACTTTTATAGATATCGAAGTGAGAAAATAAACTATCTCTAGTTCGCCATTTACATCATCATTATCATCATATTTCCGCACTGCAGGGGCTTATGGATGGTTAAGGAGGTTCAACAATAATCTTCACGCTGCTCCTGTAACGCAGCCGGCAACGACTTAACGTGTCATCCTAAGCATGAAGTAGCTCGAGATATTATTTTTTTTTATCGCAAAGGTCAAAAGTCCTTTGCGAAAGTTTCACAGCAACAATTTTTGCTGGCCGCAGCGTAAAATTTTACATTATGCCAATGAGCTACTAGCATAGAGCAGGTGAGGACAAATCCTAGTAAAGAGTAAGTGACAAGAAAACCAAATAATTTTGTAATAACGCACAGTTTAGTAGAATATCGGAGTCCTAGTTATAACGAACAAATATGACTTATTAATACAAGCACCCTAGTCACTGAATTTCTTATTCCTCTCTGCTGGTTCACACGATTGACTCAAGCTCACATCGTGAATTATGTAAGAGGATTTAAGGTATTTGAATTTCATGCATAGGCAGTCCAACCTCCGACCTCGTTGACCACACGGCCCAACTTTTAATGGGACTCCTGAAATTTTACACTGAAATAATAATACTCCACCCAAAACTAAACTCATTTTTGAAGTTGAGTGCTGTTACATAATTAATAAATCATTGGGTATTGTTTAATAAAGTTCGTGAATTTTAGCAATATTCTTGAACGTAATTTTCGTTTTTCATAGATAGATTAAAAACATCAACAGAGTTAAAGTTTATATCCTACAATTATTTAAGATAAATTTATTTTATCTTTTGTCTGTCACTAACAATTATAACTTGTAAAGTCTATAAATAATATTTGATCAAGAAAATTAATTTAAGTTCATTTCCAGTTCAATTGAATATTTCCTTAAGTTTTTTGAGTAGGTAAAAACATCTCTCGATGAAATACAAAAACTTTAAAACGGTTCATTGCAGGTTTAGTAAGAAAAAAAAATGTGTGGTCGAATATGATACTCGTACTTGCAAACTTCTTCAATTACCTATTTATCTAGCTAACTTGTGTATATTTTTATTTTTAATTCAAATTGCAAAGAATTCGGGTTAAAAAAATATGTATCAGATACAAAAACAAGCTTTTTCCAACTTTGTGTTTTTATTAATAATTAATTTTTAATAAGTTAACGAACGAAAATAATTCAGAATAGGAAAAAGCAGCTATTCAGCGGAAGTCTAAAGAGAGCGCGTCGACAATTTTACCCCGCCGCAGGCTGTAGGCCAGCCCATTAGGAGCTCCTCTCTGAAACGATCAAATATTTATAAGTAAAATAAGCAGAGATTCCTGCTTGAAACCTGCGGGTAAATGTTATAATTTTTTACATTTTTAATATTGATGATTTAATTTCTAAGAGTTTTCCAGTTAACATTATACTAAATCCTTAAAAGTATTGTAACATATTTTTTACTTCTTTTTCCTTGTTTATCGAACTAACAAAGTATGCCTTTGTTAATTTACGTCAACTGTGTAATGTCAGAGAAGCTTTATAATGTGCATATCCGTATAAATAGCAATTGACTAAATGTTTTATAAGAATAATACGTTAAAACACGAATAAACTCTTGAAAAGCATTAAAATACAATTGTTCCAAATAAAACTAAATAATTGTTGTATTTCATGATTAACTAGCCTTCTGCCACGACTTCACCCGCATGGTCCCTATGGATATGTTTATTTGGATATCGGTTCATATCATGATGCGGATATAATTACGATGACAAATTGAATAATAAACAATGGTTTTAATTCCCTATACAAACTTCCACTTCCATTTTCATCTCTTTATTTGCTGTTTTTCAAAGTATTTTTGGGTAGAATAACTGTTACAATTACAGAACGCTCGTGGGGACGCAGCTTTAAGTTTTCTAATAGCTCATTTGGAAGAACTTTCGTTCGGTTAGATATATGTTTGTGACATTTTTTGGATAAATGACACGGTTGATTTTTTTATTATTTTAAGATAAATATCAACTTAATGTTATATTGATTAAAAATTGTAAACAAGAGTAAATTTTCCAAAAGGTCTCCTTGAAAATTTCACGAGAATCAAATCAGTAGTATCTTTGTTAACTTGAATATTTATTACTTTAAAGTATTTTTTTTATTTATCTTTTGAAAATCTATAAATAACTTCAATTATACGAATAATAATTTCTTAATACCTAAAAAGGTGAACAAACCCAAGATCCAATTTATGGGTGTACATTTAATAAAAGAAATAATTTCGTAACACAACTTAATAATTCAAGAAACTTCGTTTGATTCTGCTTTTAAATAAGTAACTCATTAACACAAAGGAACGACCGTAAATGGTAAGTATAGTTTATTCCACTGACTTTTTAAATAATAGAAAGTTTTCATGGAATTGGTAAACACGTGAAGTTTATTTTACAAAGTGTCCGATTAATTGACGCGAAATCTCATTTTCTTACAGCGGGTTGTATACGTCAATGGTAGCAAAAAGAAGTTATGCAAATTTCAGCAATAGTCCAGTGCACTCTGGCTCGATTGATTTAAGTGTTTTGCATAATGAATTTAAATCTTTACATAAAGAACAGCGGGAACCCCAGAGTAGGCTTATCAAATGGGGCTGTTTTGGCTCCGATTTCGCAAGCAAGGGTGAAAGGTGGGTTTCTGTTAGAGTGCGATTTTGTTTTGCTTTTGAAAAATGTTTGATTCGTTGAATTTCGTTAAATATCTATTGAGTAGCTCGGTGGCATAAGCGCCGCGGCCGGCTATCGTTGTTTTTAAGCGACTTTCGCAAGGGTCGGTCACGGGATGGGTGACCAAAACATTATTATTTTGAGCTACTCCGTGCTTTACAAGGCACTCCAATTAATAATAACCTCCAATCCGCATTGGGCCAGCGTTGAGGGTCATGGCCCATAAAGCCACCAAGGCCAAGGCATTTTTTTTTAATTTAAATTATATAAATACTGTGGTCAACAAAAACTACAAGCTTAGAAAACATGAACGTATGAAATATAATCAGAATTTTAGCTGGAAAACAGTAAATAATATAGCAAGTTAATTAACTTATATAAATGTGCACAAGCTTGTTATAATTTTCGTATGAACATGGCTGCTCGGTTTAGCTTAATTAAAGCTACCTTAACACGCTAACAAACTGTGGTGTATACGAATATACTAGATCTTATTACAAAGAACATAGAGATGGTCGTGCTTTTCATTAACACTAGTAACATTAAATTGTTATAGATGCGTTTTAGAAATGAAAGCTCAATAACTGAACTCCAATGGATTCCTCGCACTGGTGTTTGAGTATTATAATGCAAGTGAGCAAACAGGGAACGGGGCAAGAAATTTTAAATTTAATTTACTATTTTTTTTTAAGTTTTTTTTTTTATAAAACAAAATTGATTACTTACAAATCAATTTTCGCCTTATTTATGGACCCAAAAAATAATTCCCGTGCAAGATCATTTTGAAGTTAAGAGAATTGGCATTTATGTTTAATAGCTGAAATAAAATTTATTGTTTGAATTTGATCTTAAAAATCAATGTATTAAAATTTAAAAACTATTAAAGAAATTTGGCCCATTGTAGTAGCTTAATATTCTGTTGATTGTATCGTGTATATTATCTGTACGTCATTTCGAAATACGCAGCACCGGCTTAGTCTGAAGTTACTGAACGTGTCTCACGGTACAATGAACAAAGCAACACCTTATCGCAAGCTTGCTTCATAAGCGTTATTGTTTCGTTTAATATTATGCTCATATTATAAACGTTTAGAGCTTCACGTTCAGAATAGCGTCACAGCCTTACTAATAAATGTCACAAGTAGAAATTAAATGGATCTTTTCATATTGTTCTGGGAACAATTGAAGACAGGTTTTTTTATGCAAGTAAATCTTCGGGTGATTTTTTAATTATAAAACGAGAAACTGAAACCTGAAGCTAAATAATATTATAAATAATAATCTTGTGTTATTTGGCTTTGTATATTTATAACATACACAATAAATCTAATTCATAGTCATTTTATTTTTTTGTGTCAGTACAAAAGTTATCCAAAGTGATGCTTACACCATTTGTCTTAATTCCTACACGCGACGAAGCAGTATATAATACTGTCAGAGTACTCACGCTAATTATCAAGGTTATATATATAAATGGAATAGTTTTTTTACTATACATATATATCTTATGCTCTATCGTGTCGTAGTTGACATGCTTTTCGACCTGAACGCGTTATGGCAATAAAAAAAAAGCCACGACGAGTTCTGAGCATTAATTGGTTTCACTGTTTCATTTCGCCGGCCGCTGCCGTGACATGCTCTCTTTGCTCGCTGCGTGCGTTGTCTGTCATACTCTTACCTTACCTAATAAAATATAGTTCAATACACTTCATGGTTTTCCTTCATAGCCGCAATGAGTTGTGATCGAATAGCATGACAGCCACGAGACAGATTTCGCTATGTGTTTATTCTGTGAATGCTACAACGCGCCGTGAGCGCTTCTATAAGAACTATAACACAAATTACGCTATATGGATATTTTACGGTGACCACAATGCGTTATGAACTATTTTTGGCTCAATGAGCGATTTCGATCTTTGAGGGTAACATATAAGGTAACATAGGGTATATATATAAAGGGCATCAAATATATATAATATACATATGTATATATGTAGTTATTGACCAAATTATATTTATAGTTATGTTCTTTAGTATCAAATGGTAATGATGGTGTATATATACAATAAACATTAATTCAATTTAATGGAACGAGCGCGTAACAGCTTAATTTAGACCTAAGATCTTGACTTATGCCCTCGACGTGTTTACACAGAAATACAATTTGCAGTGTAAAGAAAAGGGCATCAAATAATAAAAAAAGTATATAACACAGGAGATTGCCTTCTTCTTAGTCAGTCGGTCATGGTAGTACGGGTTTGTAACATGTTTCGATCCGTCACCACTCGTATTGGACAGATGCTTTCCTCGCACACCAGGGTAGAAAACCATTGAAACAATCCTTCACTTGGTCCGTCAGGCACATTGCTGACTTTCCGAGTGGTTACTTCTACCTTTTAAAATATTGTAAGATGATAAAATAATGAGTGGGTGGTGAGCTTAGCCTGCTTTATTTTTCCATTTCAAATCCAAAATGTGTAAGAGAGAGAGAGATAGAGATGGAGAGATAGAGAGGGAGAGATAGACTGGAGAGAAGAGTTACAGTGAATTTTTGACGTGACGCATTTTCCGTGAGATATGAACCTATTCTAAAGGACAAATGATTATGAAAAATTAACAAATTTATTTCTGACAATTTACTTGCAAACAGCGGTCATGCAGTAGACGTGGCTGTATAGTTGACTTAATCCAGTCAATGGTAAAAGAAAAAAAAAATAGCTTTACCAAGATATATTGTGTATATTCTTTCCTGCAGTTGTGCGAATGGCGTTTAATACACCAGTCTCGTTGTTTTTTAAATGTAGCTTGTGTAATTAGCTCATTAGTAATTAGCAGAGGCTCATGGCTATCGTCCTTTTTCATTGTAATCTTATTAAACGTTGCACCTGGCTCCAAAATAAAGCTGAGTCGTTAACTCGGTTACAATTCACTTGTTCACTCATGAAACAACAAGTTCCTGTCCCCATTAATATTTCTATTTACAAAGTAACATACTATGAATCACGTTGATAAATAAAAAAAAAGTTTTGATGCCAACATAATGTTATTTGTCTATATAATATACTAAAACATAATCATATTTTATACTACACCTAATAAATTCATCATTACATTATAAAAAGTGAGTTTCTTTCCATGACAGGATTTTTTAAGGTACGATCTTGACCTTTAACCTCTTTTAATTAAGGTTTAAAATAGAGTGGGGAAAAGTAATGAGAAAAGATTATTATAATATACTTATCTCTTTAAAGCAGTAGTAAAACGGAATATTTTATTTTTATAAGATAAAAATGTATGAATAACAAATATAAAAGAGGATTAATCAAAAATGACACATAAAAAAGGTTAAATGTAAAGAATTAAAAATGAAGATGAAAGGTCGAGTCGAGTAAAAAAGGCAAGAGTTTATTGCAATAACATACAGAATGTAGACTAACAGGTAGAACTTGATTTTCAGTGAGATAAAATTAAAAAAAGTTACTTAAAATCTAAATTTCTATACTAATTATAATATAAACAGGTAAGCGTTCTAACTTTGTTTATTTGTAAGAGGTAATCTTCGGAATCCAATCTTAAAATTTCTTTAATCCACGGGAAATTACATCATACGCAAGTAATATAGTCCATAATTTACGCGAGAAATGTCACGAGAAAACAGTTGGTTAGGTACTCTTAAAGTTATTTCTCAATGTATTTTAGAATCACCTTTTATATAGCAGATAAACCTGCCTACGTAGAATATTAACTTATAAATAATTTCCTTTTCCCGTCTCAAAGTAGCCATTGATGTACTATTAGCAATTTAAATGCTGTTTCCTTGTTTCAGCTGAGAGCTGTTGACAGTAATTTCGAATAAAATTGTTACTTTAACACGTTTCAACAAATGGAATAAATATAAGTATTAATATTTGATAAATATACTTTTTACACGAAAATATATTTGATAAGTTAGCTGCTTTATGAAATATACCTTGTATTTTCTCAGGCATTACTTACTATGGTTATATTAAAGCAAATGTTAATATACACTCAAAATACGTTAGAACGGTAAAAAGCTTAGAATACACAACTAATATAACGCATGGCGAATTTTCCTTTGTGCAGCATAGATCTATCAATTACGATAATAACCGACAGTACAATTATAATTTAAAGTGAGTCTTATTTTTATACCTATAAGGTGTACAGAATTACGCATCAGGCTTTATGAAAGAATCGGCGAGAGTCAGGCGTTTGAATATTGATAGACGGCACAATGCTGGATATTTGAATAATTCTGATTGGTCACTTTGATATTTAGCCTTCTGCGCAGGTACATCATCTGTGGCTTGTCGTAATTTATCGCCTATTTTACCCACATATATATTGTCTAAGAACAGAGAACGTTGAAGTCCATCATATACGAGTATACGTTATTGATTTTTAGATAGACTATTTCAACAAATTTGTGATTGTATGACAGGCACACGTCAGGTGCGTCAAAAATTGTTCCGGTGCTATTATTTTGAACAAGGTATACTATGAAATAATAATTTTGCTGAAAAAATAGTTTAATAACATAATTTTTGTTAATGTTCTTCAATATTTGTTACCTGTATTCGAAACAGTTGGCTTTTATTATCTGAATTAACAATCAAACAATCAGTAAATAACAATTAGTAAGTAGTTCAGTTAAAATATAATGCATTAGTTTTTCATAAGCCTTTTGTAACACCTTATGTGTTGTTGCGTGTACAAAGTAGAATGATGAATTTATTCTAATATGATGATTTCCTCAATCGTCCAAGTAGCCACAATTATTATTAAATTAGCGATGCAGCAAAAACGTGAAACTTGTTTTGTCAAATTGCCCTCCCTGAAAAGACCGGGACATTTGAAATTCAGATGTGGTTTTCTTGTTAGCGCTAAAAGTGCCTTTGAAGTTCAGCACCGTCTAATAACAATGATTTGGTATTCTCCTTAAATTCGTAGTATTATAACTTTTTCACCCGACGACAAACCATATGCTTCTTTGTTGCTAGCCTACTATAGCTACCGTAAGAATTAATAGGTTCAATACGAAAAATCGCGACACATAAAGAAAAATTACTGAGGTTGGTAACATAATATCGTAGATAGTAGACGAATAAAATATAAAAACACAAGTAGTTTAAATACGTCCAAGACCAAGACTATGTTATTTCAGTGATGATGAAAGATATTACGTGATTACGGGTAAAACCATCAATGAGCTGATTCGATTCATAATCAGGTAATACCAGTTTTCAGTGCCTAATGTAATCCAACTTAACTATTTATTGTAATAGGTCATGTAGAATGACTGATTAGTCGTCTAAGATTATCAATTCGATGATCTGATGTCGTTAATGAAATGGTATACAAAGCTGCAATTGACTGTCTGTATAATTGAATATATGGCAGAACCAAGCCCAGTAGATACGACATGGCTCTAGCTCTTATATATATAGATACGACATAGCCTCTTGCAGTCCCAAACCTCAGTCAAAGAAATATGAGGAGAAAGTGAGAAAAAAATTCAGTAGTTTTGAAAGCTTATCTTAATAAACCCACGTACATTTTATTTTTTATTAATAATTAATATTTTAATGCAGTTTCGATGAAGATTTGTAAGAAAAAGTATAGTTATTTCAGATAATAAAAAAACATGAGTGACAAGGCTCTAATATGTGCTTACAAATAATGTCCCCTTTAAAATTTTAAAAAGTTTGCCTTCTTAAGTGCAAGGAGCGAAGTCCATTGCTATTTATATTTCATTCTACGTAAATACATAAGAGATAATTATCAGATTATTATCGCATGTGAGAATCGCCTTGGAAGACTATTTGCTTTTTTTACTTTCAGATGGAATTCCAGTAAAAAGCATGCGAACTTAAAAATATGCCTTTACTGGATATAAGTGGTTGGAAACAATGTGTCACATTTGAAATTCAAATGTGGTTATCTTCGTTTGTTTTGTGGGGTGTGCGAGTGAGATCTGCTTTACGTAAAGGTGTGGTCCGAATTCAAGCGGTTCATAAAGTAGAGACAAATAAAATACTCGTATTATAAAATTTAGATAAGTGTGTTAGAATCAGTGTTATCTTAACAGAATCCATTGTATAATTAGTTATTTAGCAACTTATTCACTCGAAGACTGCTAAGGTTAATTTATTTGTTCTCAAGCTCAAGAGTGTTGTCAAAAGCTGAGATATCAAAAGCTAGTCAGCCTAGTAATTTGTATGGAATAGAATACGGGCTAGTTATTACAATATTGTCTTTTAGGAATAATAACAAGAAAACGTGTTTGCTGAGTTTACGAGAATCAAGCGCTGCTTTGATGTGTATTGTTTTAATGATTTTAGATTACTTATGAGCATTGTTTCTCATATAAAACCGTTCAATGTGATGATCTTACTACAATATTTTTCATTACTTACATTTATGTAAAATTATCATTTTATCGTAATTTTTGATTATTAATTTAAATCGCAAACTGCTCGACACTCTTTCCACTCTAACTCTCACCCCAACTCTCGCGGGTTTTCTGATTCGAAAACAGGTTACCGTGTACTGAAGCGATTCTAAACGCAGCTGCCATACCTATTGTTCTATTATATGCGGTTTCAGCTTTCCGCTGCGCGTTAGCAATTACAGATTTGTTATAACAATACTTCACTATCATCAGTTACAATGATACATCATTGTTTGCAGGTTTCAGCAAAACTATCCTGTTGCATCGTTGTTAATTTAGATTAAGTTATAACTGAATTTAAAATCTTTGATATTGAACTACTTCTACACACATCGCCACGCCCTATCATTAATGTGGGATCTGCATTTTAACGATTTTTGTTTTTTTGTATAAAACCTCATAAAAGGATGTAAGGAATAATATCACAAAAAAATAATTGTTGATTTTATTATAATTACGAAGATAATTACGTTATTAATGTCGGTAGTGTCGTTTGTGTACGTACAAAAATGAAGGTACTCACTTACAGTCAATTTTGATCGGACATAACCGACGAGTGGATGCGTCGATCTTGCGTCGATCTGCCAGTTACATAGTTAATGACGGGAAAAATGCACGTAGGTTCTTTGGAGTGCCAAATTGTTGTGAAACATTACATACACTCTGATTTCAAAAGATATAATGTCGGTCGACCGCAAAGAAGTAGATCCTCAAGGATTTTAAGCCTTTTTTTTACCAAAAAATGCAGTTGTTGAAAATGGTGCATGTAATGATACAAGTAATGTTACAAAGTTATTAACTTTATATAAAGACTTGCCACTCATATTTTATTTATAAAATAGATTTCAAATTTATAATTTTGTATAGCTAATTATTTCCATTTTTTTGGTATATGAAACAACGTATCTAGGAAAATTAACAAAATATACTTAGTTTTCCGATCAAAAACTTCATACCTACCATATACTTATTGTACAGAATTTAATCCAGTCAAAAATGTTAAATGTGCCACATCCGACACGTAGTATAGAATTTTATACAATAAAAAAAGTTGGATCTACCACATCCACATAGTAAAATATGTCCGTGTAAAATAGCTTCACGTGACATTGTAACGTAGGTATATAAAGTAAAATAAATTAATCTATTATATTTGTTTAATGTATCGTAGAAAAAAAAACACCCATGCCTAATTCGTAATCATAGCCCTTAAAAATATCGTTTTTATTCAACTTTTCATCTTTAAACCGCTCTCCTGTAAAGTTGCATATTTGTAGATACTACATTAATGATAAGGCGTGGCGACATTAAGAAAAATAAACCTCAAAAATATGTTCAATACGTCATGATTAGGTTCTGATTGGTCAATTTGCCTAAACAGGATTAGTAGGTATATGATTGGACAGATAGATCCTTATTTGCGAGTGTAAGTTCGAAAATCGAAATACTTTGATTCAACTACGACAAAGCAGAAAGGATTGTTATGGTTTTCATTCCTGAATTGTAAGATATTTTTTTTTAATTTGATAATTGATATATCGATAGAATTGTTTGAAGTTACACTAAAATAAATATGATTCTCTCTGGATAATAAAAAGTGAAACAATTTTTATTTAATAACGTTTTGCTTAATCAAAAGTATTAAAAAAAAAGTGAATTCGAAAACTAATGAAACATCATGAAACAAGAAAGTATTCTCATGGGAAATATATGATATAGCTATGCTCCAATGCCCCATTAACCAATTTCTTTCAAAACACAGTACGAACAATGACTGCCGTATCCAAAAATACACATGCAAAATTATTTAAATATTCATCAGGCAAATGGCGTTTGAACTCATCGTAGCAGAAAAGGACATCTTTAAATAACATTTCGATACGAATAAGCCAAAAAGAAAACAACCAAAAAAAGAATGCTTGTACGTATATTTGAAGTTTCGTCAACTTCAAAGTGATTCGGCTTTGATGTGCTGAAGATAAAATTTCATATGCAAAATAAAATTAGAGGGAGGCACCGGGGAATATATACGCTAAGCGTAGCGTGTCGCGTGTAATAAGCGTGCAAAAAGAGATGGCACTTTGCGTGTAAGCTACTTCTGTTTTGAATCTCGAAGCAAACTCGTAAACATTTCTTATTTCTAATGACCGATGTATTGTATTCTTCAACTGTTTAAAAAATAATTAATAATTTATAACTATTGCAACATGCAAATTAATCATGAAATGAATTTACTTATAATAATTGAAATCTTTCACATACCTGATTATTTTATTATTATGATATATCATTTTGTTTCTTTAATTAACAGGATCGTGAAAGATTATGGATTCGAATGCCATCTAGGGCACCTGGAAATGATTAATTATTTTATAAACAGAATATGTCCTTTTTTACTATAGAAAATGTTGATATTAATGCAGAAAATGTAAGCGATTTTCGCGATTATAATTTTTTTATGTTTTTTTTATTAATCAGTAATGTTAAGTTGCAATAAAAATACTTAAATCAGATTTATACAACTGTTAAAGCTTTGGGAATATAACAGTGATAGATTTGAAATAATAGTAAGTTATCTAATAACCAACCAATCATAAGGTAATGAATTAAATAAATCTTAAACAACCTTACATATATATTGCTCAGATTCCAAGATGTGTAGCTAAATCACACTTATTAAGAAATATCTGAGACAACAAAGGTACCACTATACCTAGACAATATAGAAAAGTCATTTTTTTCTTTTTTATCGTCCATTAAATCTATGGTCTGTCTGGATGCAAACATTACAGAGTCTCATTTCTATTCTACGACAGAGACATCGAAGTAGGTGAATGGAATGAAACTTGTTTACTTATAGCACATCTCAGACTTCAGTCTAATTTTGTTATTTCAATAATTACATAGTCAGTGAAATCGAACTATACCGTAATTTTATTGTGTAAGACGCATTTTGTTTGATTTATTGGGACTACAGTAATAGTTTATTTTATGCTGTTTCGTATGCCAAAGTTATTCCAGAAATGAGAAATTCCAAATATGAGATTAGAATGATAGTTTTTCGCGAGATCATGACATTTGCAACAGCGCCGAAATATGGGGCACTCAACAAAAACAAAGTGGTTTAGCAATTCCGTGAAAACCTAGAAGTCTAATGAGATGTTACTTATTCTTAATAAGATGTTGTTTATTTTCTACATACTAAAGCTTTTCAGAATCCAGATAAGAGTACACGTTTGTATAAAAATTAAACGAAAATACATCATAACTGTAAGCGAGAACTAAGTGAGTTCTTATAGTTAACCTTATTCGTGGCGGCATGTTGTTTTATGCTGACTTCCAGAGCTTACGTTTTTAACGAAATGTTTTCAGACTGTCTGGCAATCAGTTTAGCACGAAACATATGAAATCTGTTTGTTATTCAAAAATATATAATTATAAGGACTCGAAATATCTTATGGATGAATATATAAGTCCAATACTCAAAGGATATTTTATGGTGTTTTAAATCATTTATTTCATGTCTCTTTAATGTGAATTAAAACTATGAAATGAACATGGACGTCCGATGGAGTCGATGTAACGCTCTGTAAGGGCCAAGAATTTTTTTATTTTGCTCAACTTTCCATTAGAAATAACAAATTTTAGAGAGCATATGTTACAAAATGGCAAACAAACACAATGTTTGACGGTGAAAATAATTATAATGGAAATTTTAAGTCAGAAGGATCGTTTCTCTGTTACCTACAAAGGCTTAGACAAAATAATAATTTAAGTGATTTCTATTGCCTAAGAGAAAAGCTCTAGATACTTGTTTTGTTTATTGTATACTTATAAAATAAAATTGCCATTGAATGTTGGATGCTTTCCCGCTTTAGACTTTCTATACATTGTGTACAGAATATAATTTAAATATTCTTAAATTTGTTTTACTCTCCTTTTACTAAATATTTACGAAACTAAGTCCTCTTTATCTAAAATGTTTTATAATCTTTTAACTTTGATGTCAAGACTTGATTTATATAATGATAGTTATTTTTTTTTACAATGATAACATTTATAAACAACATTATACCGAAGATATTGCGAAGAACAATATAGTGTAAATATCAACAGAATCACAAACATTACATTTAGATCAGCAAGATATGCTGGATAAAGCTACTTTAATCACACTCATACATGCTTAATGTATAAAACCGATCCGCGCGAGGCAGGGCGATATATATAATCTCTACTCTATGCTTTAACGTGCCACACGTGAGATTTCCGTGTGATTTTCATTTTTTGACAGGAAATTTCTTAAGGAACGTAACACACGTGTGAAACTAGGCAGGGTCACTAGTTATTGGCTGGAAAGCAGCCATTTTTAATTATATTTCGTTTAAGGTGAACATCCACTGTATCCGCGTGCACGCTTCAGACGCCGTACACATCGTTTTTTTTATATCTTTGTATGAATTGGTATAGCATCCCGTCCACTATCCGTACCTGACGTACTGACCGTAGAGCTACTATACATTACTTCTCAGCTTTATGTCAAAACTATCAATTGGTACTTCTGATAAACTTGTGTAATTTTATTTAAATGGAAAAATGTAATCCTAATGCAGTGGAAATACGACATCGTTAAATCCGTATAATCCGTCGCGTGCGTGCGGAAAGAGTAAACGTTTACCTTTAAATGAAATTTCTGATTATTTTCTGTTTAGTTTTAGTGTTATTGTCTCCGTTTTATTAAATACTCAGTGACGTTTTCGAGTACTGATGTGATCTATTATTATATTTAAGCTCATTTTCACTAAACTTTGGAGTCACCCAAATCTGATTCCTAAATATTTAGGAATCGCCTAAGGTAAAATTGTATTTCACCTTTGACTAGGGACCACCTTATAAAATTAAGCCAAGTCTAAAGTTATGATATGTATATGATTAAAGTGACGCCTTGCGCTAGACATTAGCGTATATGACAAGTCATAAATATATCAAGGGATAAAAGGAAAAATATTTATTTCGAATTAAACTAATATGCATAGGCAATTCATAATATTAGGCATTTCCTAGTTAAACTATGCCTTGTTCTAGGTTAGTGGTTTAGTTATTGCACTCGGTTGCTTCATTTATGTCTTCATTCTATTATCATTGTTGTTAAAAAATATTAAGTAACAGCTTATGTACGAGTATCACAGTAATCATTAGAATCATACCGGTGTTCCAATTAAATCTACCTGAGGTCTCGCTTTTGAATTTTAACGTACATATTTGTATGCATGAGCTGGTAGCGTAGATCGACGTCTTATCCCATATTTGTTTGGATGAAAATTCATGAATCTGTCGACGCACGTTGCGAAGTTATTAGGCATAAACAGTTTTATATCAAACGTGTTATGTTCATTGAGTCAGCAGAAAATAGAACGGATACATAGTTACGAAAAATGCTTACTTTGAAAGATAAAGCACGATGATATGACTAAATTTTGTTGTTTGAATGTCAATGTTATGCGTTTCCACATTTAAGGGTTGTCGTTGAGTTTGATTAATTCAATAAACACTAAGCATACTTTCATTTATTATGTGATATTGTGCAATATCTCCATACTATTTAATAAAAAATATTAAGTATGAATTTTCCAATTCTCGAATATAAATATGGCCTTTTTTTGAAAACCTACTAAGCGCCTGATTGTTTTTTAAAAGGAGTCCATCACAAATAACTGATATTTCAAAGATTGATCATGTTTAATACTTGTGACTGGAACTGTATTTAGCATTCATGATTTACTTTCAGTCTTTTACTCGCCAAGGTTAACAATGAATGATATGATATTCAAACTTTGGCTCTGATAATGCTGATGAAAGTTAAGTATATTCTTAAGAGGCAAGCGATTCTCGTCAGATATATTTGCTACCGTACGAATTTCATAATCGTGAATGCAGGTTCATTAATGTAATATCTGCGATAAAGAATATGATCGAAAAGCAAGACTAACAAGCAAACAGATTGTTTGTCAAATGTCAATGTATTTTATATATACTATTGACTTGTTTTCAATTTTTAATATCAACTATTTTTAAGGAACGCTGTTTCATATCGATGAAGGTTAGAAACTTTGACTAAATAAAATGTCGGAAGTTAATATTTAAAGTCGCCGTAGAAACTCTGTAAGTGCGATGTGTGTTATTATAACGTTGCGCCATCTCGTGAAGGTGTGAACTAATTTTCAGTGTATATCTTACCATGACATGCGTTAATATGAACTTAGGGATATAGATGCCGCTGAATCAAAGCCGTTCAAGTAAATGGTTAAATAAAACTCTTAATACACTTATATTGGTCAAACTAAAGTCCCAGTATAGTAGTAAATCAACAACCCAAACAATACAATATTGAATCTGAATTAACCGCTAAAATAGCATAAAAGTCCACCGACCGTTGATCAATATAAAAATATAACTCAATAATGACAAATTCCAGACTGGAACCTCTCAATGTTCATTCACATCATCACAGAACATTAATCTTAACTACTCAAGTTCACTGGAGCTTGAAAAATACCTTACGTTGCCCATAAAAAGTTGATAAATAAATGAGTAGCCTGCTATATCAGTGAGTCATAAATCTGTCAAGCCAATGTTAATATTGCCGGCTTTCAACTGGAAGAATATATTAATATAAACATTAAAAGTGTTCTCTTTTCCTCCTGTTCTTCATATTGGGTGCGTTATGAAAAAAACTTAAATTATTGAAATAAAAAATATAAGTCCCGCAGATTTCATAAAACGCCTCTGTCATGTGACCTCAATGGTATATTCAAAGAAAGTAAATTTTATGATTTATGAGTCTAACGCGTTAATTTTATATTTTATTTAATAATATTAGGTACAGAGTAACATAAATTATGTCAAATATTCAACACGTTTCCAGATTGGACTGAGCCACGAAAGGAAATATTTGAATATTGTATATAAACGCTATTCTCCTATCTTATGAAACAGCGTGGAATAAATCTTTGAATTGAATATAAATTCAAAAATTTTCAGTAAAGAATTTTGGCGTCCGTCTTTATCGCAATAGAGATGCTGTGAATTTAAAACACTGTATTGGTTTTCATGTTTTAACGTTTTGGATTTAAAATATTTCGTGCTGCTTTTAAAGACTCAGTCTATCGGTTCTTGTTATTATCAGGCGTGTGTACTTATTGAGAGTGCATTTTATTACTTAAATATTCATAACGAAACGACTGCCACACCACAATTACATAAAAAAGGAATTATTAGCACTTTTAAATAAATATATTTATCAGTATAGCATTGTGAATAAAAAAATTATCAAATATAATAATTCCGATGTATCTTTCACGTTATTTTGTTTCATTATCTACCGGCGCAGCGACTTTTCGATCACTTAACATTTAATGTTCATACACATGAGTTTATTACAAATAATCAAACTTTCGCACTTGATTTGATTTTGAAAGAGTAAGTGCTAGATGATGGTGTTCTGACAATGACTCTGGCAGCGTTATCGTTCAAAAGAATTAAAAATATATTAAAAAATACCAAACCTTAATTCACTTAGAGGCGATGACAGTAACGTCTCGCCGACATCATAACATCATCAATTTACCTATAGTCCAATCGCTGCTATTGAATCTGGTAGTCAGCTGTAAAAAAAAACTTCAAACTAACCTCTTCTGGAATTTACTTTTGAGGCTGGTTTTGGTGTTTCACGGAAGCCAGAGGTAGCCAAGGATACGTATCTTCTGTCGATGCCACGGCTTCTAATGATATGCTCTAAACTAAAATAATTAAAAGTTTTCATGTATCATTTGAAAACACGACATAGAATTAATTTAAATTTAATACTTATAGTTGTTAATTTAGTCTGGTTCCAACAAACGAACCAACCTCGAAACAATTAAAAACCTTTTAGGGATCGAAGTAAATTGTTTTTGTTTCCACGTCTGTTTGTTTCAATTAATACAATTGGTACAATCTATTAAATAGGACCGAGTAGGTCTTTATGTAGGGGATTGAATCCTTGCACTTAGGTTATTTTATCTTTGTAAGAGTACTCGGATGGCCAAATGAAAATGCGGTCATACACAGTTGAATAGTGATCGGTAACATTATTATTCAAGGGACTTTGAAAACATGTAAATTTAAATTATTAGTTATAAATTTCTCTCCATTCTCTATTTTACTCTGCTATCTACCATCTTCACTCTAAATACCTTAAAACAGAGTCAAACCAAATGCGACAAAGCGGCTTTGCAAATGTTTTTTTGTAGCCTTGACGTTTATTTATCTTTTCATACATGCTCGCTGCTTTTCATGGCCCATATCGCTCCAAGTAAAAAGTTTTTCGACGCTTCCCAGTTGACCACAACAAAATCTAATTATTTAGATCGATTGGTGTTGTGTCATGAATTTGTTGATATTTAATAATTCTTGCGACAACTATTTTTTAATCTTGCAAGTTAAGCGACTAAAGACATGATATTTCCCAAAATGCAATTAACCAGACACTATATAATAAAAAAAATAAGTCGTTTATGTCAAGTAAGAATGGGTATTTAAAATAATCTTTTGGTTTCTTTTACTTTTTCATTCTTATACAAACCTCTCCACGCCGTATTCCACTGCACTGTGGCACTCATCAGTATTGACCATTTAGCCAATCAACAGAACGTGTTTGCTTAACCGGAAACTTTTTGCGTTATACACATAAAGTACAATTTGCAACGTCCAACTGCCGAGTATCTTAGCAAACTAACATTTCGGTTACGTAGATGTCTCACATCTGAAATTCTGATGACTTTTTTGTAGCAGCTTGGGCTGGAGCCAGCGCTTGAGTTTGTTTTCAGTTAATTTGTAAATTGGGATTTAGTGTTTTCGGTTCAGCTTTAGATGTGGTGTTTTTATTGCCAGCAATTTTGGCGACTTTATAGGTCGAGTGGTGTGCAATGCCTTATATTCTTAAATCTGTTTTAGTTTATTTTAAATGTGGTATAGTTAAGTAATCGTCGACAAAATAAATAAAAAATTAAGTGTGTTGCGTTATTATCTAGTATAATACTTGACGTGTCAAACTTAATGCTCCATTGCAAGAAGTTCAATGCGTTGCATTGAACAATTTGGAGTGAAGAAAGAGAATATGGAGAACGGGCCCCGTAACTCAAGTGCAACCGACGGATGTGTTAGCATAAAAACTAATGGAGAAAAGCCTAAGCGTATTTGTCGAAGCAGATCTTAACCTCTGCAATGGCAGAATACACTACCCACTCCAACTCATTTAAGCTATTCTCAATAAAAAAACCAAATTCGCAAGTGTATGCAAATTTTGTTTAATTTACGTTACTATTGATTCAAATTAAATTGGTTGGTTTAATACAATAAAGAGTATTCATATAAAAATATTCCACGTATACGTACAAATTATGCTAAAACAAGTAAATTGCCTTTCAATATAAAGGCCCATTTATCAGCTTCAAATCTAAACTATCGGGACATATAATTGAAAATTACCAAAAATATTCTTAATAAAAATATAATAATTACAAATAATTTATTTAATGTTTCTTTAATACAATGAAAGCTGTTACACGTGTTGCTTAGTCTGTGATCGTAATTGCAATTGTATTAATTTTCATATGATGTTCTAAGGTGACCATGTCTTTACGAGAATAAAATCTTCGATCTGAAAATAGTAATTTATACCCATAATTTCTGTCCACCCTTTTTAACTTTACTGTTCCGTGTTGACATTCTGCGGTTATGTCTCATTAAACACTTGACATAATTTACAAAATTAATGTCATCATTAACAAGACGCAATAAATTTCAGCAATTGGAGTAATAAATTGTAACACCATTGAAAGATTATAGAATATCGGTAGGTTATATTTTATGGTCATATACTCGTTATAGTAGCTCGGTAGCGTAGTGGATAAGCGCCGCGGCCCGCGATCGTTGTCGTTAAGTAACTTTCGTAGGGGTCGGTCACAGGATGGGTGACCAAAAAATTATTATCTCGAGCTACTCCGCACTTCGGAAGGCACGTTAAGCCGTTGGTCCCGGCTGCATTTGCAGTCGTTAATACCCACCAATCCGCATTGGGCCAGCGTGGAGGGTTATGGCCCTTCCTCCTTAACCATCCATAAGGAAGGCCTGAGCCCCTGCAGTGGGGACGTAAAAGGGCTGGTGATGATACTCGTTATAGTTTGCCAGGGCTGTAAGTATTTCACATTCGTGAAATGTAAAACGTGAAACGTGAAAGATGATACTCGTAACGGTGCATCGTACCATTGTTTATTTGGTCATAGCATGCAATTTTTTTGTCTTTTAATTACAACATCATTTATTTTTATTATTCACTTTTCGTAATTTGAAATTTTGAGTTATTACTTATTAAATATGTTTTTTCATGAATCAGTTCGTTGAGTTATAAACATTATACATACTCAATTTCAATCAATAGCAATTTGTTGTACAAAATATATACTTTATCAAATCAAATATAATAAAATTAAATTACTCATCAAACCCGAAGACAAGGTGTATATAATTGTTCTATAATAACTATTTTAATATTATAATTTAGGTAACCATACCAACTGCTTTTATATTCCTTTTTTGTTTGTTACAGTTTTTTTTTTTATATTACCTTTTATTAAATCAAGTTGCCAAGCTTAGCTTTTTATTCATTTGCTTTAGCATCGAACCCGTCATCGAAGTAATAATGAGAAATGAATACCATCACCATTTGCTTGAATTTATCTGGATTAAATTAAAATTATCGGGATAAGTGATAAAGTGATGATGAAAAGTTTCAAGCAGCGCGTGTAATTTTTTAAAATATTTATATGTTACAAGCTTTGCTCTCTATTCGATAAACATTCAATATTTTTACGTTGAAAACACCCTGGCTTTAAACTTTTAAAACATCGTGAGTGTCACTTCCGACGCAAAATGTCAGAAATTACATGTTACTCACATAAAGAAATCTTTCGCGTCTCATCTGAATTAATCTTCACTAAGCACACCATCCATATCCTAATTCCTTTTAATTTTTAAAGTGACGGTTTAAGGTATTGAAACAATGTATAAGTATGTACATGTATTATGATTTCTTTTTGCCAATTCCATGAGACTCTCTACAGTATTCGATAAGAAGCAGAGCTACATCTTTTATTCAGTAGGAAACAAGTTACATATAAGATTATTCTCTGATATATATTCATTACAGGGTCAAACTGAAAGTTCTTAGAAAATCAAAAACTGATTACATTAGCCAGTTATTAGTTTTATTATATCTTTTCAAAATATTGTCCATTCACGTCAATACACCGCTGCATGCGATGGAACCACTGGGAAAAGCACTTTGCCCACTCGTCCTTAGGGGTCTCTTCAATGGCATCGCGATACGCAGCCACCGCTTCTTCAGCATTCATAAACCGCTTTCCTTTAAGTTTTTCTTTAATTTTTGGAAATAAATAAAAATCACAAGGCGCGAGGTCGGGGCTATACGGCGGGTGACCCAGTAATTCAACGTTTGATGTCGCCAAATAGTCGATCGTTCGCTTGGCGGTGTGCGACGAGGCGTTGTCGTGGTGAAGGAGGATCCTACTGCGAGGTCGTTTCTCTCGAACTTTTTCCAAGACAAGTGGCAAACAATTGGTAGTGTACCATTCTGCAGAAACTGTTTTTTGATCCTCTAACACAATTGTTGCAAAATGACCTATCCTTCCAAAGAACGAGGCCACCATTTTTTTTCCCGCACTTCGATCTCTCTTCACTTTAGTTGGCAACTCCTCGAAAGGAAACACCCACTGAGCAGATTGTCTTTTGGTTTTAGGATCATAACAGTAAATCCAGCTTTCGTCACCTGTTAGTATGTCGAACACAGCATTTGAGTCACCTCCGTTAAATCTTTCAATCATTTTACGACACCAATCCACACGATGGAGTTTTTGAGCCTCAGTCAAATTATGAGGTATCCACCGGGCGCAAAGCTTCCTGACCGCTAAATGTTCGTGGAGGATTTTGTGCACTTGACTCATACCGATGCCTAAGCTTGTCCGAATCTGTTGATAGGTCACTCTTTTGTCAGTCTCTATCATACGCCGCACAACACAGATGTTATCTTCAGTCGTCGCCGTAGAAGGCCGTCCCTCACGTAAATCATCAGTGAGATTAGTGCGACCACGTTTAAACTCATTAAACCAGTTGTAAACAGTCGCACGAGATGGGGCTTCATCGTGAAAGGCCAATCGTAGTCTATCATAACTTTCTTGTTGATTTAAATGACATCGAAAGTCATAAAAAATCATTGCACGAAAATTTTCTCGTGTTAAATTCATGATGACGTGACACAGACAATTTTCAATTTGCCGCCAAATCGTAAAACAAATGACAAATGAATGAAATATATACTCAGTAATATTGGCAAAGAGTTATATTTTCAAATTTTAGAATTATTTTATTATTATATTGTTTATAAGTGGCCAGTTCTAAGAACTTTCAGTTTGACCCTCTAGAGAGAGAATAGAAGTAGTAAGTGGGCGGGGCACGCGTCGCTGGCATATGCGCTTTTACTCATATGACGCCCTTTCCTCGGTTTTATGTTTGCCAGTCGTTCGTCAATCGTCGAGTGGTGATTTTACAGATTTTTTCTATAAAAAATGCCGTTTTGTGCTATTATCACTTGCAAAAAGCAAAGCAAAGTATACAATCTAACTAATGCAAACATTTCCTTTCACTGGTAAGTACAATTTTAGTGCTAAAATATAAAAAAACGTAATAATTTGACACAATGTTAAATAAAATATACATTGATTGCTCAAACCAACATCAATGTTTCTGACCCCATTACTAAACAGCAATGTAAATCATTTTGTGCACTTTTGCAAAAAATAGTGCTGTGCCTCCATTTGTCTGAAATGTACCGATAGGCTGCTGCTGCTCGGAATCGTATTGTTAATTATATGGATCGTAATCGATAACTAAAACATATTTATTTAGAGCTTTTCTTTCATCATTTCATAACAACGTTATCGATAAATATATGCCATAATTATATAAAACTAAAAAAATACTGTTTACAAGGGAAAATTATAGATGAACTGATACTGAACAAATGAAATAATGAACTGTCCAGGCACTTTTTTTTACGAAGATTCAGTTAATTATTTACACGCAGATAAATATTAAAAAATACTGATGTGCTATAAATATCTGAGTTACGAAGTATATCACCGTTTTATGAACAATACATAAATTAAACGCAACTTCGTGAAAAGCTAAGAGTTGGCCTAATAGGTCTTGTTAGAAACTGGTGAAACTGGATTTCACTTATTTTGCATTACTTATATTTCAGTTTCCCTAATAACTTTACAACGGATTGCCTTGTTTACATAATTAATTTTGCCCTATCTGTTTTAGACCTAAACCTATCAAATGAATTTCAAAACAACATAATATCTATACAAACAAAAAATTATGTTTTCAACTAACGTAATATTGTTGGTGGTGTGAATTTAATTTACAAAATTAATTTTTAGGTGTCGATTTAATTTACCTTATTATGCTGATTCATAATCGGAAACTATTATTATAGAAATCGAGTTAAGAAAGCCACTTTAAAGAACCGCCCACAGAAGAGCTTTTATCAGTTTTTTTGTTGCTCCATATTTGCACATAAGTTTATAGACGCATGTCTCAAACGGATGTGACTTTATATGTAGATTGACGTTTGTACGTACTTATCGCTTTTGTGTCTATCTTCAAACTTTTTTTGTCACGGCTTTCAAACTCATACTTGACCAGCAATTCCTTATTGTCCAGTCGTTGCAATTAATAATGTAGCTACTACTATTATTACAGATATAAAACTTAGAATAATAAAGTAAAACAAACATGGCTATGATCAATTTATTAGTGTAATGATCATATTAGTTATTATGAAATGAAATGAAAATATCTTTATTCAAGAAGGCTATTACAAGCACTTGGAATGGCAAGTTTATTTTTATTTCTACTTTTTTTTGTGAAGGAATCGTAATGTTTTCTTGCGTACAATAATATTTTCATTGGTGTATTGAGAGGCAACAGTCAAAATATTTATTTCTTTAAATATTTCTCTGAGAGATTCTCTAGACCGTAAATTATATATAGCGTGGACAGCTCTCTTTTGTAGAATAAAAATATCTTGAATGCTAGCCGCAGAACCCCATAACAATAGATTATACGTCATTCATTACACTATGAAAATAACTAAAATATACCAATCTTGCCGTTTCAACATTTGTTAAGAGTCTAATTTTCTTAACAGCAAATGCTGCAGAACTCAGTCTACTTGACAAATTATCAATATACCAAAATACCAAGGAACTTTGACGATTCCACCCTCTCAACTTTTTCACTATTTACATTTATAAGTATATTAACATGCCTCACATTAGGTAATGCAAACTTTATGTATTTCGTTTTATTTGAATAAAGCTTTAAATAATTACTATCAAACCACTGTAGAAAATTGTCGAACTGAATTACATTGAACTGTTTCATAACAAAATTTAAAGCTCTTATTTTATCAACTAATATGTCACATCACTAATATGCACAATCGGAATGATACCAGTAAGAAAAAAATACAAATTAGGCTTAATGTAATTAATACAAAAATTCTGTTGTTTTCTTAATTTTTGTTTTTTTTTACACTTTCCCTCGCTTAATTATATTACTCCACAGACATACGATAGAGTGTATCATTAAGTTTTCTTAGTTTTTGTACTGCGTTTTTTAAAATATATTTTAATAAATTATGTAGGGAAAAGCCTTAATTTTTCAGTATTCACTTGGTTACAGCAAAATCTAATATTAATAGTTCGCACATAAAATGATGACCCCAATTTTTTTAAATGTGCATAATCTTAAAATATTTTTTTCCTTCTGGTATCCCCATATACAGCCATGTGACAGTTCAACATTCATGTTAAAGTAAATTATTTATTATCACGTTGAATTAGAGTTTGTTTTTAATCGTGTGATTTCTTAGCTTAGTATCTTTTTGGGATTTGGTTTATGTTATCGCGAACCTATCGCGTGGCGGTTTTTCATGTAGTGAACAAAATGATCATTTCATCTAATCTGTATTTGTGTGCGGAGAGGCGACACTCGGTTCCCATACTAAATTAATATCATTATACTTCTAATCTCTCTCTATACGTCAACATCAACAAATTTGCGCTCCTGTTCTTTTAATGTAAAAGTGAGTAAAAGTGTTCTTCACTACCGGATTTATCGCTGATATTATAGCTCATCAACCGACGATCAGTTCAAGTTAGTGAATACAAAAGACACAGTGCTATATTGAAAATTTAAAGTGAATTATTTTTAAAACATAACCTCAAAACAATTCGAGATAGACTCATTGACAATCAGTAGTGCCAACCAACACAAGCGAGAACTGCGTTCCGTTTGACGCACTGACGGATTTGGTGATACCAGGGTCAAATTTTTTTCTACCATCTTAGTGGAGTTTAATCGGAACTATGTCTTCGAAACATATATGTAGTGGTTGCCTAAAGCAAATTGTCAACAAGCAAAATCTTAAGTGTACACAGTGTAAAGCACTTTACGACATCGATTGTGCCAATGTTGCTTCGGATCGTTTCAAAGTAATGTCCAACGAGCTTAGGATGGGTTGGAGCTGCCCGCAGTGCAAGTGCAAAGAACCAAAGTCGGACAATACGAATACTCCAATCCGCGGTGCTGCAGCACCAGTGCAGCCCTCAGCAAATGTCACAATACGCGGCCCTAAATCAAAATCCTGTCGTGGCTCATCGTGTGAGGAAGATAAGGCTGTCGCTGAAAGTGAGGGAATGCGCTCCATCATTAGAGAAGAAATACAAAACGCACTCAAAGGCATGATGAATGAACTGTCCAGTATCAAGGATAAAGTGTCGTCATTCGAACATTCATTGACATTCTTCAACACTTGTTTCGAAGATCTCAAAAAAAGACTTGACGAGGAGTCCGGTCTTGTAAAGGAACTGCGCAATACTAATGAAAGCCTAGAAGTCCGCGTTAAAACCCTTGAGAATGAATTTAACAACAGAATGAATACATTGGAACAAAACCAACGCGAGTGCAATATAGAAATTAACGGAATTCCCGAAAATCGATCCGAAAACATTCTGAAAACTACAGTTGCAATAGCACAAAAAGTAGACTGTACTCTCTCTGAAGGTGATATCGTCCATGGCACCAGAGTTGCAAAAATAAAAAAAGATACGGACAGACCACGAACTATCGTTGTAAAGCTGCGTACTCGCCTACTACGTGACAGCGTTCTTGCAGCGGTGCAGAAGTTTAACAAGACTAACCCCCGTGACAAATTGAGTACTAAGCATCTGAGTTCAGGAGGCGCCGCTCAACCTATCTTCGTGTCTGAACATCTGAGCCCATATAACAAGTCTCTCCACGCCGCTGCTAGAATGAAAGGGAAGGAGCTCGGATACAGATTCGTCTGGGTCAGAGATGGGCGCATCTACGTCAGAAAGGATGAACACTGCCAAGCTCTCCAAATTCGTAATATGGACAGTTTAAATTTTATGAAGTAGTTTTAAGCATCTTTTTGTGTAATATTTTTTAGGTTTATATTAGTTGCAATGGCTAATTTTTATTATCAAAATGTTCGTGGTATGCGAACTAAAACTGTTGGAATCCTTAATAATGTGTCACTTTGTTCATACGATGTTATAGCTTTCACTGAAACGTGGTTGAATTCAGGTGTCTTGGATGGAGAGCTATTTGATTCTCGTTATGTCATCCATAGACGCGATCGTAATTACCTGAACTCTTCAAAGAGAGACGGAGGTGGAGTGTTGATAGCAGTTTCATGCACTTGTAGATCAATTCGCCAGCAAGCCTGGGAATCCGCAAGCTGCGAGGATATTTGGGTGGTTGTTGAACTACGAGTAGGTAAGAATATCAAAAGAGTGGCAGTCGGCACAGTATATATCCCACCACCAGTCTCTCTTAACACCCTTAATATATTTTTAGAAAATGCCAATAATATTACCCAACTGGTTGATGAGGTTGTGCTTTTGGGTGACTTCAACTTGCCTTCTCTCTTGTGGACTAGAAGTAACAATCGCATGCACGTTAGCAACTGTAACAATTTATTGGGTAATGCCATGGTCGACTTTTTGTCGGTGAACAATATGTTACAATTTAATCACATAACTAATGAGGATGATCGAATACTTGATCTTGTTATAAGCACTGTGTCAGATGTAAGCATATCGGAACCATTATGTCAATTAAGTAAGGTTGACCCTAAACACCCACCCATTATAATAACTTTAACAGAGAGCGAAGCAAACTATCTACGCCCCAATACACGAATAGAACATAACTTTTTTAAAGCCGATTTTATTAGCATTTCAAATGAACTCAAGCAGATTGAATGGAATTATACATTTGCCGCAGACCTCTCTTTAAATGAAATGATTTCAGTCTTGAATTCAAAAATTACTAGCTTGATTGAAAAATTTGTACCTAAACACAAGTTTAACAGGAAAGCATACCCCGCCTGGTTCAATACACCATTGTTGAAGTTATTAGCCGCTAAAGAAAAAATTAAAAAACGATATCGTGTATATAACAACCCTAGAGACCTATTAGAATTCAAAATCCTTAGAGAACGAAGCCACAAAATGCTGGATTCTCTGTACTCGAATTATATGTACAAAACGGAGAGTAGTCTATTGAATGACCCTAGAGGGTTTTGGCGTTATGTAAAGGACAAGCGAAAGACTCGATCAGAATTCCCCGCTGAACTGCGTATGGAGGATAAAATAGGGCGTTCAGGTTGTGAGATAGCCAATCTGTTTGCCGAAAATTTCTCAAAAATAGTCAGTTTACGCCCTTCTCCAGTTTCACAATCTAACACAAGGCTTATTAATACCGTATCTGATGGGTACGTTGGTACTGCTACTGGTGTAAGCAGCATATTTTTCACTGAGAGGGAAGTGCTAAAACAAATAAAGAAGCTAGACATATACAAGGGACCTGGGCCTGACGGCATCCCTCCAATACTAGTTAAACGCTGTGGATCTGCTCTTGCTCTGCCATTATCAATTATCATTAATAAGTCCTTGTCATTGGGGGTGTTTCCAGATGAGTGGAAAGCAGCAAAAATAATACCAATACACAAAAAGGGCAATTTAAACGAAATAATTAACTACCGGCCTATATCAATCTTATCGTGTTTTGCTAAACTTTTTGAGGCACTCGTCTGTCCCATTGTTTCAAATCATCTTAACCCCCTTCTCTCTCAACACCAGCATGGCTTTGCGAAAAGACGTGCTGTCGAAACTAATCTGGTAAGTCTTATAACTGACTTAGCCAGGGTCGTTGACAAGGGATTACAAGTCGACGCTGTTTATACTGATTTTAGCAGCGCTTTTGATTTGGTAAACCATAAGCTGCTGCTTGTGAAACTCGAATACATGGGAATCCATGGGCCACTCCTTGAATGGTTCCGCTCGTATCTATATAAACGGAAACAAGTTGTAACTGTAAACGGGTTTGAATCTGATACTTATTATACTGAGTCGGGGGTTCCTCAGGGGTCGCATCTTGGACCTATCTTATTTTCAGTTTTTATTAATGATTTAACTAAATACATTCAAAATTGCAAGTATAAGCTATTCGCCGACGATTTAAAGATTTACCGACAAATTGACAACATAAATGATTCCAAATTACTGCAAGCTGATGTTAATAGAATAAATGAATGGTGTGACCTAAATCAAATGCATCTTAATGTCAAGAAATGTTTCTACATTAAATATACACGTAAAAAAACACCCATAAACTCAACATACTCTTTGAATGGGACTACTTTACAGGAAGTCAATGAAATACGCGATTTAGGTGTTCTGATTGATAGCCAACTAACTTTTAAACCACACGTTGACTCCATTGTGAATAAAGCAGCAAAACAACTGGGTTTCATCAGACGTCATACAAAAAGTTTTCGGTCGTACCTATCGAGAATTGTGCTTTACAACTCATACGTGCGAAGCTGTTTGGAGTTCTCGAGCGTAGCTTGGAATCCCTTTTACGCTCAGCCCTCTCAGCGAATTGAGAGCATCCAGCGCGCGTTCACAAGGTCGCTTGCATATACGTACTCTGGAATTTCCCACAGAACACCTTACAAAGATCGTTTGGAGTATTTCGGGATGCAGAACTTGCAACAGCGTAGAACTATTCGCGATGTCTCGTTTCTATTTAAAGTTGTTCGTAACTCCATAGACTGCCCTCAAATTTTGGAGCAAGTATCCCTCAACGTACCACACAATTACCCTCGTCACAGAATCAAAAACGTTTTTAACGTACCTCTCGCCAGAACCAATTTAGGCTTCAACTCACCTCTGACACCTACGACATATTCTTTGTCGTAGCTACAATAGACTGTGTGCACAATCGGAACATCTGGATATTTTTAATAATACACATAAACATTTTGTAAAGACTGTATCGGAAACACTTAAGACCTCTTAGACCTATATTTCCTTGTTTTCTTTTAATGGGTTTATAAAGTTCCCTTGTTTCCGTGTTTTCTCTGTTTTTGTAATTTAATTTATTTAACTAATTTTAATCTATAAGAATCAGACGTTAGTCCTAAATATTTTGTAAGCGTTGTAAACACCTATAATTGGTGTGCATACCAGAATCTTTATAATTATGTTCAATTTAAGACTTAGTTTAGTATGTGCACTTAAGGCTGAGTATGTTAACACATTTAATTAATTAACGTTATTAAATTAAATTTAAAAGGATACCTCCGTTGCCGAGTGTTCCGCACGAAGATTTGAAAATGAGGTTTCCTATATTGTATTTTGTGTTTCTGAGTGTTGTGGTACCTTCTTTGTTCAAGTTTCATTCGATCACATAAAAGTGATTTGCAATGAATGCGATGTTGTCAAATTTTAACATCTATTTATTTATAAATTCAAGTAAATTCTAGAAATTTTCTCTTTACTTTAATTTTTAATCTTTTCAATTATTTACTCTCATAGCAAAAAGTTTCATATCACTTAAATTTCAAACTTTACAAATAAAGTCGGTCTACGATCGCCGTGGAAAAGTGTCTCAAACTTAAGTCGTAAGAGGTAAACTATGTTCAACATACGAAAACGTTAGAATTGAAAATTTCCTCCTTTGTTTTAGAACATTCATATTGGGCGTGGTCGATTCATATATGTGATATATGGGACAATGTAGTACTAATAAATAACTTTTTTGACCGATTTAGGTCAAATCAAAGCTAAGCATTTAAATACATAATTTCGAATATGGAAATATTGTATTTTTAATCGACTTCAAAAAGAAGGAGTTTCTCAATTCGACTGTTTTTTTTCCTGTTTGTTACCTCATAACGATTTCGAAGATTCTTTTTTTTTTATTTGAAAGCTAGTAGATCTGACAATGAGTATATATTATTAGTATATAAGTCGCTTCTGAGATAAGTATTATTTTTTACTTTTTTCAAGTTTGAAGTCGGTTCTATTTTTTGTTATTCTCCAGCTGACATATTTTTGACAATCTATACTAATATTAAAAAGGTAACAATTGATTGTTTGTTTGTTTACATCGAAATGGCTCTGAAATTACTGAACGGATTTCGGAAATCCTTTCACCTACGGGCAGCTGCATCATAAGCAAGTGATATAAGCTATATTTTAAGGGGGCTAAATCGAAGGAAAATAGATACTAGCTATGTATATAGTCAGTTACAAATAATTATTTCTAAGTCTCTTAATTTGAATTTGTTCTATTCATAGTTTACATATTTTCTAGACAAAGTTGCCCCATTATTAATACCAGTGCCTGTAGTTTTAAAAGATAATACTTGCTAGTAAAACCATATTGCAAAGCGTTTGAACTCAACCCATGCACTTAGCGCGTATAATAAATAAGACATAAAGGATAGGATAACATATCCTTTGCTGCTATATATCCTTTGCTAGTCGAGGTGGAAACAAAGCAATATACACTTGCTGTCAAGGCAAGTTTTAGATATTCGCGACCTCCTAATAACATTTTAATAATAAACTCGGGAGCCGGTCTCTGCAAAGAGAAAAATATAATTCTGTGGTACAAATCAAAAAAGACCGACTGTTTATGTGCAAAAGTAACACAAAACTCTATTTTAATAAAAAAAGTAAAACCATACCTTCTTATTTTCGTAGCCGAGTAGTTTCAAGGTATCACCATCTCTAAAGTCCCTAGTTCGATTCCCGATCGTTACAATGTAGAAAAGGACTTTTCTATATTGTCTCCGGTCTGGGTGTTGGGTAGCTTCGTTGTCTCAGATACTCCATAATACGGGGGCTTTAGCTACTCATCTTGGAATCTGAGCAATGTATGTGATGTTATTTAATATTCATTTATTTTATGTTATTTTATTTTTATTTATTTATTAAAGCATCTATATTTTTACTAGAGTAATAATTATTTAAAGGTTTGCTATAATGTACCTTATTTTTTGACGACGGTAATACTGTTGGGTACTTAATTGTTACATTTTCAGACCTTTCGGATACTTTATATATAGATGTGGATAATAAAAAAGCATAACTTATTTCCAAAAATATTAATTGATGACATTTGCAATGTTCAATATTCAATGTAAGTATTATTCCTGGCAACAATAAACTACTATAAATTTCAAATTCGGACGTTCTGTATACAAGAACACTAGTGAAATAAACTCTCACAAGAAAAAGATTTAGAAATTTCTGAAAAATGTTACATTGTTTTAAAAAACTAATCGCGATAAAGCTTTTAATTATTTTTTTTAATACGAAGTGTGCGTTAATAAACAAGGAACAGACACAGATTTAGTATAATAATAATGCACGTGAAGGGGAAAAATATATGACTGAAATAATCATCATTATCATTATCAGCCCTTTACGTCCCCACTGCGGGGGATCAGGCCTTCCTCATGGAAGGTTTAGGAGTGAATAATATTAAGTTAAAAATGAAACAAACAAAAGTTTAATTTATCTACATAATAAAATATATTCCTCTTTCCTTATTAAAAAAAAAAAACATCACAATACTAATTTCCTTGATATAAAAAGCGTGCATTCTTTATAAATTACTTGTTGACTTCAAACAATAGTCGTTTATCACTTATACCAGAAAGAAAAAAAAACACAAGACGAAAGATTTATACGGATACTGGCGGCCACAAATCAAGAAAACCTGTCTAACAAAAACGTGGAAAGCACCGCAGTAATTTTTATTAAAGTCACCTATTTTCGTAGAAAACTGAATATTAAATTATTTGTCGCTTCATTTAATAGTGTTCGGTGGAGTGAACCTGTTATTCATTTTATATGAAAGTAACACTTTTGAAATTGATTTATGTGAATGAAACATTTCTTTTTTTGTATTCAATAAATGGAATTCGGAAAGTTTCATATTATAATACATACTGAATATAATAAAACTTCTAAGTGAAATAGTTATTTAAGTTTAATATGATTTGTTGATGCTTTTCCTCATTTCAATGAAAATTTAAATATTATTCCAAAACTTAAAGGAACGAATTTCATATTCGTTATCATAGCTCTCTGCTACAACTCTCCGGTTGACTGGCAGAGAATGCCCCCATGGCATTAAGTCCGCCATTTGTACATTTTAATTTGTCCAATAAAGCTTTAAAAAAAACCGTTTTGCGCGGATATGTCGGGCAGTCAATATTATTATAGCTACATACGAGTATGTTAAAAAATTATTTATAATGATAAATTTTATAATTTAATGGATTATTTACCGATGTATTAGTTACGAATATATCAATACATCTTTAAGAAATCGTAACATTATGAACATATTTAAAATATTATTATATCAGACCGATTATATTATTTAATGAATTTCGAACCGCCTCTGATAGTTGATTCTGTGCTCACCTAGTGTATTCATGTCAATTTGCTTTTTTATTTTTTCATTTAAACACCAAATAAATATTTGACCTTGATTGAAAAATAGCTGTCGTCGATCACGTCAATGATTGCCTTAATTATTTAAACCAACAATGATTACAAATAACAAACTTTTTATCATAAACTAGCTGACCCGGTGAACTTCATATCACCTACCTCTTAATAAAAACCATATAACAGGGTTATAATTATAATAAAGGGTTTAAATTAATAATATTTTCGTGCACTAATAACTATAACGGTGACAGCATGTCTTTATTTTTTTAACGTGATGTCAAGACGAACCATAGATTGAAAAATATTGCGTAAACTGACCACTAAATGACCATAAATATTGATCGTCAACTGAACGTTTGACAGTTAAGAACAGTTTGTATGGGAAAATCAAATTGTCGTTTTTAGTATTATACTCGCAATTTTGACATATTTTCTCATCGTTTAAACCTTCCCAGGACTTCCACGAATATTTCAAGACTAAATTTTGTCAAGTCGGTTCAGCTGTTCTCCAGTTTTAGCGAGACTAACGAACGGAAATTCATATAATATAGATAATGTATATTTTTCATTAAAATTACAAATAATTCTATGCTATAAAAAGGTTGTATTTGTCTCTAGTAAATAATAAAAAAAACTGTTGAATTAATTTAAATTTTAACTACGTTATCAGAGTATAAAATAGGCCTATTATTTCATCAAAAAAATAAAATCACGATATTTGCGGTTCCATCAAAGTACACAATACAACATGTCAATTAACATTTCAAAACACATTCGTCAAACAACAAATATCACTCCAACTCGTACAACGGCAGAACGCTATAATTTCCATTTTTTTTCCAATGAAACATTTTAATTGAACATTCCGCTCCGATTTCTCGTTTACGTTTCTCGAATAACGTAATGAATACCGGCACTTATCCTTCACTGTTTATAAATCCGTCCTCATTACTGGAGCTCCACGAAATCCGATAGGGTAAGAAGCACGGACTCCATCAACCACTTCAATTAAACTAATCCATTAATAGATTCAGACGGAGAAATCTACTAGTGGTCTTGTTTGAACGTATTTTTATTTTTTTCTAGCTGCCCCGGAGATGGGATCGGATAATTTTCACGAAACTGTTTTAAATTAATCGACATTATTCTTTCTCACAATTTATCAAATCTCATTACGTACCACTCGAGGTAATAAATTTTTGGTCACTCATCCTGAGACTAGACATTGCGAAAGTTGCTTAAGAATTTGAATTTATATAATAATTTATACTTCGGAAGGCATGATAAGCCGTTAGTCCCGACTGTATCTGCAGTCGGTAATTTGATACCCACTAATCCGCACTGGGCTTTTCAATTTCATTATTAGGGAAGGGTTTTTGTGATAACGCGGGGGAAATGCACCTTAAGCCTTAACAGGGCTGTCCGTCTCCGCACCTGTCCTGATTAGGATATAATTGGTGTAAACAAGAACATCTGATTCAGCCGAATACCTAATGAGTACTCATTAATTATAAAAATATTAAATAATACGTGATGTGCTAAAATTGCTTAGGTATATTGATCTTGTGACACTTTGAAAGCGCGCTTTTTCTTGCTAATTTATTCATCAATTATATCATGTAAATACGGCCGCAAGTCAGATTACCACAATCAAATTTCGCCACTTTTAAACTCTACCTACAAAAGAGTTGTGTATTAAACACTACTAAGTAAAACCAAGTGAAGAGACTGGTTTGTACAACCTAACATACTGTTGACTGTACTATGATTGGTATCTCGTTGTACGTGAGCGTAGACTAGAAACATTGAAATATTATATTTGTATTTCTTGATTTAAAAATGTTCAATTTCGTACCGCATTCAAACACTTTCATATTTTGACAGTTTTATATAGTTTAATGGAAAAAAAGGTAATTTTACTATTTTCATAATAGACTTCGAACTTTGAAAAGTGAATAAGTCAATCGGTCCAGTCGCTTTGGAGTTTTGCCCTTAACAACTAGAGGTGGTTTAGTTAGCGCTTAGTGTGTTAAATTAACACGCTAATCGTACTTAAAATTGTTATGTATATGTTAAGGCGTTAAAAATTTTGCGTGATAACGCGCAACGATCATTAGCACCTGAGGTCGAACGGGCAGTATTCGCGTAAGCGCGAACGCTAATGGACGCTTGAATGATTTATTCTCACAATACACAATAACATTGCCGCAAAGACTGATGCTACTGATGCTACTAGAATAACATTCGTGAAGGTACGAATGTTAATGGACGCGTTAAAAATTTATTCTAGTAGCATGTTAAATATGATCGTGTATTATTAATATAGCTAAACAATTTTAAATATTAACTAATAGTTGATATTTTTAATTATTTAGAATAAAATAAAAATTCGTGTTAGATTTTCAAAAGTTTTAAATGTGAAATGTTTTTGACATGATTAACTATGATTAGTACCTGTTTATAATAAAGATGATAACGTTAATAAATATAAGGAAAAAAGATGTAAAGGGATGTAAAATTACATAGTTCATTTACTTTTATTTCACATGTATTAGAATAAAATATTCATATATTTGTTTACTACAGTACGCGCTCTGTTCGAAGATCAAAATATAATAAATAACGTGCAACGAGATTAAGTATACTGCTTGATTGAATGCGTTTGTCGCGCACCCTTTTTATTATCTTCTTAGCGCATTATTAAATTAACGCATTAAAAAACACGCTAATTTTTCTTAATATTTAATCTCAGCGTGTTAATAAATTTTAGTCGTTTTGAACAAACTCTATTGGCAACACATTTTTATTTATTTAAAGAAGAGATTAATATAGTTGCCCATCGGCTAAAGGTTTTTTGCGTAACTTCGAAATGAAGAGCTAGATTGATGAAGTTTTCTCTGTTAAATAAATCCAATTGATGTTGGATTTAAATGAATAATTCGGATACCGCCTTACGCTTGTTAATGCCGACTGTTACTTGATAAGGGTTTAATTGTTATTTGATTAGGGTTCAGAGTCCCTCCTTTTTATATAGGCACGAATTATGCATACCTAATGTGTACATGTACGCAGTTCGAGTAAGCTATAAGCCAAAATTAATAGTAATATGATATAAATATTAGAAAACATAATATACATTTCTCGATCACTAATTACGTAGCTTTTAGCATTTGTATTATGGAATCTCGAAACAATGCCGGTACCACAACACCCAAACTGGTGACAATACCAAAATTTATTTCCTATATTGACCCAAATATATATGATGGTGACACCTTGAAACTCTCGTGCGTTCCACTTGACCAAGCAAGTCCTATGCTACCAACAATCAGTGTGAAAGAACAAATTTCTCCAACCGATTTTTAACCATAATTATCGTCTGTCTCACTCTAGCTTACGTGTGTATTTTTAATACCATATAATAGGTTAGAGCATTTGCATTTGACAGTATAATATCGAAAATTAATTTTCAGAATACAACTCCAGGTTACTGCCTGTTATTGTACATGAGACCTCATTACTTAATTATTATAGGAAATAAGTCAAAGGAATATTTTATTGGTACTTTACTCCAAAAAAATGTAGTCACTATAGAAATATATAAAATAGATTTACTTTTTAATTAATTGCTATTTAATGTTTTTAAATTATTAAACTGAAATAATTATAAATCAAAACTAGTAAAATTTTACATGCTAAAACTTTATTTTATGACATCTTTTGAAGCCGCACCATATGTTATGCAACAAATGATTGATTGAAAAAAAAATATGAAAGCACCTCGACTCAATCCTCTATCTTTCATTAAAGTTTCTGGCCTGAAAGTTCCCCCGTATAAGAGAATTAAGTTAAAAAAATTGATATGATTTGCCTTGAAATACTAGTATGAACAGCCATAAAACTCACTTTAAAAACGCCTAAAATTAAAACAAAGGCAAAGGGATCTTTGTCCACAGCCTAGCCTTCGGTAGGGAACTTTGGAGTAATTACGAAAGCGGGCAAATTCTAATAATGTAATTAAACAAAAAGCAATATGTTTGTTGTAATTAAAATATTTTTATCTAGTTAAAGCCTTTTTAATAGTCAACTTTACCGGCACAAAATGCCTAAAAAATCATATATTAATATTGTGAAAATAGAATTCATAATTTGTTAACTATATATTTATTATAATAAGCCACGCACCGAATTAACTCAAAGCAGACCTAATCTGCGTTGTCGATTCGTTTAAAATATATCTGTATATGACATTTAGAGGTCTGATAAATCAATAATTAATAGGAAATAAAAATTATAATTCCTCATCGGCCAAAAAGATTAATTCACAGCATGATTTGGAACGTAGCTTACGGATGGGGTGTGCCATAGATTTTCTTAATGCACTCATGTGTTGCTAGATAAATTATAAAATATCCGCTAAACGATATTCAATTCAGAAAATAATTACCTGTAAAGGATCCGAAACGTCGGAAAAATTTAAAAAGTAAAATAAAATATACACGCCATTAAACCTTTTGCAAGTTGTTATAACACAAAATATAATCTATACTAATTTAAGTTTTAAGTTTTTGTGTTGAATAGACCATTTATCGAGGAAGGCTTTAGGCTATTAAACATCACGCTGCAACTATTAGGAGCGAAGAAATAATGGAAAATGTGGAAAAAACGGAGAAAATTATTCAGCCTCGAGGGCTTCCGTTGCGTGCGCTGCGAAAACGGTCCAAGATACCAAAAATATATGTATGAAAAACTATGCTATGATAACAGCAATCGATACCCAAATAAACAATTCCCTAGGGATCGCGCAGGCGAAGCCGCTGGCGGAAAGCTAGTATATCATAAAGTCTCGGTATACGTCGAACAATTCAATTTAATCACAATTACATCAGGACCTCTTAAGATCCCAGAGTCTATTAAAGGATAAAACTTATCTTTCGACGCGAAAAAATTGGAAAACAAACAATGGTATAAACGAGATCGGGGCTAACACTTAACTTTGTTTAATTGAAAAACTTCTTTTCTTTTTTCAGATAGCAAAAAAGAAACTTTGACTTCATTAACACTTACGTCTTGTTGCTTTTTGTTTTCTCTACCATTAATAAAAGGGAGGTTGTTTCAGAAAACAACCCTATTTGAGTAATCTACTACCATAATGCTATCTGAAAATAATGTTATTTATAATTTTACTGTAGTCGACTGTAGGATAAATAAATTTATTTGTGCAAATTTGACTTGTTCCGACGTCGACAATTTCCTCTGATAAATGTAAACTTTTTTAAAAATACTCTTGATGAAATCATTTAATAGTAGTTTTATTTAACGGGTAGTGCATGTGACTCTATATATTAATACGTGAAGCAAAAACTTGGACCCCTTTTATTAGATTTTTAGTTTATAATATTTTTTTTAAATAATGCTTATAAAGTACATTAAATCGATAAATAAAATATTACACACACTACTATGCATTTGACACACACAAACAAGTATTTACTACACGGATACATGTACTCTGTGATCAATTTGTTTCTTTTGACATAGAGATTGATTGTTTCTTTTGAATATTGGCTTTTCATGGTTTGTGCATTTAGCCAGTGTCAAGTTTTGAAATTTATTATGTTCGAATTTGCACCACTGGGCGACTATTAGTATATAATAAACAAGTAAAGTTTTGATATTGTATATTTTGGAACAACTATGTACTAAATGTACGAACATATAAAGAAATAACGAGTACGCGTAGTGCCGAGCGAGTCCCGACTGATTGCAAACTCATTTAAAGTTATTCAAGTAAATATATACCGAACAAATTTTTGCTAAGCGGTGTATGTACATATTGACGATACAGTATAAGCGTTTTTAGTGTGAAATTTCATAAATTGGATTTTATTACAATATCATGGCAACACATTTTTTCTATCTAACTTTCTCTGTCTTGTTTATATGTAGCGTTCTATTGATTTTTCTTTGATTAGTGTACTTATTTTTAACACATTTTTTAATATTTTTAATGAAAAATGCTTAAAAATATACTTTGTCCCAGGCACTCATTCACACTCATTTTTTAAAAAATAGCATGTGAATGCGATATCGATCGAATATAATAACATTTCACAAATAAATTGTTAAACAAGCTTCGTTTAAATTCAGATGATAAAATTCTCAGAGCTACGTATAGACGGTATCGAAACTTTTGCTGTTGAAGTGAAATAACTGAAAATTTTTGTGCTCCAAAATTATTTTTAATTAAAGTTGAATAGTACCTTATGGTTATTAACTAACATCTTCGGTGCCAAAGTTGAACTCTCATACATCATCACACACGTTATCTCCACTGCACCATGGATACAACAGCTGAAAAACTTCTAAGTAGCCTGAAGGATTTGTCATCAATGTTTAACAACAGAATGACTGAATTTGAGAAAAATCTCCAGCAGCCAGGTATGCGTGAATCCAATACTACTGTCAAGTCCATAACAGCAGACTTCTCCACATTCAAAACTTTTATATGGAAATCTCTTAGCATTATCAGATCCCAGATTGAACTCATAACATTGGATGTCGATCGTTTTGATGCTCATTCACGAAGAAAGGTTCTTTTGTTCCACGGAATCAAGGAAGATAAGGATGAAGATGTGCTTCCGAAGATACTTTCAATATTAAGCAACCAAATGAAGATAAAAGGAGTGGATGCTGATAGGGTTGAGACATGTCATAGACTTGGTACTAAAAAGAAAGATTTCTCAAGGCCTATATTGGTGCGTTTTACTGAAATGAAGCCTCGCATGTTGGTATGGAATATGAAAACTCCATTGAGGGGTTCCAATGTAACAGTGTCAGAATTTCTCACTAAGGCGAGACAGGATATCTTTGCTGCAGCTCGTAAACACTTTGGAAAGAGAAAGTGTTGGTCCTCTGAAGGTACGGTCATTGTTTTACTGGCTGACGGAACAAGAAAGAAGATCTTCTCTAATAGTGATTTACAACATCTCATACAAAAGTATCCAATTCAGTCTACGGAGATCACAAAAGAGACGAAATGAACACTTGTTGCATACACTTTGTGATTTTTTTTTTACTTTGTCGGATTATCTTCACAAATTCGATGGTACGTTATTATTTCTGTACTTATTTATTACCCTGTATTTTTCAAAATTGTTTTACTTCTTCAAACACATTTACAATGTATAATATCGACATCCTACGTCAGTGTCATTACTGTCTAATGTCAGTTGTGTTTTTTCTAAGGAAGGCAAAGGAATCCAAAAGCGTGTTTACATACAGCCATACTTAAAATTAAATATAAACTCTTTTGCTTTCCACTTTTGGTTATATAATGCGATGAGGATATTTTATTTCTGTGATGAATTGAAATCATAGGTAATTTTTTTTTTAGTGTATATATAGAAATTTCCGTGGTGTTTAGAGTAGTCTTTTCACGTCAACTTACGCACGTGGAAGATGATTTTGCGTATTCGGTTTCTGTGTTATTTATTTTATTTTGGAGTTATCTTAGTTTTTGTGTTTTATTATAAGTATTTATTTTACTATATACGTATATTTATTTAATATGGATTTGAATGATGATTACTTTTCTTGTTCTTCGGATGAATACGAAAGTGCCAATAGTAGCGTTTCTTCATTAACTGTATTTAAACCGCTTAACATCGAACTGTTAGAGATATTTGGTGAAAATCCTAATTTTCTTTCCTTCGTGCATATAAACGCGCAAAGTATTCCAGCACATCGTACTGATCTTCTTGCGTCCTTTAGCAATAGCGTGGTTGATTGTATTCTGATCTCTGAAATATGGTTAAAACCTTCAATCCTTCAGGTTGCTCTCTCCCAGGGTATAATCTTTTTCGCAACGATCGCATTGACGTGGGTGGTGGTGGTGTAGGTATTTATCTGCGTAATCACATACCTACCAGGATAATCACTTGTTCGCCATCTAATTATACGTGTTCTATTGAATATATATTTATTGAAGTAGTCACTCACCATAAAAAAGTTCTTATAGGTGCTTAGATAGATAGATAGATTATTTCAACAGTTTGGAAAATACCTTTGAAAATCTGATTCCTGCTTTTGATCACGTTGTACTGATGGGTGATCTATACACATGTTTGTTGAAAAAGGACATTAGAGCAAATAAACTTCTTAATCTCTTGTTATCCCTTAATCTTCACGTACTTGACATGACGTCCCCCACTCATTATTTCCCCAACTGTAAACCTTCCCTATTAGATGTTATGATTGTCTCTCATCCTGAGCTAGTTAGCACTCACGGACAAATTACCGCTCCTTTTTCTTATCACGATTTAATTTATGTTTCACTTCAAGTGCGTCCTCCCAAAATTAAACCACGGATACGACTTCTGCGCAATTTTAAGCAAATGGTTCATGAACGTTTGAGAGATGATGTAAGAAATAAGGACTGGTCACCGCTGTTGCGTGGTAGTAATGTGGATGATATGGTAGATTACTTCACTTCTGCTCTTATTGACATTTATGACCTGCACGCTCCGGTTCGTCCAGTTCGTGTGAAACATGTACCTGCCCCCTGGTTAACCTCAGATATCCGAAAAATTATGGCAAAACGAGATAAGGCCAAAAGTAAACAGAAAAGAGCCCCTTCTCCTGAAAATTTACGAATTTATAAAAACTGGCGCAATATCTGCAACAAAATGTGTAGAAATGCTAAACATAATTATATTCACAGCCAAATAGAAAGTTTAAATCAAAAGCATTTGTGGGGTTTTTTAAAGTCACTAGGTGTGGGTAAGTCGGAAGAGGCTAGCCAGAGCATCGTGGATCTGAATGTTCTCAATAGGCATTTCTCCTCACCTTCTCTTACTTAAGACATGACAACTAAGTCTGACACTCTTTCCTTTTTATCACGTCTTAATAACTCACCTGACTGTCCCCCCTTTTTCTTCAGCGTAGTCTCTGAGGAAGATATTACAAAATGTATTAAATCCATCTCCACGAAGGCGATTGGAAGTGATGGCATAAGTCTTGACATGTTACTTCCTGTTCTGGAGGACATTGTTCCAATAATTACTCACATTATAAATTTCTCTTTGGAAAACAATGTCTTTCCTGCATCTTGGAAAAGAGCTCATGTCATACCTCTTCCTAAAACTCACAATCCTTCTTCACTTAGTCAATATCGTCCTATTTCTATTCTCCCTATTCTCTCTTCTATTTCCTTAAATCTTCTATTTTCTCTTATCTAACTCTCTTTTGTGTCCTTACCAATCTGGTTTCCGTCCTGCTCACAGCACAGTTGGTGCACTGTTGAACACAACTGAAGATATTCGCCATGCTATGGATTACGAAACTTACAGCCTTGGTTCTACTGGATTTTAGCAGTGCCTTCAATTGTGTTGACTTTGACATTTTGCTTAGTACTCTCCGCTCGCTTAACATTTCCGCTTCTGCTATTGATTGGTTCCGATCATATCTTTTTGAACGCTCTCAGTGCGTAGTTTTCAATTCTTCTTCTTCTGACTGGCTAAATTTGTCAGCCGGTGTACCACAAGGTGGTGTTCTCTCACCTTTACTTTTCTCTATTTTTATTAATAATATCTCTACCGTTATTTCCTCTCCTTTTCATCTTTACGCAGATGACCTTCAAATCTATAGGCACTTCTCTATCGACGATGCTCTGGATACCATTGATGCTTTAAATAGAGATCTTGCTTCTATTCAGAAATGGGCGGTTTCATTTGGTCTTATGGTCAATCCAAATAAATGCCAGGCTATGATTGTCGGCAGTAGCAGACTCCGCAGCAAACTTAACTGGACTTGTATACCTCTAGTCGTATATAACAGTATACCGATTCCATTCACAGACAAAGTAAAAAATCTTGGTTTGACTATGGATAGTACTCTTTCATGGTCCCCGCAAATGGCTGACGCTAGCAAACGGATGCACTATTCTTTCCGCTCTCTCAAACGACTTCAATACTTTCTTCCCCTTAAAACCAAAATTATGCTAGCGCAATCACTCCTGCTTCCTATTCTTGACTACGCTGATATTTGCTACTTGGATGTGAATGAAGATCAACTAAATAAGCTAGAGCGCCTTCAAAACCTCGCAATTCGGTTCATTTTTGGACTGCGTAAATACGATCATGTCTCAGCTTTTCGAGCTCAACTTAACTGGCTTCCTATCCGTCTTCGCCGTGATATGCACATCCTTTCATTCCTTTTCAAAATTCTTAAAGATCCTAACTCACCCGCATACCTGAATTCCCGTTTGCAGAAGCTTCCTCTCCTATCCCGTCTCCGGCGGTACTGTGTTACTAAAACTTTGGAGCGGCCTAAAAGTAACACCAATTTTCTCTTCGACTCTTTTTCTGTACGGGCTGTTAGACTATGGAACAAACTCCCATTAGACATTCGAGACTGCCCCTCTATCATATCTTTCAAAACTAAACTCAAGGAGCACTTTCTAGCACAATGTTCGTATTCATAATTTTTGTAATCATTATTATTTTTATTTATATATGTATATTATGTGTATTATATAAAATTGTTTATTTATGTATTCTATTTTTTTATTGATTTTTTTTTATATCATGCCTATATGTATTAATGTTAATATTCATTCACATCAAATTTAACAATTATGCACTTGTCAGTCTCCCGTTACTGCTTGATCTCCCACACCGCCTGGTTGGCTGGAAGAGATCTCTTATAGAGATAAGCCCACCCTTGGAAGGGATGGCGATGTTAAAATTAAACAGGCGATACTCATGAACTTATTTTATTTCCTTCGAAAGTATTCACAAACTTATCGTCCATTACAATAATAATTCTTTTTTTTTAATGCCAACTTTACTGCCTATTACTACTCTGTGCTACCAACCTATAATAAAAAAAGGTAGCGCAATAGCTATTTGCAGGATATTGTTCTCAACATAATATTCTAATTTAGAGTTCTTATATTTAAATTTGTAAATGTATATAATAATAAATTGTATATTCATAAATTCCGTTTAGGAGTATGGTTGCTTGAATTTAACAAGAGTAGAAAGTACTTTTTATAAAGAGTGTTCCTTTGTATTGTTACGTACTTATGTCAATTATTGTATTAAGTAATTACGCAATCATTGATAAGGTACAAAAATAATAACAATATGTTTAGATTATTTTAAGAGTTATTGTTTAGAAATACTAAGCCATGGAGATACGGTTTAATAGAAATTGTGTTTTAAAAGAAGTACCTAACATTTTTGTACCATTACACATTCGGTCAATACAACACTTATTAATTAAGTAGACATCATCATTTTATTTGTTATTACTTTTAATAAAAATGTTACAATAATAATAATAGGCTTACAGCTCGGCCTTCCTGTAAATAGCGAGCCCCCCTCGCTAATTAAGTGGGTATTTGTGCAAATGAACAGTTTATAACAAGTATCAGAATTATATTAACATTGACATATTTAAATTAAGTAATGAAATTATAATTACATCCATTTTTGTCTTCAAGTAATTATTATAATAAAAAAAGAAAATATATATTTAACCAAAACTATTCATTGGTAAGTCATCATCATCATAGTATTAATTATATATATAAAAACAATTATCATAGTATTAATTATATATAAAAACAATTATCCCGAATCATATTAACATAAGATCACAATTTGCTTAATCTCATATAGATCGTGTTCGTAGTGTTGCGTTATGCTTATACCTATAACATTATTTCTATACTATATTATTTAATTATTTTCTGATTCGTATCCTTCACCACTACTATCACTATCTAAATTTCTATGAAAATTTAACCACGGTTGCATTTTATCGACTGCTACGATAGCTTCATAGCGACGATTATGTTTACGAGATAACGGAGTGTCTTCGATAACATATCTATCATTACGAAGTGCCTTAATCACGCGGTACGGTCCTTGATACTTAACTACTAGTTTTTGCGACTGTCCATCGTGAGGGACCTGCCGTTCAACACGCACTAAATCTCCGACAGAATATTGTTTTGCTACCTTCCTACGGCTATTGAATCTTTCTGCGTCCTTAGTTTGTTCTTTACATATTTTAATTCTAGCTTCGTCCCTAGAGTTTTTTAGATTTTCTGCAGATGTTATCTTAACGGTATCGTCGAAAATTTCACTTAATATATTTTCACTCTTACATTTAATATTGAATCCAAAAAGGAGCTCTGATGGGGACTTTTGGGTAGTTTTGTGGGTCGTAGTATTTAACCCTAGTTGAATATCTGGAATTTGTTTATCCCACGATTTTTCATCTTTGCCGTGAGATGAAGTAGAGAGCGCATTGAGAATAGTTCTGTTGAATCTCTCTACTTGGCCATTCGCCCGTGGGGTCGATACGGCATTTATAATATGTTTAATGCCATATAACATTATGAATTCCTTAAAGGCGCCGCTCGTGAAGCTTGTACCTTTGTCCGTGATAAGACGTGTTGGTACTCCAAAGTGGCTAATGTGATCCTTGAGAAGTCGTATTGTAGTTGATGATTTGGTATCCTTTACTGGTTTAATGTTCACGAATTTTGTAAAGCCGTCGACCAAAATAAGCAGATAGCAATTACCATTTTTGCTTTTTACGAATGGGCCTAGATGGTCAGCATGGACTGTATGAAAGGGTATACTTGGCTTATCTATAGGGTGTAACTCACCCTCTCGTTTTCCCCCAGGTGTTTTGTGATGTGCACATTCTAAACATGATGTAACGTATTTTTTTACGAATTTGCGCATTTTTGCAAACCAGAAATTTTTGCGGATACGTGATAGTGTTTTGTCATAACCACAATGGCCAACATCATCATGGTTCATTTTTAGGATCTGCCATCGTACGCCTTTTGGTACCAGCCACTTTATCTCATCCCCAACGATTTTAAAAACGCGGTTATTTTTCAGCTTATAATTTTTGCGGATGTCCATTACCTGTTCTGAATCGGGATCAGACAGGATATCTTTTATCTTCTTTACCTCTTCATCAGCGGATTGTACCGTGCTAATCCAATCGTCTTCGCATTGTTGAATGGCTAAGACGTCAATGTGTGTTGGGGTTTCAACAGTATTTTCGTCCACCGGATTACGGCTTAAAGCGTCGACGTGCGACATACGTGCTCCTGGTCGATATTCAATGACACAGTCATACTCTTGCAATTGGATCCACCATCGAGCGATTCGCGGAATCAACTCTCGTTTAATCATTGTTGACCGTAATGCATTACAATCGGTGAATATTTTAAAAGGGATGCCGATAAGATAGACTCGAAATCGATTCAGAGACGCTATTACTGCTAAGGTTTCTAGATCGTAAGAGTGGAATTTACGTTCATCCGCGTTCGTTTTGCGACTGAAATATGAAACCGGTTGGAAGACGCCATCTGAATTTGCTTGTAATAAAATGCCGGCTAATCCTTCCTTACTGGCATCTGTATGTAATTGAGTCTCAGCATCATGATTATACAGTGCCAGTACTGGTCTATTAGTGAGCATGGCCTTTATTTTACTAAAAGCACAGTCCTGACTATCATCCCAAGACCACTTTGCGTCCTTTTTCAATAAGTTGGTTAATGGTGCCGCCAATAAAGCGTAATGCAAAATGAACCGTCTGAAATATCCTGATAGTCCAAGAAATTGTCTTACTTCATGTTGATTCCTAGGTTTTGGAAATTTGGTGACCGCTTCGATTTTTCGACATCCCGGTCTAATTCCTTCGGCACTCACCTCGTACCCAAGAAAATCTATGGTTTCCATGAAGAAATTGCATTTATTCAATCTGAGCGTAAGGCCACCCCTTTTGAGAAGTCCCAAAACTTCTTCTAACCGCCTAATGCCTTCATCGAAGTCCCTGGCCGGAATAAGGACGTCGTCCATGTAGACTATCGCAAATTTAACTCTCGCTTCCAATAATATCTTATTGATTGTACGTTGAAAGACTGACGGTGCGTTCACTAAGCCAAATGGCATGCGATTGTACTCGTACTGACCATCAGGTGTGACGAACGCAGTTTTGTGTTTTGACTCCTCGGCTATAGGTATTTGGTAGTACCCTGAGGCTAGGTCTAGTGATGTAAAAATTTTGTTTCCTGCCAGCTGATCGAGTTGATCTTCGATTCGAGGGAGAGGATAATGTTCCTTTTTTGTTTTGCGATTTAATGCTCGGTAGTCAACACATAAGCGTTTATCACCGGATTTTTTTTGTACCAAAACGATGGGACTGGCGTATGGTGACGTAGATTCCCTAACTATACCATGTTCAATCATCTCCTGTACCATACTCCTTACTAAAATACGGTCAGCATAAGGCATACGATAAGGACGATAGACGATTGGGACCGAATCTTCAAGTTCAATTACCATCTCCGTTAAATTTGTGAAGCCCAAATCTTTAAGTCCACTAGAGAAACAGTCTTTATAGTTTTGTAATAGTTTTCTAAACTTTAATCGTTCTATGTCGCTCAATTTCTCGTTGCAATTTAAAATGTCATCATTTCGAGTTTCATTGAACGTAACGGTGCAAGAATTTAATACTACTTTGGAGCCTCCTACATCAGTCTCGCGGACTCGGGTCAAGAGAGTGCCCTTTTTCAGTGTAATTGAACTGGGTGAAGCATTATGGATCAATAACGTACTATATCCTTTCTTGATTTCGTATTCCCCCGGGAGGAGATAGTATTCTTTTCCTTCTGGACCTCTGACAGAACCATTTACATAGACGTTAACCGTTATGTCACCATCAGTGTAAACTTGAACTGCGCGTAAGGTATTTGATGGAATCTCTATATTTTCGCTTACGTTAAGGTGTATCTTGTCACTGGAGATTTTTTTGAATATGACGGCAGTAGGGGTTTTTGTAATGAAAATGTTTGGTTTTTCAGTAAAAGAATGACCTAAGAGAACAGATTGTTTAATAACATAGTCTTCAACTACGTATAAATTTAATATCTCTTTAATGTTTTGTACTTCAATAGAAGCAATTGCCACGCCTACCGGAGAGATGAGATTTCCTCCTATACCCCTAAGAGTGGGTAAATCATCCGATATTACCATATCTAAATTAAATTCTTTGGCCTTAGTTAGTTTTATAAGAGAACATTGACTACCCAAGTCTAACTGACAATCTACTAGATGATCATTTACTTTAATATTAATTATATATTTGGCGGTTGACTCTTCAGTCATATTCAACTGAGCTACCTGCTGTTCGCTCCTAGGTCGAACTAGAACGTCCTTTTCTCGATCTTTATTCGTATCTCTCTTTTTGTAACAATACATAGATAGATGACCTAGCTTTTCGCAACTCGTGCATTTTACCACAGGTTTGTCACACTTATAACTTGGGTGGCCAGTTTGGTCACAATTGTAACACGTGATTTTTGAATCATTAGCCTTTGTAGTAAATGAAGTACCTCTACGATCATTTCGAGATTTTATCGTATGATTTTCTCGGCTATGCCCAACTTTTACCGTTCTAAAATATTTTAATACTTGCTCCGGTTCAGTGAATTGCGCCGCTTGCGCACCTATCTTAATAGACCTATCGTCAACACCATATATTATGCAATCAACAGCCTGACGTCCATGTATCCCACATCTATTTAACAAATTTATTTTAGTGTAATAGTAATGGTCAAGTGATTCGCCGTATTTAACTCTTTTAGCAAGCATCTCGGTTAAAAGTTCAGCATAGTCTTCCCGAACGGGAAAGGATTGTATTAATTTCCTTTTCCACTCGATCCATGTATACATTATAGTTGGTAAATTCCGATACCAAGATCGCGCTACACCGGTCAACTTAGGAAGTGCATAGTGAATAATTTCCCTATCCTCCCAACCATAAATTTCGGCACACTCCTCTACCTTTGTTAACCATGTCAGTATTGTTTGTTCTCTTGACATAGGGTCAAACTCCGGAACAATATTAGTATCAAAAGCCAACCTAGGTTTTTCTGAACTTTTAACCGATTGCAAAATAGCCATAACCTTATCTAATATTTTATCCGTAGGATCTATAGTTTTAACTTTCTTTGGATTAGGTAACTTCAGCTCACCGGACTCCCTTGAAACGCTGCGACTCCGTCCCGTTCCTTCAGGTGTGGAGAGATGTCTCTTATCGGTCCTCTGACATTGTAACTCTTCATGCTCTTGATGCTTTTCATTAATGCTATGTACCCAATTAGCAACCTCGGTGTCACGCACCCGTGACACCCCTGGTTGTTCTGACCACCGTCTCCGACTTTTGGCCTGACCCTCATACCTGGGTCGTCCTGGCCATGTCGCATAACTAGGCTCACCCTGCCTTACGTCCACTACATCATGACCTTGACCCTCAACCCTGGGTACACATAGGTCTGTAGCGGAAGTTTCATAATTTAAATGACACTCTTCATTCATTATAACAGCTGAAACCGACAGATAACAAGTTAGAACCACAATAATTAATATTAACTCATCACTACCTATTTACACCTATATATAAATTGTGTTTGACTGTACACATCATTATTTGACAACTGAATAAATCTATTACAAATTTAACTTAATTGTACAGTATACTTGTATAAAATAAAATATGTGACACTTGTATGCAATGTAGTCTGGCACTAAAAGAATGTTAAAATATAATTTATTGCATAGACAGATTGCTGATAGACAAATTCACTTTGAGTGACAACACATTCTTAGTATTAAAGTTAAGGAGAGAAGTAAATCTGATCGCAGTTTATTTTTATATATATATATTTTTGATGATGTGTTAAGATGTATATATCCTTAATATATTTTATTTATGATCAAAGATAAATTAATCCAATATGTTCACCACATTTGTGATGCAACTAGTGCCATCAGGCGTTGGTTATAGAAGTCCTGTGGAAATTAAACACTTATTAAATAAATCACTTTTAAAGAATAATATGTTAAAATTAAAACAATGTCAAAAGGTATTAAGCAAAATTGATAATATTCTTAATGAATTAATAAATCACAAATTGTGGTGGTTCTTATGACAATATTGTGGAATGGGCATAGATATCATTGAATCCAACATGTTCAGTATACATTAACAAGTGATTACACTGATTACAGTTTCTTGTTTCAATTGTATTTCACTAAACCAATACATTTTTTTTTTTGTTTTTATTTATATTCTAACTGACATTAAAGCTTTAATGTCAAGGTAAGAATTTTCAAAACAGGTCTAGCAGTTTCTGTGTTCATTACAACAAATTAAGTCTTTCCTTTTTGCAATATTGATTTAGGTGTACAAATAATGGTTTTGCTCATTTATTATGAGATCTAAACACACCATGGAAAGACGGAGAAAAGAGGAAAACAGAAAAGAGAGAGAAAAAAAAAGTTGAAGGATATCTATAAATATCGGAATAGCAAAAGTAAAAAAAAATTAACATGTCATGAAAGGAGAGAAAAAAAACGGTCGAGTATTAGGTACAATTTGATAATTTTTAAAAACCATTCGTAAGGTACTATTATTCTCAAAACTGTCAATCTGCATACACTTGGGTAAAACTCCTAGATTTTATTTTTTTTTGCTTTTTTTACTCTGATCAAGATAATGGATTCGATATTAGATACTCACGTTTTCCTTTGTAGGCATAGATCGAAAAGTATAATCTTTTCGTTTATCCCACTTCTGAAGCTGTTGAACAACCTTAGAAGGGATGGCGATGTTAAAATTAAACAGGCGATACTCATGAACTTATTTTATTTCCTTCGAAAGTATTCACAAACTTATCGTCCATTACAATAATAATTCTTTTTTTTTAATGCCAACCTTACTGCCTATTACTACTCTGTGCTACCAACCTATAATAAAAAAAAAGGTAGCGCAATAGCTATTTGCAGGATATTGTTCTCAACATAATATTCTAATTTAGAGTTCTTATATTTAAATTTGTAAATGTATATAATAATAAATTGTATATTCATAAATATATTATAGATTCCGTTTAGGAGAATGGTTGCTTGAAATTAACAAGAGTAGAAAGTACTTTTTATAAAGAGTGTTCCTTTGTATTGTTACGTACTTATGTCAATTATTGTATTAAGTAATTACGCAATCATTGATAAGGTACAAAAATAATAACAATATGTTTAGATTATTTTAAGAGTTATTGTTTAGAAATACTAAGCCATGGAGATACGGTTTAATAGAAATTGTGTTTTAAAAGAAGTACCTAACATTTTTGTACCATTACACATTCGGTCAATACAACACTTATTAATTAAGTAGACATCATCATTTTATGAGTTATTACTTTTAATAAAAATGTTAGCCTTGCACAATTTCATTATAACAAACCTACAAACGTTTACGACAACGCAGAAAATTACGTCTTCATAACTGATAAACGTTACGGACTGCGTCGTTACGGTAACTATGAAATCGGGTTGATGGTCCATATTGCGTCCTGCTCGGCTGCCCTATTTCAAAACCTGGTAAAGACCTAAAATCAAATTTTACAGAAGAGGCGAGACGTCAATTGGTAGATAAGTTTACTTTTTGGTTAAAAAATGATGTAATGCCGCATTCGGTATACGATGCGTAGTTTAAAATTGCGCAAGGGCTGGTCACAGGACACTGCAGTCTTTGATATCCACCATGGAAGACATGCAAAAAGAGTATAAGTACTCGTTTAATAAGACAATAAACTTAACAAATTTAAGATAACACTGAAACTGAAAACTAAAAAAGAACTATTCTATAGTAATAGTTTTTTTTTATATTTTTACATGCTTATGGAACTTTGTAAAACTAGTTTACATGCCAGTCCCACTGTGAACAAACCATCTTTTGCAAATGGTTTAAGTGGCTTTCAATGTTTTAAAATATGTAGTTAAATAAGTATTGATATTTTGAAATTTTAAATACTTTGTTTTTGAGTCGTCTATTGGCTTACCAGATTTTCAAGATTATGTTACAAAATGTTCCATACTAGGTTTTGAAATGGGACAACCACGCAATAAATGATAATATAAAAAAATGCTGCTTCGGAAACGCGCTATGCAACATTAAAGTGTTTATTCTGATTTATGGTGCGATAAAAATTTAAGTTGCCGTTGTAATAACGCAATTTATTTTCGGGCAATAATTTAATGTGGTTGTCAGCGAATACAACGTTCAACAGTGGCTGTAAATTATCCGTAGATTTTATCTTCTTAAATAAAAGGTGATCGTGTTTTTCTTCAGTTCATTTTAAGTGGGGTTGGGGAAGAGGGGGTGTCGTGTTTTTCACTTAGATGAACGTCGATGTATGTAACAATTATTGTAGTAGCAAGCATATTTTATGATTAAGAAACTTTAATAATTTAATTCCTAAATATTTAATTAAGCAGGAACGACATAAAAGCCGAGGATGGCGTGACACACCTTGCACGATCAAATCAATCGTGCTCTCTTAGAATGTGACGTCAGAAGACATAAAAATTGGCAAGCATGTATGAAAAGAGTATTGAAAGCGGAGAATGCGAAAGGTGTATGTAAGGATCGTGCCTTGTGACACCCGTTTCTCTCTGCCTACCCCTCAAGGGACGCGGCATAAAGATATAGATAGATAGATAGTTAAGTAATATTGCTAACCTTTGGCATTATAATTTTATATCCTTTTATATCTTGATATATATTGTTTCAACAGTCGAGCAATAAAACAAATGTAATGTATGAAACTATAAGCTTATTTATCTTTTCTTTGATTTTGTGTTCATGTAATTGTGTATAACTGTTTGTTCCTAAAATAAATGTTTTAAAAGAAATAGTGGAATCACTTTCGTAATATAAAATAAAATATATTAAAACTATATATACCATAAAAGAATAAACAAATTCTCAGTACACAAAGTAAATCCAATAGCGATTTCAGAACAAAATTTTAATACGATCTTACTATTCCAACAAAGAGCAGCACTCCGATTTGGTTCCCTAATCCCGAGGGATTTTCCTTATCATCAAAACTTTCACACAATACGGAAACACTCGAAATACTAAGAAAACCAATCGCATACCAATATTCACAAATTACCTTCAAATACTCACTGGAAAGGGTCCAAAGAGGGCCCGGTATAACCCATAGAAATATTATAAGGTTTTTTTTCGAACTCAGCAAAACAGAGAATCCGAGACTGGGTCCTCTCGTCGACGCGACACCGCTCTCCAAATCATCAAAGCTCATACACCGTGAAACTACTTCGGTCGCTGCAACTGTGATATTAAGGTCTATTTTTCAATGTCTAAAGGAAAGCTAGCATTTCCGTAATCTGAGGATTTATTGTGAATTACCCACGGAAGAAATTTTGCGTTCAACTTGATACGTATCTCTAAGTCGTAAAGGTGAATCCGTTTCAAATTAAACTGTGTGTTACTTTGCTGATTTAGCGTGCACATTGTTGTTGTGCCTCTAGATATTTTATCGGAAAGATTGATTCGGTGTCCACTTACACAGAAAAATGTTTGGTTGCAAAAATAGTTTTGTATTGTTTAGATAAAAAGCTCCAATATAACATTTCAGTGTATAATCCAGCAATTTTTGGGTGATAAAGACACTTCAGTCTGAGAGTTGATTTTAAAAAATTCATTTGTTTGAATGCTATAACGATTGAGTCACATAGGTGTTTTGAATATATTTCTATTGCTCATAGCATATTTGAATATTGACAGTGATTGATCAGCTATCTTTATACAAGTTATATAAGGTATGGTATTCTTAAACTAGTTCCTGGACGCTATCGTGAACAATCTAAGGCTTTCTCAGTACAAAACAATGTAAATCAATGTCACTCGCAGCGATGCCCCAGGGAAGTTGGTGAATAAATCTTTGAAAATTTTTGGCTCATCCGCAAGGTTTGTTGGTTGACTTGTTATGACAACGTTTTGCTTGTTGTCACAAGCTTTAAACCAGTTGGTGTCTACAAGATAACGTTATCTTGACACGTATTATGCAAACACGTAAGCCAATGAAAAAACAATAGTTTTCAGAAGCATGTGAATATAATTGTTCCAGTTCAAAGCGGTTATCAAACTTCTACAGTGCTATTAAGAAACAAGTTTAGACTAAAATTGTAACTTTAATATAAGTCCAAATTCATATTCATAAACATGAATTGTAGGATCAAATATTACTCTCTTACTAGGATAGCTTTGCTAAGTCTCTGTTTAATAATATGAATTTTGACTACTACTAAGTGCAGACTCAACATAAATTTACTCCAATGCTAAATCTTGTTTTAGTTAATACTTAGTTATTTTTTTTTTGTTGCTGAAACAGTAACAAAAGAATGATTTTGTATGAATCTATTTGTAAATTGAAAAACTTAGAATTGAAAATTATCGTATGTATATTTTTTATAAAGCCACTGACTGTTTAAGATAGAAAAACGTAAGCAATAGCCGTTATAGTGAATTTAAAACAAATTTTCTACACAAATTTTCCTTGTTAGCTTTTCAAAGTTATATTTTAAATGGTCGATTTCCTAGAAGAACTTGGCGATTGTGAGATATAACTTATAGCTAATTAAATTTGATTCCAGGTCACGAGATAAGAAAATATGATAGATCAAACTGAAACGTAATTTTCATTTCTAAATTTCATTAACGATTAATCTATACGTCAGGTTATTGTACCTAAATGTAAAATTTTGCAATTTAATTTTAAACGTTGATTGTTTTAATCTTAATTCAGATTTATAATTTGTCTTTTCGTGGTAAACTGGTTGATGCTGATGGCTGCTGTTTATATAAAATTTGTGAAGTATTAGATTTTAGTTTAATCTAAAGCGGCTTTAATTTCATAAGCTATAACTATCTACATAAACTTAAAATACAATTTTATACCCTAATATATGCCTAATATTATAAATAAGAGATATTTGTTTCCTTTGTGTGTCTAAGGCTCAAATAGTAGTTAACCTATTTTAGATTTTTTTACCAATATAAATCTACTTCACTTTGAAAAAATAATATACATACGAATTGAGAACCTTCTTTTTTATTAAAGTCAATTAAAAAGGCTAATCTTATTTGAAAAGTCTGTTTGTTCTTCTTTAATGACACAACAGAGTATTATTCAGAAAAAATTTTGTAAACAGTTTTTTTAGAGGTTATATTTTATCGTAAATAAACCTCTTAGCCTTAGAGAAGAGCTCTATGGCGCAGTGGTTAGCGGGTTCGGTCCACGATACGGTTATTAATCGACACTTGCAAGGGATTCAAGGGTCTCATTATATATCAAAAATTATCTTGCTTCCATATTATTAAATGATTATGTTATCATTATAAAACCATAGTTGCTTTTTTTTCTCTTTATTTATAATGTATTGATCTGGTAATGGCATGGTTTTTGTAAATGTCATTACTCCTATTAGAGCTGGTGAGTTTCTTGCTCGTTCTTCTTATCAGCCAAAAGACGTCCTGAACGAGCGGTAGGGAAAAAAATGTTGGACGATTCAAAAGTACTTTTAAGAAGTCTATTTGAATAAAGATTATTTTGACTTTGACTTTGGATGGTGGCCGAAAAATCACTGTAGCCATTGGTCTCGGCTGCATCTGTAGTTGTTAACACCAACAATTCTCCCTATTTGATTCCATCCATAAGGAAAACCTGTGCCACAGTAGTCGGGGTATTAGGATAGTGATGTCGAAACACCCTTTCTCCACGAGAGAAAAGTCAAGAATAACAGCTAGTGAGAATACGTAAACATTAAATGATAACCGAAACACAATGCAAAATATCAAAAAGTATGCACTTCAGTGTCAAAAGCTTAACTAATCGATTATCAGTAGAGTTCAGCAAACCGCTAATTGTCTGATTCAAATCCAATTAATTCCGATTTGTTAAAATCCCACCATACGGTAAAATTGAACGTAATTATGTGTCTATTGGAAACTGTGTCACGATTATTGTGTGATATTTTGTATGCAGCGGAGACCAACGACTTAAAGAGACTTGCAAAGCACGTAGGAGCTCGAAATAATGTTTTTTTTTTTTTCACTATTTCAATGAATGAACTCGTTTTTAAAGTTGTTTTTAACCTTCGCAGTCATTGACTTCACAAATATCAGAAATATATTTTAATTTAATTTTATCAAAAGATAATCTTTTGGTTATACATGTATAATTAAAAAGATAACCTTGTACTTCATAACTATTGTTTCACTAAAGTTAGTGATCTAGTAATAACTTGAATCAAATATTTTGTATTCGTTATTACTGGATATTTTGCAAGACTTGGATAGTACAATTTATAGCCTAACGTTTTGAAGAATATTAATTTGCAGCTCTGCTTTGATTTATTAATTAAATAATTTGTAATAAGGTACTCTATTGAATATTTAATAGCTTTAGAGTTTAGTGGACCTAAAATGAAGTAAAGGAACCCAATATTTAAATATGACTTAAAAACACCTGTACATAATTATTTTTCGATCTAGCCGTCTTGAATAAAAAATGGTTTCAATGGTTTGGTAAAATCGATAAATAAATTTTCGGACAGGTCTGGTTTACCGGAAGTTTGGGAACACCGTCTTGCACGTGTGAGCACTTTCAGTTGGTTATTTATAATTTATTTTGTATCAATATAATATTCTTAATACCACTTGTTGGGCCCGGTGGCAGCTGGACCGACCTCATTATATATTTATTTATGTTTTGATAGGTTTTATTATTGTTTTGATATTGAACCTTGTACTATTATTAATGACACCGTAGTTTGACAACACCCTGTATTTTGGGAGTTTTTATGACCTCAAACTATCTTAGCATCTTCGTCATTATCACCACTGTTGAGAAGTTAAAACCTTTAGAAATGCATTTTCTCTTGTACACGCACAAATCATGCATTTCTTTGACATAAATTAAATTTAAAAAGAAATAAACACCATCTTCAAGTTATATTAGCTATTTCCGAAAATCTCTATTTTGTATTCCTTGAACATTTATTCTTAGACATTGATAGTAAGGTGAGAAAATAGTGATACCTTGAATGACAGCCACCCGTGTCGGTTGTAATTTGAAATAGGTACAAAGGCAACATCTCACAGAGGTTGGAATGTGAATAAAAATTATCGGAATGAATAGGTACAAAAAAAACCGTTACACGCTCGAGAAAATATGGTAATTTCAACGATATAAAACGACTTTTATTGCCATTTTAGATACCGCGCCGTCACTCTATGACGAGGTGGGGGCCGCGCGGTCATATTCTCGAATTTATTACACTTCATTGAAAATGGCCCATGAAAAAGATACGGCTGATGTAATGTTTTATACTACAACAAAATTTGTATGGTGCGTGTTATTTGTACAGAGATTCGTATATATTTCCGATCGTTAGATAAATACACGCATGTCGTGTGTTCTCACTCGGCTTCTCACTCACCAATTCACACTCGGTCCATGTAGTGGGTCACGGCCCATTCTCTCTATTCGATACGTATTGTTTTCCTTCGACACGCACATGATATATGTGTCTGCCTGTTTTTTTCACCTTCCTAAGGAACAGATTATTGTATAAATATATATACATTTCTTACTAATTAATACGACTGGAAATCAACTCAATACCTCAGGTATGGCAACATCAAGTATTGCATACTCGTCATTGTACCAAATTGGCAAAATAAAATGCAAAGCGGTATTATAGTCGCCTGCGGATAGTGTGATAAAGTGGTGAAACAGTAATTATTTCGCGCGTGAATTTTGTACATTTTATAATTTTAACTTTAACACGCCTGAAAAATGCATGTGAACCAAAAATAATATGAAACGACTTCGCACAAAAGACTTAAAAATGGAATGGTTTAAAAAAATAATCTTTTGAATATCACATTTTTAACTATTTTAATTATCGCGATTTAATTATTTTATATCTTTCAAGCCTCTGATATCAAAGACTTTTTCTGTTGAATTCTATTCTAAACGACGCTTTACTCCATATATTATAAAAAGAGGTCAATTACGTTTCCTACTTTACACGACATCCATTATTGCACTCTTGATCAACCATCACCGTTGTACCTTATAAATAAAAATTAACGTACACTGTGCATTGACTCAATAATAGCACACTCTACAGTGTAGGTACGCAAATGTCTTGAGTAATTGACGATGGAAGATGTAAGTTGTTTACTGCTCTGGTCCTGGTAGTTCCCATTACCCGTACTCTACACACTAGGCTCTTCGTGGATGCTATATTAGCACCCCTGTTTTTTATTTAAAAAAATGCATTGCTGCATGCCCTCATGGAGACGCCTTCAGCAATGGAGGCGTCTCCCCAGCGCAGGTCAGTGAGACAACTCAAAATGAAAAGGTATAACTCTCTGAAATACTCTACGGAAAGCGATGCGCGGAACCATCCTGGAGGATCTCATACCTCGTGGTATTTCTCCATTTCGAGTCCCCTGTGCAGGAAAACTACCTCGGTGGGTTAGAAATGAGTCTCAAGAACAATTAAGTCTTATCGATACTATATCTTGAAACCAGTTCAGTTTACCGCAATATGTTTAAATATAACACTTACTTAATTAAAATAGCTACCTTCAAAGAGATATTTGTCAAGGAACTCTTTTCTTTCGTCGCTATATCATGTATAATACTAAACAAAACTATTTGTACAAGTGAAATAAGGTTAATCAGAAGCATTGTGATTTATGCCTGTAAATAAATCTCATTAATGATACATACACTGTTTAAATAATGTGATTATTTGATTCAGAATAACAAATAATGATTTATTCATGTCATTTCGTTTCATTTGCTGATTTGACTGTATCGGTGGTTATATATCTGCTCAGATCATGATTCGCTTACTACTAAGGTTTATGTGTATCGTATTTTTGCGGATGTAAGCGTAGAAATTATAACATCAGAAACTATGAGAGCATATACATTTGGTATTCTTGTACATACATATATTATTTCATAGGGAATGAACTTAGGTAACATATCAAAATTGCACTTCGTAAATTTATGGAATAATATTCAAGACACACAAACCATCGAGCTACTAACACCTAAAACCGATAAACCTACGAAAGAAATTACATTTAATCTATTACTTTACAAGTTCTTATGACTTTGATGTTATAATTGGTGCCAAAGTCAATATTATCTTAATTTCATTAAAAAAATTCGGTGCCATACAGAATAACATGATACCGAAAAAGATTTGTCTTATAATGAATATTTATTGCACTTCAGGTAATATAAATTTGTTTTATAATAGAAATCAAATGGGTGCCATTGTTTTTTTCAGCATTCATTTTGTTTGCTAAGGTGTCCTCCACAAATTGTCTTAATGTAATGTTCTTATATAAGTGATTACGATCTTCTTAGTGAAGAAATTCTATAACATTTAAAGTTCGTCAAGTTTTCTATACGAGTTTTAATAAATTCACTTTCAGAATATACCCTATGAACAAATAAGCATTAGAATCGGGACACTAATGACAAAGACGTCATGGAAAATTTAACGCGAAATTATTCCGCTGAATTGTGAATCTTCTCTTTTTGAAACTGGTTATGACAAAGTAAATAAACTGGTGGTAAATCTGTAGACATAACAAAGACATAAATTTATTTCTGTCAAACTGCATTTTTAATTCCTTAAACAAACTTAGTACCTATATGATAGTACATAGAAAAATAATCATATAAGAAAACCACATGTGACATTAGAACAACATTAAAGTAAATCCATATTGATTGTTTTAGAGAGTGGCATAACAGAACTAATTATTGTAATGGATTTCAAAACGAAATATGTTCTTTTATTTACGTTTTTACACAAAATTGAATTCGGAAAAGTACCGAAAACAAAGTATGTTAGCCAATACCATTGTTTTCAAATATTACGAGTAATATTTGAAATCCATTACTTATATTCGGTATAAATTAATACTCTAATTTATTTCCTTTTTCAGGTAACAGTAAGATATATTCGACTTAGCATTTCAGAATATTTATATTGCATTAAATTTAAAGTTCATACTGAAAACAATATTCTATATATATATTATACGATTATATACAGTAAAAGTTAAAAATAGTATATTTTTTATAAAAAAAATACAAAACCAACTTTTAATATTTTTTTTTTATTATTTAATAAACAAAAACATATCGACTGATCTTTTGATTTCTCTGATGACTTAAAATGTCGTCTAAGTATTTTTTTTCTTGGCAGATGTCTTCCAGTTATTCCGTAATAAAAAAGGCTAATCCGATTACGATAAAATTTTAGACTACCTCAGCATAAAATAAAAAATATGTAATAACAAGAATTTTAAAAATCAGTTTATTTTACGGATAAATCATTGAACTGCATTAAAAATCTCAAGAAGTCTTAATATTCTTGTTTTAATTGTGCACTCTACCACCATCGGTATTCATGGCACTCCTAGGTTGACTGGGGCACTAAATCCGCCAATGTACATTCTGAATTAAAAATAAATGAATTTGACAGTACTGGCAACAATAAATCCCTACTACAGTTTTCTTATAACCATTGCACTATAAATGTTGTATGTTAACCCAACCTCCTCGCCGTCAGCAGTGCTTCGTGTTTAATATTGGATTCCCCGACGTACAGCTTATTCACTTCCACATACTGCAATTGGACCTAATAATTTAATTCCCATGGGAAATATGTGCTGGGTTATGTGAACGCTGAAACGGTATGATACATTTTGTTCGAGCATATTTATATTTGTAAAACGTACTTAAAGACACAGTAGCCTTGATTTAACCCCAGAGGAGTACAGATCTTGAGGCAAAATGAGCCTAGTCCATGTCTCGGTTAGCAGTAACTCAGTTCTGTGACTTGTATGGACTGATCGTGCAATTGGAAAGTTTGTCTCAGATGGTATAATTGTTTTCCCATACACGTGATAAAAAAAAAACAAGCAGTGCCATAATAATGTCAAGACGTTAACGACATAGGCATCGCCATCTTTAAAGACCTGGATTTGATGATCCAATACAATAATTAACCTTTTTCGTTCAATCTATCATTAAATTGCCTAAATAGCTTATGTCACGCCTAATTCCCCCGGTGTCCATTATACAGAAATACATTTGCAAATGGAAATTCGGAACCAATAATTTGTTACTCTTGGGAAATAATGGGCGTCATTTATCGGGTTCTAGCGTTAACCAAGCGTGGTTTGATGGAATAAGCGTCTGCGTCAACAATACTAATATTGAAATATGACAGGCATTGTACGACCAACGCGCGACAACTAATAAGAGAAATCATCCGCAATGCAGTAATGGAGCAGTTAAAATAATTGAAAATTTGTTGACTTTTTTACTTTGTATTTTTCTGGAAGTAAATTTAAAATTAAAGTTTGGTGTAATATTATTCAACTTCTTCAAATGAAGTACACTTAGTTTATCATACTCTATTTCCTAACAAACGAGATGGGAAATAATTTTTCAGCATAAAAAATCTACTACATTTCTTTTTTATTACACCAATTAAGAAATTTAATATAATAAAATTAGAAATGTAATATTCATTAATATAATACAATAAAACATTTAAATCCGTATTTACAGATCTATATCTTGCAATATTCCCAATAAAAAGGACATTAAAATTAACTTGGAATTAACGGAGTTCTGAGATAACAAACATGCACAAACTCCTTTTTTGGATTCGGTTGGCCTGTCTGTCTAAACGTGATAAACCGGACAGCTACCGAACGGATTTACATGTGGTTTTATCTATAATGGATACTTTAATCCTCTTAGAAAATTTTGATGTAATAATTAAATAAAATTCATGTAAATTGGTCAAAGTTGAATTAATAAATAAATAAAGTTCAACAATAATAAGTGTTAAAAACTCGATGAGGAAAATGCTAGTTACACTTTTCTTATAATTTTGATTGCGTTAAAATGTTTGTTATAATGAAAATCAGACAGAGTGAAGTCAGTTAATACTATTAAAAAATTCAGCCAATTGAGAATCGGGCTCGCAAACGAAGGATTCCGTACCATTATTTATTAAAAAAATACATGTTTGTGTTTCTCTGTGGAGTTTTTCAAAGTTTTTGAGTTAAATACAATTGGTCGACTGTTACTCATAAACTTGTAAAGCTAACCTAAGTGTGATAATTTTTCTTTTAACTTCGTTATGTATACAACTTGTTTGAATTTTTACCAACGACCGTTTAGTTGGTAGAAAAGGGGGACACTTGACTCTAACGAAAATAAGCTCTTTAAAGCCTAATACATCACAAACGAATTAGTTCAACGAAAAACGACCTACCCGCACCCCCTTACACTTGACATGTAAGGGGAGAACTCTTAAACTTTGTCGGCGTAATTAAGTGTATACTTGCGCCAAATTCCAACTGTCTAGTATCTATAAGCGACATGGCGAAACTATAAGGGTTCCTTGTTTGCGGAACCCTAAAAACATAGCAAAACTCCGATTCTTGTTATTATACACAATGGATGGGAACTGAAAAATGTTCTATCACAGATACTGTTTAATATATTTCTTTTCAAGGACGCACTTAATTATCATGACTTTTTAATGATGCGTAGTGCGGTATAATAAATTGTAGTGACAGTGAAAAATTATAGAGTCCTCTAATGTTATTTTGTTATAAAAACAGCTTAGGATTCGTCATCGAGTGCAGTGTTGTTCGAGGATGTTTTTAAACCCCGATGCAAAAAGACGCGCGTGTGAGTGTGTGTGTTTGTGTGTGCGTGTGTGTATGTGTGCCGTGATAGCTGCCAAACGGATGAACCGATTTGGATAATTTTTATTTTGTTAGAAAGTTGACTCGATCGAGGGTGTTCTTAGCTACATTTTATGAACATCGGATAACGCACTCGGGTATAAGACCGTATTAGTTTAAAGCAATGCATGGGAGTGGGGATAAGGAGTTAGAGGGCGGGCAGTCCCGTCCCCCGTTCCCCCGACCTAGATAAAAGTATTACTAATTTAAAGTGTAAGGGCTAACACGTATTTATTGTTTACTTTTTATTAGAAGTGTTTTATCAAATAACCCCCATTTGATTTACTAATTTCATTTTTGATTAACTTTTGGAAATTGAAATTACTACCAAAATAACATACTTTCTTTCAAAGATTAATGATGCTAAAATAAATACGTATAGATAAAAGCCCATACTAATGGTATGGATTATCTGACTAGTTTCCGACGAAGCCTCAAATTGGCGGAACAAGTTAAATATTTACAACAAGCTTATAATATACATGTCACTAAGCACCGTACAAAGGCTCATCTCTGTCTCATGAAACGTCGCCGGAAACGAGAGGGGTTTGTGCGGCGTGACTTACGACCCACATCCGGTGGCCATATTTGCTTTACTTACACACGACTTCCGGCCGGCGGTCGCGTAACGCTTTGATAAATACCCAATAATCGGTTTTCGGGCATTCGTTTGAAATCTACTATTCGTAATGATTTTAATGTTTTACAAGACAATTATCTATTGCTTGGCACGGTCTTAATAACTTTTACTTTGTTTTATGTCTATTTTAGTCATTAAAGTTAAAAACTTTACCTCCTATAACATACATTATAAACTGATCCGATCACTTATTCGAAATTATTTCATCTACTTCCGTAGATGAAATAAGCTTCCCAGCTACAGCTTTACTTTACATGGGAAAAGTCCCGGAAAAAAGACGACTACGTACGTAGGTGTGTATAGATAATTTGATATTACCTGATTTATATTAATCATGTGATACTTATTTGTTAAGAACTGGTAAGTTTCATTAGCTCGTTCTTCTTTTTAGCCAAAAGACTTTTTTTGTTAAACTCACTCAGGAGTTAAAGGAACAAAATAGACGATTTTAAAATGCTTTCAAAAAGCATTGTTGAATAAAGGATATTTTAACTATCCTTAATTTTCATTTTGTATTACTTATTCTTATATCGTTCTGCGTCAGATCATTTTGTAATAAAAAACATAGTTATTTATTAGTTATTAAAGATGATAATATTTTGTTGACCGCTACACAGAACATGAAACAAAGAAGCTGTAATTAAACTGAAACTAAACTATATAATTTATAAATTTATCAAATTCAACTTTTTTAAAGTTAATCGATGAAAATAGTCCTCTCATTTGAAATATAGAACGCAATATTTATTAAACAAAAAAAAAAATGTTTATACAAAATAAAAAACAACTAGCAAGGATAAAAAATCGAGGCATGCTCCATTGCTTGAATTTGAAAAATTAATAACTAAACTGGCATTTGTTGCGTATATACAGTGGAAGTGATAGATATACCAGTACAGATAAAATTAGTCGTGTGTTATCGATAGGTGACATCAGGAATCATAAAAATCGAGCATTAATGAAAATAGTTAACATGACTGTCAAAAAAGTAAAAAAATGTATGTTAGGACAACAGATACACATAAACTATGTGAGGACCACGCATTATGCGCTCAGTTCTATCTGCTATCCTATTATTATATGACTTATTTGTTTTTATTTGCTTTATCCTTTAACTTTCTCAAGCGGCCAACGGCGCCAACTGAAAATCGACGCTTCAGTTATCTGTAGCACATATCAAATTGGCACATTTTGGACACCACATCGGATACACTATGTAATTTCCCATTGTGTAATTGTATGAATGTGTAAATGGGTGTTCGACAAATTATTTTTCTTTCTTTCTTTCCTCTTAATGGATCTGTCGATAGGATTTAGATAAATATAAATTTTATAGTATTTTAAAAGTTCCGGGATTCCAAATTTTTTATCTAAATTTGCATTTTTTATAGTCGAATAATATCGTTGTCCAAAGAAATTTCGATTAGCTTATTGAAAAGGAAATGTTTAAATAAGTAAACTGATTTGGTTTGGCGGCGGACAGAGGTTAATAAAATGAGCTTTTATATAAAGAAAATTGCTAAGTTTTATTTATTTTTTTAAATTTGCTATTAACAAAAAATATAGGTGTACATTAAGGCAAAACGAATACAGTAACACTATAGTGAATGTGTACGTTGATTTATGGGTAGTGGTCCTTTTTTTATGTTGAAAGTTTAGTTTTGTACCCTTTGTAATATTTATGGTGATACGCATAATTTAGCGATGACGCGGGGTAGTGTGGAAAGGCTATTATGCCACCATACAAATTTTAAAATAGTGAGGTTAGAGTATTGGTGAAAAATTCAATAATTTTTTAAATTCATTATTTGGAAATTGACGCTATAATTTTTGCCGTGTTATAAATCATTAACTCAGTGTTTTTTTTTTTTGCTTTAAATTATATATTATTACTTGTATACTGTTGGAGAGGCCAAGTACGTTAGATGCCACTCAAGTGGTGCGACAGTCTTCTAATATCCGAGGATCAAAATCCCTCAATTGGTATTGGCGGGAATTCGAGGAAAAACAATATGAAATTGGTAAACCAACTTGAGTTTTGGACATAAGTTCCTAATGGATATATTTGCATTGTATCTAGCAATCCTCGTCAACTTTCATACGTGTATAGCACAATTTTCTGGGAGAGCAACGGCAAGTGCAAAAGGGCAGGTTTTATAACTTTATAAATTTTCATTTATCGTCTAATCTTGCAACTGAATTTTACAGCAGTTCTCGTCAACCAAGCGGTATTTTTTTTTAGTTTAGATGAAGAATTATATTATTTATTGTAAAGTTACAATATTTTTATTGTAACGTGGGATAAAGGGCAGGAGGATGATGACAATATTTTAATGTAATAAAACGAACGTTTCAAGACGGTCGGTGGTCTGGTTAATTTTATGCACTATTATAATATGACTACCAAATAAAAGTGTTTATTCTAAATGAAATACGGCGAATCACCCAAGATGGCGAACAAAATGAGGCGAATTTAAATACTAGGATTTCACTGTTGTCTGTCTATCGTAAGGCTGTATCTCACGAACCGTGAAAGTTAGACAGTGGAAATTTTCACAAATGACGTATTTCTGTTGCCGCTCATGCAACAAATACAAAAAACTAGAAGAAAAGTAGCTCGGTGGCGTAGTGGATAAGCGCCGCGGCCTGCGATCGTTGTCGTTAAGCAACTTTCGCAAGGGTCGGTCACGGGATGGGAGACCAAAAAATATTATCTTGAGCTACTCCGTGCTTCGGAAGGCACATTAAGCCATTGGTCCCGGCTGCGTTTGTAGTCGTTAATACGCATTGGGACCACATTGGGTCAGCGTGGAGAGTCATGACTCATCCTGCTTAACCATCCATAAGGAAGGCCTGAGCACCTGCCGTGGGGACGTAAAAGAGCTCATGATGATGATGATGAGAATTAAATAAATATATAAGGGGGTTCGCATACAACAAACGCGATTTTTTTCTCGTTTCCGGTACGAAAACCTACGTGCACTACTAGCCCTTGCTCAGTTTTTTAGTTTTACTTTTAATTTATTTGCGGTTATGTCGTTATTTTACTTCATGAGCGATGTGTATATGTTACAGTGAAATTTAAACATCAACTTTTCCCGATGGTAATGTCACTAATTTATTATGCTCTATGTAACATACTGCAATATATCATTTACATAACGCATATAAATATATGGCACATTGAACTAAAGAAAGTTGGCGTGGTTGTTGGTATTATACACATAAATCAGATTTATGTAAGCTTCGGGAGGAAAGGGAAACTCAGTGTGAAAAACAACGTTTAGTTGTTTGCAACCACAATTTCAATATAAAACTTTTTGTATACATTATGATTTTTTTACAGTAATGAACGATTCAGTTTCGAGATGTTTGACAAGTTGACGAGTAGGTACTATGGTTTTGAGCTTCCAACGTATTACGGTTTATTATATATTTTATTGTAATATAATTTTTAATATATATAATTATTTAATTTAAGCCATTTTAATTTACAATAGTGGTTATAAAATTAATGAAACAAATATAGTTGAACTCGAAGCAAAATCTCTTTATGGCAAAAAAAAAGAAGCTTACACATTAATCTATCTTTTCATATACAATAAGTTAATTGCAACAATAAATAAAGAAAAAAGTTTTTGTGTTTCACGATGATCTTCGTGATCGGCTCATACGCCGGTTTCAAAGTGTCACCGTCACTTAAGTCTCGAGGTCAAAAAAATGTATTTTCTTTATGCCTCGAGTCTCAAATTCAAATTGAATATATTTTATGCAATCTTTTACAAGTACTCGTGACTATCGCTTTGCAAATCTACGGCGGGAGAAGAACCGGCATGAAACTCAGCAGTGGGTACTTTTTTCTCTTAATTTTATTTCATGAAGAGAAGTCTAATTGGAAAATGGCTTCGTTAGATTATAAAGTCACTTTCTATTACAATATCAGAAGTAAAGGTCTGGGTGTTATCTTATCTTCAATGTTTCAGATTTCCAAAAGATAAGTGCTTTAGCTATTTGTGATATATACTTATTGTATTAATATCCCCAATACTGGGGATCAATTAATTCCCTGTGGATGGAATCAAATGGAATGGAGTTGGGAGAATGGACTATGACGTGAGCTCAGTGCGAATTGGTGGGTACTAATGACCGCAGATGCAGCCGTAACCTGATAAACGTGCCTTCCGAACACCGGAGGAGTTCGAGATTATGAATTTTTGGTTACCCATCCTATGGCCGACCGGTGCAATATTTGCTTAACAACCGTATCGCAGACCGAGCGCGCTAGCTGCGCCATCAAGCTCCTAATTGAGCGAGGTTGTCTAATATATATTTATTATGATGCAATATTCAGGTCACTAACGTCCGTCAAGAAGCCATTGCGTAGAAAAAATATAATTTACTAGCACAAATTCTCTAACACCTCAAACTATAAATTCAATTAAAAGTTGCCGATTCCGTTTTTGTTATTATAGTACGTCGGAAATCTAGAAATAAAAAAGGATCAGTACAAGAAATAACAATCCGATCTAAACATTTTTAAAACACATTGTTTTGAAGCAAACAAGCCATCCAATCGACGATATGGCGAAAAACTTCATTCCTTCATATTAGTTATCGCGAAACTGTTACCCTCCGTGATATTTCGTTTTTACATCTCGATTCCTGTGCTCTTGTATGAAAATGAACTTTATTTGCATAGACTTAAGGGGAGAATGGATTAAATTGGGCCAGCGATATTATCATATACGCTCGAAGTGCCTGTCGCCAGCAAACATTGTAAATTTTTTCCGGCACTATAGTTTTTTGAGTTGTTACAAAAACATTGGTGCGGGAAAAAGACTTTTACGTAAATAAATATTAGTAAGTTGCGCAATAAATTCGTGACTTTTATAAATTTATCGGTGGGAGTGAGTGTGGCCACTTCTTTTATTAGTTTTGTAGATACTGTCTCACGGTGTCTTTATTTTGTGATTGTTATCTCAGATATAAGTATGTTTCGACATTTCAATGTCGCAATACTCATAAATGTTTATGAGCTTTTATACACGTGTACCAAATTCTGTAAGTCTATGTTAGTCTGCTCACGTGTTTTATGCAAACCACTTATCTAACCGCAGAGATTCTTTTTTTTATTGTTTACTTAACATTCGACTGAAGGAACACTATAAGTATCATCAAAATTTGTTCAATAATATTGAAAATATAATTTAACCAACTTTACAAAAGGAACTAATATAAAATATTAAGATTCAATTGAATTCGGGCGGTTAACCTACAACCATGGCACGACTTCAATCGAAATTTCGTGATTGTTTATATATTTTTTAAGTAAGTTCAATTTATATATATATATATATAATTTTATTATATTTGATAAATTTTGCATTCATAATGCTGTACTTAAAAATATTCTCAATGATAAATGTTTAAAAAATCGACTATGTCCCTGGCACTCCGAGATGGGACTCGAAAAGAGCAGTCGCCCGGATTGCGAAAATTCATGAGTTCGGTCCCATCTCAGAGTGCCAGGGATAAAGTGGATTTTTAAGAATAATATATAATTTTGCAAGTGCATAATACTCATATTATAATAAATATTAATTATATATTTGGTACAAGATACCATTACCCCTTTTGGATATTTATGAATGGTTCCTTTTTGTGTTAGGACCCTTGAATACACCCTGCAAGCAATAACTTTCAGTTAATTAAACTTGCCCCCAATGACGGATTCTAGCCATGCGTTGATAACCTTTCCACTGATTTATAATGGAATTACTGTAGTCTCTGACCATCCTTCTTAACCATCTTTTGACCATATCTATGTGAATGGGTAGTCTTTTGATTAAGTATCATTTTCTTCGTGTGCACAGCCCTAATGTTAAAGTAAATGTTGCCGCTAACGTCATTATTAAATGTTCACCAAGAATATCTTGGTTATATATTGAAATGCATTGCACTTACAATGCAATATTATTAATTTAAATTATAAATAAATTAAAACCCACATTATTTTTTGTAGTAGATTTTATAACTCTGCGTTCAACGACAATCAAACGAGCTAGCGAGCGCGACAGCGTTATACGAGAAATAGCGGTGTCTCGCACGCTGCAATGATTAAGCATTGGTTTAATAGCTCAAGGCTAAGCTCCAAGCATGCCGACTACAAGATAGTTGTAAATTGATTGACTATTTTGAATTTTCATTATTTTTTCAAAGAGATTAATAATTAATGAGTTAAGAAATTACAAGTGATAGTAATTATCATAGATAATAAAATCTATTCATCGTACCTGCTAATAAATTAATAAGTAAACATTTAAATGTAATATCAAAGAGAACTTGTATTTTAACTGAAATGTGTCAGTTACAGTTTCCAAGAAATAAATTTTGTTCAAGCTCCCGTGGTAATCCGGCCGATTTCTTCTCACTGTGCCTGGAGTCTTACAACATCCGATTGTAATAAAAGCTTTTATTGCCCGGAACATAACGAGCGGGCACAATAATGTGGTTAAACTAACTTAATGTTGGCCCAATGAAGGTAGAACGCAAGACGATGGAAACATACGGAACGATACGTTTGCTTAGACAGATCTAATAGTTTTAGGGTTCGATGGCATTAAAGTAGAATTAGAAGAAAAATCTTAATAATAGGTTAACGAGAAATTAAGTTATAAAAATAAATATGAAATAATATAAAAAATGTGTAGTAGAATATCAAATACAGATAAGTCATAGATAAGTTAATATATTAGGATAAACAACAAAAGAAAAAATGTAAAATCTAAAGTAATATAAATAAGAAAAATATATTCTTTTACACCAAAGAGTAAATATAAAAGGATCAAGTGGGATTAGAGGAACAGGTGAGTATCCGCCTTAAAGGCGAAGAATGAAGCACGAGCAACAAATAGTATGAATGAAAAACTGTATGAAAAGGCCACCAAGTGGGGGGCAAAGCGATAAAAAAACTGGATGATATTAAAATTATCGGTATTAAATTATAATACAGAGGAAAGATTGTTTGATAGTTTGTATAGATATCACTGGGTTATGTTAGTTTGTTTATTTGCATTGGCAAACTACGGGACCGATTTAAAAAAATTCTTTCATCTACGGGAATCTATAGCATACGCGGATGACATAGGCTATGTTTACAATTAACAGCTGAATTAGGAACAGTAATTATAATAACCTCTAATATGTACTGTTATTTAAAAGAGAGATAAGGTTAATCATATGCAAAGACCCTAAATGGTCTATATTACGTTGACTCGTAAGGGTATTTTTCATATGCGTAATATTAATGCGAATAGAGATTGAATTTTATTTCCCAGAAGTTTATCATATGAATATCATTTATATTTTATTTATAGTAGGTTTAGATTAGATTAGATTAGATCTTTATTTGCGTCAAACATGGTATTTAAAGTTTTACAAAAATAGGCAGTTCAACATGTTTCGCTATTCTCATTAGCATGCAAATATATTAATTAATTACAATACAATAAAAATAAAATAATTATTAAAAGATTATAAAATTTGATATAAATGTCATAAACCCATTATTATTATTATAAACATTATTACATGTCCAAGTACTGCTTAACACTATAAAAATTATACTCATTCAGCCATATAAACAACTTTGTCTTAAATAATTTTACCCTTAATTGTTTAATGTCAATCGGCAATTTATTATACATCCTTACACACATGCATAGAGAATTCTTATTGTTTTTTGCCGACTTAGGAATTTCATCCAAGACAAGTCTATTAACATTAGGAGATACGGTATAAGAATATACAATCATAATTGTATTTTATTGTGATAATGTTTCAAAACATGTAGGTAGATCAATAAATCGCAAATGTTCTGCTAATAGTCGGAGGGACAAAAATGTACAAGAGCTTTCGAAAGCTTTAAAGGTAATCCAATACGATAGAAATGAATACAGCCTATTAAATCTATAAAAAACATGAAATAGCTGATAAAGTACATGCATAGCCGAGTGCTTCACACATCAGTTTCAAAGTTTCACCATCTTTGAGGTCCCGAGTCCGATTTCGGGTCGGGACAATGTTTAAAAAACTTTTCTATATTGTCCCCTACGTGCTTCGGAATGTTAATCCGTTGCATGGTCCTGGCTGCATGTGCATATGCTTCCGTTAAAAACTCATAGAGCCGCACCTGACCCACGTTTCGATTTCAGCTTAAGGGAAAGCGTGTGCCAATGTAAATAAAGTAATGAGGTCATAAATAGGCTAGTGATGATGATATTATCTTTGGTTCAATACCCATGTTGTACCTCCGTTGTCTCGGACACTCCATGAAACGTTATAGAAACGTTTAAAATAATTTTCCGTATGCACTCTCACTGGTCAGCCAGGTATATACGCAGCGGGGACCGACAATGGACCAGGCGTACGTGCGGCAGACTTTAATTACGCCCTTAACGAGGGCCTAATGCTATCTCGTTATGACTAGAAAGGATATTCGACTGGTTTGAGTTACATCTTAAATCCCAACAGACAAATTTGAACCATGACTCGAAGGTCTTAAGGGCTCAGTAAATAACCTCATAGATAGTTAAATTCAATGGAATTTGAACTTTATTACCTCGCAAAGATTATTGTTGTGCCGTTCAAAGTTTATTATGTATATACAACTGTCAGAGAAGTCTCGTGTTTGTAGTGAGGAAACTGTTACTGGAACGGCTGAAGTTTTAAGCTCACAAACATTCAGCGGTACGAAATGAGGGTACTAATTTGTCAGATTGAACCCACGGGGTTTTATTGACAAGGCCAAACAATAGTACGGGCGGAAATTACGAGTTTAGCGAAGACGGATGACGTGTTTGTTGAAAATTTTATGCCGCTTCTGAATTAATTGGTTTAATAAAAAAATATATATAACTGTTCGTTTTACATTGTGGGGTGGAAAAGCATAGAATTATGCTATTAAATGGCATAACACATCCGTTATGATAAATAACTTGACTAAAATCAATATGGAGTTAAAACAAGTTATAGAATCAATGCATTATTTTTTGTGTTGTCAAGGTAAATTCTAATCATAATACTATATACTTTGATTGCGAATTGAAATAATCAATAAATAAGTTTATTTAAGTGAAACAAAGTGTTGTAAACACTGATTTCAGAAAACCTAGTAAAATTAACAAAACACTAGAGATTAAATTTGTACAAAAACTAATGAATTAACGAACACCAGCTAGAACTGCGAAATTAAAACTTCACCTATTCAACTAGGCAACGTAGAAAAACTGAAAACACCAACGAGTGCACAGAACATCAATATATACCATAGAATTTACATAAAGCAACCGAAACGAGCGAACCGTGAAAAACGGATTATGAAGAGAAAAAAAAGTTTCATGTGCCGATCTATTTCCATCCAGTTTCCGGAGCGAATGATTATTTTCGGCCTGTTTTTCCACTTCCCTTGATAGATCGTGAATATAGTAGTACTGTTCCATTCGTCTCTTATTTTATATTCCTTTTCCTACCATCCGTTCACTGAACATGCTGATATTGCTATTATATCAAATTCGGAAGAATTTATTTTGTATGATTTCAATTTACTTGAGTATAACGATAAAAAGAAGTCAATAGTAATTAATATGACCGAGAGCTATAAGAATGTTTAATAAAAATTGTAGCTTTACATTGCGTAGTAAAAAACGCCGAGCCTAAACACGCCCTAAATGCAAGTAGAACGTGCCATTAACCAAAGATAAAAGGCTATATACATACCCCGACACTATTTGTAATGTTTTATTACCGGCAATATTTGTATAGTATTTTATTTATTAATATAATAGGAATTATAACGGACGTAGTGAGAGAAGCAGACGCCCGCTCATTCTATATTTAGAGAGACGTGTACGCATAAAACAACAAGTCACAAAATTGAGAAAGCAGCCGCCATCGCACGCGTAGACTGTGCGTGAATTCGATGTCGAATAATCTAGTCAACAGTGATATTGATCTAGAGATAATCTATTCACACCGAACAGAAGTTTGCGATTTATTAAAAGGAAACTCTTTGGAATCAAATTTAAAATCTAGTGCGATCTCTTTGGAATTGGAATATGTGGGTGTTACAACGTGAAGTGTGCTTGTTATTTTGCATTTGTGAGTGATGTTTCGCAATGTTTTCGAATTTCAAACTGCCTTTGTTGAAGCAAAAGGCGAAGGAGGAACCAATATACTGCTACAGGAGCGTCAAAACGAAACCGCCGAAGACACCGACTCTGTCTCGGGCGAAGCGACATCAAAGACGTGAGTTGTGAATATCTCGATGTTTGTATATGCAGAAATAAACACAGCTTAATGAGGTGCGGCTGGCTGTTTGTTAGGAGGTGGAAACTCCGAAATTAGATGTTTCTAGTATAATACGAGCCGGGTTGAACGTTTGCTAAGGGTGGTGGCAAACACGATTTTCGTACGGGGCGGAAATGTCGCGGTTCTAACCCTCCCGTTTGTAGAATCCGATGCAGGATCAGTGATAATACCGTACCGTATTAAAATGGAATTGTAACTTTTAAATCGCATAAATTATATTTGAATTACTTACTATCTCGATACATTTTTGTTTATGTTAGAAATAATATACTAATTTATTATTTCTAATATAAACAAAAATGTGATTCAAGATATATCGCTGCTCAAACATTACACATGTAGCATATCAAATTGACAAACACCTTTCCAAATCTAATTACATACATATCAGTTTGAATTCCATTATAGTATGCTCGATCTTCTGAATTAATCACGCCGTTATTCCAAAGAAGTTGTATTTACATATTCCTGTGATATATTCATTCATTAAATGAACGCTTGGCAATTATAAATTTTAAGATTCAATACACATAAATCACGAAATCCATACAATTATGTTATATTTGTAATTAATTGAACACTTTGTAATTATAGAAACAATAATTTTAATAAATTAATGTTGTCTTACATTACTTCAAATTCTTGAAATTAAAAGCTTACTAGACTTGTATTATGAAAGTAGTAAACAACACATATACCAAAACTATCCGCAGCTGAAAATAAACAGAAAAGCTCATTCCCAATCCGAGATTTACAATACATATATCATAATTTACCTGCAAACATCTACGATTCCCTATTGTTATCGTCACCATAATAGTGCGGTTACCCATCTATGATTATAATTACCCTAATATCAATTTGATTATAAACCAATACTCGATTAGTGGAATCGCCTATCATGCTGTCTTTATCGATATGTATATAAAGAGTAAGAACATTATTATGAATACAGTTAATACGTGTGAATGAAACAAATATCTGGAGAGGAAACAGTTTATTTTGGCAGTCGCGTAATATAGGGGGCACCATTCATTAGCGGAGGCTCATAAGGTCGTACAAACATACATCCTTCTAAGCAAACGTAAGCTTATTACTTACGGAATCGTCTACATACATTTTGTCTGATTTGGGGGAGCAAATAGGAGCGTATGCCGTTATATTTCGGCTTAAGAATGGTTATTTATTTAACAATATTATTACAACAGAACACCAGCATGATTTTGTTAATGTTGAACTGATATTATAACGTATATCAAACTAGTCTACATAAATATAGTTTTGGTTGTTTTATAATTCTAGTTTCAACTGTGGTAGAATTTTGGCAACAACGAAATCGTTAAAACACCGTTTTAACATCTGCACTGATTAATTTAATTAATGTTTATGTAATATTAGGCCGCATTTGATTTCTATTGTTTTTCACTATAATTATTATTTATATTAATAATATGAATGCACGATGTTGTGTATAATTGTTAGAGGATTGTAAAACACATCGATTATCAGTATTTGTTACTTTTTAATTAATTGATTTTTGATACTATTTCTTTTTTCTATTGAATTATCACTATCCACAGTAATTTCGTTGGCATTAATATTAATTTATGAAAATCATAACGTTTATGACAAACTTCGATATATCATTTACCTATCAAGAAATGTTTTGGTTTGGCTAAACATTGGTTACCTGCAAATGTTTCACAGAACTGTCCCCAAAATGCAATGAGAACTTTATTTGGCTAAGCCATAATACAACTTGTTTCTTTTATTTTTATTAGTTTATTTTTCAGTCGTGTTTTTTATTATTTAATAATTTATTTTTATTTTATAACCTAGTCAAAACCGTAGATGATCTGTAGAACAATTTTATATAACCACATAGATATTGATATCATTTTATTTAAAAAATCTATCACAGCAGATTTCAACGTTCAAAATGATCTGCATCGATGTTCGAGCAGTTATTAACTAAAATCAATCACATCGCAAACTAAACTTTAATCTGATGTCTTAAAGACTTCTCTCAAACCCTTTTTTACATCTTGCAAAATGGAACGTGTAAATCTATTTTTTACAGTGTAATTAACTGATACTAGCTTTAACTTTCCGTACTGGAACACTTTACTGTATACAAACTGTAAACATTCTGTTTTTATTGGGGCACGGTACATGCATGTTTTCTCTGCTGAACGGTTGAGGTGTACCCTTGTTTAAATCATGGATTTATATGTGTAGTTTAAATCTTAACGCGTTTAATGTCCTTTTGATAAAATTTATATCTATTTGATCTTCTATCAATAAAAAGGTAAACATTAGATAGATATTTTCGTCGATAAATAATATAAAGTAAATGCAAATGCTTACATGTTTGGTGACATTTTGTCTCTTGTCACCGTGCTTGAGAGTCCTTTCGTTGGCGCGTGCTCTTTAACATGGGTCAATTAGTTAAATTACATATAACATATGTGTTATGGACAAAGTGATAAATTAGTGCATTATTCATAATACCATATTATTATAAGGATTTTTGATATTTGACGGTATGAAATCTTAACTTTTATTGTTACGTGAAAGCGGTCCTAGGAGATCGTTTATAATATTTTAATATATTCTAAACTGCATTCATAGAGTTTGTAAAAACATACAGTCAGCAAACATTGTAGAATACCATAAAAAAAACATGGAGCCTGTTTCAAGATAAGACCAAAAAAACTCTGGGATCATTTAAATCCTATTAATATTATAAATGTGAAAGTTTATTTGTTTGGATGTTTAGATGTTTGGATGTTTGTTGGTCAATCACGCCGAAACTACTGAACGGATTTGGATGAAATTTGATATACAGATAGGATATTAGCTGACTTAAATAATAGGATTTTTATCCCACTTAACATTACCCTAGGGTCCACGCGGGCGAAGCCGCTGGCGAAAGCTAGTTATGAATAAACGCAAATCGCCACTATCTCTTCCTATAAATTTATAAAATATGTAGCATATTATTTTATATGATTAATTATAATATATATTTGAAACATTATTTATATTATAAAACATAAGAGGTACCTCTATAGGTATATAAATTAGATTTGGCAATATATTATCTAATACTTCTTGAAGTCTAACAAAATAGGTTTATTAGGATTCTGTTTAAAATAGTTCCAAGCAACTACTTCATTTATTGTTTGATATTATGACTAAGCTTTTCTTGATAAGATGAATATTCTCAGTTTTTTATACGGTCCCAGTCACTTAAATAGACTTAATAATTCAGATTCTGAAAATACGGGCCCTACGACACGACTTTTAATCTTCTTAAAGTAAGATCTGAAAAAGATAATTATAATACGTATGAGAATTTTGGAGCAAAAACAGGTGTCTAAGGTGATGATACTTATCGATTTTCAACTCAACCACCTACGTAATACGTTGGTGTCAGTCACATCTCGCTCCCATGAGGGCCCTGTGTATATTTAGACAGCATTACGTAAAATTGTCTGACCCTAATTATGGGTGTCTTTGGACTGAGTCCACGTGACGCAAAAAACCAGAGGAAGTCGTGAATTATAACGATCTTCTTTGAAATAACAGAGAAAAATTACTTTGTTTACGTAAATATCGGCACAATTGGTGACAGGAATCAAATAGAGCGTTTTTATGATATGAAGTCACTTTTATTTCTTTGCGATTTGGTTATTAAATAAATACTCATTGTAAGAAAAGAATAATGAAGAACAGTGTTATGAAGCCGCTTTGATAATATCTTACTCTGTGCATTGATTTTCCTCAAGAGTGCAACACCAACATCTGGTAAACTAGCGGTTCTTTCGGCATCACTAGCATTATCACCACCACAAGCGAACCAGAAAAGAGGTTTTGCAAATCAGTAACTTTCAACCTCCTTTGTCAAGTCAAGTCAAAAAGCTTATTTTGTATATTTCGAGTCCTGGTGGTGCTTACGGTTCGGTAAATACGTATTGTATCAGAGTTCTGTCGTGTGTCGTGCACTCTTGGGAACATCGGGAAAATGCAAAATTTTGTGTGTTCGTTACTCTTTTACGAAAAACTACTGAACGAAATTCAAAGAAATTTGCCATATGGCGGAAATTCTAAGAATATTTTTCTTTGACTCTTCCATTACTTTAACCAACCGTATAAAGATTAAGCGTTATATGGGCTTAAAACCAAAATTCTGTGCCTCTCTATCTCATAACGCTCGGCAATAAGATAGAAAAGGATATATACATAGTGAATTGTACGGCAAAATGTGATATTTATCAATCTTCCATATAAAAGAGTATAGTTACAACAAAAAAAGGATTCTTTTTTTAGGTACTTTTATCCTTTTTTGCTGTCTTAAAATATTTATTTTACTTTTTACCTGTGACAGGACCTTTATTTTGAATTACAGCATATTTCGTCTATTTTTTGTACTTAAACCAATTCGTAGTTAGTCACTTTGGGTTGACGCGCGCGCCCTCTTTAGTTCGGCTGTTGAACTGGAAAACAATAAATGCCTGATTCGCTTAAAAACATTATATTTGAAGTCAATACGTGAGTATGTATTATTTATTTTTTTATTAAATATCCATGCAACTTATGCACTATATCGGTTACTTACTTATCCATCATACTTGGGTTGATTTGTGACCTGTGGTCTGTAATACATGACGTGTGTTTCATACGTAGTCTGGTTTTGAGTTATCCTCATTTTAAGACCGGCGGCTCGATTCCCGGTCTGGTAAATGTACAAAATAAATTTATTATAATCTATATTATAGCGGGTGTGGGTATTTTTTTCTCTTTATTTTGGCACAAATAGTCATTAAGGAAAACAAGTGCTTAAATATAGACAGTGCTAATGTTATAGACTATACAATGCCGAAAACGATATATAAACAATCTTAAAACAGAAAGCAACTTGTTAAAATATATTACATTACAATTTTCAATATTTTGCAATAATAACTTTTTAGCATTTATCTCATTCATAAATGCAATTATGAACACTTCATATTATGCTGCTAATTTTTTTTTCTCATATTATACTCTTTAAGCCGATTAAAGAAATATTATAAGCTTATTAAAGAAAAATCAATATCCTTTAGCTCTTTATTAATTAACTACAGTGAGCGAGCTAGGAAGCAATTTTTGGTATGGTTCTTGTGAAGGACTGGCGGCACGAAGATATAAAGATAATATTTTTTTGTGGTGAATTGGTATAATTTTCATTTTAAAGTTGAGTTTAGATAATAATGTGAAGAAAAACTCAAAATCAAATTGTTTGCGCCTATCACAAAGGCTAAGAAGTCTGAAATCGGTTAGACTTTCAATATATGGTTTTAGGATATTACATACTTATAAAACAAACTTTTTCAAGTTTTTATAAAAAGGGCACCAAACAACACAGCCAAAATACATTATAGATCTAAAGTAGGAAAGATAAAGTAATTTTAAAGTTTTAATGTCTTTGAAGAGTTTAGTTACTTTATCAATGAAACCTTAGATTTTAAAGGCACGTTTCCTAATTGTTTCCATGTGTGAATTGAAAGATAATTAATTATCTGTAACAATTCCCAAATCTTTAATATGCTCTATGCGTTTAAGAGTTTCCTGGCCGAAACTGTATTCGTAAAAAAAGTGGTTTGTTTTTCTTAAAGATATTACACAACGCAGTGCTTGAGAGTGCTTTCAGATCGTCTTGTAATTTTTTGCAATCTTCAACAGTTTTTACAATTCTGTACAGTTTTGTATCATCAGCATATAGTAAATGATGTGTAGAACGAAGAACATCATCTGATGAAATATTGACACGTTTGAGTTCCTTCAAGACAATGTCATCGCCAAGATCCACTGAACAAATATCAATATTTGTATGTATAAAATAGTTCTTATATTGATACATGGTAGTACGTGAGGAGGGTCTTATAAATACCCATTGAAAGAAATCCATTAGATATTTCATTACCATCAGAAAGTTTTTGTGGAATGTTATTGTTCATTCTTTTTGAAATTGATTGATCTTTTTGATCCTGCTGTATTTTCTCTTCCGCAAGTGCATTGAAGTTAATGTTGCAGTTCATGTTCAAATCTGGATCTCAGTTTTGAAAATGTATAGTAATCTATAAGATTTCGTTTCTATTTACGTTTCTCATTACTGAGTTTTATAAGAGGGCGATTATACCATGGAGGGTATTTATTATTAACATAACATTTACTTAAGAACCAAGACCATCTATCTACACTTTTGGCGATTTTGACTTTTTAATGCAGTTCTTTTCATGGTTAATTTACGCATCGTTTCCTTTAATCGATTATTTCAAATTCGCAATATATAAGGAGTTATGAGAAAATACCAATACCACCTTAGTTACGTGTCGTAATAATTGTATGAAAATACCACCTATCTACATAACACGTAATTATTCGTTCTTATTGCGAGTTGCAGAATGAACCGTTACAACATAATAGGCCCATACATAGGCCCTACAGACTCACGCCGAGAAGCCCCAACACCCAAGACACGAGAATGTGATAAGTTTCTCGCCTTCTCGTTCTCGGGTTCGCATCTTCTCTGTTTGTTGTCAATTTTTTGCCCGCTTTAAGAGATGCAACTCGTCCGCCGAGATGAAGGCCGGCACACTCTCCCTCAACCAAGCTTGGGTGCTTTTTGCCTTATGGGATGGCGCCGAGTCTTGCTAAACCCAATCCTTATTATGAAATAACGTATCAGACAGGGGTTTCACTAAATGGGCTCTAACATGTCACTCTGATAATTCTTGGCTTTCACCTCGACATCTTTTTGGCAGAAATGGAACGGAGTATCACCTTCATACGAAATTTCGTATGAAGGAGTGCGCGAGAGATTCCTTCAGGGGAAGTTTTCGATATGCAGCTTCCAAAATTTGGAACAACATTCCTCTACCTTTGTTCATATTGTGATACTTTGCTTACTTTTAAAAACCACTCGCGTAGATATTTAATGAATGCGCAGCAAGGACTGGGTAATATCAACATGGATATTTCTCATATATAGGTTTCTTTCAAACGTTAATACATAAACTTTCGCATTTATAACATCTGTAGGATATTGTGTGATGCAGGCTGAATGTTGTGGTGTGGCTTTTTCTCTTCCATTTGAATGTGAACTATTCTAGTCAATGGTCATAGGTGCCCTTAAATCAAATTGAATTGCATTGTGGTTTATTTGTAGGTCTTCAATTTAATTAGTAATTATTATAGATATGTAATGTTTTCAATTCTCAATTTCATTCATTAATGCATATTTTAATAAATAAAAAACACACACACACGCACACGCACGCGCTCATACACACACACACACACACACACATGTTTTATTATATTTTATTGTCTAGTATTGTGTATTATCATTATTTTTTTTTTACATGAACTGTGTCTTGTGTCTGTACTAGAATAAATGAATTTCAATTTCAATTCCGTGCAGAAGCTGGGACATCCTTGCTACTTTTAGCGTCCATTTGTTTTGTTGGTTAAACTTTTCTTTGCCAGTAAAAAAAATCTCATCGGTGAAGAGTTCCTGGCATCACGTCTCCTCAGCAGCAATGGACAACGTTCGCGTCGTAACTTACGAAGACGATTGTTTATAAATTGAATTTTTCTTCGGCTATAGGCCTTTACCTTAAAATCATATTTCAGTAATCTGTTCACTGAAACGCGCGAAATATTAGTCTGCAGAGCGAGTTCCTTCTGAGTGCGACATGGATTTCGGCGAAGTCGCTCTCGGATGATTTTGATGTTCGCATGCGTCCTGACAGAGCGTGGCCGACCACTCCTCTGGCGATTCTGCAGTGAACTTGTCTCTTTGTACCGCTGTATTGTGTGGTAGACGAAGTTACGGCTTACAGGAAAACTTTTCAGCTCGCGGAAAATCTGCAGCGGTTTTTTTCCGCCTTAAATACGAAATGACAGTTGCACGTAATGGTTTCGTTCCCTCCATCGAAAAGTTTGTCTCAAAACTTATGAACATATGAGGTACAGAGCGCCGTGGGTTTAAATATTTAATTATTAGTGTGTTCATTGTATATTAAACGACCTTTTTCTATTTGGATTAATTTGTACCATCCACTCTCATCTGGGCCTCATTTTTCAGTTTTTCAGTCAATGCTAGTGCATGTATACCAAAGCGCCTTTACTAGTAAAGTCATCCATATCCGAGAACGGAGAGATCTATTGAGAACTCACCGTGAGTGTAAACGGTGCAACTATTTCTCTTCAAGGTCCGGCGAGTCTTCTCGGCGTGAGTGTGTACCGCGTAACTAAAACACTTCCTAAGTTATTGGTACAAGTTTTTACAGTACATTCTTACCTTAGGTGCCTAACTAATATAGACGGAGAGCTTGTGAATAAAATTTGCAAGGGCTTTCTGAGCCTCGACATTGCAGTATGTTGAAGAAGGTACTAAGAGCATACATTGTGCGGAGGTCAGGCGCTGGAACTATATTATTTCCTTTGCCAATACCATCTATATTACAGTTAGCTGCATAAACATACGCAAATATTTTAACTAATACCAGCTATCTACAGTAATCTTGAAACTAATGAAGATTTCTTGAAACACATGCAAACACCTTATTTCCTATGCCTATCCATTAATTGATCAGATATAAAAATAAAAAAAATTGTCGTAGAAAAAATATGAAACGTTTTTTTCGTCTCCTGTAAAATCGACTTTTTGTAGATAGATGGTCATAATAATTATCACAGTCCACCAGTTTCAGTTCTCTGCGATTACTGTCGAAGTCCGCTTGAAAGAACTTTTTTTTTTAATAAATACAGTTTGGTTCAGTGAATCCGACAAACACATAGGTATTTCGATACTAATAGCTTTGTGATCACTGTCTTCTACAACAAAGGGGTTTCCATTAGCAGTTATGCCTAGATGTTGGTTACTAAACACTAGATCTAACAACCTACCGTTTTTATTGTATTCAGAATTATATTGGTTTAATAAAGATATGCTCAAAAAGTCACTTGTAAGGTCAACCAGTGGATCATACTCGATTCTAACATCATAATGCCACTGTCACTATCCATTTTCCAATTTGCATAAGTAACGTTAAAGTCACCTCTTAAGAATATATCATCGGGACTACAATGTACAATATTACAGGCTCTCTGATAAAAATAATCAAGAATCAATTGTTTCTATGACTAGCACCATGCGGTATATACGTACATGCAATGTATAGGTTTGTTTTTATTTTAAAAGAAGAGGAAGGTGGCGGTGCACACTAACTAGAACATAATCTCGGTTGAAGGTGGCGCCGTATTGCTACTATAACTCAATACTCAAATGTTTATTGCAAAACATAGTGTTACATAGATGTTACAAAATAAAAATATCAAAATCAAACTATGGACCCTGTCGGGCACAGCAACACTTTAGAGAGAGGAGGACTTCATATCGAAAATAAAATAAGTGGTCTGGCAATTTACTAATAATCATAATTTTACAAAATAAAATATAAAAGAATGATAAGTTAATTAATTATTATTAACAGTCATTTAACTTTACTAATAATATAATATACATATAAATAAAACAGACAAATTTATAAATTTCATATTATATTGCAATATTATCATTTTTATGAAATTGATTGATTTGTATTTAATTTAATTGTATGGAATTGTTGTTAAAATATAATTTGTTACCGCGAACGCAACGGAACACTTCGTATATGTTATCGAAATATTTTGAGTTATAGAATCCATCACCTAGCCATGTTTCGGTTATACATATAACATCGAATTCACTATTTAAAACATTGTGCAAAAATGTATATGATTTCGTCCGCCAGTCTCTCACATTTTGATAATAAATAGAAATCACATTAGAAATCATTTAAAAGTAAATATATAAATATTATGAAGTTAAAATTTTAAACTACCAACTCACTCACAAAAAAACAATCTAAGTGTTATTATGTTCTTTATTAGGGTAAATACGTAATGATTATTAAAAAGTTTTGTTTAGTTTAGGTAAAAAATATATAGGCTATTTTGATATTCAACAAGTTCTAAACGAAAGTGCAAAGGGTATTGTATTACATTCGTCGTTACAAATTATAATACAAAGGTTTTAGCTAGTTTATAATCAAAATATTGTAGGTAATGTTATCCAATATTTATTTTTGTTAATTATATAAATATCATTTTAAATTCCGTTAAAAATACACTAGCATTCAATAGGTTAAGTAGCTCACTCATTAATACATAAAAAAATACTAATTTTTTGATGATATAAATTGTTTCCTTTCCATAAGCTTAAAAGAGAAAGTGGCCTTCTTACTTAAAGTGGCCGTACTTATACCAAAACATTTTCATTATGATAAGAATACCTTGGGCATTGACCCAAATTCATTATGTACATACCTTAGTGCACCATCCTATAAATATACTTGAGTAGGAGCCGACCTTCCCAATGAGAAAGCGCTAGCCCGTAAAAGACCACATTGAGCTTCAAAATTCTTGGCCTTAAGCTAGGGTTGTGCTAAAATAGAGACAAGAGGGTTTTCTTTGAATTTAAAGAGAATTGTATAACGGTGAGATGGACAATCTAAGGTTTAAATTTAATAAAAAAATATATATTAACCTAGCTGAGTCATTTGAAATTCTTGCAACATTATGATGAATAAAATATTATACGCCTGTATTGTACCCACCATGTACCATAATACAAAAAGAAAGCATTGTTTAAATCGACCCAGGAGTTTTAAAGTTTATTTATACCAAAAAAATCAGTTTAAAAAAGTTTATTTAATTTTGACAATTTTGCATTTACAATGTTATACAATGGAAAATATTCTTAACCATCATGAGTTCGAGTCCCATTTCGGAGTACCTGGGGCTGGTGGAATTTTTAAGCATTTTTCTGTAAGAACATAAATGTTAAAATGTCTCCTGATACCTGCTAGGCTGTTCAAATGTATATTTTATTAATCTACGTGTTATAAAACATCTAATCTTTGTCTCATTTATATACCACATGAGCCAATACATCGTACCTCTATCTAAATTAGTGGTTCGTAAACATATCGACCATTTTTTATCTCTCTTATAACAATGCGAATTTTCGTCGACGGAGGGATGGGGAGAGTGTTTGGTCTTCTGTACTATCATACCAATTGAACGAAAACAAAACTTCATAGTTAGTTTCCTCTGTAAGGTATAAAGTTTGTCAGTGTGGTGTCAACCCTAAGTACTTTAGATAGCTATTCGTATAAGTACCTTGATCTGTGACCCGTCACTAACGCATCGGTCTCAAGGATTTGTTCGAAAGCTAGATGAGAAAGGGGTGAATTTCTTGATCCTTTTATAAGCAATGATTTCATCACTAACTTGTTATATCAATTAATCAATATTGAGTATTATATACTCAATTTTAATGATGTAGTTGTGAGCAACGTTAGAGAGAGAAACGTCTTTGTCACAGCCAAAAAGTTAATTTATGAAACTTCCTCGAAAGAAATCACATAGGTGTAATAAAATTGTCAACTGTTTTTTTTATTTTTATTTCTTGTTGTAATAATTATAAGATTTTATTAACCGTGATATTTTAAGATTTAATTCTTAATTAATTACTCATATACAATTGTTAATCAACTACGAATTATTGTAATTCTATTTTTTCCTACAGTAAAGAGTATGATTACAACAAGAAATATATATTAAACATAAACATTAGACATGGTATCACATCATATACATACATAAATGGGTTAAATAGTGTAATTTTAGAAGGTCGTAAATAGTATTTTTCTCTAGAGACTTGATTAACTCATATTTTCGTTTAACCAGAACGCAGAAATATATTATTTAGTTTTATCGTTTTGAAATATTACAGATTTATGCCCTTATTAAGTAGGTTGGTAATTTTTGTATACTTATATGCCCCTTAACAATTGACTACCAGACATAGTCTTAAGTCACAATTTACTGTCATTATATCATACGAGTAATCAAAGATCATAAATAATAGTCATAATATATGCAGTATAATATTTAAACTTCCTCTTTCAGCTAGGATAATGCCATTCCATATTTGAACCCACCGACCGTCTTAATTTCGACCGATGTCCCTTTGTATATTTCCAGTTAGGTTGTTGTTAATGGATAGTTCAGGTATGTGAAACTAAAAACTCGGTAGATAATATAAATAATTCATTCAATATAGTTAGGTACAACCAAGGATACATATTAAATGTCAAATATTTACACGTATCTTGAGTACAAAAGTAAAGCAACGGAAAAGAGACCAAACTTTTACAGAGCGTGTGAAATAATTGCCTATTCTGTTAGGGTTGATACAGAAGGATGGAATTAAATGTATAACTTGTACAAAAAAATATGACGTAATAGTCAACACCCGGTTTCTGAATTGATTATTTAAACTTAAGCTTGTCTCGAACTTAAGCTTATATACATTTGGTTTTTGTATTTCAAATTTATCATTTTTTTTACCAGTTTGACAAAAACTAGGACTTTTTGCCATTTGAAAAGTGAAAACTACAGTTATAATTGAGGATTACCGGCTGCAATTTTGTACTTTCCTCAATTCAGAAACCGGCCGTTATTATTGTAAAAAAAAAACAATTAGACTTTCACCTAGGCCTCCTAGGAGAGACTGAGGAGAGAATCAGACGTAGACGTGTTGAACTTAAACTAGCAAGATTCATTAGAAACAAACACGTATATTAAATTTAAAATTAAACTACGTTTAAGTACATTTTTATTAAAGGTGTCATTATTTTCGCAAACGAAAAAACATTTGAGTAGTCACGCATTACTATCTACGCAAGCAATACAACAAAGTCAACAAAGAAGAATCACCTGATTCACACTTCGCTGGCAACCCTTAAATTCGGAGGAAATGGTTCGTCGAAAAAAGGCCCGATCATCTGACCCGTCGCTAACGCACCGATCTAAGGTACGTGCCCCGAAAGCCAGCGAGATGGGCCGATGGATCCACGTCTGTTTTATAGTCCATCTGTATTTTACTTACCTTACCTTAAAACAAACATTGTATTTTTTGTATCACATGAAAGAAATCTTTTAGATGAAACCCAACATAGGCTTTATCTTCATAGTTAATGGATTGAAATAAACGAATTCTTTATATGTTATTGTTATAATGTAACTAAACTTATACTAAAAAACCTATACTAAATACAAAGTGAGTCAGGTGATTTAATATTGTGTTATAATAATAAAGAAAAAAACATTTAAGAAATTAATATTTTCAATGACAAAAAAATGTGATGTCTCTAGATTATAAAATTATGTAAATTTATCATTGGTAAACTATATCGAAATAAGATTTATCTTTATTTTTATTAGTTTACATTCCACGAGAAAATGTTCAAATACACATAAACAGTCTGTCGTATTCCATAATCCGAAAAAAGTCGTTTTTTGATTCAATTAAAATATTTGATGATCATAACTGCTATAATGATAGATGAATTATTAATAATAATTTGTGAATACCGAAATACGTTATTATAAATATTCACAAAGCGACAATTTCACTTCAGATTCACATTTAAAATATTGAAAGCTTCTCAACTTTCAAGTAATTCTACGTCGTCCACTGAATTTGTGTGACTGATTTGGAAAATTCCTTCGTCTACGGGAAGATTATATCTATATGCGGATGATATTGTTTTATTTTAAGCAGCTATTATAAAAAACAAAACCACTACTCTGTTTTCGATAAAATTTATATGGGATTACGTCGGGCCTATGAGCTTTCGAATTTAAAAAACATTGAAAATTGTGACATTTTTAATGAATTTAACGCTTAATGCAAAAATAAATTATCTCGAACTCTTTTGCCCTTTCTGGCTGAGTTTGCAGTCTTTAGCACCAACTATTCCTCACTGGGCCCGATTGTTGACGAAGACCTATACCCTATTATTATAGTAGAGACATAGAAAAAATTATAGAAGAATTTTCTAAATTAAATAATATGATTTTAAAACGACAAAACTGAACAAAACAATTAACACCTATTCACTAATATTAGTGTAACAGCACTGTCATTTAAGCCCGTACTTAATATTTAATTTCAGTAAGTAGTTGTGGGGATTTAGTGTAACCGGGGGGAACGATATTTCATATCTCAGCAGTACTATAAAAAATAACTCTGTAGAAAATCGCTTGGCTGCGATGAACTTATTAACATAAGCCTGATTACTCCAGGATGTGGCCAACGAATTTGTATAGAACTGGGTCGTTTAAGATAAACTTTAGAAGCTGAATTATTGTTAATCATTGTAGAGTAAAACCTTATATATAATGGATGCGATATATGTTGAACACACTGAACACTATTGCATTAATAATTACAAATACGTCGTTAAATACAAATATGCGCGTGTACGGGACGTGAATTATTAGTATTATTGTATAACACAGCCTGTGAGTGATCTTTTTTGGTTATTTTTAGTGATGTAATAGGAAGTGAGTTCTTTGACTAATAATTAAAAAAAAAGTAATTTTGCAATTCGCCAATCACAATCACGAATCAAAAAAGCACTTTATATTACCTTATAATATTAAAATATATTAATTGTATATTATCAATAGTTTTAATTAACTCTTTATTATATATTTTGATAATGTAGAGTATGACGCTAAATATCTACGTCGATGTCGTAACCAAGTAACAAAAATTCACAGCTTTTCCGCTTGATTTTCACCCAAGTAAATGGATTACTCATTTGATTATTGGAGCAGTCGTGAAGAAATTCAATTTTGGGTTCCGCAAAATTAAATTGCTGTGACCCCCCCTTTTCTGCACAGTAAATAAATTTACAGACTGAAAAGAGGTTAGAGTATTTCCTGCAGAATATCGTCGAACATCTGATTTTAGTTTTGTGTATTCTATAATATTTTAATTAAAGTTTATTTGAAAGTTTTATTTTTCACCATAATACTTTCCAATAATAAGTAATTATCATACTGACAAATTAATCTTTTTGTTGAATGTTATATTTTAAATATTTATCAAAATTGAATATATTCTAAAAGCCAAATGTAATTCGTGAAAATTTCTTAGCTTTGAACTTTAAGGTTACTTCCTTAAAGTTCAAAGTATAAGGCCTAAAGTTTATATTCACAAATAATATGAAAATATTGTAATAACATCATCATCACCTTTATAAAGTATACATAATTTATAAATCGCTTCTAAACGTCAATCATTTACAATTTTCAACTTAATAATACGGAAGGAAATATAAGACAACCTTAGAGCTATAGTAATATTGTTAATCAAATTTATTTTTCAAATATTTTTTCCAGGATAAATATTAAATTAGAAGTAGAATGCTACGTGGATGAAAAATTCATTTAAAATAATATTACATCTTAATTAATAATAAAGAAATGAAGTGGACCATCGACCTTTTTATTTTCTTTTTATACCTATCTCTTTATTGACTTTTATTTCAACATAAACAAATTCGGGTTTCATAAAGCAGACTTCAAAAGATGGCTAAATTCGACCACCCGCCACTCTGTAACGGGGATTGAGTGCTAATTGACAGGACTGTCAGCTGTCACGGCTAACCCACAGTTTAGGCAATCAATTTTGTGTGCGACTATACCCTTTATATACCAGTTATTTACTGCATTTGACTGAGATGACTTCTGTTATATTTCTTTAAGCAGAAACATATTTAAATGGATTATCTTTTTTTATAACATACATATTTTTTAACAAAAAGGTAAATAAAATAATACATTATAATCGTATAATCGCATGGTCTTCTTTTTTTTTCACAGAAAGTGTCACTTGCCTTCAAATTTGATCAAAAGCATTTCATGTTACTTTATAAAGTAACATGAAATGTTTTTAACTTCTTGATTATATGGATTAGATATCTGAAATACTGGTAAAGAATTTTAAGCAAAAATTTTATTAATAATATATTATAAAGGTGATATTAAATGATAAATTTTCCCATCTCATCTCAGAGTACCCGGGATAAAGAGGATTTTTAAGCATTTTCCATTAAGAATATTTTTCAGTATAGCATTAAAAACCATACTCTATGTAGATAATTTCAGATTTTAATCTAGTCAGCAAATCAAGGTCACCGAACGAACAATGGTATAGTCTTAATAAACTGTGGCACATCTGTTTAATAATCTTTGTCGTCCACTCTGTGCCGACGTAATCTGTGACATTTGTAATATAAACCATAATGCATTTGTAAGTCGTCATTCAACACTAAAACAGTTTGAAAGTTTTATTTATTTTACCGACCCTTCGTATAAATAGAGTCAGATAGTCAGCTTACCAATAAGTTTAATATCACCGTATACTAATACCGATAAATAAATAAATACCCAAAATACGATAAAACAAAAGTTAAACAAAAGTTTAACAACTCACAAAAGGAATTATAAAATATAATGACCTCGCTTATGAAAACTCAATTTCATATTCTAAGCGTCTATTAAAAAGTAATAATGCATCTGACAGTTGTTCAACTGGTGTCTCGCTCCATCTGGCTTTCGATTGACATAGCGTAAATTGAATTAATTCTACCGACACAATTGATTTTTGCTATCGAATGTACACTGTGTACGTTGATAATTCACTCGTATATTAATGAAGCGGTTCATTTCAATCAATTGTTTTGATTTAGTGTGTTATAATGGTTATTTTCAACACTAGCTATTTTTCAACGACTCCGTCCACATAAATTGTATCCTATATCAGCCGGATGAAATGATTGTTCTGAATCAATCCAAAGTTGTTTTCATAAAAGTGTATGGGAATCAGATCAGTACTTTTTATTTCAACCAAAACAAACTAGGAACTTTTTGAAGTCGGGTAGGTATTTACTGCAAAATGGGTAAACGACGGCCTTCACCGCCGGGCTTCAAAGGTAGTTTAATTTAATTTAATTCCACTTGTTACGATAAAATTCATTTAAAGGTCGTATTTTTTACAATATTCATTTAAAAATACAAGTGTCAAAGTTCTCAAAACCTTTAAAAAAACCACTGTCAAAATTATCAAAAAAAATTTTTTTAAAGAAATTATTTTATAAGTATCGTCGTCATTATAAGTATTAGCCTATTAATTTGTTTTGGTGGATTTTAATTAATACAAATGCATCCGCTACCAGCAGTTTTAACACATGATTGAATGAAATTTGATCACCAATTTTATCGCCGGCCATTCCGAAAGTTACTTAACCTCCGTAATCGCAAATCGAATATGCTTGTCACTGCGTCCCGTCGAGCTCCACGATATATATCATGATTTAGTAGTAAAAGTATTATAATAATAATACATTTCGTAAACACATTGTTACACCTGTTAGTATGCATAAATTTAATTATAATATTTTAAATTTAACTAAATAATATTTTATTTGATAATATTATTTACAGACCCTTATCACTTAAAGCAATCTCACATCCCGAAACAGAAATATATATAGCTGAGAATGCTTAGGAGTCAGTTGATAGTTTCATATTGCGAGTTGGGTCAATTCGTAATTAAGTAGCGGAGGTGTTTACAAATCGATAACATGTTAAGCCTTAAAATTAGGAATACTTCGTCATCAGCCACAAGTAATGTTGTGGTTTTTCTTTCATTTAAAACTACAGTAGCTCGGTAGCGTAGTGGATAAGCGCCGCGGCCCGCGATCGTAGTCGTTAAGCAAATATCGCAAGGGCCGGTCACGGGATGGGTGACCAAAAAATTATTATCTCGAGCTACTCCGTGCTTCGGAAGGCACGTTAAGCCGTTGGTCCCGGCTGCATTTGCAGTCGTCAATACCCTCCAATCCGCATTGGGCCAGCGTGGAGTGTCATGGCCCATCCTCCTTAACCATCCATAAGGAAGGCCTGAGCCCCTGCAGTGGGGACGTAAAAGGGCTGGTGGTGGTAAAAAAACTACAGTAGCGACATCTCACGACATCTCACCGTGCTAACATCGCCACTATAATCGAAGGCAATTCAAAATACATCGAGCAGCCATGAAATGGCGCCCCGACACCTGCATCGCCCTTCTTTTGCAGTCGGGGAAAACCTTGTGAGTCCTATATATGGGATATAATATATGGATATATATTATAATTAATAAGCGGGTATAATTCTATCATTGTGCATTGGAGTGTCAAATAACAATCTCTTATTAAATTGTGTATATACATAGATTATTATATCTAACGCTCATAAATTCCATTTATTTGATATTAAAAGCATTTATTGAATGAATCAATAAAATAACAAATCGAACTCCTTTTTAATCTAGTTCTACATTCGATTCAGCAACACATTTGCCTCTTAAAATTCTCATCTATTCTACCGAATTATTCAAAGAACTATCTGCGAAGCATTTAGACTATTATTCGGTGCTCTTCGCATCCACTCCCAAAACACTGTACAAAATTCAGTTTAATTATCTGCAGAGCTACTAAATATTAGCCAGCAGTGACCGAGCTTGCTTCAACTGACAGTTGTGTCCATTCCCCATTCGGAAACTCACTATAGAGGTTATTGAATAATAATTTGTTGATACTGTGCAATTCGGCACATCCTGTTTCTAAATTATTAAAGTTTGAACTATACATGAAATATCAAATTCCATTTTAGGATACAATATTGAATAGTCCTTAAGTCTTTCCTTTCTTCGAAGAATTTATGGTAGTATACGGACAAATGTGACGATGAATTCAATCCGAAACAAAAATCTATATAAAATTTCATTATTAGATTAAAACATGACAAGAAAAACATAAATAAATATAATGGTTCTCTGTACTCTACTTAAATGTTTTATAATTCATATTTCAATTTATACAAAGCGAATCAAAGATTCGGTTCGCTTTAATATAATAAATAAATCTTCTTAATTACAAATGAGCCGATGTAAAACAGGAATGCTATAAAAATATCTCAAAAGGCGACGTCTAAGAAGGCAATAACAAAATCTTGGAAGATCCAAACGGGTCAATCACCGAAGCGTAACTTGTAAAGGAACCATTAAAAATCTGCAAATGAACCATGGCGAGGTTGATTTTTAACACCCCTTACTCTTCCTCCTACGCTAACCCCCTAAAGTCTCAGTAGGCAATACTCAACGGAAGCTATTAAATCGATTCATTGGCATGTAATAACCCTGTAATCGTCCATCGGCACCGAACGCCGACGATCCGGATCATCACATTAGTATCCGATTGTGATTCGCCAATATTTAGTTTATAACAGCTTTTGGAGTTAGGAACGATGATTATTGAAGGAATCAGTACAGACGGAACGAAAAAAGATGAAAGTTTTGAGCACCAATTAATTATTTGTCAGTAACACACTTTCGTTAGTATGTTACTGACAAATTCGATTTCGAGTAGCTCGGTGGCGTAGTGGATAAGCGCCGCGGCTCGCGATCGTTGTCGTTAAGCAACTTTCGCAAGGGTCGGTCACGGGATGGGTGACCAAAAAATTATTATCTCGAGCTACTCCGTGCTTCGGAAGGCACGTTAAGCCGTTGGTCCCGGCTGCATTTGCAGTCGTTAATACCCTCCAATCCGCATTGGGCCAGCGTGGAGGGTCATGGCCCATCCTCCTTAACCATCCATAAGGAAGGCCTGAGCCCCTGCAGTGGGGACGTAAAAGGGCTGATGATGATGATGATGATGACACTTTCGTTGATTAGGAATAGTATAAGTATACTTTAATGAATTATGATGTAATCAACATCTGAAAAGTAAAATTGTGTAAGGTTTCAGTGTATTTAATGCATCCAAATGCCGACTCAAAACTGGATTAATTAAGACATTTTTACAAGATAAATATCAAAATAAATCATTATACCTCTTTTTCCTCTAGTAATGGATAATAGAAAAGAAAAATACTTATTTTTATTACTAGAGGTATTTAATCAATTTTGCATTCATAATGCTATGTTAATAAATATTCTTACTTAAATTGCTTAAAAATCTCCGGGTACTTGCGCTGGTGGACTTTTTAAGCATTTTTCATTATAAAGACTAATTTTATTTTCAAGAAACATAATACACATTAACAAAACGGAAAACAATTATTTAAAATTGGCTATTTGTATTACGTTTTATTTTTAGTAACACAAAGTTTGTTATATAACCTAAGTAATTACTAGTATGTACCGACGAAATTACCTAGTATGTATCTTACTGTATATACTAAATAATTTCGTCGGTGAGACGTAACACACAATCTTTTAAACGATAGCACAAAAGTGAAATAAAGAAATTATTCACATTTATTATAAAAATACTTATGGAAAGTCAGTAAGAGAAAATAATACAAACAGGAACGAGGGTCTGGTGCGGATTATTAAATAAAAACGACTACAGAAGCAACTCGGATCAACAATTTTCTCAAGAGCATTAAAAGACTGAGGCCGATTTTTACAGCTGCTTAGGTTGCCATGCTGCCGAAAATTTACATGTTCCTTTCAGACCGACATAAACTATGAAATAAAATTAAGGAAATATTTTTGGGTTATATTTATTCTGGTCTATGTATTGACATGTTGAATTCTTCATACTTCATGAATCAAGAAATCGCTGACAAAAACAAAAAACCAAAAACAAAATTCAACCCCTGGCATCCCCGTATGCTAATGCACCAATGGTCATCACTTCGTGTGTTAGTAATGTGCCATTAATTCACCGTGAAGGGTTAACCATATGACTCACCAGAGTCACGCAATATGAGTCACAATATGAAAAGTCAGTTTATATGAATATTCAAAGTGGATTTTACGGTGTCTAGACAAGCGAAATGAGTCAGACTCAAAACTTTTTTACTGCATAACATCCAACAATAAATTAGGGCTACAGAGATAAATGACAGATAATTAAAACTTTAATTTATATATTTTAGGCTTTCATCTTAACCATGCTGGTTTAAAAGGGATGAAATATATGTATATACACACCAACTAACTTATATCTAAGAATTAGTTCATTTAAATTCTGCGTATGTAATTGAAGAACCTCTATCCTTCTGGTGACTTCAAACCTACGAGTACCTATCAAATTCTGTAATCAGATCAATTTATAATCTTAGGATTAGGGATTCTTTAAGAGATAAGTTTAAGGAAACAGTATGTCTGTTTCCTTGCATATTTAAGTATATTTGCTTCTCAATACATATACGAGAACTTAATGTACGTTCTTATAAATATTAGTTTGTTTACTATAAAAAGTGATATACACAATTTAAATACAAGAAATAAAAATAAATTAACGGCGCCTGTCACTAGACTGCAAAAAGTTAGTAACCCATTCAGGGGTCTTTGTATGCGCTTCTACAATAAGGTCCCAAGCAAAATACAACAATTAGTTATCATGCAGTTTAAATCTACTATTAAAAAAGCTTATTATAAGGTATCCGATTATATAACAGATAAGAATGCTTGGACTTAAGATGATTCTAAACTCATTATATATACAAAATTATTTTGTTTCCATTATTATTAAATGATTATGTTATCATTATAAGACCAAAATTGTTTTTGTCTCTCCATTTATAATTCACGATTCATAATGACTTTTAAGATGTCTATTTGAATAAAGATTATTTTGACTTTGAATGCATCTGCAATTTGTAAGTTGATTGTTGGATTTACTAATATGTGATCCTTGTGTAGGGTAGTGCTTACGTACCTTTGAATTGCAGTTATTTATCGAGAAGCATTGTAAAGGTATTTTAATTAGTTTTTTAAGTAGGATACAAGTTTTGAAAAACGTTTTAGTCGACCCTACATTAGACAGTACGTATATTTGATTTAGTTGTACATATTTTTCTTTATTTACAGCCGTTCGCGTTATGTCGATGCATACATGCATATTGTTAAGTCAGGAGTGAATTATTAGTTCTTTTTTCTCTATCTCGTAAAGAAACTTACGAGTTAAAACAAAACACACTGTGCGTGGTTTTAAATACCGATGGCTTGCAATTTTTCAACATACGTTATGTCGTCGTTGCTGTCCTGTGTTGTTTCATACGTTAGAACGAAAAGGATATATTTCTGCAACGACAAAACACAACATGCAAATGTTTCCTAACCATACTAAAATATATGAAACCATTATGCTTCTGTTGCGCCATAACATAACATGACACAAGATATATTTTTTCTTAACAATTTGTATAAATCAACTTCTATGTTTTCAACTGTACGAATAAAGAATCTAAATATGTATTTCATCGAAATTCCATCGAAAAGAGCTGTTAAAGCATCTGAGGAGGTGAAAATCAAGAAATCAATAATCGATTCGCTTGAAAAATTGCAAGTCTTCAGTATTTAAAACCGTGCAGAAAGTAGACTCAGCATCAATTATTTCTCGCTGAGCTTCCAAATTGAATCTTTATTGGGTCGCGCTTCATCATTAATCCTTTTGTAATTCGAGATTTTAGTGCGAAAGGGAAAACCGTTTTTTTTTTCTTATCCGAATTCAAATTTCATTTTGTGATGTCTGCAATTGAATAAAGAAAAGCATTCTGAGGATCTCCAACTGAGAAATACAGAAGTCTTTGTTAGCGATGAATCATTAATTATTTTAATAAATACTTGAATGTTTTGTCTCTATTCAGATCGTGAATATTGTAAAACCACTCCCACGATATGTTGCTTTAAGAAGCCAATGATATTTATTTCATAGGATCCTTAAAAATTCAATAATTCACGAATTTAATCTTCATTGGTATATAATTACATGCATTTAGACGCACGCGAATACTCTCTGAGGAATGAGAAGAGATGAAATGAATTTAAATAAGAGGGTGATGGATATAAATGTCGAGGGACGGAGAGCAACATGATCATCAAAGATAGATGGACTGTGTGAGACATGATATGAAAGTGAAGGGAGTGAGTGATGAGATAACGGCTGACAGAGCAGAGTAGAAGAAGATGACACACTGCATCAACCCCACATACACTAGGAACAGGGTAGGAACATGATGATGTTACCTTTAAAAGAGAACAGTCAACTTCCATCTCTAACTAATTAACCAAACATAGATATCAAATGTGAATACAATAGTTGTTATCACTACTAAGCACGATGGACATATATCATTCAATCTCGAAATTAACTAACTTTATTTGACAGACGAAAGTGCTAAGACAGAAAGCTCAAGTATCTTAACTTTAACAATTTCGTTACGGTCTTTCCACATCTGCTATTCACCAAACCTAATTCTAGAGACATAAAGTCCATTATCGTAGTTACAGAGCACATCTGGGTGTGGCTTATGTATATAGCTCGAAGAACCGACTGGAACGGATTAGAATTAACTATTAGCAGAAAATCGGATTTTCGCTGCAAACGAACTAAGACTCGAGTATATGGGAATAGGATTAATTTTGTAATACTTAACCAGTTTGAACGGTCAGCATTGAGATATATGTCCTTAATATCCTCCGTAACAAAAAACAAACTATTTCAAAAATATACATAATTCATGTTAGGGGAATTAAAAAATAAGAAAGGATATATCTATTTTTAACTGTGCACTCTTGAGAGAGTGGTTTCATGATGATGCTTCTGTTTTGCATAATGCTGCCCTTGAAGGAAATATTAATGTTATTTTATTCTACTAGGGGAATCAGGTTCCTTAAAAGTCGTACATTTGAATCTACTTCTCAAGTTAAATAATCATTACTTACCATCGAATAGTCAATCGTTATTCATAATTCTTTCTCTTATTCTTCTTCTTTTATTAATGACTTATCTGAGCATTTCGCACAATTCTGCCAATGTCAAGTGAATAAAGATATTTCTACATGTAAAATGAAAATGAAATGAATGAAAAATTATGTTATTGCATCTCTCCAAGTCTGCATTAGTCAGTTAGTTATTTGTAAAACAAAGATTAAATGTCAATATAGCATTCTGAAATGTGTTTCGTAAATATACTTTTTTTATGAACGGAATTCGGAACAGAATATCGAAAAGAATAAACCTCGGAGGTTTTAATTTTATGTCTTAAAATAATAATGTAACAAAGTGTAACACGGTAAAACAAAGAATAGTGAAATTTCATACAATATTATTAAGTAATCTGATTTTGAAGTAGGAATATTAAGCAACCTTTGCCCTTGTTATTAAGATAATAATACTCCGTACTAGCAGAGTGATTGTAATGTTAAAGTTCTTTATATTATTGAATAAAACAATAACAGGACAAAGTATGATGAAAAATATTAAAGCCAAATGGAAACTTTAAAATCCCCATCGCCAGCATTTTATCTCGAGCACCGATCCGGTAGAGTGGCTTCCACTAAGCTTTCAAATTGAAGATAGCACACGAATTACCCAAACCAAAGTAAACGGTCACAGTCCGTGCAAAATTTTACATAATTTATTAAATTTAACGGTTAGTTGCACAAACGTCCATTAAGGTAAGCTCTCATGAATGTCAAATTTGTATGAGTAATGTCGCTTTAAACTAATGAACATTTTAATGGAACTTGTGCAATTGGCTGTAAGAGTAATAATTATTCTTACATAATTTTATACTCGTACATAATTTTGAGTAGAACCTTTCATCAAATTATAAAGTATTATTCTTGAAGACTATAGGCGCCTGCTAGTGTTGCCAGCGCGATTGACATTTTCGAAACGTCGAAATTTCTACCACTTATGTACATGAGATTCTTATATTTGAGAGATAAGATAAACTTATATTGAAATGTAACTTTTGGGGCGCGATAGTATTTGAAACGGAAGCAAATATTCAGAAATATATTTCATAATTGTTTGCGGAAACATAATTTAAATACTTTCCTTCGCTAACTTTATTGGATTGTGGTAGCATTGTTATTTAATCGAACTAGAGAGAAAACAGATCGACCCTATGTACTTAATTGAATTAATTTAATTATACAAAGTTAAGCTTAAAGTGGATTCGAAAAACCTCTATTTAATAGCACCTCGAAAACCTTGCCATTTATAAGATAATTAAATCAATGATTACCTTTCAATTTAAATTGTTGCCGTTGCGTTATAACCAAATATATATCTTGGGACAGTTTAGTTTTAGAAGACCACTTGTAGGTAGTACACCTTCATAGTCAGAAAAGTAATCTGAGACAGCACGTTTTATCAATATTATCTGGGTTTTGAAAAATTTGCCAGAAACGATTCTAGTTGCAGCATAAGTGGCAGAATGGATAGAATGCCTTGTTGACGTTCTAATAAATGACAGTTGTGTAAACGAAGTTGGCTCAGTCTGTTTTAGAAATTGGGCTACTCAAGGATTAAGTTAATTTGATTTGGGCATTATTACGAAACACAAACCCCTTAGTCTCGTTACGTAACTTTGGAGTTTATTCAATACAAACAAACAGTCTCTTTATATTAACATCATTTTTTCAGTGCAAGTCTAGACGAAAGCTTACAAACCAATAGCGTTTGTTAATAGTCTAAACCAAATAAAACAACTATGTAGAACTGAAATGGAATTCATGATAAAGTACAAGTGGGTATTATATATTTTCTAATACACTCCATTGCAAAGAGGTATATAACTATTTTAATTAATTTAAAGTTATTTGATTAATAAAGTTGATAGATATTTCACAAGCTATTATAATGAAATATCCATTCAATTCATTCAATACATATTGAACATACCTCGAGTGTTTGTAAGTTGTTTCAATGTTATATTATACTGTATGTACTGTGAAACCTATTTACACCTGCAAATATGAACCATTCTGCAATAGTTATTTTATTCAATTAGTAGTGCAATTTATATTAAACGGACAAGCAAGGACGTAAATGAAGATCGATGATCAATGAAGATTTAAAAATTTGCATCGAATAGGCTCTGAAACTACTGAACCGATTTTGAAAAAAAAGAAACATTTGCATGTAGCTACGTCATACAGGATTGACATAGGTTATAATTTACGCGTCCGTAATCGCGGGACAATAGCTAGTTTAAAATAAAATGATAAGTATTTCAATGAATTAAGATATAAAGCAAATAGTCGGCAGCATATTAACTGTAATTTTATATGATCATAAAATAATAAAACTTAATTGTAGGAGTACAAATCCTTCTTATTCATAACAGTGAAGCAAAAACGCCATTTTGGGAAAAGCCCTTCCGGTATGACAGAGATAGCTGTAAGCCGTCACATCTAAATTTGATCAGCGTTACTAAATCTTTATATCGTGAACCGAGCGGATCGGTTCGCAATCTCCACCGAGCCTCTTGAATTAGAGATAGATCACGTCTCCTTGGCTAAGTGATTTTCGTACTTTTTTCGAGACGTGCGTGAATATTGAATAGAGGGGATACCTTTCCTTACCTGCTAGTAGTTTTTGTATGTTTTACAGTAGAATCCTTTTTCATACTGTAATCTTATCGTATGGTTAAATGACCTCTGCGGTTGAGGAACTCGCTCACTTGTTTCAAAGAACATCGCCTCTAGGGTTTCAAGTTTGATGTTCGATTGGTAAATATACTTATGCAATATAGGTTTTGTGGTAATTCACTAATATACTACAGGCGAAGCAAAGCCATTATATTACGAGTACACTAGAAAAATAGCGTCGACGGATTTTTAATTTAAGCAATATGTATTTTAAGGATGTGAATGTTGAGATGAATGTGTGGAGTGACGCGAATGGACAAGATTAGAAATGAGTACGTAAGAGGAAGCCTGAAAGTTGCACCTGTGACGAAAATGAGGTTATGAGAAGGGACGAAAGTCATGTTACGAAAAGTGTGACATGCATACCCATCAGATTTGTGAGTAGAGGCAGACCGAAGAAAAGATGGATCGACTGTGTGAAAAAGGATATGAATAAGAAAGGTGTGGATGTGGAGCTGACTTCTGACAGAGAAGAATGGAAGAAGAAAACAAGTCGACCCCACGTAACGTGGGATAAAGGGCAGGAGGATGATGATGTATTTTTAGGATGTAATTACTTCATTATCTCTCTAGCTTATTGACAAATTATTAATGAAGATAAGACACTTTTATTCTACTCATTTGTAATTATTCTTCTAAAAATATATTTTTTTGTCTTTCATAACTATATAATTTTGATGATAGATGATGTATCATTAGGCTTTCAATCTTTATTTACGTCGAGTAAGTGAAGTTTAATTGCAAATGCTTTCTCAGCAAAGTGATGTATGAAATTAAATCGTTGTAAATTCATCTCCTTTCCTCATAATACTCCGTCTAGGTCAATTCGGTTTGGAGTTGAAACGCGCCCCGCACGTGCCCTTAAATATTCAAATCTTCGTATTTGCATGTAAAACGGCCTTAGATGTTGCCAGCACATCGACACTTGCATTCCCATAATATATGTCGCACAAAGGACTTTGAGTGATAATACTTTGAGACTGTTTATGAGACACGAACAGCTCAATAAATGATAATAATAGCATGAACAGTTGGCGGGGCTTACGGTAGTCAAGCAACTTTAGCAACAACTAGTCGTCTGATGGGTGATCAAATCTCGATTTCTTCGGAAGGCGTTAAGCTCTCGGTCTCGGGAATAACTGCAGGCATTATAGTGGTACTATATGCATATATTCCATAAAAAAATCCGTACCTCATAAGAAGACTATTATACTATTAACAATATTATTTCTAACAAGATGAGAGTGATGGGTAATGTGAAATATTCAAGGAATCGATTTAAAAAACAGTCATTTTTGTCTACTTCGTGGACGTTGCCTGGAAGAAATTACTTTTAGTAATGCTGCCAATTGTATAGTTTAATGTATCTATATGATTTTTATCCATGGCTGTATTGGTGTACAATAAAGTTTTTTTTTTCATTTTTATCAGAAAACGATATGTCAATACTTATATCATGAAAAAATGTATCAAATCCCTACATTTTTCAACGTTAGCTAAAATATAAGCTAACATTAGAACTTCAACAGCCTTACTATAAAACTTTAAATACCCGCTTTCAACTATTGTATTATGAATTACCACGTCTCAAAGTGACGATTTATCTTTTAAAATTTACTTTAGGCTCTCGATGTACTAACTTTAGCCTTTGTTTAATATTACGACGGTATTCTTGATAAGATAATATTGTCTACTGAAACTTATTTTATTATACCATTTCCAAAAGACAATCTGTAAGTAATATTACAATAGTACATTTCAATCTGTAACTTGGGTGAAATAAGGGATAAATTTACAGGCGTTTATGCTTCGTACACTTTCGTATGTATCTCTTTGCTTATTTTACTGAATTGGTTGGTTATTTTTGTATCTTGTTCTTTTACTTGAATAGGTTTATATCGAAGAGTTATTTTATACAGTTCTTCATTATGAATAGAGATATAAAAAAGAAATGGTTATTCATTAAGATGGTTCAATTTATTGTAGTTGTATAAATATGTTTTGTACCTATCTACCTGTATAGTGTAGAGTAGCTCAGTGGCGTAGTAGATTAGTGCTGCAGCCTGCGTTCTTTGTTTATAGGCAATTTTTACAGAGTCCGTCACGGGGACCAAAATGACCAAAAAATTATTACCCGAGTTACTCCATGCTTCGGAATAAACGTTAAACGTCTTACTAGGGCAATGGCTGTTTAAAATACGGAGAAACCGATACCATAGAATTGTGGTCACCTATCCTAAGTTCCTTAACCTCCGTAATCGCTGGACCTCTGTTACATGGTACTAGTTTATGTTCAATTATAATGAAACTAATGAACCTACTCCAATAAGCCGACAAATATATGAATATATAATGTAACAGTACCTAACCCAATGAGTTATTAGTGACATGTGGGAATTATTATGTACATTATTTTGTCATTTCCATTTCTTAAGAAACTTGTCTCTGTTTTACCCTTAGATAATCTATTATCCAGATTCCGTGTCCCCTACAAAGCGCAACGACAGTAGTGAAGCCGAATCTCAAATGTGAGATTCGTATGAGCGTGAGCAAAGAGCGTGTAGTCATTGCCAGGTTTTCTTTTATGTGAGTGACATAAGTGATAATAGTGTAAATTATGGGAAGTTTGTATTGGTTTTATGTTAACTTATTACGATATTATGATCAATTTTACAATGTTCTAAACATTTCTGTTCTGTTATAGAAATGACGCATGAAAAGCATTACAGGATTGAATATAACATGTATAACGTATTTGTGATTTAAATCTTTTATAATTTTTGACCACTTTTCATGTTTCTTAGTGTATTAAGAAATATACACTTTTTTTTTATTAATACGAAATATTTATGAACCTACCACCCAGTAGTTTGCTTGGCAGGTCGTAGAAATTATATTGCAATATTCTGTATGAATTAATGAAAATATTATATTTCAGAGATAAATTATCCCAAAAATATAATATAAATGTATCTCTTTAAAGTGAATTATTTTAGTTAAAACTTAAATAATATTTATTTGCCCACTATCGTCATTGCAACATCAGAGGCAATAACTTAAAATATTTAAATGAAACAAAAAATGAAATACTATTGTTATTTTTCAACGCCTATTATAATAATCTAAACTATTGACTTATGCCATTCGGACTATAAAAACGATTATTTAAAAATACGGTAAGCGACGACATTATAAAAAGGAAGAAAAAAAAATTACACTAATGACAATATTCCTGGATATATTACTTTACTATTTGCTCGTTTTTGTAAAGTTAATGATTTTATATTATTTGGAAAGAAATACGCCAGCAAATCACTCCCTTATTAAAGAAAATTAATGCTCAAATTATTATCTTTCGAGTGTTTTGAGAGTATAATTTAAGCCTGATTTCAGTACCCAAACATTCATTTTCATTATAAAAATCTTGATGAAAGTGCGTGGCGAAAGCAATTGAGTTTCTGTCAGCAATAATCTTAGTGGTTCACTTTTTGGGTACTGACACGATATCTGGAGAACATATAATCTAAGGTTTTAATATATTGAATGACAGAAATATTAGTGATCTTATTCAATGGTAATATTGCGGGCTTTAACTAGGAGCTGTGTTGAACCTGGATTTATTGTATTAAATACTTAAACCTGTCTCTGATCCTTTAGCCAAATTCGTACTATCAACAATTTTACATTTTACTTAATTCACTTTCGTACGTACATAATAAAGAGATAATAAAATCACATGATTTATAAGTATTTAAACAAACTTGTACAACTAACGAAACTAATATGTTTACCGGTTTGCGTTATACGTATCCGTTGCTTGTCCTATACTGCACGATTACCATAATTATTACGTCATTACAAGGGTAGCCAGCTTTGGACTCCGTTCAAACTGCAATGTTACGGCCAGTGTTGCAGTCGTTGCGGTCCCAAACTGCATGTTACGCAGCATCTAGTCGTTAGATTAGCATAACTGTGATAATCTGATAATGTAGATTTTGCATCGGCGTTGCTTCCCGCAAAGAGTAATTCTTCTCGCTCGAAATTCTAATTTTTATCTCTTGATATCTTTGAAATCGGAAGAAGATAAATTCACAATTCAAAACTAAAATAGGCTGTATTACATCATTTATCTGAACTAAATCATAATCGAACCTATTAAAGTTTTAGTGGAATAATGTGAATAAAAATAATAGGATTACCTACGACTATGGAATACTATAGTAGTATGTAATCAAATAAAATTTTAATGCACCTTTAAACTATAATAAATATATTAAAAAACATCACATACATTGCTTAGATTCCAAGATGAGCTAAAGTATCCGTATAATGGAGTATCTGAGACAACGAAGTTACCATAACATCCAGACCTGAGACTATGGGGAAAAGCGCATTTTCTACATTGACCCAACCGGGAATCGAACCCGAGACTTCAGCGTCGAGGTCGTCGTCTTACTATTGTTATCTTAGTTATATCATAGTAGTTTTTCATAAACAGGACAGGATTAAACCTAAATTTAGAGTTTGGTCCAACAAAACTGTTACCAATGTCAGAGTTTAATATTTTGTTATGGCTTGCTTTCCGACAGCGGCTTCGTCCGCTTGGTTCTGTTTTATACATATAAATAATTCTCTTGAATAGCACTGTATATCGGTGGAAACCGTATTCGAATCCGATGTTTACCTTTAGATACACCAGCGTACAGACAACGGTATGTGACAATGTTTTAAACTATGTAAAGATTTTAATTTTGAACCGCTAATCCAAGTTTCTAAAGAAGCCCAGCATTAAAACTAGCCATACAAATATATCCTTATTTTCCAGTCACCCTTCGAAAAGTTTCTTGCCATCAAGATATTATTGTTATTTTATTTATGTAATCTAAGCAAGCTTTACATTCAAACGACCCCTTCCTGAAATCCTTTGAGATGTTACTGCAAATTGCATGTTCCGCGTCAACTGTGCCATGGAACAGATGTAATTTTACAACTGAATAATCTGGATAACGTATTTATATTTTCCTGGGCATATTCAAAATATAAACAGAGTTTTGAATAGTTGAAAACTTTTTTGTTCGGTCTTCCATAATTTACCTTAAAAAAAAGGAAATATTAAAAAATGGACATTAAGATCAATTAGTTAATATGTGAATCTGAGACGATACTAAATTTCTTTAATATCTAGGTGAAGTAGTTGCAAAATGTATAGATGTGTGCACAGGTGCAACCACCATTCACTTTGCTGTAAATAAATTTTCCGTGGGAGAACCACGCTTCGGCATGAATGGGCCGGCTCGACCGGAGTGATACCACGGCCTCACAGAAAACCAACGTGAAGCAACGCTTGCGTTGTGTTTCGTCGTGTGAGTGAGGGTACCGGAGGCCCAACCTCTCCCTATTCCCTTCCCTCTTCTCCTCAACCCTTCCCTCCCTATGATCATATTCGTCCCTCAAAGGCCGGCAGCGCGCTTGTAGCCCCTCTGGTGTTGCAGGTGTCCTTGGGCGACGGTAATCACTTACCATCAGGTGATCCGTCTGCTCGTCTGCACCCTATCCCATAAAAAAAACATATATGCACGTTTATACAAGCGACAATAAATCTTACAAGGCGTTATGATATGATGAGATAGATAGTCATACCTCTAACAGTGATGGTAACAGCATTATGCTTAGCTATTTTTTTATTTTAATTGGTTGTTTCGTTAATTCTCTGTATTCAACTACTTGAAAGTATTGTCTGATGAATGCCGTAAATATAGGTTTTATGTAAAAAGTATGTAATAGAGATCGTTTAACTACTTTCTCTGAAATTACCGTTGACTTCACAGAACTTCACTAATAGATGTTGAGTTACAAAACGTAACAAGTCAATTAAGTCTGTCGAAATATCGATAAAAAACAATTACATTTGAAATCAACGCAAAAACAAACGTCCACCCTTATCAAAGCGTCCCGAATCCCGTTCAGATGAGAATCTGGGAGACCGCAATCTATCTTCAGTATTAGTGCCTGTTCACATTAGTGTTTCTAAAGCGGGTGTCTTAATAGCAGCGGATTAAGTTCAATCAGACCTTGTCTTGTCTTGAATCAACTCTCTCATCTGCATTAACACAAGCTATATGCACTTTTATATCCAAACTTTTACATCCATTGTTATTTTTAAACCGCATGTATTAGAGTAAAAAAAAAGATCCCGTATAACGCATCCATGGGCTATTTTTTTCCCATTACCAGACCGCTTTCCTAATTTGATATCATTTATATAGTGCCGATCAGGGACGAAATTTGCGACCGCAATCTAACCGACTTCGGTGGCTAACTCATAACGGTTTTAATTTAACTATTATTGCAAGTCTCTACAGTTCAGTATATTATTGTTATAAGTAATTAGCGATATTCTTTAATCTCTTTACGATCGAGTTTGACAGAACTGTCAGTGATTTCTGCGATCGCTACTTAACGATCGCAAATTCTGTCGAGAATGCAAACCCTAAGCTATTACAGAGGATACATTACAATATGTTAATGAAAAATTATTTTGTGCACTGCTAATCTGTAATAAAAACAGAATCTAAATGTCATAGCATAGAGGTTCAATCAATAAAGGTGACATTTCATTAAATTTCTATTAAGTGACAGCACAAGCTTGACGTTCGCTTATCTGAAATTGCATTGTGTAATAATTTTTGATGTGTAATTTGCATAATAACTCGAACAGAATCTCACCTACAGATAGATTTGATTACTATACATGGTAACGCCAAATAAATATCAGAGCAGTATACATAAAACTGATTACCAGTACGTTGGTTTTTTATAATTCAAAATTAAATGACATATCTTTAGAACCAATTTGTTCAAAGCAACTTTTTCTAGATTGGAAAAAAAAATGTTTCTAGATTCAAAAAATAATTAATTTCAACTTATTTTAAAGCGCTTTTTTGCCAAATAACAGGACCTAATGTGAATTTATGCACCCGCTTTCAGTTTCGTTAGATGATCGCGTTGTTCACGGTTACGAGAAAAGAAGCCATTAGCCATAGCATTAACAAGAGCTTAAATTACTCCTGTAGACAGATGGACGAATAGTAAGAGACACTGACCCTAAAGTTTACGATTGTGATTTAGAATCATACTACAGTTTGTATGATTTATAATTACTGTTGAGAAACACTACTTGCTACCAAAAAGTTTTCAAACTATAACTTTGCCTTGCTTTAACGTCCACAGTTAAAGTAAGTCAAAATTACGTTAGGTACTTTAAGCAAGATTAATATTAGGTGTTTCTGTTGCCTTACAGTCCTATAAATGTAATTTTAATGAAACGCTACAGATGCGCAACTAAATATTATATGAATGCACGCTGAATGAACGATAACAAAAATATACCCTTAATGCGGATATAGAAACACAAGGGTCTATGAAGTGTCGCTGCGCTGTCGTAAAATTGTAATTAACCCTATTTTGACGAGTCATCCACCTCACTAAATGATCATTACGATCGCTATAAAAAACCAACCTGTGACTAAATGCTGTTTTTAGACTAGACACGATGTAGACGTTACTCATCGCCTCTGCGAAATATTTATGAATCGTCTGTTGACTCAATGTTTTAAGTTACTATTTCGGATAGAGAATTTTAAAGTTTATTCTTAAAAAGTGGAGTAGCTCGCGCAAACGTTGTTATTAAGCAATTTTCGAAAGGAATGGGTGACCAAAAAATTATTATACTGAGGTAGTCCGTGCTTTGGAAGTCACTAGCGTGGAGAGTTATTGCCCATCCTTCTTAACCTTCCATAAGGTAGGCCCTTTTTTGATAAAGCAGGGGAAATGTACCTTAATCTTTAAGCCAGGGCTCTCTAACCCCACACCCGTCCTGTAAAGGACAGGTTTCTAGCATTAAGCCTGCCTATCCGGTGGGATGCTACCCGCTCCTACCCGCTGGGAGTACCCTCAGAGGGTGGAAGGATCCGGGGTCTACCAAGGACAGGCTCCTTGTGGGTTCAGCCCCACATCCATAAGGAAGGCCTGACCATGGGGACAGAACAGGGTGGATGATGAATCACAAGAAGATCAATATCAGTCTACTGATGCTTCTCTGCTAAAGCAAAGGCCACACCCGAGCAAATAACTGAAAGTGATATTTAACTCATGCTACATGTCACAAATTATGTATGAGAAGTTGTGATTACCTATATAATCTGGTTTTTGTGAAAACATTCCAGCAATTTTATCTTGAGCAATTTTAATTATAGATAGTATTTTAATAATTGGATTTAACTAAAGAGTTTTAAATTGAAATACTTAAGTAATGGAAAGTTCTAAAATATTTTTAAAAGATTCTGTACTACAAATAGTTACTTCGTATCTACAAAACATCAAACAAAATAGGATTAATATGGAATTTGTTTAGAGAAATAATAAAAAATACAAGCAATATCTTTGAATAAAGCAATTCCAGTGCTTTCTTTGTATGATCTCAGTTGAAGAGTTGTAAAATTCACCTACATTCTTTTACAGTATTTTAGTCAGACCTTACCACGGGAGTTCTTAGATAAAAGTATAATCAAAAGTTAATACATGAATATATCGTTTCTATAACATTTCCAAGTATCGAGGCAAAGTTATACAAATCAGCCTTATTGTTTTTATACATCATGAAATCAGAAACGTCTATTTTAATTATTGGTTAAATGAATACTGTGAAAAAAAAAACATTGTTGATGTGTTCATTAATATTCGAATAAAAATATAATTAAGTTAATATTTATTGTTTTATGTTATTTCCAAAATACAATAATTTTATAACGCCAAAACAAATCATAAGACATATAATATCAAAAATTAGATTTTTTATATAACTTTGTTTGTATTTCATTTACTTAATATTACCAAAAGCGAGCTTCGCAATCTCGTACCCACTTTAATTTACTTTCAACGCGATTATTGGAAATAATCGATATTTTGCAGGCTTCGTTATTCAGCAAGATATCCCTTAGTAAACAATCAGTAAGATAGTCATCACCTACGAGTATTGCCCATAATATTGCATATTATAGGCATTGCAAATATCTGCACCCCCCCCCCCACTCACGTTCCATTCAAAAATTCACAAATGTAATATTAAATTATAATTACCGATATTCACAAGGACTTGCATATTTAAAAATACCAATAGTTATAAATGACACTGTTTTTGTTTGCCTCCAGGTCGGTCAGAGCCGGGTATAGTACCATCAATAGTGGGATTCACCAAAGACTCTGTGGCACAAGAATCAGACCGGTTGGCACCTGGTGACAGGATCTGCAGTGTCAACGGAATATCTACGGCCAGACTTACCAATGACGAAGTACTACGGTTGCTGGATAATGTCGAGGAGAGAGCGTCACTGGAAGTCGAATATTACATGCCTAACTATGGTGAGTCGATTATTATCATTGATCTATTGTATAGGTATGATTATATAGGTAAGTCTTATAACCCCTCTATGTTATAAGTAGCTCGGTGGCGTAGAGGATAAACGCCGCGGCCCGCAAACGTTACTGTTAAGCAACTTTCGCAAGGGTCGGTCACGGGATGGGTGACCAAGAAATTATGATCTCGAGCTACTTCGTGCTTCGGAAGGCGCGTTAAGCCGTTGGTCCCGGCTGCATTTGCTGTCGTAATACCCAGCCAACGTAAAGGGTCATGACCCATCCTGCTTAACCATCCATGAGGAAGGCCTGAGCCCCTGCATTGGGGACGTAAAAGGGCTGATGATGATGAGATAACCCCTTCAGACCATTGGTGGGAGTTTGTGCCTGAAAATACAAGCCGGGTCGTCGTCGACTGTTGCCTTCTTAAAGTACGAAGGAAGTAATAAGTTTAAGTTAATATGCTTTGATCACTTATCCGTAGCTAGCCTCTGCAAAATCCGCTTAGGCTCCACATACTAGGTAGTTAACTGAATTAATACAAAAATTAGAGAATTCAAAATGAGCATCTTGTATACAATGAGTGACCTCAGATTTTAATTTTCATTCAGGGGGTCTTTGTGTGCGCTTCTACAATAAGGTCCTAAGCAAAATACAACAATTAGATATCATGCAGTTTAAATCTACTATTAAAAAAAGTTTATAATGGATGAGAATGCTTGGAATTAAGATGGTCTAGCAATTTTGTAAATGTCATTACTCCTATTAAAGCTGGTAAGTTTCTTGCTCGTTCTTCTTATCAACCAAAAGACGTCCTGAACGAGTAGTAGGGAAAAAAATGTTGGACGATTCAAAAGTACTTTTAAGAAGTCTATTTGGATAAAGATTATTTTGACTTTGACTTTAATATATTATGCAGTAGACAATTACATTTTGGCTAACTAAATATGTGGTTATAGTCATCTTCAGTATGATTGTGCATAAAAGATTTATGTGCGAATATATATAAAATGTAAGGTTGTCCAGAAATGATAATCCCAACACAGTAGTCAATATTTTATTCGGAATGCCGAAATCGTCATCTCTTAACTGTAGACATTTTATCATCATAGACTTATGTGCCTATGCTTTATCGCAGACTACGTAGTCTATGTTTAACTACAGACTACGCAGTCTGTGCTCTATACTTCATAAAGGCGCACATACACTGCAGGATATAAAGTTTGTCTATGAGCAGAAACTTAAGAGGTTTATTAAAAATAGTAACAACACTATCAGCCAATTGCACAAACGTCCTTTAAAATTGACATTAGTATAAAGATTACCCATATAAATTTGACATTCATTAGAGCTTAAAGGCGTCATTAAGCCATAATGGACGTTTGTGCCACTGACCATATAACGAATAAGACTTATGACGAGAGTATAATATAGTCTGCAGTCTATTGAATTAAGAGACGTATAAGGTCACTAATTTTAATCATTTACTAAAATTAATAGATTTCAACCCTATGTTGAACACATACATATTATTTAAAGTCATCAACATCATAAACAACTAGAATATTACATTTTAAAAATACTTATTGAATTTAACTGACATTATTTTAACAATAAAAGGCGACTAGAGCTGTTTCCGCTTTTATTGAACATATTTTAGCCTTTGAATAGGAAGTTCTATAAAATTTTGTTTAGTAACTTAAAGTAGAAATGACTCGTCCTTTTGTTGGCTCGGCTGTCTTTTCTGATACAAAACAGTTTATGTTACTTAACTTTCAGTTGTAATCATGTCACGAGACTCGAGGTTTTTAATAAAACAATACTTCAAGTCAATGCTTGTATATTTTTAAGTTATGGATCATATACAATATATTAGTTAAAATTATTTCTCGTCATGAAATATTATTGTTTCGAGTTTTAAAGTGTTTTTTAAGCTTAGGCAATAATTATGATTCTTACTTGTTATGAGTATCGGCTAGCTTAGTCTTGTGATATGTCACACGCGAGCACAGTATCACCACATAATGCCTAATGCTTAAGCATTTCGATGTATTTACTGTACGTCAGTATAAAGAAGATTCATCGCATATAAAATTGTTTTTTTTTTAACTTCCTCTTCTTCTTTTTTAATTAGTGGCTTATCTGCTCAATTTCGCACAATTCTGCCAATGTCAACTAACTAAATTAATTTTTACATGTAAAATGAAAATGTAGTGAATGAAAGATGGCGATGATCTCAAATTGCGATAAAACAATCATCCACTGCCTCTGTCATGTTTGTCACATATGTTATATTTATTTGTTGTATGTTATTTTACTCTTTGGTTTATGATGTTGTTGAAATAGAATCAGTATCTGATTTTAAACAGACTACTTTCAGGGTGTGCGTTAATTGTGTTACACGTTGTATATGCTGTCATATACATATATATTCTATGTTTTTAAAATGGCTAACATAATTATTTTCCAATCTGACGATATTAAGTTAAAAAAACGGGCTAACTTGTAGCTATTGTTCGTCACAAATTGCACAATCATCTTTATAGTTTATTAATCACTTTAAGCACTAATGAAACTTCTAAATTTGATAACTCATGCCAGTAATGATTTTTAAAACTAATGTTAATTTGATTTATGATCGGTTGTGCAACTGGATGTTAATCGTGATAAAACAATAAAGAATAAATAATTCCCACTTACAGTTTGTGAATATTCCCAGAAGAACTTTAAAAGAAAAAGAGGTCACATTGCTGGCACGGAATTTGATTATTTGAAAGGAGAGAAGAAACTGGATTCAAGAGATCGTTTATTTCGAACTTATTTTCCTTAAAAATAAATCGAAGGTTTCTTTAAATAAACAAGCCATTTATTTATATATCTGCAACTATTATTACATGAAACATTACGTCTTTACTTCTCTCACATCTTTTGCTTTACACAAAACCATAATTAATCGTTACTTTACCAAAACTTTCCTCATGAATTGCTCCATTCATTGACGAAAACCGCTTGGAAATCCGTTTGTATAGATTTAGGTTTATCACTTTCATTCATATTACGTTTGCGATTGTGAATCAAAAGGGGCGTGATAGGAAATTAATTTTAAAACAGCATATAATTGGACTATACTTGCTCTCTGGTATTTTGTTATATAAAAGAGCACTTTAGAACAGTCAAAGGGATTCCTTTCTCGGCATCTTGTAATGAAAATCGAAAATAAAACCAATTTTCTTAGTAATAAGACCCACTCACGCTTGCCTGAGTTTTCAGATACGTTCGTATCAGCTAGAATATATTGGCAATTTTTAGAAAATCAATTAATGGCAGGAGCTCCATGGTGCAGTGGTTAGCGCGTCTGATCTGCCATGCGGAAGTCAAGCAACTTTGATAAGTACCGGTCATAGGATAGGTGACCGGAAATTTACAAGCTTGATCTTCTACGTGCTTTGAAAATCATTTTTAGTTGTCGATTCTGGTTGCATCAGCAATAGTTAATTAATATAGAATTATAAATGCAAAATTGATCAAATATGATTTAGAATACTTAAAAATATTTTTTCGGTGAATTATGTATCTGATTGATAGAAATATGCGTATTAGTAGTACTCTGTAGTACGCCGTACTTAATAGTAGTACACCATTAGAGCTCGGGTAGCTCAGTTAGCGAAAGGTAATGGGTTCGATTCGAAAAAAATATGACGATTGAACAAATAAATACTTAAAAAAAACCGACTTAAACTTTAAAAATATGATAAATAATGCTTATCTCAAAAGCTATTTATTCAAGAAAATGCTGTTGAAGTCGGACGGAGGTCTTCTGTAAGTTATTAATTAAATGATAGACGCCCGAGTTCAATGGCATTTTCTTGAATAAGTAACTTTTGAGATAAGTATTATTTTTCATATTTTAAAGTTTGATATCGGTTCTATTTTTTAAAGATTTTATTTCACGCTTTTTATTGATATTTATATATTTTATATAGTAATAGGTAACGTTAAAAATATAAAATATATAAATAAAAATATTCAACATAGTGAAAGTTTTAGAAATATTCCTAGTTTATTCCAATAATTCTATACTCATATTTTAAAATGAGGAAAGATGATAGCTTGTTTCTTTCATCTCTGGAAAGCTACTTAATACGCGTTGACCATAGGCTATAATTTATGCAGGCGAAGTCGCGGGGAAACAGCTAGTTTGATATAAATTGATTCACAATTCAAGAAGAAATCGATTAACATACCTACTTACATTAAAAAAATATATACATACTCCTTGAACACAGAAAATTCACCTTTAATATTTTTTTAAGTTTTTTTATGAATTCCAAATACGTAATCTTCTATATTTTTAGCTGAAATAGGCCATGTCTTACCATATCAACTAAATATTTGAGTGATATATGGAAAAAAGCGTGCAACGTTTTTTTATAAAAGAAAAACTACTCATTCGATTTCGATAAAATTCAAATGGACCCACCTCGATAAAACATAACAAAGAGATTTTGAAAATCAAGAATTGGCGGAAATATCGGTGAACGTATATTAAAAAAAAATCGATGCATTTTTTTTAAATGTACGTTCGCCGATATTTCGTCGAACATATAACCTCCTCTTTTTGGATTTTGAAGTCAGTTAAAAATATAAAACAAGATTATAGAAGAGGAAAAATGAAAATTGCCAGTAAAAATTTATTTATTTTTAAATGTCGGAATTGCCAACAGTATTTAAAAAAAAAGTAATCCAGTTGATTGAAATAAATGAAAATTCTTTAAAATATCTGATTCAAAAGTCTGGAATATATGGACGAAAAATAGATCGAAATAAATATGTGTGGAATTGATTATATTTTATTGTTGTTAGGTTTCATTTAATATTGAATCCTGATAGAGTTGTCGTACATACTTATTTAATACAATATATTACCTTCTCAATATGTTCATACTAAAATATGCTTATAAACTTTATTAATGAGGTAGTTATGAGTTCGTTAGTTAAGTTATATTAAATAACTTAGTAGCAAGTTTAGAGGATGAAGTAGCATTGTGTCAATATTGTTCTTGTAATTGATTTTGCTAAAACTTTGATAGATTTATTCTGTATTAGGTAATTATATGAGTAAATTTTGTCTTATCCATAATTACTTTACGAAAAGTTTGCGTAAGATAGTGTTTTAATAATTGTTTTGATGATATGAATGAAAATTTTTAAATGTAGTTACCAGAACTTGTGAAACTTCTTCAAGTTTATTAGTACTATTTTAGTTTTTTGGAAAGAAAAACTATTTGTCAGTAGATTGTATTTTCGTTTGTTGTAATTTTACTACGTTATCGGCTGTAATTTAGCCATAGAACCTTGTAATTAATCAAAGCAACCTCATCGATTTTGTGCTTGTTTGATTTGTCTTAATTAGGAATGTAGTCTTAAGATAATATTCAGATTCGAATGATGGATGAAACTGAAAGGCGACATTAGCGGCAGTGACTACTTTGAAAAACTGACTTCAATAAAGCTTGTCTTAAAACATTTTTTAAAGAAAATTGTTTATTTTAAATATATACAACAATATAACAACATGAAAATAAATTTTGGAATATATTTTTTATTAAATGAATAAAAATTGATTCTTTGTTACAGCATCTCAAAATTCCTTATATATTACAACGAAGCTAGCAGAAGTTCCTGTGGAGAAGATAAACGGTTCTTTGGGCATCACCATAAGAGGTGGTCTACCTGAGAATTCCGCGCCAAGCGCAGATTTGGTACTAAATAGCAGATCTTTAGATGCACAACCATTAGTAGTCACCCATGTTAGACCTGGAGGAGCAGCATATAATACTTCCAGAATCAAACCAGGCGACAGGTTGCTAAAAGTGGATCATGTGAGTAAAATTTTGGTATAATTTCATAAACTAAAATGTTTAATTTTTGTGAATAGACTAACAATTTTTAATTCATTTACGTTAAATTTAAAATTTATTTTGAGACTAGCTTTTGCCCGCGACTTTGTCCGCGTGGTAAAGTTACTTGAAGCAGCATTTCTAACGAATATTTATTCATTATATCATGTTAAATACATGAAATAAAGTTTCATCCCCTATTTCATCCCCTTAGGGGTAGAATTGATCAAAATACTTTCTTAGGCAATGCCTACCTGAAAGTAGCTTTATGCATGCAAAGTCTCAGCCCGATCGATTTAAAATTGACAAAATTTCATCCCTTTGTGGATAAAATTGAGTAAAATCCTTTCTTAGCGGACGTCTAGGTCATACTATCTACCTGCATGCCAAATTTCAGCCGGATCCGTGCAGTGGTTTGGGTTGTGCGTTGATAGACCACTATGTCAGTCAGTCACCTTTGAGTTATATATATTTAGATTTATACCTTGTAGGCTTAAATTTAAATTAACCAAGAATTCTTCATATTATACTTTACTTATTTTTTTTCAGATATCATTAACGAACAAAACATTGTCAGATGTTCATCAAATTCTCCAAAATTGTCCTCAAATAACAAGCCTTACCATAGAATACGATGTGTCTATAATGGAATCAGTCAAATTAGCCACAGGACCTTTACTAATAGAAATAGAAAGACCCTGTAATGAGGACCTGGGATTGTTTTTGACCAATCAAAGGTATTCAGATGAGGTGTATAGCACGGGCTCTGACACTTATCAGAGGGTTGGTACGAGTAACGCCATCTATATAGACAGTATACTACCCGCTAGCATTAGTGACAGGTTGGTTGATTGTGAAAGGTTATTTTTGCCATAAGATTTTGAGCGTATAAATAATAAATTATATGATTGTATCTAAAAAATATAATTTCTTCAACCATCTCCGTATCATTATAAAACGAAAAGGCAAATTGACGATAACGGAATAAAATACATCAAATTGAGATACGTTGATTTAATTTGGTCGGATAATGTCTAAACCTGGTATCTATAAAAATAAATCTTCGATTTATAACAAGACGGAGGCTTTCTAAATTACGACTTACTATTTAGAAAATATTAAGACATTGAATTTCATAACCCTAAAATTTGATATTTTAGGTAGTTACCAGAATTGTTTTATGATTTTTCAGATGTGGTGCTTTGCATCCTGGCGACCAACTTCTGGCGTTCGACGATCATGTTATCGATGGCAATAATTACACGGCTGAAGAGGTCATGTGCTATTTAGAGAATTGCGAGGGCGGCTTTACTAGACTTCATGTAGCTCCAAGACACGTTATTGGACACGGTGGTGGGAGATTTACGAGAGGTGTGTGGCTCCATTTTTGTCTGAGATTGGACCTGCCAATTATTGCTGTTATAAAGTTCTGAAAATCTGATAGACAGCTAGTTTCTCTTTGGTGGTTCTTGTGTGTTTATAATTTAATCAAGCTAATAATATAATCTGCATCTAGTGATGTGATTATGTAATAATTTCCAAATTGGGATATCTTTTAGAGTGGCACTCGAAAATCCAAGCGTACTCCTCGAGCCAACCACCCTTAAAAGTCCTATGCATCTTGCCACTTATGTTACCTACTAAAAATTATATTAAAAATTTCAAGTATCTAACAAAAGTCTATCACTATATCTTCCATACAAATAACAGTGCTAATTCTTCGTCAGCCCGGAGGAAACTTCTTCTAAATAGCTTAACTTAATAGCAAACTGAAGCTCTGGCTTAAGTTAGAAGCGAAAATATTGAAATCGACCATTCAATCGCCGAAATAAATACTTTAAAAAAAAATTGTATGCGCAACTATTAATTAGATAGCAAAATGTAATAAACGTACACAAAAGGATAATAATAGGATATTAATCATCACCAAAAAATATTTTAAATTCTAAAACTGTCAAAAATACATGGCAGCATAAGCATATGGATTTACTTAGTATTATTTATGATATGAATGCTAAAGAAGGGTGATATAAAATTTTAAGTTGCATTACTTTATTATCATCTACTTTTAAAATATTACCAACATAAATTATACAGGATTACTTTTAAATTATCACTAAACTCAAAAAACTAGATATCTAAAATTAGTAATTACAACCAGTTACATAATTTTAAACAAAAAATATATTTTTAGTTTTTTATTGCACTATCATAACATTTATATGTCTATGTTTTATTTATTCACTAACGAAAGGACGTTGTTTGAATTATCTATGTATTGATATTGCGCATCTACTATTGAAAGTTAAATGCACCAAATTATCAAATTCATAAAACGAATTGTGTAGGATATGTTTTATGATGATGACAACTCTCCGGTTGACTAGTAGAGAATATCTAATGGCATCAAGTCTACCATTTGTATATTTTTGTTTGTGCAATAAAGATTAAATAAATAAATTTTGACTATCTTCAACCAGTTCACTTCAAACATTAAGTTCAGTATTAGATGATACGTAAAGAGGTGTGGAGTGCCAATTGTTGCGTAGATTCCCGTAACTTTTTATCATTAACTTATCACGTAACTTCAAACAAAAGCATCCAGAAAACAATAGAATTCTAACAACAAATAAGCATAATGTTTGTGGAAATATCAAATAAATACCCGCCATCTACTCACATTCCAAACAACCACTTAATAACGCACGTATGAACATCAAACTTCTCCGTATAACTCAAAAGGCTGAAGTTCTGATGTCTATAATGTGCTTCGGCTAATAAATGACTTGGTTCAATTCGGATCCAACAAGAATCGTTCCGAAGTATTTTGATACTGAGCTGAGTTACTGGGGGTTTTAAAGCAAAGTTTATAGTAATTACGCCTTTGAGTCCTCGCCTTCTTGATCTTTTTTTTTTTTTTTTTGTACCGAGGGGAACTGGCCTTAGCATTTCGCCGGTATCTTGACGATTGACCCAGCTAATCCCGGGCTCTCCACACTGCCATGGGCGATCCCAGTGCAGTGGGCCTACCTTGCAAAACCCCCCGTACCACCTTCGCGCATAGTCCGGTACCCGGTATCTTAAACTTAAGTCCCGGGTAGTCGCCTTCTTGATCTATTAGAGCTATTTACTTTCTTAAAACTTAACTTTAGATTCACTGTCTCATTTACTAAAAGGTTAGAATTGGCATTTTACCACCGTCAGTGTATTATGCGATTTGAAATAAGGATGTGACTATATTTTTTCGCGGTTAAGTAAATTTATGAATATAACCAGTGCTACAGCACACATGCAGAAAATCGATAGATTTCTGAACCAACTGATTGAAAGATATTTGAAATATCTATTTTTGTCTTTGTAGTGGTATCAAACAATTTTTGATTAGTCCAGGATCAGCACACAGGTATGATAGTATTGACGGATAAATTGGGTGTGCTTTGTGTTTAATTTTATCTATTTTAATACCCGAAAACTCCACAATAAATTTATAGGCACTATTTTTTAAACTTTGTATAAATTTGTTGTTGGTTTGGAAACATTTTTTCCAATATTGGTATTTTATTTAACGATATTGCCTGTTCATCCAAAACATTAATGTGTTTATTCGTAAATCATAATTAAGGTCTTCTTTTTATTACAGAAAATTCTATATCTGGTACCCTAAATACTAAGAAACACCGACAAAGAAACTATAGACAAAGTTCCATGCCAAAACTAGGACTACAGGATGATTATGGTAAAATTTTAACTAGTATCACTATATTGATTCCCAATTCCATTCTATGGAGGTCTATATTATTACTATTAGGTATAAAATAAACTTAAGGGCCTTTATATTGGTACACGATGGTTCATAAAATATATAGATAGTTAAGAAATAACATAAATTTTGGATATCTATGAGTAAAATAGCATCGAAACGTTTCCCCTAATATAATTAACAATCCCAAAATCAAGCAACAAAATTACAATTGGCCGCTTGTTACTGCAAAAACAACTTACACGGAGATGAAGGGAAGGTCAAGACGCCCGGTTTGTTTAGGGCCGCATCCAAATACATGTTTGTTGTTACCAACTACTGTGTCGATGTAAATAACAGACCAGTTTAATTAACCCAACAGACAACCAACAAAACTACATGAGCCTAAGCGTGTGTCGGACGGAATCATTAAATATTCAATTGGAAGTACCTCCTGGACAGAGCAGTGGGTTAGCGGTACACGAGGAGAATGCGACACTTGTGATCTCTCATGTAGCTGCCCAATCACCAGCTTACAGGTGCGAGTCGTACGCAATTCAGTAGACTTCAGTTTTAAAAAGGATGAGGATTGACTCTGATCATCTTCACCACATCGTTACATGCTGCAACTTGGAATAGTGCAAGAATCCAAAACTTGCAGCAAGCTTGAATAGTCTTTAAATCAAGGTTTTTAGTTTGCATACCACATAGTATGTAATGAAGAGAATTGACTTTGAGCAAACTTAATATCGGTTATTCAGTCTATGTACTCGTTAAAGTTGATAAACTCTTTTCTATTAAATTAAATTCTATGAAAAATGTTTTTTTTTTTCTATTTTTAGCCTATTAGATATTTTGGAATATCACATTGTAGGAGCCTACTTGAGATAAAATAAAACAAGAAATACAAAACGAATACAAATTAATGAATTCAAACAAGATTTTAATAGCATTCATTTTTGCAGGTCTGGGTGTCTCCAAATAAGAGATAGGGTGATGTCAATCAATGGACATGAAAATCTCACCGTTGATGTTGCTAATGAAATCTTACAACGTAGAAATGACTCGCACAATGCCAAATATTTAACTTTGAATGTCGAATTCAGTATGCCTAACACTATAGAAGCATCTAGTGGTGTGTTTAATGTTAAATTGGCCAAAACGACAGCCGGGTTAGGTGTTACAATAACAGGTAACTATTAAGCTGCCACTTTTGTATTAATAAAATTATTAGTTAATAGTATTGAAATAAATCGGGAAATTAAAGGTTAATTTACATTTTAAAAGGATCTTTGTTATTTAGCAATGAAGTTCGTTAGTTATATATTCATTTGATCTTTCCAAAGGATGTAAGCAAAAGTTGTTGAGTAACGAAGAACCAATGGTCATATCGGATATTAAACCTGGATCTGTAGCTCACCGAAGTGGTGCACTGGCACCAGGAGACCAACTGCTAGCTATCAATGGCCAACCACTGCACAACCTTTCACTGGTATATGATTCTAATTATAAATATTTCAATAATTATAATTTACTTCATAATATTAAATTTGCCAGGATATTAAAATATTTATCAATTACATTAATACTTTTCAGGACACAGCTTTTAATATTTTGCAAAATTCACCTGAAGACATAATAACACTTAAAATTCGGAAACGTGATTTAACAGAAGATTGGTCAAACATTCACAAGCAAAACGCTAAACTCACGTTACAGAGTTTTAGTAATATAGAAATCAAAGCCGTAGTTCATAGCGGTGAAGATTCCGGTCACCATACTGATAGTCCAAATAATAGTGCAAAGGAAAGTGAAAGAAGTAATGGTAGTAATGAAAACGGCAATACAGCTGTTTTTACAATTGAACTAATTAAACAAGAAAATGGACCCTTAGGTCTCACAATCGCTGGCAGCGAAGATGTTAACCAGCCTATTTTACTTAGTGGATTAGTTGAAGGTAAGTATAATGACGATAAAAATAATCACAACGCTTTTTTATGAAATGAAACAGCAAGATTATTATTTTTTGTTTGAATTTTCGCAGGTGGCGTAGCAGAAAAATGTGGAAAATTAGCGATAGGTGACGAATTGCTGACAATAAACGGTGAAAGTGTTCTAAACAAACCACTGTCAGAAGCTATTAAACTTTTACAACAGAGTGGACAAAGGGTGCAACTGCAGCTCTGTAGAAAAATGACAGGTAATTACAAGGCAAATTTTTTTAATATTTAATGTTAATATATTATGAGCTGCATTATTTCGAAGGTTTTCATTATATTATACTGAATTAAGTTAACTATAATAACTAAGGAGCTTTTTTTAGTATTTTTTTAGACATTAAATATTAACATTTGATAGAAGAGTCGGAAAATTAAATAATATTATAAATTAATAGGACCGCCGGAGAGTGCTGAATGCAGTGCAAGAGATTCGAGTCATTCCACATCTAGCCCTGGACTATCCAACGACAGTGCAGTGGAATCTTGGGATCAGAATACTCCAGTCAGAACTAGTGCAAATTGTGGTAATGTATATTATGAACTATTTAGTTAACTTATATATATTTATCATACATACTCGTAAATATATCAGACGTAATCTTAGTCTGATCAATAGCCGTAATTTTTTTATATATATATATATTTTTTAGTTCAGAACTTATAATTACAAAACTTCAAGATACTTAACAAGAACAATTAATTAGTTCACGTTCGTGTTTTGCTTAATTAGCAAAGCGGTTGTTTATTAAAACTTTAATTGAATTTTAATTGCAGCTACATCAGACGTTATAGAGTATGCAGTACCAGACAAAACTCGGATAGTTGACAAACAGCCGTACTCACCTACAGATGAAGATAAACTTCTGGCTTCCAACTACAATTCAGCTGCACCTTACAGCGTTAATGATTTACCTTTACCTAACTATTCTCTGAACAACTCTCTCAAAACTTTTCATTATGAAAACACATGCATCATACCAGAGAGCACCATCAAGAATAAAAATCTCACAAGAGAAGACGATGTACAACAAATTGAAATATTAACAACAAACATGAAAGATTGCCACATACATAATATGGAGAGATCCTCTTGCAAATGTGACTATGTTCATATGGGTCCGTATGGGATAGTGTCACCGAAGAACAGACGCCAAAATTGGGATAGTGACTATTTGAATAACGGAATATACACGGTAACTACACCCCAAAAGTCGCCGCATAAACCAATCATGCCAGGAACGAGTTTTCAGTTTTCAACAAGTCCCATTTACGAAAATGATGTGCCAGGTAATTAATATAACTAAGTTGAAAGTATTTTTTTCTTGATTGTATTCGATTTTTTATAATGTTTTGAAATTAATCATAATAATTGTAAAAAATCAGGATCCTCTTTGCTGCAAACAAACAATCGATATTTCCCCTTTATCATATTTTTTTATTTATTTATTTTATTTCACTTCTTCCACAAAATACACAAAATTATCAATCAATCAAATCAATCAAATAATTTATTGGCCATATAACTCAGAAGGTTACACACGGCAAGTCTTTTACAATAAGCATATTAAATTAATAATACGAGGGTCAAACTGAAAGTTCTTAGAACTGGCCACTTATAAACAATATAATAAAAAAATAATTCTAAAATTTGAAAATATAACTCTTTGCCAATATTACTGAGTATATATTTCATTCATTTGTCATTTGTTTTACGATTTGGCGGCAAATTGAAAATTGTCTGTGTCACGTCATCATGAATTTAACACGAGAAAATTTTCGTGCAATGATTTTTTATGACTTTCGATGTCATTTAAGTCAACAAGAAAGTTATGATAGACTACGATTGGCCTTTCACGATGAAGCCCCATCTCGTGCGACTGTTTACAACTGGTTTAATGAGTTTAAACGTGGTCGCACTAATCTCACTGATGATTTACCTTCACCACGACAACGCCTCGTCGCACACCGCCAAGCGAACGATCGACTATTTGGCGACATCAAACGTTGAATTACTGGGTCACCCGCCGTATAGCCCCGACCTCGCGCCTTGTGATTTTTATTTATTTCCAAAAATTAAAGAAAAACTTAAAGGAAAGCGGTTTATGAATGCTGAAGAAGCGGTGGCTGCGTATCGCGATGCCATTGAAGAGACCCCTAAGGACGAGTGGGCAAAGTGCTTTTCCCAGTGGTTCCATCGCATGCAGCGGTGTATTGACGTGAATGGACAATATTTTGAAAAGATATAATAAAACTAATAACTGGCTAATGTAATCAGTTTTTGATTTTCTAAGAACTTTCAGTTTGACCCTCGTAAAGGTTTAAATCATGCAGGTCAAATCATTGTAAGTAGGAATGTCAAATAAATTAAGTATCTTAACAATGTCAAAATGGTTTATTTTTCCGATCCTTAATAATCAATTATATCACAGTCAATTCAATTACAATTAAATTACAACATCACAAATTAGATTATACAAACATAGATTATATATAATTTTATGTCATAAAATATTGATGATTATTATATCTTGTCATCTACCATAGAGATCTAGTCAATTTCTTATCTCACCCATCTTTATGTAGGAATGAATATTCATCCAAACGCATAGACATAAATTCATTTAAAGAGTATAAGGGATGCTGAATAAAAATATATTTAATTGTTCTTTCGAATTCGTCGTCATTCATGTTTTTGATACAGAGGGGAAGTTTATTATACATTATAATTTTATTATACATGCCTTGTTTTTGTACCTTTGCCAATCTTGTTTTAGGCAAACACAATCGTACCTTATTACGTAAATTATAGCTATGGATGTCCATCTTTCTCAAATGTGAATCCCGATCATGGTGTATTTCTATTAAACATTTATAAATGTATAAAGAAATAATTGTCATTATTTTATTTTGTTTAAAATAAGGTTTGGCTGACGTACGCTTGCGCAAACCATTTATAATTCGTAATGACCTTTTTTGGCATTTTAGTACACGATTTATATCAGAAGCATTTCCCCAGACTGTCACCTCGTAACTTAATAGGGAGTGCACATAAGCATAATACACTGTCATTAATGTTTTTTTTATTGGTTACGGGCTTCAGTTTTTGTAGGTGCGTAGTTTGCACTGGCTAGTTTTTTGCATAGCTTGTTTATATGATAAGAGTGGCTCTTAGTATGGTCTAAGGTATAACCTAGAAAAGTATTATTTGTAACAAGTACGTTCTCAGATAGCCGTTTTCTAACCTGATAATGCATTATTGTACTTTTATTAGCATTCAGTAATATGCCATTAGCCTAAAACCATTCCTTAAAAATATCCACAGCTATCTCAATTTTTGCTCGAGTTTATTTTGCGACTTGTCCTTTATTCCGAGATGAGTATCATCAGCAAATAAGCTGGTGAATGCCCACTCAGGGACCGAGTTTACTAAGTCATTTATATATATTAAAATAATTAATATACGTTCACAGATTTTTTCTAATTTGTTTTAACAATATGTTTGTGGGAGACTGCTGCCCAAGCTAAGCATTTTAACTGCCTGTAATTCAGGCCAGCAGGCTCACCACCTCTTAGAATACAGTTTTACTTCACCATTATCAAAATCCTCGAACGCACAAAACATTTTGTCTTAATTATCTTTATATTAGTATATAAAAAATAAAGTCATTTCTGTTATAAAAGCATAAATTATTATTATTATATTTGATAAATTTTTCTATTCACAATGATCAATGGTTAGAGATTACGAAAACTGAAAAAAGAGATTGCGCCCGGATTGCGAAAGGTCGTGTGTTCGAATCCCATCTCGGGGTGGTGGTGTTTAGCATTTTTCATAGGATATTTATTATTTCAGGCTTATACAACAGCGACACAATTTCTCCAACACGAGGCTCCATTCACCACGTCATTTTATACAAAGATGCCATATATGACGATTATGGATTCTCAGTGTCAGACGGATTATACGAGAGAGGAGTTTATATAAACAGAATTAGGAAAGGTGGTCCGGCGGATATAGTTGGTCTGCTCAGACCTTACGACAGAATATTGCAGGTGAGAGTCTGACGGAAACCAATTATCCGTTTTTTTTAAGTCTCGTTACTTTTTTATTAATGAATTTTATTGTAAGTATAACAAATAAAATGCGGTCAATGTTATTAGAATACTTCAGTTCAGTTCAGTTTTCTTTACTGAATACTACCTACCAACACCAATTTTAGTGGGATTCAATGAATGATAGTTAATACTTAATTTATACTATCAGATTTCTAGCAGCAACTTTTCAGTTTCTTCAATACAAATGTCACCCCTATTGCAACCCCTTGGGGGTAGAATCGCTGCAGGATCTGCAAAAAATGCTTTTCGTCCTGCTGAAACTGCCAAAATGCCTGAAGACCCAGGTATTCAAACAAAGTGAAAAGTGGAACATGGCAGTGAAACTGGCCCATCGACTAAATGTCACTCAGCGAGCTATGGAAAGGTCTATGCTCGGAGTTTCTCTAAAGGATAAAATCCGGAATGATGGCATCCGACAGTAGACTAAATTGATGGATGTTCATTCATCAGAAAATAACTTAAATTCAATTTGATTGAGACATTATTGTTTATATTTTGGTAAATTCTTTTACTCAGGTCAATGGAACCAGGACAGTTGACTACGATTGCTGCTTGACGGTACCCCTTATCGCCTCAGCGGGCGATCGCTTAGAAATCGTGGTTCAAAGGCTAGCCTCATCCCGAGTGAGTATATTTATGTATGGAATCAAATCAAATAAAGAGATTGGGCCATCATCCATCAAGCGGGGGCAATGCAGATTAGTGAGTGTTAATGACTACAAATGCAACCGAAATCAATGGCTCAACATGTTTTAGAAAGCACGTAGAGTTCGTCCGTGTTTTTATTTGAGAGGCTTACTATTCAACTTATAGAACTTGCCGTATATAGACAAGTCCACTCTTTGTTATAATGCAATTAAAAGTAAATATTTAAAAACCATATTTTATGTGATTTGTGACTGTTGTCTTGCAAAGAATCTGGTGTAAAGTATTGTAGTAGTAACTGTACCTTTTAAATAACAAAATCTGCGGTATTTTTATCGCTTTATTTTTTTTTCAGGACCTCAAAAACCAAAGGTTAGTCGACTGTTCCAGCCCAAGTGACAGTAGTATTGTAACCAAAACTATCTAGTGTATAACCCGACTTTAGTGAAACTAAACCAAAGACATACAGCTAAAGTACTTAAAGACGTGTATTGAAACCATCATTAGTCAAAATAATTAATAGTAATAATAAAGTAGGTTTGATGTTAATAAATGAAACGAAAAATTCATTTATTGAATTGTATGTTTGCTTACTCTGAGCAAGCAATAAAGTATTAAATACTATTGAAATTGTGTCCTAATTACTTTCTACTAATAAAATTTAACTATAAAATTTAACCGAAATTGTGAAACATTAAAATTGTAACAATGTGAAATACTTAATGAAAATGTAATTTTAACATTATCAATAAGACTTAGTAAATGTTTAGGATAATTACGTTTATAATAACATATAAATAAGGCACACTCGAAAAATGTTTATAATAAAATGTGCTAAAAATGAGTGTTATCTGTGTATTTGTTAATTAAGTCGTTGTTTTAGTGAACCCAAATCGTGCCTACATGTTTAAATAGTTTCAGAATTAGACAAATTTAATTTATGGAGATTTAATCTGCCCTGTATTAGCTATGAGATATATAATGTTTATTTTATAATACAAATCCAAGTCATAGTTGTTATTGCAGTCAGCATTACATTTATCATCGCATAGATTTTTAAATAGATGTCGTCTCCAACTGTCAAGTTACATATGACGCAGACAACTGGTTAAAACAGCTGATCAATTGGACGGCTAGTTTTTGAATTGAATGTCGCTTTTAAGTTATTACCTATTTGTTTTGTAGTTAAACCATCATGACATTAAAACTTAAAATAATATAAAATAGTATCAACAGTCGTTATATTTCTTGGTTATTCAGAGTTATTTTTATTCTAAAAGATGACAACATAAGTTAATAGTGTTATTAATAAGTGATAACCAATAGACTTCCATGTGAGAGATTCAAGGAAACTATAATTTCAGTTCAGTCAACTGGCTGTTTTTATTAGTTGATTACGGCATATAGTGAAACGTGGATAAAGTTGATAAGGTCTTACTAATAAGCAATATGTAAGCGTTGTTTAGTAATTATAGTGTTGTGTCTTTATTAATCAAACCATAAGTCACATTGGAGTGAATTTTGAACAAAGTTTTGTTCAAACTTTATTTACACGTAACACGTTGCTTAATTCGTTCTACTCATACAGTTACTTAAAGAACGGTTGTAAGTTTCTTAAAAGCAAGGATATTAGCGTTTAATTAGATAAAACTTTAGATAATTTCATGGAAATTACTCTATTGTCATGTTTAAAATCGGTTTTTGGAGATAGACTTTATCAGTTAGACTGTGTGCCTTCGCTGTTTAGTGTTTTTAGATACAATATTTAATTGAAAAAAGTATTTATGTTGTAACTGAATTACACTTTCTTAAAGATTAATTTAATTAAATATATAAAATTTGATTTTAAAATCGGTATCGGCAAAATTTTCGCTCGGCAGCGTGCCAAAATGTTTTCTGCTACCTCACCAAGTTATTTTCACAATCTTATGAATTTCTAAGTTACTATTTGCATTTCGCATTCGTAAAGTAATATCTACTGCAAAATGCAGTTTAGGATATTGAAACTTGAAAATATTGCACATGTACTCTGTTACATAAAAATTCAATGGCAAACAAAAGAAACAAAGGTTTATAAATTGAATTATAATAAGCTGTAGTGTCGATCTTATAATTATACTGTATATAAAAAATCATTTCCATCACAATTTATGTGAATAATATAAAAAAAAAATAACGAAATGTACATAATATAGTGATTGTAGTATTACTGTTGTTAAATCAGACTGATAGCAAGTTTATATAGTTTAGACATTGTATTATAATAGTTAATAGGGATATTTTGATCTTTATCTCTCTGAGTCTTACAGTTGATAGTCTCTTACCAAAGTTTAATAATAAGATATAAAATGTGAAGCTAAACTATTACTTAGAAAAGGAGGACTTCTTAAACGTACATTTAATTATAGTGTTGTAAAGATTTTTTAGATAGATAATTTGATCAAAACATTGTAAATTATCCTTCTTAATATATTTGTGGTTTTTAAAAAGTGTTGGTTGATAAAGTAAGCCATATATGACGTTTATTCATAAGTGCAGGTTACAATGTCTTTTGTCTTTCCAATAATTTAGATTTTGATAGTATTAGGGTTTTTTCCAAATTCCATTTAAAATATATTCTTGATGAACCCATGACCTTTCGCAATCCAAGCAAAATCATCAGATCGAGTACCATCTTAGTGTTTTTTAAGACATTTTTTCATTAAGCACGTTTTTCAGTGTAGTATTGTGATTGTAAAATTGATCAAATATAATAATTCCGTTTAATGATTATTCTTAACAATGATCATTCGAACATACACAACTAAAATATTGGTTTCAGCATTAGAATTAATGCAATTAACATACGTATTATTATTTCTTCTAACTTATTCAGAAATTGATAATGTCAAGTTAACATACGTTTATTTGGACGACATTATGCTAAAATTTTATTGTATTTTTTTTCATTGTACCTGTACATTATTCGGCTTATATATTTTTAAGAGACTGGTGTGTTGGTTTAGTAAATTTAATCATAATACATTCGCCCGTATTTATATGTAGATAGTTAGTAATTTTTTACATTTTATTTTTATACCCTTAAATTTTAAGAATAATTTATATTATTGTCAATTAATGTGTAATTAATTGTGAAATAGAGGAAAGCCTAGCTAACGCAATCTGGTTAATAAAATGCGCGTGAATGAAATTTTAAATTTTTTATTATACAATAATGTTAAGAATCTACCTATCCACGTTCCTATCCCTAAAATTAGGTCACCTCTGTGGTAGAGTAACTTGTGGTAGAGTTGATATAATGGTTTCAAAATTGATTCCAAGTATGAATAGCTAGCGAGATCAATGTAAAAAGTCTTAATTGGAAGTGGAACAACTTATCCAGTCGCTTTAGAATCGAAATTCTAAGGAGCAGTTATGCTTTCTGTGTTTATTCTCGAGATTAGCATAATACACTTGTAGTCCCACCACAGATAACCTCCAATAGATACCACATGATGATTTTTTTATTAAAAAATAAAGATGCCAATCTTAGCGGTAACTGCGGATACGCTATTGGCTAGTAGAAGGACACGTATTCCGTAATGATGGGAACCATAACGTATTAAAGGCGTGTCGATATTTGATCGATATTAAATGTTACTATTAGATATCATAAAAAAATATATATATTATATTTATTTTTTTTAATTCACAATTTATATCACTGTTAACGAATTGATGGATAAGACATCCAACGGCAAGGTTTGTATCAGTCGGTAAGAATAAATTTCAAAAATCGATTTTGTACAAAGAAATACTTTTGAATAAGTTGTAATTACAATAAGCGAACATCATCACATTTTAGATATTCAATACAAGCCAAAACGTGAATTTATAACCCCGATAGAAAAAAAAACAGTTCCTCTAAAAATAACAATTTTTACATTTCCTGTAGCACTGGTTTACCTTCTACACTTTCTAATTTAAAGCTATGATAAAATGCACTGAGACTCAAAACATACATAAGCGCCACCGCGCCTTTTCATTAATAATAATTAATGAAATCTAAAACTACATATGTTCTGAAATATCTTAAACTAGTATATATAGGTACAGTAGATACTACATGTGAAATATTGTTTATTAACCTCGAAGTACGTTTGTGTACTAATCTGTGCACCGAGTACAAATTTTTCCTGTAATACTAACAATACCAATCAATGTTACGTATGGAACACATATATATACATATCGTTATCGATCATACCTAAAAAAACATGCAGAAGGGATACTAGTGTGACACGTGTCTTTGTTAGAATGAAATAAATATACTCAATCAGTAATGAGCAGTGGTCGGAATTAGGTAGAGTTATTCATGTACTTACACTGATTTCATACAGCGAAATAATTAAGTGGATATGCCTCAAATCCCGAGATTAATTTTAAAGAGCAGAAAAAATCCCGTGATTTTTTAAATAAAAAGTTATTTACTTTTACACAATTTAAACTACTGCACGCACGACGTTGCCAAGCTTACATCAATGACATCGGATGTCCAAAGATGTCCAAGATTGTCCATTAGAAATCCCGGGAAGGTCCACATTAATATCAACATTTCGATGCAAGTACATAAATAACTCTACCTAATTCCGACCTCTGGTAATGAGAGAAAGAGATGGATGTCAAGAATACATCAAGTGTTGCATTTTTACAAAGTTACCTTTAATTGTCTTTTATACCTTGAACTCCACGAGACAAAAATACAAATAAAATTAATATTACTGGTGAAAAGTTACACCATATTTCTTGCAATTAGATGTTCTGGAATTAAAAAAGAAAAACGAGATGATAGTGATTCTAGAATATAAAACAAAAAATCAAGAAATTAGAAAGAACGTTGTTAAAAGGACGACGACGCAGATTATCAAAGTATATAAGATTTATGTTTTATGCAATTACTCAATTTTGATTTCATGATTTTCTACGTTACCATGTTTTTAAAACAATTTTAATTAATACCAAAACAACTTTAATATCATATCTATCAAAAATGTATATAGTACTACTGTAGTAATAATAATTTTCCTTTGCATTTTTTCTCGCACTTCGGATTCACGATGTTACAACTGAATTCAACTTATCCGTTATAACTTCACGGTACTTAGTATAATATCTTTTATTTAACAAGGGTGACGGTGACATGATTACCTTACCTACAAATTTAAATAATAGCATGTCTCGGATAAGCTATATCTGTATACTTTTGCGAAAAAACACTAAAAACCCAGTATTACTGAAATTACTAAAGACTTCGAAGGTGAAAGAGCCTCCATCTTTGAACAGACAGCCGCCTTCGTCCTCATCGCGACAACCGCGCGTGCGCACGAGCATCACTCGCCGTCGCCAACAGACGTATCGATAAATTACGCCGGTAGGATATCTTGCTATCTTAACCTGTGGTCACTATTGACATAAGTGTAATGTATGTAAGGGGTTATAAAATTCATTTTTGTTAAACACCTTATTAATATTTGATACCAATATGTCCCAGCTATTCTAAAACAGAATTTGATAATTTTTATTCAAATGTAAAAAAAAATTAATGCCCATAGGAAGATTCTTTATTTAACCCATATTAGGATCATTTTATATCTAGTATATTTTTAATTCCGAAGCCGAATGGTAAATCATGCCTTATTTTTTATTAAAAAATCTAAACATATTCATAAATATAAAGCATTTCTAATTAGATTTTTGTATTGTCATAAAACTTATGTCAAAGAATTGTTTTATGTCAATGGTGGATCTTAAAGATGCCTATTTTTGTAATTAAGATCTAGGGCGACTCCGAAAAGTATCTTAGATTTTAATGGAATACTTTTTTTATATGAATTTAATGTTTATTTAAGAAATAAAACTCCAAGTATATCTTGTTATTTTTAGGCTTCATTATAAACTCTGAAAGACAAATTAAGAGACTAGCCTGTGCTGGAAAAACAGTTGAACATGAATTATGAATTAATAAATTATTGGCAACATTAATTGGACTTAAAATTTTTGTCAAAAGATTTAAAAATTGACAAATTACTTTACGAATCGATAACACAACATATTTATGATTAATCGAACTTACCTATAAGTGAAGTTCTATCATAATTATGAGAGGTATTTCAATCTTTAACCACCTATGAGGAAGGCCCGAGTCTATGCACAGGAGACGTAAGAGGGCTGATGATGATATCGCTAAGATGGAGATTAGATTTCTATCAGTCATTATTAAAAAAAAAGTATTATAAAAATCTCTATGACGGAATCTGTGATAGTTTGTCAGGCCCGAAAAAAATGGGTGACCTTAAATTTACTATCTTGATTTATTTGTGCTTCGAAAGGCACATTGATTTCATGGCACTTACAACACTGACAAAATATCAGTAACTTAACAAAAACAAGATACATAGTATCAATCCCGTAAAAAAAAAAAACTATCGTTCTAATGAGGAATACACGGACAAGGGGCTCTGTTATAGTTACAATTAAAAATATATTTCAACAAATCAATATATAGCAAATATAAATTAATTACTTTTAAGATACCAAATACCCAAATTCAGTAAAATATCAAACATTGTGTAAATTTATAATGGCAGTAATAATTTACATATAGAATGCGTATTTTATTATTTCCAATACAAATTCCTGGAAGTCGATTTATAAAATAGTACAAGAAGCAGTGCCAATAAATTTAATGGCACGTGCCACTCTAACAATTGTAACATTTCCTAACTAAAACAGCTACGTAAACTGTACGTTCACGAAAGTTTTACCATTGTTCAATTGTTGATTCAACAGACAAAACTTTAGTTGTTTCACAACACTATCTGAAGCTATTTGAGCTCAAAAGCAAGTACATGAAATTTCTTGCATAGTTATCTTGCTAAATAGGTTTATAATCAAGGCGGTTGTGTAATAAAAACCTTCGTTAAAATCACCCCAATAGCTTCCGTTATATAGATTGATTAATATAAGCTTTGCTGCTCTCATAGAAGATCAATTGACCATAGTCTTTATTAACTATGGACCTAACTTTTGTGCTACTCTTATAACTAGAGAACCCGTCTTTTCTTAGAATATTGATACTTAATTTGTTTGCTTTGAAAATTATTTGTAACATTTCAAATTATTGCAATTAATCGTTGTTACACTTTAGGTTTAAAACAGTTTAGGTTACGATTTGATTAGGGGTTTGATATGTAATATTGGTAACTTATAAATCTGCATAGATTTCGAAAATACCTTTTGCACAGAAGTCTTACTGCAAGCACTTATTCGAAAACTTATCTAAACTCATATTATTTTTCTTTGCAATCGGTATTCTTCACTTTGTCCTTATTTCTCTTGCAAATTGTTCATATAACATTTTAAATCTCGAAGTTATTTCTTGTAATTAATAAAAAAAAAGGATAAAACAATATTACATTTTTAATGTTATTATGTCATACAGAGATTATTAAAATTGTAAGGCTAGATATCACGTACCTCACGTGGCCATCTCACAAATTATATATGCGGTCAATAATCTGTTGACCCACATCATCCCACCCTTATTACGAAGGGTTACGTCACTCAATTCAATACTCATACACGGGATATATTTTCCCGGTGACAGGATAAGTTTGCCGGCGCCCCGGAGGCTGCACAAAATTTCCATTTTCCACGCGATTTGCCACAAATTAATGCCCTCAACCCGTCCGCGCCTCGTCGATTTATAGCCGGATTTGCATCTACTGACTTGGGGTTGAATTTTTTTTAAAGGGTATATTCTGGTTGCGTTTGCTACACTTAATTTTTTTAAAGTCCATGAAAACTTTCATGATAACACTCGTGAATTGCATCGGAGTGAAAGAACATAATAAGTTCATGTTTCTTAAAAGAATTCATATGTATTTCATTCAATATTTACGATGTCACTATCCAAAAGAATAGTACGGCATCTCGGTTATGAATTTCTCTAATAATAATAACAATATATTGTTCGAGTCCCACATTAATTAAAGAACGTAATTTCCAAGATACCTATAAAAAATAATATGATTTTGACTCTTGAACCTCACTGTTGATGATCCTGAATCCGGCGTGCCATTACTTATATTGATTATTACCAGCAGCTCTTTACCATAATCAGTTAGTTCTACTAATACGCGATGGCAAAAACAAAATGTTTTTTGGAAGAAGCTAAATTATAATATTGCCTAACGAGTAAGTAAACAATTGTTGCTGTTGACTCTATAAGGGTGACGGAAAATTTTAAATTACGCACATACTCGTAATTACGAGTAAAACTTTAAGATTGATGTAACTTTCAAGTAGAACTAAGTAGTAAAACTATGGGCAATCAAAAAGCTAGGCCAAGGTACTCGGAAATCATGTAGGTACTAAGTTATCGTTGTCACGAGACATTTTATTCTTATTCTATTTTTCATAATTTATAGATCAAATGTAAGGCTATTCAACTTTTGTGGCGTTCAACCGAACAATGCACGCTCGCATGGCGATACAAAAAGCAAAGAGTATAAATTTGAAGATTTAATTCTATTTTATTTATATTATATTTACATTTATATTTATTATCAGAGAAGATCAAGAAATGTGCAGTCAGGACTTGCTGTACCTGAAATAGGTCGACATATTATTGCTTTCAATTTTATTACAGTAAGGTAAGCAAAACTGAACCACGCTTGAATTACATAAGTAATGAATTAATCGTACCGCTAGATAACGCGATAAAGCTTAAGCTGAGCTCTGAGATTATACTGTTTATATCTGGCATCAAGCAGAGGATAAGTCAGGTAAGGTTTAACCAAAGCCGGAGCGTTAACGCAGTTAAGATGTTTACCACTGATGCCGACGGGATTTCAGGATTAACAACTGGAAGTGACCAAATCAGTTTTTGGGCAGTGTTTACTGTTGATCGCAGGTGGCCTTTACAGTGTAACCGGACGTGTGACGGCGAGATCCTAAGGACCTCCAATCGGGAAGACGGTTGTCCTCGCTCCGTCTCCACTCCGCCATAAAATCGCCCTGTATTCTTTTATCTGACGGGGATCGGAATATCTAGATGGTGTCTCTAAACGCTGGGACCTTGACTCTATTTACGCCTTGTCGTGGAGGGCAGTGAGAAACACCCAAGTACGTGTGTATCATGTAGGTACTGTGTAGACCGGGTCGTAGCATACTTGTCAATCACTCATCGCTTTGGTAATATTTTTGGATCTTATTTCACGTCTTCTATATTTGTATATATTATCGGTTTTTATGATTTCTGATATGATCCTCCAATGCTGACTCTACCTCGCCAAGCTTATATTGACACATAATCGATGGCAGTACTTACAGTATGTCACGCTCGCTAAAAAATCTCTGCGACAGTGTCGTGTGAGGCGGGTCGTTTCTTTCCCTAAAATATGGTTGAGCGAAGCGATGGATCATGAGTAATGCCCGTGAATGAGTGCTGCTTGTGCAGATGAGTCTGATTTAGACTACTTACGTTTGTTTATATTCTTTTGTCATGCATACTGTATATTAAATGTGGGAGGTATAGGTGTTGGCAGCTGCCTTTACTGGTTTTTTAATGTACAAAACACCAGTGGAAGAATAATGAAAATGCAGGACACACGTTCCAACCGTATATTGAGCTTTGGAACCACATATAATAGAGAAAGAGTAAGTTTTCGAAAAGTCACAGTGTTGTCACGTTATTGAGTAAATCACCTATATCTATTTTACAATATAAATGTTGCAAGGTATATTTATGAATGTTCCCAACAATGGGTGAATTTTCTTGGTTTTAAACATAATTAGTATTATATGAATGTAACTCATGTCTTGGGTTCTAGGTAATCACATTGTTCTGTTAATGTTTAGACCTGATGAATTTCTTGTAGGTAATAATTCTTGTGTGAAATAATTTAAGTGATATACAAAAAATATAATTTAATTAAAATGAGACTTCAAGATACTTCTCCCGTTACAAGAGACTAAGTTTCTAAGATAAATTAATATGCTACTGCTTTGATACAGCTGCGGTACTTGAAAAACAACAGTCAGTCTGAAGATAGAACATTTCTTTAGTTCTTCTCCTTCCTTATCAACTGTGAAAAAAAATAAATATGCAAAATAGCTACTTTTAAATCGTAAGCTTTCTTAAATTATTGAGGTTGTACTATTTCTATATTTTATTTTTTCTTGCCTTACCCATATGTAGAAATAAACGATTGAATAGAATATGAATAGATTAAATTTTTGGTATACCAAAAATAAGAGATCTTTATATTTATTGTTAAATATGTAAATAACATTCCAGTTTGACGTAAATTATTTTAGTATATGACTACATAGTTTTTCTCAATATGTATCCCATAAATACATCGTCATAAAATTAGCCTGTATTATTTAAAGTAGCCACTTCTTGTTAATATTTAAATCATTGTACAAGCGGCTTAAGTTTCAGAGGTGTAAGTTTGTACAAATAATTACACCTGAAAAGGGTACACAGAATGGGAAACTCGGTAATTAATGTATATGAGACCCAACACTACAGTGTGACGAATGGGCTCATAAAATTAGTTTTAAGTCAAATTTGATTTGACTGAATCAAGTTTATCGGTAAACCATCAAAGATGTTGAAAAGGGTTCGTTTATCGACGCTATTTTTATCAGCATTAAACCTAGAGGTACCTCGTTAATTTTACCCGAAATGGTAATCAGCTTCAAAATTGCTCTGTAAATGCGTGAATATCTTTTTTTGTGCTCTGAAGAGCTTATTAGCCTTTCCTCACGTTTACCTAAGCACAAAGGCTTTTAGGATTTCAGAAATAATCCAATACTTTTTTGTAGAGGACGAAGTTTTAAAAGAAAACGAAACAAACAAAATAATATACTCGTATATCCCATTAGTGTTATAGTTTTTTAGTTTTTCTTGTTACTAAAATAGAACTATTGTATATAATATTTTAAATACGGAAAGATGATCTTAAAACAAGTCAGCTTTAACAACGCTCACCATGTATTTTTTTTAACCGACTTCAAAACAAAAAGGAAGAGGTTCTCAAGTCGACTGTATTTTTTTAGGTTTTGTTACCTCATAACTTCTTAGTGGGTGGACCGATTTTAATGCTTCTTTCTTTATTTAAAAGCTTGCCGTGTGGTCCAGATTAATGGCATCTATGAGAAAACCATATAAGTCTTAAATTTGCATTAAGTATGCTTGCCGTTTGTTACCCCAAAACTTAAAATATTAAAAAAAAGGAACCAACTTCAAATTTAATACTTAAGTGAAAAATAATACTTATCTTAAAAGCGGTTAATTTTTTTAGGAAACATTGAAGCGGGCTGAGCTTCTATAGTTAAGATAAGTATAATTTTTTTTTATTTGAATTCGTTTCCATTTCTTTCATTTGTATTTGGTTCCCTTTTTTTTAAGGTTTTTTTCATCATAATTGTGTAAATGATGTGTGTTATCAAAATAAATGAATTTTAGAAATTATCAGAAAATATAATACTCTGTCCACTAGTCAGACTATTGAATTATGGTCCATTTATACCATGCATCCCATAGGGATAGCCCCGGAAGTAAGAATATTAATAAATGGAGTTTGTACTTTGGGAAATTAATAAATTATACATGTAAAATATTATGGTAGTCAAATAATTGTAGTATTTTTGTTAACATAAGTAATTCATTGTGGTTACAAGACTTAAAAACTTACTAAAACAGAAAAAAAACATTCATTTAAAGTTGACAATTATATTTTATTGTGGCTGCAATTTGTAATTAAGTAACTTCTGAAAACGATCTTATTAAATATTTGCATGACATATTTTACCTAGGTCTCTGGCTCTTTGTTTATCTAAATTAGCAAATATAAAAAATAATTATAAGCTACATGAATACTTGTTTAAGAACATTCAGGAATCCAATTCGAAATAATTCGGTACGAAGCGTTATTAATTAAAAATTTAATTCTACATTCGATGAACCAGGTAATACAATTAAAGTTCCATTTGTTCACTCCCAATCTTCTCTCGAACAGTGAAACAGCGGTTCCGTGGAAATTAATCGTTCATCTATTCCCGCTTCCCAACGAATTAATTCTTAATCCGGCCCCAATGAGCTCCGACCGGGCGATTGGCGGCCACTTACCAATCTGAGTTGATCTCTCTGAGTTATTGAAAGATTTCATGTCTGTTTGCCAATGATACGTTACTCTGATATATAAAAGAGCTCTTAGTATATTATAATAATATTTTGGTAACTAAATTAATTTGTAAATAAATATGTTGTTTCAGTTGCATTAGTAGAAGATACTCGTATTAGTATAAAGTCTGTGATTTTGATAAAATAAAATTCTGTACATGATTGTACAATAGATTACGACCGTAGTATTACTGTTTAATTGATATTTTGAAGTTACTAGTTTCAAATGAATTTAACTATCTATATGTTGTTCCAACGCTACCAATTTGATTTAAGAAAATCCCGACTTTTGTTTGACAATTATTGAACTTTGTCTATACTAAATGAATACTAATTTAGTATAAACTGACAACTAATAGTCACAAATAATCTAAATGAAACGCCATTCAAATCTATTGATATTAATTGATGCCATTCCATTAAGTGCATCACTAGCATTAGTAATTATTACTCAAGTCGAATGGCATTATTAGTTGGTATTGCCCGTTAATAGTGGCAGACATTATTTTTTCATCGGCTTAACAAAGATCTAACCGCTTCATTAATATTTCAATTTTTGTTTATTGTTTTAGAATAAATTTTTAACAAAATTCAATGAGTACTTTTCCCTCGACTGTGCTTGGATCATATTCAGAACTTATAAGTACGAGTAGTATTAAAAAAAATTGAAAAATATATTTTCTGCAATTATAATTTATCTGTTTATTCTTTCATCATAACCAGCTAACTGGTGTGGTGGTGATAATATTACAGAAAAACGGAAGTATTCACTATTATAATAATAACAAATTGTCTATATATCGGACAAGATAGACAAGGACCTCAAAAAGGTGGCCAGCTGTGGCTGGATGAAGAAAGCGGGAGACCGTGTTTTGTGGCGCACTCTGGGGGAGGCCTACGTCCAGCAGTGGACTGCAACCGGCTGATATGATATGAAGCTTTTAGCCAGAGACTTCGAACGCATGATCTTGTGTAAAGCGTATGATCTCCTTTTCAATCACTCTGTATATAAATGAACACTGCATTAAAATCCCAGTAAAAAAGTGATAATTAATACTTATTTCGAAAGCGACTTATTCAAGTAAATGCTATTCAAGTTGGGCAGAGAATTGCTGTAGGTTATTAATTAAATGATAGCCCGGCTTAAATAGCATTTTCTTAACAAAGTCACTTTTGAGATAAATATAATTCATCACTTTTTTAAGATTTTAAAGTTCTATTTTTTAAGTTTTATTAAAAGCTTATTTGGTGATATTGATATGTTTCATTGAGTAGGTAATATTAAAATATCAAATATATAAATAAAAATATTCAACGCAGTGAAAGTCTTAGAAAAGAAGATTTTGTTTATTTGCTCGACATATTTTTTTCCAATTAATCTATACTCGTATTATAAAGAGGGAAATTTTTATTGCTTGTTTTTTTTTCCGTTGGCTCCGAAACTTGGACTGATTTATAAAAGTTTTTCAACTACGGGAAGCTACATAATACGCGTTGGAAATAGGCTATAATTTACGTAGGCGAAGTCGCGGGGAAACAGGTAGTTTGAGCTAGTTTCACCATTCAAGAAAAAAAAAACGATTAACATACTTACTTTCATAAAAATATATATATATACTTCTTGAACAGGAAATCCTCCATTTGGCTTTTGAATAAATTCAAAATATGTAATCTTTTGTTTATTAGCTGAGATACATTAAATACACTACATATCTTCTAAACATTTAGGTAATATATGATAAGCGTATTTTGTTTTGATATAAAAGGAAAAATATTGATTCGATTTCGATAAAATTTACCTCGGTCCATTAAACAGTCATAGTTGTAAACGACAATTTATTTGTCAACACAATGTACAATGGAACACGAATATCCAGAATGTGCATCGCACTATGACATGTTAACAATATGAAACATGCACTCCATTTAACAAGGGACATGGATATACTAGCATGTGCGACAATACATCTCATGTAGTTATATTTTTGCAAGCGAAGCCAGCAACAATAGGGCCGGTAACTTATGTTTTTGTTTGTCTGTCAGGTAATATTCTTCAATTACTATATATTTTCTTTATTTTTTGCACAATCAATAAATTATGGGAGGAAATTGAGTTAAAATATCGCAAAACGCACACCTTTGTAAATTTTCTACATAGTTAAAACGTAGCGAGCCACCACCCCTCAACTTTAATGCCTATTATTTAAGCCATTTCTTGTTCAATAGAAGTAAAAAACATACTCTCTAATATTTTACTATTATCTAACTGATAGACTATATATAGGTGTATATATATATATTACCCAGACATCATTCGTATTACTGGGTTACCCTTGGTAACTCACGATATAATCACCACCATCAACAGTTTGTTACTATCTGTACTCCGGAAAAATACTTTCCAAATTGGACATTTTTATATGCCTAAGATGATATTGTAATCTTTGGCGGCTAATCTAATCGTTTTAGCTACCCGAAATCTTAAGAAGACTGTCAAATTTAGACGTAACCTATACTGTTAGTAGGTGTACTGTATTTTATCAGCTAAATATCAATACGATATTACCCTCTTTCTATTAGCAAATATCAATATAGCATTGCCGGCTTTTATTTCAAAACTTCAAAATGCAATAGAAATGGGAGCGTTGAGAAATATAATTGGAGTAGAGTGACTGAGTTCAAAAAAGTAAGATAAGAGAGTAATGTGGCATTAAAGAAGATATTGTGCAAAAAATTAAATACAGTATGGGACAGTAGGGACACATATGCCTACATGTACATGTACAGTTTAGTTGTAAGATGTTTATAAACAATTTGTTAGCGTCTGACGTCTGTAGAACAAAGACTTTTTAACTAGTCGCTAATATACGGAGTTACAGAGTGAACGTGTTTTCTTATTTAACCTTCTGATAACATAAATAGGGTCCGACACTTAATACCCTAAAGTGGTGACCGGTGTTATGAACATTACGTTTTTAGTTGTTTTGAACATTTTATTTAATTAACATTTATATCACTTTTTTTTTTATTAAAAAGTGCAGTATAAACAATGAATCCACAAAATGAAAGTTCTCAAGCGCGTGTTTCGGAACACAACACCGAAGTTAAGCCAGAGACTTCATCATCTTTGGACTCCATCACCATTTCATCGAGAGTTCCTGATTTTTGGGCAGACCAACCGCGACTCTGGTTTGTCCAATTTGAGGCTGTCATCCAGTCACAGAAACTATCGGACGCCGCTAAACAAAATTTAGTGGTTACTAAATTAAGTAAGGCTGCGATTACACAGGTGAGCGATTTATTATTATCACCACCAAGTGAGCACAAGTACCAGACCCTCAAAGATAGACTACTGCATGTATTTGAGGAGTCGGAGACGAGGCAGTTCCAGAAGCTTCTTGGTGAAATGGAGCTTGGCAGTCAAAAGCCTTCGCAGCTCTTACGGCGCATGAAAGATCTAGCCCGTGGGAAAATACCAGACGCGACATTACAAATCATGTGGAATAGCCACTTGCCACCACCAGTGCAAGCTGTGTTGGCCGTTACACAGGAGACAGATATAACAAATCTGGCTGTAGTGGCTGATAAGGTCATGGAGGCCACTGGGCATTCCAATATAGCTGAAGTATCAACCAGCAGCAACTCCTCAGAGCGTGAGTCAAAAATTACATGTTCGGAGCAATCCGACCTGGCGGCGTTGGTAGCACGTCTCAGCATAGAAGTGGCGGAGTTAAGGCGCTCTCGGCAAGCGGATCGTGGTAGACCGTTCAGGGGTAGGAACTACAGTGCTGGAAAAAGATTCAGTCGGGCACCGTCACAAGGTCGAGAGAGAGAGAATTCCAGAAACCGACGAAATCCTAATTGGCTTTGTTTCTACCATTATCGGTACGGAGATAAGGCCGTAAAGTGCATTGAGCCCTGTAATTGGCGGAAGCCCAAGCCACAAGAGCCAGCGGAAAACTAAGTGCGATACGGCCGGAGGCGGAGGTTGGTATCGGGTTATCGAATAACCGCCTATGTGTTAAAGACAAAAAAAGTGGACTGAAATTCTTAATTGACACAGGTGCGAACGTTTCGGTTATTCCGGCATCGAAAAAGTGCGTTTCCGATTACAGTGCGAGTGATAAATACAAACTATATGCAGCTAACGGAACCGAGATAAAAACTTATGGTATGCGTACTTTAATTTTAGATTTTAATTTAAGGAGAGCATTTAAATGGAATTTTATCGTAGCGAATGTTAAACAGCCGATAATAGGAGCGGATTTTTTAAGCCATTATCAGCTGTTAGTCGACATGAGCGCGCGCAAGTTAGTAGATCAAATTACACATTTAAATGTTCTCGCCTCTGTTGTAAGTCATAACGAATGTGAATTATCTATTAAAACTGTTTTAGGTAATAGTAATTGGCATGATTTATTGCTTTGTTACCCGGACATAACGAAAATAGTATCGTACAAAGAGACACCTAAACACTCTGTGTGTCATTATATAGAAACTACGGGCCCACCGGTATACGCTAAAGCCAGACCTCTCCCGCCTGACCGTTATAGGAAAGTTAAGGAGGAGTTTAGCCACATGTTGGAATTAGGCATTTGTAGGCCATCTAAAAGCGAATGGGCCAGTCCATTACATGTGGTACCAAAGAAAAATGGTGATATTCGGCCTTGCGGTGATTACAGAAAATTAAATGCCATAACAAAACCGGATCGCTATCCGATTCCGAGACTGCATGATTTTAAATATTTATTAGCGGGAAATAAAACTATTTTTACGCGGTTAGATTTAATTCGTTCTTATCATTTCGTACCGGTTGCCCCGGAGGATATTGAAAAAACTGCCATTATAACGCCCTTTGGACTGTTTGAATTTCCGCGCATGATCTTCGGATTACGTAACGCAGCTCAAACATTCCAGCGTTTCATGGATACCGTAGTACTACAAGGGTTAGACTTTTTATTCAGTTATATCGATGATCTTATTATCGCGAGCGAAAATGAAAGTCAACACAAAGAGCATTTAAAGGCAGTTTTCGAAAGATTTGATAAATATGGAATAACTATTAATCTAGCTAAATGTGTTTTTGGTCAGTCAACACTTGAGTTTTTAGGATTTGAAGTGTCTACGGAGGGTGCGCGACCACTTCAAGATAAAGTACAGGCTATTGTAAATTGCCCGAAACCCGAGACAGTCGATCAACTACGCCGTTTTCTCGGTATGTTAAATTTTTATCGTGCACACATTCCAAACGCTGTTCAATATCAATTCGAATTGAATAAATATTTGCACAATACAAAAAAACGCGATAAAACTTTGATTGTGTGGACTGATAAGGCTGTCGAAGCATTTAAGAAGTGTAAGGAAAGCTTGCAAAGCGCCGCTACACTGTCTTATCCTTTACCAGATGCTAATTTAGCGCTGATGACCGATGCCTCGGATACTAGTGTAGGTGCTGTATTACAACAGAAAAATAACAACAATTGGCAACCATTAGGGTATTTTTCAAAAAAACTTTCACAAGCTGAAACGAAGTATTCTACTTATGATAGGGAATTATTAGCAGTATTTATGGCTATCAAATATTTTAAAAATTTAGTGGAAGGCCGTGTACTGACTATTTATACTGACCATAAGCCGCTCGTTTTTGCATTTTCAAAATTAAATAACGACAAAGAAAGCCCTAGAAGAGTTCGTCAATTATCTTACATTAGCGAGTTTACCACCGATATTCGTCATATCAGCGGTGAGCAAAATGTAGTCGCAGATACACTTTCGCGGATAGAAACGATCAGTTGTCCTACATTACTCGATTTTAGAGAAATAGCTGAGCAACAACTTAGTGACGAATACCTACAGCAAGCGTTGCTAGCAACAGATAGTAAAATACAATTTAAACAAATATTATTGCCAGACTGCGAAAAATATATTTATTGCGAAATTTCATCTAACAGAATTAGACCATATTTACCAGATAAATTCAGGAAAATTGCTTTTCATTCGGTTCACGATTTAAGTCACCCCGGTGTTAAGACTACCAGAACTTTAATTAAACAACGTTTCTTTTGGCCTAATATGCTTAAGGATATAGCGAGTTGGACTAGAACCTGTTTTAGTTGCCAGAGATCAAAAATTAATAGGCATACGATAGCAGGATTAGGAGAGTTTGAGCGTGCAGACCGTTTCCAACATGTTCATATAGATATTGTAGGCCCGTTGCCTACATCGGCAGATGGACATAGATACTGCGTAACAATGATAGATCGTTGTACCGGATGGCCGGAAGCTTTCCCAGTTCACAATATTACAGCTGAAACAGTAGCCAAGGTAGTATTTGAAGGCTGGATATCTCGATTTGGAAGCCCTTCGAAGCTTACTAGCGACCAGGGTAGACAATTTGAGAGTGATCTTTTCAGTCAGCTAATGAAGTACCTAGGTATTTTTAAAATGCGAACAACACCTTATCATCCGCAGAGTAACGGCATGGTTGAGCGATGGCATCGAGCACTAAAAGTGTCACTTACGGCACGTTTAAACTGCAATAGTAACTGGGTGACCGAGCTTCCAGTCGTGTTGTTAGGCTTACGAGCCGCAACCCGCAGTGACAGTGGCGTTAGTGCAGCAGAGTTAACTAATGGTAAAACAATTCGTTTGCCAGGTGATTTTTATGAGGATTCCAAATTAAATTGCTCGGATTCGGAATATTTACAAAATCTTCGCGATTCCATTAAAAGTTTGAGACCTAAACCGCCAAGTCATGGTAATTCACGTTCGTTATTTCTGCCTAGCGAATTAAATAGTTGTAAGAGTGTATTCATAAGAAATGACGTATTTCGTAAATCTTTGCAACCTCCTTATGATGGCCCTTCCCTAGTAGCATTTTGGGTTGGCCAACCGTGCAATACGGTCGGGAACAAGTTGGGAAAACGTTAGTGAGATTTATTACAAAGTTCCAACTATCTGCCAACAGTTTTATTGCAGGAAAAAATACCATACGCACATCCAACTATGGCCCTACTGTCATTTATTGTTATTTTTTCTCACAAATATTTCTCACGTTAACCCAACGAAGGACCTACTATGATTTTTGGTTGGGTTGCCATCTTAAATGCCATACCAAAATTTTATATGGGCCCTACCATAGTTTTTCATTCATATCCCAACTGAAAAGCCCTACAAATTTTCAACCTGGGCCCTACCATGACTTTTAGTTGGAATCCTAACAAAAGTTCCACACAAAAATCTGCCGTGAGCCCAACCACAGTATTTTGATAATATGCCAACTGAAAATTCTTACTTATTTTCAAACTAGGCCCTACCACTACTTTTAGTTGGTATTGTTACGAACATTCCATACAAAATCAGACGTAAGCCCAACCATAGTGTTTTTATTAATATCCCAACTGAAAAGCCCTACAAATTTTCAACCTGGGCCCTACTATGACTTTTAGTTGGAATCCTAACAAAAGTTCCACACAAAAATCTGCCGTGAGCCCAACCACAGTATTTTGATAATATGCCAACTGAAAATTCTTACTTATTTTCAAACAAGGCCCTACCATTACTTTTAGTTGGTATTATAACAAACATTCCATACAAAATCAGGCATAAGCCCAACCATAGTATTTTTATTAATATCCCAATTGAAAAGCCCTACATAGTTTTAACCTGGGCCCTACCACAACTTTTAGTTGGAATCCTAACAAAAGTTCCACATAAAAATCTTCCATGAGCCCAACCAAAGCATTTTGATCGTATGCCAACTGAAAAGTCCTACTAATTTTCAAACTAGGCCCTACCACGAGTTGAAGCAGAAATTTTAACAAAAATTCCATAGAAAATATGGCGTAAGGCCAACCACGCTATTTTTATTAGTATCCCAACTAAAAAGCCCTACTTTTTTTCAAACTAGGCCCTACCACGACTTTTAGCCGGAATCCTAACAAAAATCCCACACAAAAATCTGCCGTGAGATCAACCACAGTATTTTGATAATATGCCAACTGAAAAGTCTTACTTATTTTCAAACTAGGCCTTACTTTTAGTTAGTATTGTAACGAAAATTCCATACAAAATCAGGCGTAAGTCCAACCATAGTATTTTTCTTAATATCCCAACTGAAAAACCTTATTAATTTTCAAACTAACCCCTCCACGACTTTAGTTTTGAGTTTAGTACTAACATTAATATTTGTGAACATGCACAAAACTTTACAGACAGACTTCTTATTTATTCTTCTTTTATCTTGTAAACCTCTCATATAAAAATACTTCTGAAAAATCAAGTTTTATCATTTCATATTTTGCGGATTAAACTAATTAATAAACCATTTTTTTTCCGGAGTTATAATTATTTTATTTAACGTTGATAATTCATTATATTTTTTTTTTTAGTTTTATAGTGATTATTATCTTCGTAGCACTTTTTAATCTTTATGTAGTGCCGTCCTTGGCCCATCTTCTTTCATAAAAATTGGTTTGAGCCCAACTGCAGTATTTTTATTAATATCCCTACTGAAAATGCAAAGAATGTCCCAAACATACTACCCCATCCTACCACAGTTTTGAGTTAGATTTTTAAGAAAAAGTTAATACAGATATCTGATGAGGGCCCTATCTAGTATTTTAATAATATCTCAACGAGTCCCAACCGAAAACGCCAACAAAGGCTCAAAGAGACGCCATCTTATTTTTGATTTAGCTAATGTTGCTAGATGTAAGGACGTTCTCCCAATTTGGACTATATTCTCAGCATCAGAGAAAATGTCAAAATATATATGCATATATTTAAAGAATGTTATGTAATGAGAATTCACTTGAGAAAATATCCAACAAATAAAATATTAAGGTGTTACTTATTACTTACTCTAGAGATTTTTCTGACATAACACAATTTGACACCTTTGTACGATCTAATTTTCATTATACAACAGTACTACCACATTGTCCTTTACCAACATATGTTGGGTAAAGGAGAATGGAGACTTTGGATTTGACAACGTTTTTGGGGGTAATCTATAAAAATTGCTTTGTTTGAGAATTACAGCATACTTAGATTAAAAACATTACATAATATCATTCGAAAGTATAAAAAGTTCTGTCTTTCTGTTTGTAAGGGGTAGTCTCCGGAATGACTGAACTGATTTTGATGTTACTTTCACTGGAAGATAGTTTTTATTACTTTTTATCCCAAATTCAAGCGAGTTCGGGATTTACGCGGGAAAAATCGTGTTGACACAAAATCCTAACTACGGGAGTGAAGTCACGGGCAAGTTAGTCTATAATATAATTGATTTAACAAGATTTTCAAAAATTTATCGAAATAAATCTAACGTGTATAAACATGATACAATATTATAAAAAAGCATTGTTAATGCTAAAATATTAAATTCAGTATTAGAGTCGATTACCTCGGTAATAATCAGTACTAAATGCCATGCTATGCCTATAATTTAACCTCTTTGTTATATAATGAAATCACTATATTGACCTGTCAAATAGAAATTATTTTCAATTTCACGCTCTATTTCAAGGAAATAGAGTAGGCCCCTAGGCATCATGTAAAACTGGACCGAATAGTATAGCAGTACAATGTGTGGCGTGTGTGACATTAACATGTGCTGTTGTTCTCTTTCTCTATCTATTGTGATTTTAATAAATAATTACTCTGTATTTTGTCAAAACAATATTTACTTAATGTAAAAAAAGACCAAACTGGTATTTTTTTATATATCCTGTTTTTTATATCAAATAAGTAATAAAGTTTAGATCACCTTTTTGGAAGACATAAATCGGTCCTAAAAACAAATAATATCACAATAAGTTCTGTTAATTTTTATAAACGTACCGTATGTAAATATAAATCGTTTTTTTTCAAATAATAAATAAATAAACCATCTTTTTTACAGTTGGTAAAAAAATTAACATTACGGGTAAATTTGGGTAATTTTCGAATCAGTTTCGGACTTTTCTTGGGTGACTAGCGGCAACACTGCACAACCGCCGTTTGTTTGATGTCTACGTTTGAACCGCGTAAGTTTTTGTTGATTCCCCTTGTTTCAAATCATTATATAACAAATTAACATTTGAATTTGCTGAAATATGTACCTATCATAGTGTTAATCAACTTCGTTTTTTATTTATATAGATATAAAGATATTAACAATACACAATGTCCAAGGAGGTAGAGTTTGATGATGGCGGCGTAGGCGTTATTCGACAACAATGGTCGACTCCTAGAAAAAATAGTTGTGTTTGGCCATCAAACAAGAGGATAAATTAAAGTTTGATCGATGGCACAGATCCTGATTCTACCTGGAATATTTACAGCATAAGACGTATGTTTTATGAAACCGGTAAGTCTTTGTATAATACTTGACCTGGTGATTATCAAAAGTGAGTTTTTTATTTAAGCCTGTCCTAGCTTGAGAATCTTATAAAACCTATTTGTATTGTATATTTTTAAGACAAATAAGAGGGTAAGCTGTTAGTGCATCACTAAATATTCCATAATTTAGTGCAGATTTTCCACAATTTATTTATACAGACATGCAGCAGGTACAGTAAGCATTTCAATAACTAGTGAAATAGGTTGTGGACTATCTACTTGTGTGTTAATATGGTTATGGTTGTGAGACTACCAATATGCTGTGTATGCAAGCTATAAAATAATATTTAATTGCATGGCTAAATAATATAAGCATACACAACCTCGCTTTGTGGAATTAATCACATTGCAATAATTCCTATCCAATTTTTAGATGTAAGCAGTACTATCGGCAATACTGATGTTTCAAAAACACTATCTTATATGTACTTACTATTACTTTAATATTAATTCAGTCTTTTTTGTTTTACACTTGGCTGCACCTGATTTGTTATTTACAAATATGCTATATTAAATTCTTATTAAATGCATATAAATGACATTATTGTAATTATATTTCAGTATCATTGGATTTAACATTGACACTTATTTTAAGGACAATTTGCTTAACTCGCAGTGTCTAGGTAAGAAATACACAAGTATTGTACATTATTACTTTTTAACAGATGTAAAAAATATAATGTTAATATTGCTATGCTCTTTTATGCATAAATATAGCTATGAATAAGTTTAATAATTCCTAAGTGATATGAAATACATTTTCAGATGTAATTGCCTGCCATCTAGCTAACATTGAATTTGCTATTAAAGAATTGCAATCAAATCAAAATGAGATCTTAATAAGGTTAAGGAATCCATCTTCAACTCTATCACCTGCTATGTTGCCTGATGGTATTAAAATATCATGTGATGATTAACAATCTTTACAAGATTTAGAAAATTGGATTTCAAATGATAATTAATTATAAACTGTTGGCAAGTATTCATATGTTTTTTTTATTATTTACCATAAAGTTTGACTAAGTATTGACTTCTCCCTACATTGATAATAATTCTGTCAAAAACTATTATGACAACTTTTTTTAATACCTGACTTTTATGAAAAAGAATCATGTATGAAGTTGTATTGAACAACTTAATAGTTTCCAAGAAATCGGTGAATAAACATGCAAACAGACACACGCGAAATTAAGCACAGGTGTATGGAAGGGATCTAAAGGGATCATCATACTATATGTATGGCAATTCCATACCTCCTTTTTAAGTTGGTTAAAAATTATCGCCTTGTAATATCAGAGCTTAGGTTAAACAACGTGCGATAGTTTTATATCTTGTATTCGTATTTCCGGATAGGGATCACTTTTTACCATTACAATTTTTAACCGACTTCAAAAAAAGAGGTTAGCAATTTGACTTGTACATAATACTGTTGGAATTGGATAATATTTGAGTATGATGATCCATTTAGGCTCTAAGCATGTGTGCTTAATTTCATAAGTGTATGAATGTTTGTCCACCGATTTCTTGGAAACTATGTTGTATTGAGATGATTCTTTTTGATATAAGTTAGGTATTGTTCAACTTGGGGAACAGTCCAAGTTTCTTCAATTCTGTTGAGTAGTTTTCAATATATGGGTAGTGATTGGTATAGGAGGTCTGTTTAATTTTTTTACTAAATTGAGCTTGTTAGTTAAAAGTACCTATAGCAATATAGCAGATAGTAAATCATATGACGTAGAAGAAAAACAAAATCTAGCAGATGCGATAATTTAGTAATCTGTTAACATTTGCAGGTAAATCATTTGAGTTATATTGGCGGCAATAAACCTCCAGCCATAGTTAAAAGGATACTCGAAAAAGTGTTCACAAACAACCTTGCTGTCAAATGTAACTGGACAGGGAAAAATAAAAAGACTTCCCTAAAGGATCTTCGTATAGTAAAGATAATAAAAGGTAATTAAATTAACAACATTTTTACTAATTAATTATTTGTGTTGATTGTAAAATTACAATTCATTATTGCTATACATTAATAATAACATTAGTTGGTACTTGTAGTATGTGATATGCAACTCACCTGTTGGAAATTATCACAGATGCTGTACGTTATCATAAGATTGCAGAGTTCGCAACTGATGATGTAATTCAGAATATAGTAAGTGGTTGGTTCAGATTTACTAAAGATCGTGATGGAGGAAGAGAAAAGAGAAAAACTACATGTGCCTTCGAACTGACACAAAATTTTTTCGTCAAGAATATGAGGATCATCACATATCTAAAACTGAATTACAGAACTTGATTTAGGTTTAGTGACGCAAGTCCCATTAGACTTTATGCGTTTAGTTTGTTTAGGTGTTATGAAAAAAATGATACAAAGTTGGATATGTAAGGGACCAAAAAAATGTAAATTAAATGCTTCTAAAATATCCGAAGTATCAGAATGGTTAAAAATTATACGTACATTATCCCACCGAATTTTCGAGACAGCCTAGGTCTTTGAGTTTATTCAAGTATTGGAAAGCAGCGGAATTTAGAGCTTTTCTTTTATATTTGGGTCCCATTGTTTTAAAAAATATATTATAGAGTAGTTTGTATAAACATTTTTTGATGTTTTATTGTGCAATATACATATTGTGTTGTAATAATATTGATCAAAATAATGTATGATGTATATAACTTTGGAGAATTAGATTCCTTTTCAACTTTTCCTTTTGAAAACTTCATGTGTAAAATAAAAAGGTTACTTCGTTCGCATAATATGCCATTAGAGAAAATTGCTAAATGGCTGGGTGAAAAAGCAGCTGACAAGAAATTTGATAATAATGTGAATATTAGTAAGAAAAATAATAAGGCTATAATTCGTGATGGACGGATAAAAAGATTTTTTTTGTATTTAAATGTGCTGTAAGTACTTGTTTAAGAGATTCTTGTTTTGTTACTTTCAATGGAGATATTATTGTGGATAGAAGTAGAAGCAAAATCTGATGCTTATACTTTACACTATAATAGTTTTTCAAACAAAAAGATTTTTACAAAGAATCCATTGAAAGTAGCAAATTGAGAATATACATGGTCAGTGGTGAAAAAAATCTTATTGTCAATTCAAACAATTTAAGCAAGAAATGTTTATTGTTGCCTAATTTTGATAGTAATGACCATTAATTTATCTGTGTACCTTATGTGAGTATGAATTTGCACTATTAAGCTTGATTTACTCAATGAGAAATGCTAGTTTCAATTTTAAGAGTGTGGGGAGTGAGTCAATTCCATACAATTTGCGGTGCTCTTACACAGCTATAATATGTTTTAAAAACCTACTGATTGTAATTTTTTCAAGTTTTGTTTTTTTTTTGTTTCACGCCTATTTATGGTTTTTCAGCCAAATAAAATATGGTTAAATTAACAATTGTATTTTATTTTTACAGCCTCACCAAGATGCCCACCAAGACTACGAGACGTACTGCAGTGTTCCTTATAAAAGGCAAGGACACTGGGCCAAACTGAGGATTTACCCGTTATAGCGCCAACATTGTTTTACAAAGTAAGACCTTCAGACACATTATTGTGGGATTTACAAACTGACTGAATAGTAGACATGTCATCGGGTTCATGAGTATTTATCAACATTGGTAAAAACATTTGATAAATACATTTTTTAATTAAATGTTTTATTACGATTTTTTTTTTTTAATAGTGCTGATATTCATATGTTTTCATCCTCAGTTTGGCCCAGTGTCCTTGCCTTTTATAAGGAACACTGCAGTACGTCTCGTAGTCTTGGTGGGCATCTTGGTGAGGCTGTAAAAATAAAATACAATTGTTAATTTAACCATATTTTATTTGGCTGAAAAACCATAAATAGGCGTGAAACAAAAAAAAAACAAAACTTGAAAAAATTACAATCAGTAGGTTTTTAAAACATATTATAGCTGTGTAAGAGCACCGCAAATTGTATGGAATTGACTCACTCCCCACACTCTTAAAATTGAAACTAGCATTTCTCATTGAGTAAATCAAGCTTAATAGTGCAAATTCATACTCACATAAGGTACACAGATAAATTAATGGTCATTACTATCAAAATTAGGCAACAATAAACATTTCTTGCTTAAATTGTTTGAATTGACAATAAGATTTTTTTCACCACTGACCATGTATATTCTCAATTTGCTACTTTCAATGGATTCTTTGTAAAAATCTTTTTGTTTGAAAAACTATTATAGTGTAAAGTATAAGCATCAGATTTTGCTTCTACTTCTAGTCCACAATAATATCTCCATTGAAAGTAACAAAACAAGAATCTCTTAAACAAGTACTTACAGCACATTTAAATACAAAAAAAATCTTTTTATCCGTCCATCACGAATTATAGCCTTATTATTTTTCTTACTAATATTCACATTATTATCAAATTTCTTGTCAGCTGCTTTTTCACCCAGCCATTTAGCAATTTTCTCTAATGGCATATTATGCGAACGAAGTAACCTTTTTATTTTACACATGAAGTTTTCAAAAGGAAAAGTTGAAAAGGAATCTAATTCTCCAAAGTTATATACATCATACATTATTTTGATCAATATTATTACAACACAATATGTATATTGCACAATAAAACATCAAAAAATGTTTATACAAACTACTCGATAATATATTTTTTAAAACAATGGGACCCAAATATAAAAGAAAAGCTCTAAATTCCGCTGCTTTCCAATACTTGAATAAACTCAAAGACCTAGGCTGTCTCGAAAATTCGGTGGGATAATGTACGTATAATTTTTAACCATTCTGATACTTCGGATATTTTAGAAGCATTTAATTTACATTTTTTTGGTCCCTTACATATGCAACTTTGTATCATTTTTTTCATAACGCCTAAACAAACTAAACGCATAAAGTCTAATGGGACTTGCGTCACTAAACCTAAATCAAGTTCTGTAATTCAGTTTTAGATATGTGATGATCCTCATATTCTTGACGAAAAAATTTTGTGTCAGTTCGAAGGCACATGTAGTTTTTCTCTTTTCTCTTCCTCCATCGCGATCTTTAGTAAATCTGAACCAACCACTTACTATATTCTGAATTACATCATCAGTTGCGAACTCTGCAATCTTATGATAACGTACAGCATCTGTGATAATTTCCAACAGGTGAGTTGCATATCACATACTACAAGTACCAACTAATGTTATTATTAATGTATAGCAATAATGAATTGTAATTTTACAATCAACACAAATAATTAATTAGTAAAAATGTTGTTAATTTAATTACCTTTTATTATCTTTACTATACGAAGATCCTTTAGGGAAGTCTTTTTATTTTTCCCTGTCCAGTTACATTTGACAGCAAGGTTGTTTGTGAACACTTTTTCGAGTATCCTTTTAACTATGGCTGGAGGTTTATTGCCGCCAATATAACTCAAATGATTTACCTGCAAATGTTAACAGATTACTAAATTATCGCATCTGCTAGATTTTGTTTTTCTTCTACGTCATATGATTTACTATCTGCTATATTGCTATAGGTACTTTTAACTAACAAGCTCAATTTAGTAAAAAAATTAAACAGACCTCCTATACCAATCACTACCCATATATTGAAAACTACTCAACAGAATTGAAGAAACTTGGACTGTTCCCCAAGTTGAACAATACCTAACTTATATCAAAAAGAATCATCTCAATACAACATAGTTTCCAAGAAATCGGTGGACAAACATTCATACACTTATGAAATTAAGCACACATGCTTAGAGCCTAAATGGATCATCATACTCAAATATTATCCAATTCCAACAGTATTATGTACAAGTCAAATTGCTAACCTCTTTTTTTGAAGTCGGTTAAAAATTGTAATGGTAAAAAGTGATCCCTATCCGGAAATACGAATACAAGATATAAAACTATCGCACGTTGTTTAACCTAAGCTCTGATATTACAAGGCGATAATTTTTAACCAACTTAAAAAGGAGGTATGGAATTGCCATACATATAGTATGATGATCCCTTTAGATCCCTTCCATACACCTGTGCTTAATTTCGCGTGTGTCTGTTTGCATGTTTATTCACCGATTTCTTGGAAACTATTAAGTTGTTCAATACAACTTCATACATGATTCTTTTTCATAAAAGTCAGGTATTAAAAAAAGTTGTCATAATAGTTTTTGACAGAATTATTATCAATGTAGGGAGAAGTCAATACTTAGTCAAACTTTATGGTAAATAATAAAAAAAACATATGAATACTTGCCAACAGTTTATAATTAATTATCATTTGAAATCCAATTTTCTAAATCTTGTAAAGATTGTTAATCATCACATGATATTTTAATACCATCAGGCAACATAGCAGGTGATAGAGTTGAAGATGGATTCCTTAACCTTATTAAGATCTCATTTTGATTTGATTGCAATTCTTTAATAGCAAATTCAATGTTAGCTAGATGGCAGGCAATTACATCTGAAAATGTATTTCATATCACTTAGGAATTATTAAACTTATTCATAGCTATATTTATGCATAAAAGAGCATAGCAATATTAACATTATATTTTTTACATCTGTTAAAAAGTAATAATGTACAATACTTGTGTATTTCTTACCTAGACACTGCGAGTTAAGCAAATTGTCCTTAAAATAAGTGTCAATGTTAAATCCAATGATACTGAAATATAATTACAATAATGTCATTTATATGCATTTAATAAGAATTTAATATAGCATATTTGTAAATAACAAATCAGGTGCAGCCAAGTGTAAAACAAAAAAGACTGAATTAATATTAAAGTAATAGTAAGTACATATAAGATAGTGTTTTTGAAACATCAGTATTGCCGATAGTACTGCTTACATCTAAAAATTGGATAGGAATTATTGCAATGTGATTAATTCCACAAAGCGAGGTTGTGTATGCTTATATTATTTAGCCATGCAATTAAATATTATTTTATAGCTTGCATACACAGCATATTGGTAGTCTCACAACCATAACCATATTAACACACAAGTAGATAGTCCACAACCTATTTCACTAGTTATTGAAATGCTTACTGTACCTGCTGCATGTCTGTATAAATAAATTGTGGAAAATCTGCACTAAATTATGGAATATTTAGTGATGCACTAACAGCTTACCCTCTTATTTGTCTTAAAAATATACAATACAAATAGGTTTTATAAGATTCTCAAGCTAGGACAGGCTTAAATAAAAAACTCACTTTTGATAATCACCAGGTCAAGTATTATACAAAGACTTACCGGTTTCATAAAACATACGTCTTATGCTGTAAATATTCCAGGTAGAATCAGGATCTGTGCCATCGATCAAACTTTAATTTATCCTCTTGTTTGATGGCCAAACACAACTATTTTTTCTAGGAGTCGACCATTGTTGTCGAATAACGCCTACGCCGCCATCATCAAACTCTACCTCCTTGGACATTGTGTATTGTTAATATCTTTATATCTATATAAATAAAAAACGAAGTTGATTAACACTATGATAGGTACATATTTCAGCAAATTCAAATGTTAATTTGTTATATAATGATTTGAAACAAGGGGAATCAACAAAAACTTACGCGGTTCAAACGTAGACATCAAACAAACGGCGGTTGTGCAGTGTTGCCGCTAGTCACCCAAGAAAAGTCCGAAACTGATTCGAAAATTACCCAAATTTACCCGTAATGTTAATTTTTTAACCAACTGTAAAAAAGATGGTTTATTTATTTATTATTTGAAAAAAAAAAGCGATTTATATTTACATACGGTACGTTTATAAAAATTAACAGAACTTATTGTGATATTATTTGTTTTTAGGACCGATTTATGTCTTCCAAAAAGGTGATCTAAACTTTATTACTTATTTGATATAAAAAACAGGATATATAAAAAAATACCAGTTTGGTCTTTTTTTACATTAAGTAAATATTGTTTTGACAAAATACAGAGTAATTATTTATTAAAATCACAATAGATAGAGAAAGAGAACAACAGCACATGTTAATGTCACACACGCCACACATTGTACTGCTATACTATTCGGTCCAGTTTTACATGATGCCTAGGGGCCTACTCTATTTCCTTGAAATAGAGCGTGAAATTGAAAATAATTTCTATTTGACAGGTCAATATAGTGATTTCATTATATAACAAAGAGGTTAAATTATAGGCATAGCATGGCATTTAGTACTGATTATTACCGAGGTAATCGACTCTAATACTGAATTTAATATTTTAGCATTAACAATGCTTTTTTATAATATTGTATCATGTTTATACACGTTAGATTTATTTCGATAAATTTTTGAAAATCTTGTTAAATCAATTATATTATAGACTAACTTGCCCGTGACTTCACTCCCGTAGTTAGGATTTTGTGTCAACACGATTTTTCCCGCGTAAATCCCGAACTCGCTTGAATTTGGGGTAAAAAGTAATAAAAACTATCTTCCAGTGAAAGTAACATCAAAATCAGTTCAGTCATTCCGGAGACTACCCCTTACAAACAGAAAGACAGAACTTTTTATACTTTCGAATGATATTATGTAATGTTTTTAATCTAAGTATGCTGTAATTCTCAAACAAAGCAATTTTTATAGATTACCCCCAAAAACGTTGTCAAATCCAAAGTCTCCATTCTCCTTTACCCAACATATGTTGGTAAAGGACAATGTGGTAGTACTGTTGTATAATGAAAATTAGATCGTACAAAGGTGTCAAATTGTGTTATGTCAGAAAAATCTCTAGAGTAAGTAATAAGTAACACCTTAATATTTTATTTGTTGGATATTTTCTCAAGTGAATTCTCATTACATAACATTCTTTAAATATATGCATATATATTTTGACATTTTCTCTGATGCTGAGAATATAGTCCAAATTGGGAGAACGTCCTTACATCTAGCAACATTAGCTAAATCAAAAATAAGATGGCGTCTCTTTGAGCCTTTGTTGGCGTTTTCGGTTGGGAGTCGTTGAGATATTATTAAAATACTAGATAGGGCCCTCATCAGATATCTGTATTAACTTTTTCTTAAAAATCTAACTCAAAACTGTGGTAGGATGGGGTAGTATGTTTGGGACATTCTTTGCATTTTCAGTAGGGATATTAATAAAAATACTGCAGTTGGGCTCAAACCAATTTTTATGAAAGAAGATGGGCCAAGGACGGCACTTAATTCGACAAAGGAGCCTGTTTGTGAAATAAATAATCATGATACTTAAAATATTTTTATGTTAATTAAAAATTTTCAGTCTCATTTCTTTGTTCCGATTACACTAGGAGCTAGTAACATTTTTCATAACAAACCTGGTATCAAAAGCTATTTACATATTAGAGCACAGTTAGTCGTGTACAACGTCTTTGTTGAAAGTATCTAGGTACTTGACCGTTCTTTGAATATTCTAACATATATTCAAAGAACGGTCAAGTTTTAATTTTAGCAAACTATTCAAGTCAGAGGAAAGAAGTAATTTGTATATTAAAACATTCTGTAGATAATCTAGAAATGATTTAATCGTATCATTTCTGCCAATTTTATCCAAATTTAGATTTTATCGAAAGACATTTTAAACGAATCAGCTTTTTCAAATTTTTCTTTATTTTCCTGTATTATAAAAACCTTTTTTTTTTGAATCAAACCCCAGAATTAAAGCAACTGATAAATTTATCGTTATTGCTTAAAGATCTTAACAAAATCTAATCGTATCCAAATTTTGGAGACAAAAATAATAATAAATACTTTATTGTCACAGCATTTTTGAACAGCACATTAAATTGCTTCAAGTTGTCCTAATTAGATTATATCATCGATAACTATGATTCAATGACCATTGCAATGCAATTAATACGTGTGAATAATCATGTTTCTTTTGTTACAGGTAAAAATTTCCCATAACAAAAGTTACATAATAAGGTACTAAGAATACTTCAAAAAGAACAATTTATACAGTGAATATAATAAAAAAAGGAACCAATTAGAGGTGTTACTGCTTCGGGTTTAAATTCTCAGAATTTCGAATGGGACTGGGTAAAAAATAGAAATTCTGTTTACTCCATCGGTTAGATAATAGAAAAATATAAGATACGTATTATTTTCTACTTCAATTTAACAAGAAAAAGCTCAGATAACATGCATTAAAGTTAAGGAGAGGGGGCTCGCTACGTCACACTTTTGTAGAAAATGTACCAAAGCGTGACGTCATGTGACATTTTAACTCAATGTATCGCCGTAATTTTATGATTACGAAAAATATATGTGTTTAATATTTTTCAACAATCTACCGGACGGACAAACAGACAAATATTAGTTAGCATCCCTATTGTCGCTGAAGATACCAATGTTTAACATCTCGATAATAAATATTTAATATTATTTAATGATAGTTTAGATGGGATTTGGAAATAGGTTGGTACAATTAACCCATTGGATGACGAGAGCGAAGAACTTTTATACTAAACGAGCTTTCCACCCGCGGCTTCGTCTGCGTGGTATTTTTTTAAACCTTTTTTCGCGATAAAAAATTTCCTATGCCTTTTCCCAAGGTTCACACTATCTGAGTACCAAATTTCTTTGAGTAGTTTAGACGTAAAAACGTGACAGACTCATTCAGATAGAGTTATTTTCACGTTTACTATGTAAATATGATCGTAGCAAGAATGGACTATTAATTAATAAACCTCTGAGATAGAATGTTAAATAACTATCAATGGCCCCGAAGACCCGTCGCATATTACGTATCAGGTGAATTTTATACGAAGACGATCAAACAGCATTATTATTTAAATGGCATTATTCTAATGGCACTATTTAAAATAGCACTATTCAAATGGCATTATTAAACTTATGGGATATTGGCATTTTTCAAAAACTTATTACTTGCGAACATTTAAAAATCAATATCTACGAAATGAAGTTTCAGTATAATTTTGTTTATATCGTTAACAGTGAAATGGCTGTATGTAGCTAGAATATATTTCTAAGTGAAGACATCGAGGAAAAATATTTTTGGGAATACTTTTTTGAATCGTTTGAGGTAAATCTATACGCCTTGTAACTTAAAGAAAACATAAGGTTCTTTTAAGAAACACCTTAACATAGATAAAAATAGCTTCACATTTTTTTTTATCACTGAAACCACTTACCGATGTATAAAAAACAAAGGAGTAAATATCTCGGCAACGGATACTCAAACAAAAAGTATTCTTCGCAAAACACAAAAGGCTGTTACTCCTCAAAATACCGTACATGAAATTCAACCTTGGGCAGTGGATTGAATCCTTGAGGGATCTCTTTACCACTTCACCCTCGCCAGAGGCGGATTCTGAAATATTTGTATGATTTTAGTTACAATATTGAAGTGATAGATATTTATTGGTAAACAAATGCCCTGACATAATACGGACATATTGTAATAAAAATTATATTAATTTGAAAGGGTTTATAAAAACTAAAAAATCACGAAACAAGATTTGAAAAGTCTCAAAGGCATGGATGAAAAAAATTCGTAAAACAGTCCTTCAGAGAGCGTGAAAATTAATTTATTATTATTTGTATTAGTTTTCAAACTTTTTGATCAAATAACATAGAAATATGAAACAATATCGTACTTTGCTCAGATTCCAATACAAGTAGTTATGTAATATTTTTTACTATGGAGTATCTGAAATAACTAAGGTTTCACAATACCTAGAGCCAAGACAAGATGGATAAGCTTCGGCTTCGTGATCTTTTATTATATATCAACCTTCCTCTGGAATTGGTTTCAATATTGATGAAAATTACATTGATGTATAGATATCCCTTATATTGTTCAAATGATTTCAGCATACAGACAGCTGAAAGCTAATTTGTTTTATACTGTGTATAGAAAATCTTCTAGATGATTATAAACTACAATCATATTTTTTACTGATTGTGTGACATACAGTAAAAAAAGCTAGACACAATGAGGAAGTATTTTAAAAAAAAAATTAGTTACCGAAAACAAACTAGATGGCGAGTGTGACAGAGAATACTGGAAGATGAAGACCTAGACGAACGTACCACGACCAAATCGCGGAGGTATAAAAGAAAGGTCAGATCAAAAGTACCCTAAGCTGGCGTTCTTGTATGAAAAGCTTTATGAGCGTGGAAGAAACGAGAGAGATATGTTAGGATCGTGCAAAGGAGGTGGTCTATGCCCATTCATCCGGAAAAAAGTCGTCATATCTATAGATAGATAGCAAAAAATGTTCATATATAATAATTAATTCCCTATATTTTATCTACTATTTTTAATCTTACCTCTTTGCCTGCAATCGAACATCGAAATATCCTCGCGGTTCAAAATACATTGGCCGCTTTTACCTGTAGACCGTGGTAAGCCGCTCGCCAATTAGTTCGGACGCCTCCATTAAACCGACTGAATTGAAAGGGAAATACCAAAAATGTTTTAGTTAAGACATTGAGAGCCTTTAAAACTATATTATCTATGCAAGCATTAATAAGAAATAATATTTTAAACATTAAAATAATACCGTTATGTAATACTACAAGTACTACAACCAATGAAACTATTCACAATTTCATTAGTTGAATAATTATATTTCCTATTGACAGCTGTACTTTCGATTTGCGCTTTTCTTTAACAAAGTTACTTATATAGATTTTTTATAATTTGAGTTTTGTATCATTTCTTTAAATATGTCTTTTCATACCAGTTTATGATTTCGGAGTAATGACATTGTCAGAGAATATTTTTATATACGTAATAATGCTTAAAACTAAAACATACATTAAATTAATTAAAAAAAAAACATTATACACACTACTAATGAGTAAGTTTATAAGAGGAAAAGGAAGCACTAAAAAGGATCTCACTATATGTAAAGTGACCAGACGTCCCGTATTGAACGGGACTGTCCCTTTATTCGACCACCTGTCCCGTTGTCCCCCCTTGGGACTTAAAATAGTCCCGTTTTCTAAAACCGCGCGAAAAATTGAAATATTGATGCGTGTTAGAAATCGAGAGATACATAAATACGAGAAATATAAATAGGACTAAAAATATAATATGTTGCACATAATTTAATAATGTTACTGTCACAAAAATGGTAATTTAATGAAGCTGGTGATTGCTTCTTATTTTTCATACTTCTAATACTCAAAAAAGTTTTAAAAAAATTTGTGAATACAAAATAAAGAAGGTTAAAAAGTTCTATTTATTTTTATTGTTTACCTTCCCACTGGGGTATATGTATATTAGATTTATAGATTAGTAGTATGAGGTATATTATGTTTAGACGTCCCGTTTTGAGTTAAAAGAAAAATGGTCAGTTTAACTATATGCCGACTCTAGCAAAAGTTGATTTTTGCAGGAAAATAATGGACCAAAGATCCTTTTAACTAACATACTAAAAAAACTAAAATTTGCAAAGTTCGAAACTTAGACACCAATACAAATACGAAAAAATACAAATACAAATGATTTGTTAATTGAGTTCTGAAAATTATTGATGTAGCGCCATCTAGTTTGTTTTCGGTAACTAATTTTTTTTTTAAAATACTTCCTCATTGTGTCTAGCTTTTTTTACTGTATGTCACACAATCAGTAAAAAATATGATTGTAGTTTATAATCATCTAGAAGATTTTCTATACACAGTATAAAACAAATTAGCTTTCAGCTGTCTGTATGCTGAAATCATTTGAACAATATAAGGGATATCTATACATCAATGTAATTTTCATCAATATTGAAACCAATTCCAGAGGAAGGTTGATATATAATAAAAGATCACGAAGCCGAAGCTTATCCATCTTGTCTTGGCTCTAGGTATTGTGAAACCTTAGTTATTTCAGATACTCCATAGTAAAAAATATTACATAACTACTTGTATTGGAATCTGAGCAAAGTACGATATTGTTTCATATTTCTATGTTATTTGATCAAAAAGTTTGAAAACTAATACAAATAATAATAAATTAATTTTCACGCTCTCTGAAGGACTGTTTTACGAATTTTTTTCATCCATGCCTTTGAGACTTTTCAAATCTTGTTTCGTGATTTTTTAGTTTTTATAAACCCTTTCAAATTAATATAATTTTTATTACAATATGTCCGTATTATGTCAGGGCATTTGTTTACCAATAAATATCTATCACTTCAATATTGTAACTAAAATCATACAAATATTTCAGAATCCGCCTCTGGCGAGGGTGAAGTGGTAAAGAGATCCCTCAAGGATTCAATCCACTGCCCAAGGTTGAATTTCATGTACGGTATTTTGAGGAGTAACAGCCTTTTGTGTTTTGCGAAGAATACTTTTTGTTTGAGTATCCGTTGCCGAGATATTTACTCCTTTGTTTTTTATACATCGGTAAGTGGTTTCAGTGATAAAAAAAAATGTGAAGCTATTTTTATCTATGTTAAGGTGTTTCTTAAAAGAACCTTATGTTTTCTTTAAGTTACAAGGCGTATAGATTTACCTCAAACGATTCAAAAAAGTATTCCCAAAAATATTTTTCCTCGATGTCTTCACTTAGAAATATATTCTAGCTACATACAGCCATTTCACTGTTAACGATATAAACAAAATTATACTGAAACTTCATTTCGTAGATATTGATTTTTAAATGTTCGCAAGTAATAAGTTTTTGAAAAATGCCAATATCCCATAAGTTTAATAATGCCATTTGAATAGTGCTATTTTAAATAGTGCCATTAGAATAATGCCATTTAAATAATAATGCTGTTTGATCGTCTTCGTATAAAATTCACCTGATACGTAATATGCGACGGGTCTTCGGGGCCATTGATAGTTATTTAACATTCTATCTCAGAGGTTTATTAATTAATAGTCCATTCTTGCTACGATCATATTTACATAGTAAACGTGAAAATAACTCTATCTGAATGAGTCTGTCACGTTTTTACGTCTAAACTACTCAAAGAAATTTGGTACTCAGATAGTGTGAACCTTGGGAAAAGGCATAGGAAATTTTTTATCGCGAAAAAAGGTTTAAAAAAATACCACGCAGACGAAGCCGCGGGTGGAAAGCTCGTTTAGTATAAAAGTTCTTCGCTCTCGTCATCCAATGGGTTAATTGTACCAACCTATTTCCAAATCCCATCTAAACTATCATTAAATAATATTAAATATTTATTATCGAGATGTTAAACATTGGTATCTTCAGCGACAATAGGGATGCTAACTAATATTTGTCTGTTTGTCCGTCCGGTAGATTGTTGAAAAATATTAAACACATATATTTTTCGTAATCATAAAATTACGGCGATACATTGAGTTAAAATGTCACATGACGTCACGCTTTGGTACATTTTCTACAAAAGTGTGACGTAGCGAGCCCCCTCTCCTTAACTTTAATGCATGTTATCTGAGCTTTTTCTTGTTAAATTGAAGTAGAAAATAATACGTATCTTATATTTTTCTATTATCTAACCGATGGAGTAAACAGAATTTCTATTTTTTACCCAGTCCCATTCGAAATTCTGAGAATTTAAACCCGAAGCAGTAACACCTCTAATTGGTTCCTTTTTTTATTATATTCACTGTATAAATTGTTCTTTTTGAAGTATTCTTAGTACCTTATTATGTAACTTTTGTTATGGGAAATTTTTACCTGTAACAAAAGAAACATGATTATTCACACGTATTAATTGCATTGCAATGGTCATTGAATCATAGTTATCGATGATATAATCTAATTAGGACAACTTGAAGCAATTTAATGTGCTGTTCAAAAATGCTGTGACAATAAAGTATTTATTATTATTTTTGTCTCCAAAATTTGGATACGATTAGATTTTGTTAAGATCTTTAAGCAATAACGATAAATTTATCAGTTGCTTTAATTCTGGGGTTTGATTCAAAAAAAAAAGGTTTTTATAATACAGGAAAATAAAGAAAAATTTGAAAAAGCTGATTCGTTTAAAATGTCTTTCGATAAAATCTAAATTTGGATAAAATTGGCAGAAATGATACGATTAAATCATTTCTAGATTATCTACAGAATGTTTTAATATACAAATTACTTCTTTCCTCTGACTTGAATAGTTTGCTAAAATTAAAACTTGACCGTTCTTTGAATATATGTTAGAATATTCAAAGAACGGTCAAGTACCTAGATACTTTCAACAAAGACGTTGTACACGACTAACTGTGCTCTAATATGTAAATAGCTTTTGATACCAGGTTTGTTATGAAAAATGTTACTAGCTCCTAGTGTAATCGGAACAAAGAAATGAGACTGAAAATTTTTAATTAACATAAAAATATTTTAAGTATCATGATTATTTATTTCACAAACAGGCTCCTTTGTCGAATTAATAATCAATTTGAAACTAATTTTATTGATTTAAATGACAAAAAATCCTTTGAAAAGTCTATGCTTTGTTTAACAGAATCGGGCAAAGATTAATATTCATATTAGAAAACAAAGCTATATTGCTTTATGCCTACTTTAAATACTTGGAAACATTGTTTTCAATGCACAAATAACAATATTGTAATAGTAGTATCAAAAAATGAATATTTGAGAAATATTTATTTTTTTATCTTTTGTATAAATAATAATATACCTACTGTACACGAATTTCACAACAAATTTAAAAAGAAATGTGAATATGAAACTTAAAAAACATCGATCCTATAGTTTGCCAAAGGAAAAAAAATGTGCATAGATAATTTTTCCTTTTAATGAAAGTTGTCAAAATAACAAGTAATATATTATAATTTGAAAACGACTTTATGGTGTATAGTGTCACTGATGGCCACTGATCTTGAATGCATAGACATACTTTATTGGTCGTGACAAACGTGCGGACACGTCGATTATCTTGTTACGGTGCGTAGTAACATATCGTTTATTTTGTCTAGGGTTTCCGTCTTTGATCTTCAACATAATTTCCTTTTCATTATTATTTTTTTGTAATTTGTAATATTGAGTACCGCGATATGCTCTTTCTGAATGTCAGTTCGTAAAAAATTCTTCCGGCAACAACACGATCATTATTAAATATTAATAAATTAATAACACATTACGTTCTAACATTTTTAATAAGTTTCTTATTATTTTACTTTCATTAAAAATATAATTTTACTTAATTTACTACTTAACTGTTAATACGCGCAAAACCAATATGAACAATTTACTCGGCACGCGAGAGTAGTCTGGTCCTTTCGCTTATAAATAAAACAGAGTTGTATAATTTTGTTTAAAATAAAAAATTATGTTAAACTTTGTAGATATAATTTTTTAAATAATATAATACTGCAAAGTTTCTGATATTTCACTCGTGAGTTTATCGGTTGGTTGATATTATTACTGAATTATAAATATTACATTTAACATAAATATTCATATCATACAAACACACGACTTTCTTGTTCGATTTTATTCGGCTAAAGAACAGTGATATTATTATTGTAAAAAAATTTATTCATTCTGTCGAACAAACATCAGCATTTTAGATTACCATAACTTTAACAAATATTTATCATAATTATAATATTAGAGAAATTAAATAGTAGTACAACCTGAATTGCGTTTTACTGTAAATAACGAGTTGTCCATTCTATTAACCAAATATTCTTTGTACTTACACAAAGTCATTTTGTCCGACGTTCCCGCGGGATATCAGCGGACGACCGGGTCACTTCTTTTTTTAGACTTTGTTCCAACAGATTTTTTTCTTTAGCATTTGAACCAACTAGTTAATTGTTTATTTTATTTATGGCTCAGATATTTAAGTAAAACTAAACTATTTAAATATTTGAAAAAATCTCTTAGAATTAATTTAGATTCTCAGGTGTTGCACTTACCAAAAAACATCATAAATTTAATTATCCTGAATTTCCAATTACACTTCATGCCTTAATTAATTACTGCATGTCACTGATGGTATAGTGTATATGGTGGTTATAGGCACAGTACAAATATATAAGTAGGTGCACTCAAGACCCGAGCGAGAGATAATAGCCTAAACATGTAGGGTTGTCACATATAGGTTATTCAATCGTCAGAAATGCATGGTCAATCAATCTCTAAAATATAGTTCCCTCGGTATGGTAAGCATCCGGGAACTATATTACATTTTTTTTTTAATATATAAACCCGGAGCTGACTACAATTTTTTTCATTTTTACGTTATGTCATCAATTTAGTGTTTTGTAAAATTAAAACGTGGTTTTAATGAATTATGTATTTATTTAATTTTTTCCAAATAATCAGGCTACGAACAAAATAAGACAATGCCGATTTTAATTTTTAATAATGATCCGCTTTGTACATATATATAGTATCTATCAATGGCCCATATTCTTTATATTATATTGTCTAATACGCAAATATACAATTCAATATCAATTTTAATTTGGCGGTATTGGAGCTTAGAGATTTAATAAATGAAACTACATATTGATATCTGGTAAAAGGAAATCTTGAGCAGAAATAATTCATAAACACTTTCGATGGGTAAATAGCAGCACAAAATTATAATTACTTATGATATTATAATATACTACCCGAACACCTAAAGAACGAAATACCATATACTTGATTTAAAAAATGTGAAATGCCATATACTCGATTTATAAATACATATACAATATTTTGGTTTAGTTTTCAAAACCATCTTGTTTACGTCCAGAAATTTTATAACGAGCGGCAATATTGAATAAGCACGGCGTACTAGCCACGAATGGCGAGTTGCCACTCGTGCCTTGAACTCCTATAACTTCGATAATTTTGTAAGTGTGTGCGTGCGACGACGCAAATGCACGTACGCGCTCACATACAAACTATTTTCGGTGGATATGTATGAAAAGCACCTACTCTGTTATATGTGTATATCGAGTTTAAGAGGTCAGACTTCTTTTACTTTATTTCATCTTCCTCAACATTTTCAGTTGATTGTACGAGACTGCGACGTATCACAACTAATGGATGATAACTTCGAGAGACTACATGAAACCTATCTGCTGATTTTCAAATATAAATAAAGTCAAATAAAGTAATACAATGACGCATTATCTTCGATCAAGTATGCAAGGTCGAATACCATATCATATAAATTGTCAATACTGACGTTTAATGATTGACGAGACGCGACGCATATTCCGTCAGACACGAGCCGGCACAAAAAATATTTTATGATCTGTAAGTTACTAAATATTTAGAAACTTTTGAGGTTAAAATTTCTACACTAAATTTTGATGAACCTGTAACGTGCTAGGAAGCCACTAAGCATCTTTAAATGACAGTTGTTAATATGCTAATAAGTGCATAATTTATGGTTGGTTATTAATTTATATAAATAATGTTGTTGTCGGTAACGTGTCTGCTGCTGTTTCTTTTCCGCCATAGCCGACAGCAGTGCTGGTGGTTAAAATTATAAAATCCAATAACTTGTAAATAAGCAAAACTATGTTTTAGGGCTCCGTCTCAGTCAAAATATGAATTTCAATATATTAAAGACCTCGTATTCGCAGCACTGTCACAATTATATTTTGTTAGCAACTAATTAAAAGAAATCGATGGTGCAGTGGTTAGCACGTTCTGACTCTGATGCGGTAGTTACGAAACTTGCACAAAGGCTGGTCATAGGATGGGTGATAAAAATTAATTATAACCATTGGTCTCGGTTGCATCTACAGTCGTAAACACCCTGAGCCCTTGTGGTGGTTCATACTAAGTTCAGCATCGTTTACCTTTGATCCTCATAAGACTGCATTCATGGAAAACTAAAGATACGTTAAGCGCAATGACAATACAATACGGTCGGCGGCGACAGTGCCAAAAACATTATCTAATATCTCAGAGTGAAAGTGTCATTGGGCAAAAACTCTAAAGAAATACAAAACATAAAAAAGAAACAAATATTAATAGGTTCCAATAGAATACCAAAAAGTTCTGGGTCCCAAGGCGTATTTATTTCTACCTATACACAACTAAAACTTAAGATTTAGATATCGAAATTACAAACATAATTGTATCTTTTAAACTATTTTCGTGTTTCTTCGTCCACTGTCCGCGAGAATTTTTATGAGCATAACACAACACAAAGAGGGTAGGTGTTCGCGCTGGTTCGAGAAGGGGATGAGAAATGGGAATGGAAACTCACCAATATAATTTTAATAACTGTCCTTCGATATAATATGGTTGGCGAGTCCACGCCGGTCAGCGGTTTTCACTTGCACTTGAGTTTTTTGTGGCCACAAACACAACACCTTTATTTGTTACACATGTATAATAGATACTTCACAGGTTTATATATGAGTTCCGAGGCAGTAATGTCGCCTATATTAATTTTCAATTCGGAGCACTCGCGAAAATCTTCTACGTCGGATGCATCCAAAACCGGAACCGACCTTATTTATCAGCGCGCCCTTGCGGCGAACGTATTTTGGCGAGTGACAAGGACGGAGATATGGGAGGGGCAAGGAAAGAAAAGGACAGGATGTCCTTCAACGGAAGAACCGCACAAAATACTAATTATTTAAATTTATTATTTTATAATATTGATCAATTTCACATGTCTCTTTATTAATGAATATAAAAACCATGACCATAGTAAATGGCGTAAACAGTAGGATTTGTTAAGTTTTTTATAATTGATAGTTTTCAATTAATGAAAAAGGGACATACGTATATCTCTACAAACTAAATATTACAAACTTCTTTTAGTGTTACCGTGTAATTAGTAAATGGGCTCGGGATAGTTTTCCAATAAAAGAACCGAAAAATATTGAGGACCACTCCTCAGTTAGCGTGGGGATAAATCTAAGGAGCCTTAACGAGCCTTGTGGATTTATTGGTGATTTGGAAGGAGCTAATGAATTAAGCGCCCTTACATTAGTACTGTTAAAACAAACGATTTTTTTCCCGGACGAATTAAAAACATACGCGCTTTTATTGCAGTCATATTTTATTCGCTACTTATATCATAAAATAAAGTTCCTTGATGCCGTTTCCGAAAATAAAATATCATTGACTTAGTGGTTGTAACTAAAATAATTATAAAAAAAATATTGCCCAAAATTTATTGAATCTGGAAAATTAATCCGAAAGACGTAATTAGCTCATATATCAACCTGTTACAGTCAATTGCCAGACGTAGGCCTCACCCAGGGTGCTCCTCAAAACGCAATATCCCGATGTCTTCATGCAGCCACTGTCAGCCACCTTTTTGAAGTAATCTGTCCATCTTGTCGAGGAGCGTCTAACATTACGTTTGCCGAGACGTGGTCTTTATTGTCGAATTCACTGACTTCACATCTCATCGATCATATGAAATCATAAAATTTAAATTAATATACTCATTCATTGTATTAAATGACTTAAGAAAATACTCGTCGAGCAGTCTGTTACAAAATGTTTAGTCTGATATGATTACGGAAAGTCCAATATAAATTAATTTAAACATAATTATTTGAGACTATATTTTAAGCAAGATAGTACCCCGTATATTTTATGAAAAGTCGTTTTCGGAGCAAAGCCCTTCAGCGCTAAAAAGCTCGTTTTGTTTAATTTCGTTTAAAAGGAATTAAAGTATGTTTGAGCAGGGAATCTTGTGGATGTATTTTTTTAGAATAATTACGACATCTTAATTTGTTCTTATCGCCGTTCTCATATTTTACAACTTAATGTATTCAAATCAGTAACATTTTTCATGCAAGCAACAATTTTTATTGTTATGTCTTTCAGACAGAACAGAAACAGCAAAGGTACCAAAATAACTTTTACTAAGTATCTTTATTAGTTTTAATATAGCTAAATTATGCTATCTGCTTATTTTAAATCGGTTATTAAACTGACTTATGATTGTACTATGTTGACGATCTAACGATAAACACAACCATTCAATTCAACAAAACAATTCCGTAAAACACATTGAAAGAAATCACTAAACAAACTCCGCATATTACAACATATTATTACAATATATGTTTGCGTAATCAATATTTGTTCATAATTTTTTTCTATTGTGTGATAAAAGAATTACTTAATCATTATATTGAATTTGTTTATTTTATGTTAATCTTGTACTTTAATATAACGTTATCAAATAAACGTAAACACAAAAATATGGTTATAATTATAATCCGCCCTTATTTCAAATAAAGACGACCGCGTGACCCATTGTGCTGTGGGTGTGACAATATCATTAAGGATATTTATTACCTAAATCCCTATTATTAAAACCCCAGGACAGCGATAGAGTAGGGCATTTATTTTGGAGGGCACTCAGCCAGTGTTATCTGCAAATGTTGCTATTTTTTCGCAAAAGGAAGACCAATTAAAATTTCCGTATCTTCAACTTGTTAAATTGATAACGTTTTATCCTCTTTGATGCTATCACGGAAGTACTTTCACGTAAATATACAAAGGGAGTTTCTCTATTCTTCTTTTTACTTTAAGGAATTAAGGGATGTTCGAAAATTAAAATTCATTTGTTTGAAGATTTGTTTATCCTCACTGTATAGTGAGGATAAATATAATTTAAGGAGCTGAAAAAAATTAGAACTTCTTATACAAAACACGTGAAACCTCTTGTTCTTGATTTCACGTCGAAGGGCATTTACACAAAATCGGAAATACAAAATGTTTGGTTTTAGACAGGACTTACAAAAATAAAGTATTCACAATAGAAAACCATCATGTTTATATATTTAAGGTTTATTTGCACAATTGTAATTAATATATATATAATAATTTCAATAAATATTAATCTCAATTCTTGCATGGCATAGCTCTAACCCAGCGAATAACTTGTAATTATAATTTAAGTATTAAATCGTAAATGGCGGGCGGTCAACCTCAAGTTTAAGTGTATATGTCATGGCCATATCGTAGAATTGCTCATTTCATAAAATGCTCGATAATTTCATGAAATGGTCGCATTTCATGAAATGTTTTAATGTCTATTGGCCACATCATGATGTGGTTTGAGCAGATCAATGATAAGAAATCGTTTCTCGATATGGGCAACTACACGCGTGGCTTTTTCATGAAATGGTCAAGATTATCCGATCATATCGTAAAGTAGTTACATTAATTACTGGTAGAGGCGCTGCAGGCGCTTTGTTTATGCGTGAAGATGGCGGCCGTTGGCGAAAATGTTGTTTCTCGCAACAAATGACTGAAAGGTTGTAAGACTGAATTTTTAAATTTTAATTCATTTATTGTGCATGATTTTTTATATTACTTTTTGTAACTTTGTACCAAAGTACCTACTTATTTCTAAATATTTGTTTATTTTCTAAAAATAGATGTATAACTAATTGACTAGTCACTAAAGACTAATAAAAAAATATATTTAATTTTGTTCCAAAAAATTGTTTAACTATGTTACACAAATTTGTATAATTTTGTTACAAAAATTTGTTTAATTATGTTACACAAATTTTTATAATTTTATTACAAAAATTTGATTAATTTTGTTTGTGTCAGCTGACTGACTTAAATGACAATAAATAAGATCTTAAAATAATCTGGATTTTTATTAAATATTTTATGGACACCCTATTTATATGATCTGGCCAAATGTGGATGACAAAATCGTGAAACATTGACGATTTAATGATCTGATCAAATTTAGTTGCCCACATCATGAAATGCGACCATTTCATGAAATTATCGAGCATTTTATGAAATGAGCAAATCTACGATATGGCCACGACATATATATTACAGCTCACCGACGGCATTTCAATAGACTCTCAACTACTTTTATTTTGCTGTTGTACTATCAACCTCATGTCCAATAATATTATATGCCTATTTGCCGGCGCAGGGACTTACACACTTTAAAGTTACTATATTCTATACTTTTCCTACCCTCCTCTCCACACAATATCAAACAATGTTTCTCTTTTCGTTCTTCTTCTTCACCGAGTTCCTTGCGATCCTCATCCAACCTCACTTTGGACATCCCGCGTCATACTTCCGATTTCTTATTACATTAACATTGTTCTTGCTACAATTTGATTTTTGCTCGATGATTTTTCATAGTGAGTTTCCGCGATCGCACCTAACTTCAATTTGTCATGAGTTTAAATAATCAGCGATTTTAAATAACCTAAAAAATGCTGAACTGGTGCTGAGAAGTTTTTATTCAGTCTTTTTCCCGTGTTCAATATATTACCTCTCTGTCGTCAGACTACCATTTTATTAACAGTAAAGCTTTCTACTAGATAACGGACATTTTTTCCTTCTCTTTATAAAAGTAAGTTATTTCAAAAAGTTGGTAATTGAAAGTGTTTTGAAGTCTTACTTTCGAACGAACAAAGAGTTTCTAATAGAATTATTTCAGAGATTTATAATAGTTAAAACGTTTATAATTAGGGAAAAATGTAATGTAGCTACGTACTGCAATAACGTTGAGTCGTACCTAACCGTTTATTTTGTCTTTGGTTCCCGCATCCAAACATCCAAACTTTTTGTCTTTGGTTTCATTATTTTTTTATTATTCACTATTCGTAATTTGAAATTTTGAGTAACATGATATGCTTTTTCTGAATATTAGCTCGTGTAAACTCTTGTAACACAGTACACAACATCTTATTATTGTAATTTATATAATATTTTAATTTTGTGTTAAAACTAAATTTTCTATAAAATAAACATGTTAATTGAATTTATGTATTGTAATACTTAAAATCTAAGTATTTCGAAGAAATTTTGTAGGTCACTAACAAAGTAAACAAATATAAGAAACACAATTTTTTTCAGGCTCCAGACTTACGTGGAAAACTAAGCCGGTGAGATTGGAATTTTTATCGCAAGGGGGCTTGTAAATTATGAACAACAAGTTTACTCTGGGTTTGCCATTTATTTTAGAAACTTTGAACTTTTGATTGACAAACCCCAAAAAATACATTTTAGTTTTTGTTATTTTTTATTACAAAACCCTAAATTGGGCATGGGCCCATTAGAAAAAGTTACGAGGCTAAGTTCGAGTTATTAAGGAAATTCTAGAAAACGGTTATGCAATTGTTTTTTAAGTTCTTATACTATCATAATTTAAAAAATATATAACGAACTGTTGTTATATTCTTTTTTTTATTACAGTTTTTTATTTATACCATAAATATACTGTCAAGCCTAGTCATCCGTTATATTTACTACTAATTATTAGATTACAATCATGTTCATTATTTATGATATTAAATTTTTAAGCGAAACCTAAAATTAAATTCCCTGAAAAGGCACCAAACAAACAATTTCTAAACTCTCAAATGTATATTTTTTCAAAAGTCAGACGTACCGCCAATTTCTAGTTAATATACAAAGTCTTATAAGCGTCTGTAAAATTTTCTTGTCTCTGATTGTATTCTCTGAATTGGAAATATAATCCGGAAAGTTCTCTCATTTTGCCGTTAGTGGCAGTAAACGGCGGTAAGCGGCCACTTCGAACAGTAAATGAGTTCAATATTTATGTAACGGACGCCGTAATTGATTCAGAATTTAATACGGGACGATGATAAATTGGAATATAAAACTGGCTTTCTAACAAACCGAGTTATTATTGTAACATAAATCATTTGGTGGGGAACTAAGCGTTTGCCTAATTGGTGTTTGCGATAGACATCGGATTTTCTGGCTTAGTCACAATGAGAGTAGGTGAGAGTGGTATAATTTTAGAATTTCGTATTGAAAAAGGAAATTCTGAATCCTCATAGGATCATTCGGTCAGCCAATTTTCTTCGAATATATATAATAATATATTCTCCTTTATTATTATAATATATAATAGATCCCTCGCTAGATCCATTTCTATCTTGCTTTTATTTTTATTTTTTTTTATCTGATTTTGTATTTGTGTTATTTTAATAACTGTGCTGTTTTTGTTGTGTGATATTATTTTGGATACTTCTTTCAGGCGACCTGTGGGTATATATGTATATATATACACAAGTTCATTTTTATTATTATTATTATTATTTTTTTTTTTTTATTATGATATGGATATATCTTTGGATAGCGACCTTTTTCTTTCTTGTTCTACGTCTTCTGTTTCTGATTCTAGTTTTCATAGTTCCGATCGTCCTCTGAACGAAATTCTAGATGATGCATTCTGTGATGTTCCTAAAAATTTCAATGCTGTACATATTAATGCACAGAGCATCCCAGCCCATTTCCCGGATATGATTGCTTCATTTTATTGTAAAAATATTCATGCAATTCTTATATCCGAAACGTTTCTTAACCCTTGTCTCTCGTCCTCTTCCTATTCTTTACCTGGTTTCCATTTGATCCGTAATGATCGTGTAAGTTCTTCTCATGGTGGGGTGGCTATTTACTTACGCTCGAATATTCCTTTTTCTATCCTTAGCAGATCTCCTCAGCCACCACCTCCCAACAGTGCTGAGCATCTCTTACTGGAGGTATCTCTCGCCCATACAAAAATTCTGCTAGGTGTATATTACAGTCCGTCACTTCGAATTGACTACTTTGATTCCTTCGAACTACTACTTGAAAAGTTTGTCCCTTCATACGCCCACACTATTATTATGGGTGATTTTAATACCTGTCTTGTCAAAGATGATTTTCGTTCCAAAAAGTTACACTCACTGATTAATTCCTCAAACTTACATATACTTCCATTAAAGGAAACTCATCACTTTCCCAACTGTGTCCCCTCTCTTCTTGATCTCATCATCGTCTCTTCTCCATCCTTCGCTGTTAAGCACGGTCAATATTCTGCTGACGCATTTTCCTACCATGACTTGGTATTTCTGTCTTATCGGATTCGCCCTCCTAAATTAAAACCGACCGTCAGACTTCAGCGTAGTTTTGCGGGTATCAAGCAGGAACTCTTGCTCGATGATGCTGCCAACATAGACTGGTCAGCTATTTTTGTTAGTGATTCTGTTGACGTGCAGGTTGAACTTTTTAATAGGCTCATCACAGAATTGTATGACAAGCATGCTCCTGTTCGACCCATCAAAATTAAACATCTACCTGCTCCTTGGCTAACTGAGGAGATACGTGGATTAATGGTGAAGAAGAATAGGGCTAAGACAAAATTTAAACTCAATCCTTCGAAGCGTAATGAGGAGAAATATACTCGTGCTAGAAATAGATGTAACACGGTGATAAGGGACGCTCAAAGACGCCACATTCATAAATCTGTCGATAATGATGATCCTGGAAGAGTTTGGAAGTTTTTGAGGTCAGTTGGGGTTGGCAAGTCACGTGACTATCATTCTCGTAAAATTGATATTGATCAACTTAATAGTTATTTTTCCACATCTTCTCCTATTGATGGAAACCGGAAGGCTGAAACTCTTCAGCATCTTTCTAATCTGCCAACTCTCAATTCTCCCTTTTTCTTGCATCAATTTGCGGAATGTGATGTTAAGAGAGCCATTTTGTCTATTAATTCAAATGCAGTAGGTAGTGATTCTGTCAGTAGAAAAATGATCCTTCCTCTGATTGTTACTCTGTCTCCAATAATCACCAAAATTATGAACAATTCAATTCAGACTGGTGTTTTTCCTACATCTTGGAAAGATACATATATCGTTCCACTTCCAAAGAAGCCAAATCCGTCTCAATTTTCTGAATATCGTCCCATTTCCATTCTTCCTTTCCTCTCCAAAGTCCTTGAAAAACTTGTCTCCCAACAGCTCACCACTTTCCTTAATACTAATCAGATCCTTAATCCTCTACAATCTGGCTTCCGCAAGGGCCATAGTACTTCTACTGCGTTGGTTAAGATTACCGATGACATTCGATGGGGTATGGAGAATAAACAGCTGACTCTGTTAACGTTATTAGACTTCAGTAACGCCTTCAACTCTGTTGATTTTGATGTATTTCTCGGTGTTATGGTTTCTCTTAATGTATCTCCAGCCGCAATTGATTGGTTTCGTAGTTACCTGCTAGGACGCCGGCAACGCATCCGTATTGACGATTTGGTCTCTGCTTGGTGTAATAACAATGCAGGCGTTCCTCAGGGTGGCGTCTTATCTCCACTGCTTTTTTCTATCTTTATAAATTCTATCACTCGGTCATTATCATGTTCTTATCACCTGTACGCTGACGACCTCCAGATTTATACCCAGGCACCGCTATCTGACCTTTCAAGGGCAGTTTCGGTTACCAATTCTGACTTATCACTAATCAATAACTGGAGTAAATCATATGGTCTTATCGTTAATCCATCTAAGACACAAGCTATTATAATTGGCAGCCGTCATTTCGTTTCTGGGATTGATTTTGATCGCCTGCCCTCTGTAAAGTTTAATGGGACCATAATTCCCTACTCTAAAACGGTTAAAAATTTGGGAGTTATCATCGATCATCATTTGTCTTGGAGGCCGCAGGTAGAGGCAGTCAGGAAAAAAGTATTTGCTGCCTATGGTTCTCTAAGTCGCTTACGTAATTTTCTGCCAACTAGTACTAAAATCACCTTGGCGCATTCTCTTCTGTTGTCTATCATTGACTACGCTGATGTATGTTATACGGATCTGTCGGAGGAGCTTCTTGACAAACTTGAGCGTCTGCAGAATGTCTGCATTAGATTCATTTTTAATCTTAGGAAATATGACCATGTGTCACAGTTCCGATCCAAGTTACAATGGCTCCCTATTCGCCGGCGCAGGGACTTGCACACTCTTACGGTTCTTTATTCTATACTTTTTCTCCCATTTTCTCCGCCTTATCTTAAAAAATGCTTCTCCTTCCGCTCTTTCTCTACACAATGTTCATTGCGTTCCTCTACCAATCTCACTCTTGAGATTCCTCGCCACTCTACAGACTTTGTTTCCTACTCCTTCTCTGTGCATGCTGTGCGGCTTTGGAACTCACTCCCGGAATGTATTAGGAAAGCTCGTCCACTAGATACGTTTTGCGATCAAGTTAAGAGTCATTTCCTATCTATATCCTAAAACATTTTTACTTATTATATATATTTTAAACTGTTATAGAACATTAATTTAAATCTGTCTTTTAATCATCTTCGTAACTATATGTTTGTCTAGAGTTATATCCGTTATTTATTTATTTATTTATCCTTCCTTATATTGCACCTACTACCCCCACACTATCCATTAAAACTTCTTTTTCTCTCCATTGGTTGCCTGGAAGAAATTGCTGCACAGCAATAAGGCCGCCATTTGTGTTCTGTTTTTCTTCTTAATGTAATTTTCCTGTAACCTGTGTTATATTGAGTGCAATAAAGTGTATTATTATTATTATTATAATAATATAAGTGTGTGACCTAAAAGTCGTATAACGGATTACTGCTCATTTTCACTAAACTTAGGAGGAGTTTAGGAATTTGCATTTCACCAATGACTAGGAACCAACTAATGGCATTAAGCAATGTCTAAAGTTACACACAGCTCGTAAAATATGCATCAAAGGATAAAAGAAAAATATGTTTATTTGGAATTAAACTAACTAGTTAAGGCGATTCGTAAGATTAGGCTTTTCCTTGAGCTGTGCCTTGTTCTAGTTTAGTGAAAATGGGTATATATGATTTTGAAACATTTCTTTTCTAAACGAGATAGATGAAATTGTGTATTTTTTTATTCATTAATGATTAATTTAATGTACGATAATCGTTATCATACCCGTTAGTAACTGGAAATATTTAAAGTGAGTTGTCAGTGAAGTATAATAGCGATTGCTCATGCCGCTCGGTGCATCCATAGTGGCGAGACATTATGCGAACACACGTCACCGGTAATGAAGTGGCCGGGACTTCCCTGTGCCATATCTGTGCTAAAAGAACACTAAAAGCAATGCAACCTACTTTTACTTGATCCTCTAACCATTTGTTTATTCGTTGTTTGTTCTAAAAAAAAACATATAAAAACTTTTTTGTTTATTCAAATCAGTTGTTATAGATAGTGTATAAAAGTAACGTTCAATTTCAAAACCTGACTTTTCTGATGCTAGTGTCAGAGTTATAGTATGTTAGTATACCTCACTTAGGATTCAAGAGTGAAATTGTCACTGTATGAAAAAATATTATTGACGTGAGTAAAGGAAGCAAAAACATGTTAACTCACTATCTGAACAGATTAAGTAATTAATCAGATCAGAAAAACAATATAAAAAATTAACTTACACCAAAAGTACTGCAACCACCACGTAATTTTAATTTACATTTGACTTAACTGATATAATAATATAAGATTTGTATCAATTTTTTTTTCGGTATATAAAAATAATATGGTAGCTTAAATGTACAGGTCTTACATAAGGAAAAACGATCAAAAATCATAATTAAATTTTTTTGATATACGATGCAGTTAGTAATTGCCTTTATGAAATCAGCAAACATAGATTGCATAACAAAGACAAGGTAATTTTTTTTTATTACTTATTTTTTTATTAATTTACATCAAAATTCTCAAATAACAAAGTCTAATATTTCAAATAAATAAGTTTCAATTTTAAACACTTTATTTATTTGTTTACTTTTCAATATGAATAATAAACGAAATTGGCATTTAGTTTTAATAATATTGCAGCTGCAAATAATCATTCGAAATGTTGTGAATGCGGCTACATAATTATATTAATATAAGTAGAACTTACCCCGAAACATACGAAGCTCTATATTACAATAAACATTAAATGGTATATTAAGCATTTCACCGAACGTAATCACTCAAGTTAATGATAAGCATCAGTCTCATTTACAAGCAATATATCATGTGTCATAGAGGTTCAGCTCTTTTTGTTAATTCCATAAAACTGAAAATCGACTTGGCGGCGCTGCGAAAAATTGCATAAAGAACAACACAGAGAAAAAGGAAAAATTGACTTTAAATCGACTATAAATATTAAGTAACATCATACACTACTCGAACTTGTGTGGTCAGCCTCTAAAATTCAAGTAGTGAAATGAAATGAGAATGGAATGAGAATAAAATGAGAATGGAATGAGAATGGAATCAGAATGAAATGAGAATGAAATGAGAATGAAATGAGAATGGAATGAGAATGGAATGAGAATGGAATGAGAATGGAATGAGAATGGAATGAGAATGGAATGAGAATGGAATGAGAATGGAATGAGAATGGAATGAGAATGGAATGAGAATGGAATGAGAATGGAATGAGAATGGAATGAGAATGGAATGAGAATGGAATGAGAATGGAATGAGAATGGAATGAGAATGGAATGAGAATGGAATGAGAATGGAATGAGAATGGAATGAGAATGGAATGAGAATGGAATGAGAATGGAATGAGAATGGAATGAGAATGAGAATGAGAATGGAATGAGAATGGAATGAGAATGGAATGAGAATGGAATGAGAATGGAATGAGAATGGAATGAGAATGGAATGAGAATGAAATGAGAATGAAATGAGAATGAAATGAGAATGAAATGAAATGAAATGAAAGTGAAATGAAAGTGAAATGAAAGTGAAATGAAAGTGAAATGAAAGTGAAATGAAAGTGAAATGAAAGTGAAATGAAAGTGAAATGAAAGTGAAATGAAAGTGAAATGAAAGTGAAATGAAAATGACCCATACTTGGCAACTAATCAACGTTCCGTGACTGAGTGCCTGTACTCAGACTCGAAATGAGTTCATTTTCAAAATTAGTCGAACCGTAAATTTTAAGTGATAATTTAAAGATGAGGATACGAGTATCATGAAACAACTTCACTATCCGGATACGCACGCCTGCGATTTTCATTAATCACCTGAACATTAATTACGATAGAACTGCTAATCAGCACTACTTGTGTTTATGGATTAAATATTTAATATGTTTTCAGTATTGCATGATGTACTCACTACACCTTTAACAAAGCTATCACTAAATACAACTTTGTATGTAATGAAGAAGGGTACGTAGAGTGTTGACCCCAATAGTAACCCTTGGGGTAGTGATTCCATATCATAAGCTTGTAAAGGTCAACGAAAGCCATTTACAAATCAGAATACTATAATGTAAGTGATTGAATATCTTCATTCACGCTTTGGCATCATCAACATCCGTTGACGACTGCAGATGCAGACGGAACTTTAACATGCCTTCCGAAACAAGGAGGAATTTAAGATGGTCAATTTTTGGTTATCTATCCTAAGGTGCGTTCCTACAACAGTTTCCACTACGTTATTGAGTTGCACTGAAAACTGAATTATTAATTTGGTTCATAATTACTTATAAGAATTGATTAAAATATGTAGCATTTTATTAAAACTAAAACCAATGAATGTTTAAAAAATCGAAACTTTCATTATTTTCATAAGTCAAGTAATCAACAAGTACTCCAATAGAAACAGTAATGAAATACTTAAATCGAAGTGAAAAAAACTAACTAAAAAGAAAAACTTTACCCTGTGTAACACAATACTAAGTTTATACATAGAAAACAGTGATATAACACTGGTGACTGGTTGTCGCCGACGATAAATCTGTGTGGACAATGCCACCGCGACAGCTTGCAATCAGCGCTGTGACGGGCTTGGTATGTCATTTGTTATTTGCGACCCTCACGCTCAGAGGGTTAACTTAGCTCGAAACATTGATGTATAAACTGGTAACTAAATATGCTTGAACTTGAACGAAACAATTTTTTTTTTCGCATTAATAAAAAATAATATTTTTTACACGTAACTGATATGCCTGTATGATATTCAAGATAAATTGATCTTCCAACAGTAATTGAGGCATCTTGACGATTGCTCCATAATAGATTATAAGAAAGTAATTTATGTCTATTGGAGCAAGTCCCAATTTCCATGCATTTTACTCATTATTCTTTATATGAAGACTTCTTTTTTATTAACTTCGATTTTAAGTGTTTTGATTATATCAAACATTGAAAGTCGAAGTTTTGATTATATCAAGTTTATTCAGTTAGTTACTAGTGTACATAATTTCATGAAGCGATGTTAGACGAACTGTATCCAAGACGAAATCACGGTCCGTTAGCGTTGTGGTACACTAATTATAGGCCTTTGCACTGTCACACGCTCTTTCCTTTTCCAACAGAGGCTTTTGGCCATTAATTAGTCTATCCGCCGTCCGCTGTTTTGTACATAAAACTTTAGACTTCCGCATATATTTATAAAAAAAAAACACAAAATGTGATGGAAAGTGACTTTATATTTTCCAGGGTGAAAAGAGCGGCTCTTGCCTTGTTTCTTACCAGTTACAACAGCCTAGACTGTATAAATGATTTTGATTTGATGACTGGAGATGATATGTCAGGCACCTCAGATATACCACTTGTAACAATAACCAGTATAAGTGCAAGAAATATTCGAGTCGGGCATTACTGTAGTTAAATAATAGCTTGCATATTAATGTATCATGGTAGCGCCTAACGCCTACGTATCCAGTGGAGGCAATGAAGCTCTGTTACTGATAATCGAAATTAATATATTTTCATCACCTATCAACCTTCTTACGCTGAACATGAAATACGCCTCAAGATTGTAAGCCAATAAAAACATACTTCAGGAGTTTATTTTACGGAATAAATTCCATTGCTCCAAGAAGGCGCAAAAATACTCGTACCATATTATGATTTTGTAAGATATAACTACATGTATGCTGTTAGTGCGACCAGTATGGTCACAATCAACATTGTGTTGGGCTGATTGTGAGCATTTGCGGTCGTCCGTTATTTGCACTGCTGACTTTATAGTAATTGCTCTGCTACATTCATAGCTCTACTATCTGATGTGCATATCAACAAATACTTGTATACTCGAAATGTCAAAATATAAAATGAATAATCTTATCAGCAATCGCTAATAAATATGCTATCAAAAGGTTTCACGGACAGTCAGCTGTTTGTTGGAGTTCAACTGCTTTTTTTGTATATTAGCAATTAAAAAATACCATGAGCTTAGTACTTAATTTTATACTAAAAAAAAGTTACTTTTATAAAAATGTATTATAATTACAGCTCGTCTAGTTTATATATTTTCAAACAGGACTCTTTGCGGGGTAAATACGGAAAACCAACAGCCATAAGGCTCTCTTCATACATTTTCTGCTTTCATGAAATTATGTTATCACCTCTAATAACTGATCAATCAGCCACTGAAATATTTTTTCTATGATTTACAAAATATTTATTGAATATTTCACCCAACCGACTAAGTTGTTTGATATCAAGAATAAACAGTTTAGCCCTTGATAACAGCCGATTTATTATTCCTCTCAAATGATAAAGGTTAATAGCAATTAGTCAAATACTTTGTTGAAGTTGTTAGCGCCCACTTTAAACGAGTTCGGTTTGTATAAATAAAAAAAAAAAACAAGAAACATCACGAAAACGAAAATAATATTTGCAAAATATTTATAGATTTATATATAAAAAAATAAAATAAAATATTTATATATTTACAAAATCATCCTTCAAAAATAACTTGTTATTGATATCAATAGCAAAAAAGGTAAAATATATTGAATGAGTAAACCAGTGAAAGTATTTCTATCAACATCCACTGGCCCACGCATTGTGTGTAATGGTCCACTCATACAGTAGGACAATTGGCAATCAACGTTCTAACAAAGCGTATCTCTCAACCAGCAAACTGTGTACAATCGACCTACTCTTTACCGACACGAATGACGTATTTTTCCAGTGTAAATATAAATAAATGTATTATATTATTATCATGATTGAAAAATGAACTCTTATTTTTTTATTTGAATGATAGTCTTCTACCGTTTTGCTACATATTCCCTGTTTTCATTGAGTTCTTAATATTTCGGCACTGTTGCAAGCGCCATAATTGTAATTATAGTGACAATGAAAGCTTAAAACAAAATAGAAACATATTTAATGACAAAAACTCCATTCTTTTGTCAAATTTGTCTTAATTACGTTTGGACAACAACAACATTAGCCTATTTATGTCTTTTTGCTGGAGCTCAGGCTTTCACATGGACGAAATCAAATCAAATATGATGTGAAGAACAGGCCATGACCCACTAACAGAGCTCGTTGCGGATTGGTGAGTATTAACGACAGCAGATCCAGACGGAACCAACGGCTAAACGTGCGTTCCGAAGCATGGAGGACCTCGAGATAATAAATTTTTGATTGTGCCATCGAGCTCCGATAAATTCCGTTTATTTAAACTATATGTTTGTTATGTAAAAAATAATAAACGTCTTATTTACCTATCTTATTTTCACTCACTGATAGCTTTTCGTTAATTCTCTTTCTACTGGAGACTACGGATTAGCTTGTACCGGTCTCTTATCATCTTAAAGACTGAACGTTTGTGCGTATGTCCATTTTTATAAAGTTCAATGGTTCTGGCGAATGAGAAACTAGTATACAACATCGCGTCAAAGTTGTGAACTATCAAAAGTAGAATTAAGGTAAATACAAATCAATCCTCGTCGACCGCGATGAAGAAACGAAAAAAGTCTTTTTATAGTTATTTGCATGAAATAAAGAACACACCGGTATGAATAGAATTCTATTGTCATTCATTTACGGGGAAAATGTGTTTTGTTCGCTCTCACCTCGTCGTCCTCAACCCGGCTAAGGCCATCTACTACTAATTAAAAACATGCATAGCATTTAAAAATAGCTTTATATATTTATTAAATTAGAAGAAAAATTAAAAAAGTCTGTTATCTCTAGTTAGTCTTCGTCTATTCGGTTAAAGACAAGGACAGGACATAGTTTTCAATAACAATTACTTTTGATTGCCCTCCAATAAATGACTTGTCACTTTCCTAGCCCTTACAATTTGAGTACCGCCTGAGTAAATATCCGCTGAGTAAGCTCGTTCCATCGTTGACTTTATCTTGACCGTCTTCAATTTAGATCACGATAACATGTTGTATTTTTGGAAAAAATATAGGTATATACTCATTCTAACGAAAAATAAACTAAACAATGAGACTTTGCATTGAATATTCTAAAAATAAAGATAAAGTTCTAAAAATAAATAAACTTTACGGAGATGACAAAAAGAAACATCTATTACCAAGCTAATTATTTATCATCTGCATCTGCTATATTTGAAAAAATTATCTGAATGAGAGAATGCTTTTACGTCTTAGGGTTCGGGATAAAATCTTAACGCTAATGAAATTCAAAATCCAACTATTTTTACATAATAAAATTACAAAAACAAACCAACCACAAATCTCAAATTTTAAATCCAGTATTCACGTCACAACGGTCACTTCCCAACACTATCAGATCGTCCATATAGTTCACTTCACTAGTTATCGCTTCTTGTTTCGCTTTCGATCACTCTCATATTCAGTTCATTAATCAGTTAATCAGTTAAAGAATGTCATACTGTTTGACTCTTTTGGACTGACTTTGAGACACACAAAACCACTGGTCATAGCGACTTGAAATTTGGAATATATTATATTTTCAATTATATCGTATCGTAATGGACTTCCGAAATACTACCCCAAAGTGGCGGAAAATATTTGTCCGAAAGTTATTTGTTTTTAAACTTATAGTGATGATGATAACTTTTTATAAAAATTTGGTTCTAGCTGAATGAAATCACTTTTAAGTTTCGAATTGTATTGACTAGTTGTGTCGTAGGGTTCGAAGCTTCGACTAATTCCGAAATAATTGGTCGTGCCGTCCATCCAGGCGTAATTGCCCATTGAAGCCTAATTTGTTCGTGTCACCACTCCCCAGGGGCTCGATGTTGGGACATTAGTTGACACAGGCTGGCATTGCAAAACAGCAGTAATTTGTACCCTCTGTTAAAGTAAAATAATATCGACTTAATGAAACTTTATATTTGTAGGAGATATACAACTGACCCAACCCAAAGACTATGTTACTATTAGACGAGCTATTCAGGATTCAAGTTGTGCCATCTAGGCAATATTTCGAAAAACTAGATAGTCGAGTAAAAAAAATGCAATTAATATAAATCCAAAATCAGAAAACACCATATATGTATGACGATGTCAATTTGAAAAATCACAACCACAATATTCGGACCTAAGATAGAAGAGAAAAGTTCAAATCGAACCGGGGACCGACACATTCAAAGAGGCGTGGGAACGTGTTTTGGAGTCACGTAAATAAAATACGCAAATAAACAGTAACACCGATTTAATAATCAATTATATTTAACTCGTGCGACATGATGCGATGCGTCAATCGAAAAAATACGGGATTCGCCTTAGTGAATATTTTTTTATTAACGCACAAATGAATGGGAATCGAATCCGGGACACAAGAGATGGCAACACCTTGAAACCGACGCACACTGGGTTACAAAGGCCATCCTTGATGCAATAATGCTTATCATTACAAATATTTTTACATATTTTTTGTCTTATTACATTAAATGAATTTTGCATTTACGAATTATCGTTTAAATTCAAAAAAATAAAAGCAAAAATTACGGCTGCTCCTCGCAACAAACGTTTCATACTTACCCTGTTTGATATTAAAGAAAAGTTAATTTTCCCTGTGTAACCCGCGAACAAATTTCGCGCGAGCCCGCACCATTCCCGAGGCAATATTTAGGCTTAAGTGGGACTTTATACAGTTAAAATATGTCCGGATCTCGGGTAACTTATCCGGATATTCCGTTCAGGGATATAGTGGGGGCTGCGGAGAAAAATAATTACGGCTTTGTTTATTGAATACTTGGCTTCCTGTTATTGAAATTGGGACTATTGCGTTGAACTTCGGTATGTAAATTATGTGGACAGTAATTCTTCTTTGCAATTTTATTTTATAGAAAATCTAATACTTCTAATATTATGTTGAGGTTCTGCTCGTTGAAATCTCTCTATCAAATCAATTTACGTATATTAATATTAAACTGCAGCGACAAGTAAATAGCGTCTTACATTCTTTAAAATAATATGAGAAATGAAAAGATTATTAGATACTAGGTGTATTTGCGCAACTTCACTTGCGTTTTATAGCATTTGTCACTCGCGTATGATGTAGATTCCGGTGGCTTAATTTTTAAAATAAGTCTAATAGTTTTAGGGGCTATTTCATGTAAACAAACAAACAAACAATTAAATCTTTCCCTTTTATAATATTATTATAAATTAAGAAATTTCCATTAAACTAACATAGACTGACTTCTTATTCACAAATCAATGGTGACAGATATCACCTTACATATGAAATTGGGGTTTGGAATGGGAGGAACAAAAAGTCGAATATTTTTTAATATAATATATTTATTAATCAAAGTAGAAACCATTGTTATCTATGCACTTTTGCCATCTCATAGGTAGTTCATTGATCCTCTTAATAAAAAAACCATTCGGACGGGAATCAATAAAATCTTGAAGGCGATTTGCACTGCCCTATCGGAGTTGAATTTTTTCTCTTGCAAGAAGTTATCCAAATTTCGAAAAAAATGGTAATCTGGTAAACGGATCCCGCTTCCACGATAGCCTTCAATTCTTCATTATTAACTTGGGTCTTCAGCCGTCCACGGGGCTTGTTCTGCAGAAATTTCCAGAAAGAAAACGTGTCCATTTTTGATACTGGGTGACGTAAATAGGACAAATAGAAGAAAAAAAAATCAAATGAATGTTGCCTAACGAAACACAAACACATGTGTAAATGGCAGTATAAATTTGAATTTGGAATTACCAACCAAGGTGGAGAAATTTGTGATTAAAGTGGCCAGTACGACAAAACGCCGATTTCATATATAAGGACCTAATATTATTAAAAAGATCCTGGTATTCCTAAAGTCGTAGAAAGCTGAAATTTGGTATGTAAGATGGTATTAGTTCTCAAATAACTGGAAAAATCGAATAATGTTTGGATATTCACATAGAAACTTTATTAAATGCTATTACGATGATAATTGTATAGGTATAGGTATTTTTATAGGCATTTTTTATTTCTATTTATAACAATATTTACTCATTTACTTAATATATTTACTAATATCAAATACGGCAAATAATGTTAATTCGTCTTCTTTTTACGCCGGAATGGAGTACTTTTATGTATGAATGGTAAGATTTTTTATTTAACTATGGTTGCGGGGCTATAGACCTATTTTTTTATATAGACTTTGCAGACGTATATACGTTCCAGCCCAGTACGCAATATGGCTCCATACTAATAGGGAAGGGAAAAAATGTATTTTTTTCGTAATCATAAAATTACGGCGATATATGGAGTTGAAATTTTGCATGACGACACGTTATGGTACGTTTTTTACAAAACTGTGACGTAGCGAGCCCCCACACCTCAACTCTAATGCCCGTTATCTAAGCTATTTATCGTTAAATTGAAGTAAAAAAAAATATATGTATCTAATATTTTCTTTTATATGACTGACGGACTAAATAGAATCGAATTTATTTTTTACCCAGTCGTCATCCCCCATTGTGACTTAATACATTGTATATATTGATTAGTTATGAGATTTGGTTTCGCTGTTTCAATATTATACTCAAATATTTTATATTAACTAGCTGTTTTCCGTGCCTTAACCGCTTAAGTCAAAGTGTGAAAGAATTTTTAAAATCGGTCCAGTAATTAAACAATAAAACAAATCTTTTTCCTTTGTAATATCAGTATAGATTAAAAATAAAATTTAAAACTACCTAGATAAATAAATACAACGCTGTTGAATAAAAAACCTATTTTATTAAAATATCTATAAAGCGCAGAGGGTATCTCACTATAGTATTAAAGCAAGTTTTTCCTACCTGCTGTATGTTTCCGTTAAAACCCCGAATGCCTTTCTCACAAATCCGTTTCACTTGGTGAATCGTGGCTTCTATGAAGCATACATTGTAAGATGCTTTCAGTGTCGTAATGGTTATTTGATGGTGCTTCCGCATTCTTGATACAAGATTGATGTCTTGGAAAATTACCGATGCGTATTGTGAGAGGTAACACATTTAGGTAATTCTATATATATTTATGTGTTTTAAAATTTTATTTAGACTTTATTTTATTGGTAAATGAGGAAGTATTAAAAAAAACGAAAGCATAAAAAAGCACCTGAATAATGGCGACTCTAGCAAAAGTTGATTTTTGCAGGAAACGAATGGACCAAAGACAGTCATTTCTGTTCCTGACTGTACTAACATATTAAAAAATTGAAATTTAAAAAGCTCGAAACTTAGATATTAATACAAATACGAAAAAGTACAAATAGAATATGAGTTGTTCATTGAGTTTTGAAAACTAATTTACTTTTAAACTTGAAAGAAAACCGCAATCATGGAGAAATCAAGAACGTACGGTAGCGACTTCTAGTTTGATTTCGGGATCTAATGTTTTTTTTTAATACTTCCTCATTAACATAAAAAATATATAAATTAATTAATTTAATAAAATAATAGAATATGCCCGTTTTCATTAAACTCAGGAGTCGGTCAAATCTGTTGCCTAATATTTAGGAGTCGCCTAAGGTGAAAATGCATCTCACCAATGACTAGGAACCACTTAACGATATTAAGCAATGTCTAAAGTTATGATATGCGTTATAACGTCCGGCGTCTTGCGCTAGTCATATGCGTAATATGACAGATCACAAATATACCAAGGGATAAAAGAAAAATATATTTATTTGTATATAAACTAATCTGCTTAGGTGATTCGTAAAATTAGGCATTTCCTAGTTAAGCTATGCCTTGTTCTAGGTTAGGGAAAACGGGTGTAAGATAAATAATATGAGACACAATTTATTTATGACGTAAAAAGATTTACATGGAAGAGGTGTCGATTATGTTTTATTTTTTTTAATAAGAGGTAGGAAAGGAGTATTGATAGTCATCATCATTATCATGATCACTCGTACGACGCCTACTGTTGAGAATAGGCCTCCCCCATAGAGCTCCACGGTGATTGGTGCTACGCTTCATGCATCCAGCAGCTTCCCGCAACCATCAGTCTACCTGGTGTATGGCCTAGTATAGATAAAGCCTGTTTTTTATATTAATCAGACACTGACAACGTTTCGTATACCTTTTTTGAATGTATATTTATTTACGCTGTTTATTGTTTGTATGTCACTATCTTCTCTACTCTTTGTTGATGTTTATCTATTTACATTTCTAGACCTACCAACTGAACGTTGGCCAATACGCGGTCGCCATTGCAGAATGAATCCGCACCAACGGCCATTGATTCTTTCTTATATTTATGTGTCCTACTGCTACTTCAGCTAAGCAATTGTTCGAGCAATTTCAGCAAAGTTAAATCTTGTACGGTTAGAGAGGTATGAGACTGGCACAGAATGATCTCGCGGTAAGTCGGACTGGTGAGTTATTTATGTACGAGTATTTTTTTTCTTTGAGATAGCTATACGTTACTGTCTGAATTTTTATCCACTTGAGATTTGAGTAATCCGTAGCAAGAGAGAAATAAATGAATCCGTAATAAACATACTGACAAGATTAAAGAGTATTTGACATTGTCTTATTTTAAAATATCTATTTACTATTTGTTTATATTATCTTGAGGTAAAATTTTCACATGTCATTCTTGCAAATACTATATAGTATATACAAAGAGATTTATTTTAATGCATTCTTGCGCTTGTTCTCCGATTGCAATATAACGTGAATTTTAGAATGTAAATGATAAATGAATATAAATAAATGTAAGAGCCCAATAAACAAATATAGAAACGAGCAATCAATTGAATTTGTTACAGATTGTACAACTATATACGTAACAACTATATACTATTTATTATAAATGAATTATAATTGATTAATATAATATTCACAAATAGATATCCGATCATTACAATTGTTTTACCTCCGGGAAGCAAGTAGGACATAGGTTATAATTTACACGGGCGAATTCGTGGCAAAAAGAGCTAGAAAAATATATCTATATATTTTAGCAGGAGTTTATTTAATCGTACATGAACATATGACATTTACATAAACACATTACCATCTGATTTCAATCAACATTTTGCGACAACACGGCGTCGCCTCAAAAACGGTATCACGTAAACACCCCCCCACCCGCTCAACCCCGGTGGGAAATAATAAAAAAGGCTATTACTCATCTTTGTCAAAGGATCTTGCATAGTGTACGATGAAACAGTATTGTTGAAGTTCTTTTTTTTTATCCGAAATGGGCTCATTCTTGACCTCAGGCGTAATAATATTAGGCGTAAGACCTAAGATGGGACGCGTTTGCCCAGAAAATACCTATTCACTCGTGCTTTAAATATTCTTGGGTTATAGGATACCGGGAAAACAGAGGCAGGTAGGCTATTCCACTCCTTGGCTGTGCGCATAATAAATGATGATCCAAAGCGCTTTGTTCGGATACGTGGAATGTGAACCAGGTGGGCGTGATAATTTGCTGTACGCCTGGATTCCCGGTGGTAAAAAGGTGCTGACGGAATGAGCCGATGCAGCTCAGAAGCACACTCTCCGAAGTACAATCTGTAGAATACCGACAGTGAAGCAATTTTTCGGCGATGAGACAGACTGTGGAGCTTGGAGTTATCGAGATCACAATCCCCCACAAGTTTTCTTGCTCTACGGTCCACCGAATCGAGCGCGGCAAGCTGGTTTTTGCTGAGCCATCCCAAAGGTGTGAGCAATATTCCATACACGGACGGATTTGCGCTTTATACAAAATAAGAAGCTGTGTCGGTGCAAAGTATCGTTTAACTCTGTTTAGGATGCCCAATTTTTTGGCCGCAGTTTGAGCTTTCATTTCGATGCTGTCACCGAAGTTGAGGTCTGAAGACAACCTCATGCCAAGAAGATCAAGATCGTCAGAGATTTCCACAGTTGTACCACGGAAAGAAAGAGCCAAGGTGAAAGGGCTCTTTTTGGCGGAGAATAAACACGCCTGTGTTTTGGTGGCGTTAAAACTGACCAAATTGTTATCCCCCCATTGGGAAACAAAACTTAAGGCCAAGTTAGTCCGCTCAACCATGGCCTCTCTCTGGATACGAAGTGTCCTCACTACTGGCTTTTGCGTTAGATATGTATCTTTCTGTAACCGTGCTGTCGTCTGCGTACCCAACAATACCGGGCATAAGCAGGTCGTTAATGTGCAGCAGGAAAAGGGTTGCTGAAAGAACAGACCCTTGAGGAACTCCAGCGTCGATTTCCTTGAGGTCCGAGGAACATCCATCTACGACCACACTAATCGACCGCTCGCTCAAGAAGTCAGATATCCAGTCGCAAAAGTCAGCGGTAATACCATATGCTGGAAGTTTGCTCAGCAGACCGGCGTGCCAGACTCTGTCAAAGGCTTTCGAGATGTCGAGCGATACTGCAACTGCTTCGCCGTGTTTCTCGATAGCCTCGCCCCAGAGGTGCGTAACGTACACAAGAAGATCCCCAGTAGATCGGCTCTGGCGAAAACCATATTGCTGATCACTGAGTAGGTCGTGTTTTTCAAGGTACGAAAGAAGCTTAGTGTTAAGAATTCTTTCCATAACTTTGCAAATTATGAAGGTGATAGATATTGGGCGGTAAATGGAGGGGTCTGCACGATCATCCTTTTTGGGTAGAGGTTGCACATTGGCTAACTCCACATTTTAGGAACTTTTTTCTGTTCGAGAGAGAGGCGGAATAGTCGTGTTAAAATAGGAGACAGTTCAGGCGCACAAACCTGAAGGGCTCTTGCTGGGATTCCATTGGGGCCGCTAGCTTTATTCACATTCAAATCCTGCAAAGCTCTTCTTCTCACCATAAGTACAGAGTCAGCTGAAGCAAGAGTATGTACGCAACTATTTTATGTTCTGTTCTTCCTTACTTCAATTACTGAGTAGTAGATAGCATTCAGCCTGCTATTTCCTTTAATTTGACAATAAAGAATAAATAAAAAGAAACTGCTTTTCTACACGAAAACTCATAACAGTGCCGAGGGAAAATTATATATACAAAATAATAATAAATAATTTAACAAATTCTCAAACATTATAATCACATTGATTCACATCATAATCGATATTGTGGTGGTTTGATTTTAGATTATCGCTTGCAAGACGGTGGAATAATGCTCAATGTATAAAACATTCTGAAGCGGGTTTCAGAAACCGCTTCTCTGAATGGTCTACTGCCGTTATGTTATATAGCAATGGCAGCAGGTATCTGATTATGTGGCCTTCTATTAATCTTCCTGAGGACATCTTAAAAATGTCTGGTGACTAATGTTACCGTTTCCACAAATCGATTTATGGATTAGGGCATTTATAAATTGGTCCATAATAAGGGTCTTGAGAAGAAGAAAAACTATTTATATAGAAATGAGCTTTAGCTAAAGCTCATGATCATAGATAGAAATTAGAAATGAGCTTTAGCTAAAGCTCATGATCATAGATAGAAATTAGAAATGAGCTTTAGCTAAAGCTCATTTCTAATTGAGGGTATCACTTCATGATGGCTTAGATTAGAAGTACGTCAGCAATATCCTATCCCGCTCACTGTTAAAATAGTTATAAGTACACTAGCTGTTACTGCCATTTTGTCTGCGTAAATTATAGCCTATGACGCCTGCGTATATCTTCCCGTAAGTAAAAAAAAAAATTGAAATTGGTATAGTATTTGTGACGGAACACACCGCAACATACACGTATATGTCACCATCTCTTTAAAGGAAAATAAATACTAACAATACTTATGACTAATCTATATCACTTTAATTATTTCTTGAAACAACTAGATAAAAAGTGATAGAATTATGCCACCTTTGGACTAGGTGTACAATTCATAGTATTTGTACTAGACGGCGATCACTTAAAAAAAAAGGAATTAATTTCATAAACAAATAGATTTGGTTAGTTAAAGGAAGTCGAATTTGAATAATATGAATAAAGGCTATAATGAAATTAATTGATCGTTAAATTTCCTTAATAGGATAGTTATTGAAAGCGTAGAATAACCCATTAACTGAAAGTTTAGTACAAAAGGATTAGTTATTCCATTGTAAATACCTTTTCGATATAAGGCTCCAAGTGATTGATAAATACACTGAAAAGAATGAAGCAAGGAGTGATCATTGTTTAATCTCGATAAATTATGAATTATTTACTCATTAATGAAATTCAATAAACATTGTTAAAACATTTGGTTTTATTGTTAATGGTATTTAAATATTATACGAAGGTTCTTGTAGCCAAGGGGGCAATTCTACTGAAATAAGTTTTGTTTAAATCGAATCGAAAACGGATCGAAACCGAACGAAACTACAGTTTTTAACGGATTTTCTATTCTACTAAGTGACAAACGATACAATTCCAGCTAAAATAGAACTGGAATTGTGTCGTATGTCACTTTGTATAATAGAAAACCATATATAGGAAAACCATAAACCATATAGATCCGTTTTCGATTCGATTTAAACAATATTTATTTAGTAGAATTGGCCCCCTGGTCATGATCATGGGCGATAATAGGTTATGATATCAATTTTGTTACGGAGACTATTTTTATGACGATGCTACGATGAACGGTTATTAAATATATTGAAACATAAAATATACATTCCAGTAGCGGTTTATCATTTTATTAGAAAATATACCAAAATATTTAGCAGTAGATTTGACTGTTTCATGAGTTTGGCGCCTAAACTGAAGCCAAGGAACTCGCTCGTGATTGGTGGAGGCTTGTAATTGGTAATTGAAGAATATCGGGGAAGAGATGACGGAAATTCCTGGAGAGGATAGGTATGAAAAGGTGGTAGCTACGAGATTGGGACAGTCACATCATCAGAGGCGGAACTCTGGTCGTTGGGCGGCGTGATCAAGGAAGCAGGGCAAGGGCGAAGCGCTGAAGTAGGAAAGAGCTGGCGGGACGAGGTTGCAGGGACAGAGCTGGGAAGTTTGGCAATTTTCGGTTTGGGTTCAAGGTTTCCGGTTTGGACCAAAAGTAAGTGCCATTATATACAAGGGAACGTAGGCTTATTAGAAGTAGGGAGGCAGAGTTACAATGTTTGACTGTGCAATTTCTGTGTATGTTTTATCATTGGTTATTCTATAAGTTGTGTGTTTCTAAGTGTTTTACGTTATACTATCTACTTATCTACACAAATACGTTACAGTGACACACTACTCAGATAACACATAACTAACCGGACATAAATTAATCTGCGAACTGTGAATTAAAATACGCAAAGTATTGGGCATTATGTATGTTATATCATAGTCGAGGAAGAATAAGAACTTGAAGCTCTGTCAATTGGGTCTACATTTTATTACACTACTTATTATTATAATATGTAAACTTACTACACATACATTTTATTATATTTTTTTATCATTTAATATTTTACTACAATACTAAGCATACATAGACAACTACGCTTCGGGTGATCTAGTCAAAGTTTCATAATTCTAATTTAAATTTTATCTACACTCAGTTTCGATCGGTTAAGATTGGAATGAGAATTCTTATGTGTTTGACTTTTTTACTTATTTGAACTCTTCGGGTCTATTCTTACTACTTTTATTCCTAGGTTCACATAGTTTTATAGAAAATTGATATTGGGTTGTCCCAATTATTCGTTAATATTGTAGATGTTGTCCGCATTTTGGATATGTGGTTCATTAAATTTTTACAGGAGATTCAATTTCTTCAGCTTTATATATTTGAACTTATTCATAAGCCAGGTAAATATAACATCGCAGAAATTTCCGGGAGCCCATGAGCCCGATAATGTAACTGGGCTCGCGATGACTCAAACGGTAGATCATTCGATTAATGAAGTATGCTCAGTGACGTGTTATGATGACCCGAGCATCATAGCGATTTAATGATGTGCAATTAATAAAGATACAAGAAATACAGAAGTCGATCATGAGTTAAATTTAGTTTAAGAAAATATTATGAACGGGTGCTATAAAGATGTTAATAAAATATCTATGTTCCGTGAGTTTACCCACAATTAGTCTGTGTGTGTCTAGTTAGTTTGCATAACTTATTTGATAGCCACGGGTCTACCTTAGATATTGCTTCCCTAGCTTATGCGTCTCGGTGAGTCTGGTCCATTTTTGTCATGTTTGCGTTGGTAACTTTCCCGTATCCTACTTCTATTAGTATTTAGCTATCACGCTTAATTTTTAATTTTATATGTTCATGAAAGAATAAATATGTAAACAATGCAATAACATTTGTTACCGTTAAAGGTTCCTAAATTTTAACTTTAATAATCAATAATTGGCTTATAGCATTTATAAATATCAGAAGTCATAAAATCAGGCCAGCGTGATTGTATAGACTGATGAGCGTTGAGGAAGTAAAAGATATATAGCGTAAGTAGCGTGCCTTATGACGTTCGGTCCTCTCTGATCTGGCAGCAAAATCGAACGGGAAGGTATGCATAGACAGTCTTTATAGAAAAGTAATACTTAAAGTAAATATTTGAGAGTGGTAATTTATTTTCCAAAATAAATATGAGTACGGATTGCGAATGCAAAAAATAATACAATACTAATATATTATATACGTGAAGCTCTCGAAAAATACCCTGCTTCATGTTAGAATCATTTCCAGTTCTACTTATCCTTAACATATTCTTCATATGGTTCTAACTAAATTGAGGTCTTTCGAAAATGAAATATGGTTGTATCAATCAATACTTAAAACTTTAATCAATCCGGTTGAATATAATTGTTGTTATTTTAAATAAAAACGTTGGAGATTAATAGCTTTCTATGTTTTAAATTACTATAACTATGACCCAATGCCACAAAAAAGTAATATTAAAAATAATTTTACGACCATAGATATTTGTGTACTTATCGAATTGAAAGCGCATTATGACTATTATCGTCGGAAGACAATGCCATGATAACCTCTAATGGGAGCACAGGAGAGGCTGCACAAAGGCCGCTGGATGAGCGGTGAAGCGTACTGAAATCCCTTTTATTCTTCATTATCTGAAGGAGCTTTTGTTATGAAACCATCCTGCTACACGAATATATCATTATATGAAAGTAATGAGAACTAACGTTATCTGAAAAGATTCGTAAAAGTTCGGAGATCTTTAGTAAAAACATCAGTGTCTGTTTTTGTTTGCTGATGCTTTGCTTTCATTTCTGCTTACTCAAATAAATTACAGGCCATTGTTATTATTTTTTTTAATTACATTCACTATGCCAAACGAACGATATGATGGTGATGATTAACGTGTATCAATAGCTTTTTAGCGTAATCGTGAAGGGAGGGAAGACTGACAGACTGACATGACGGATAACAACCACCAAGACCCGATACATAATACACTCGCAAGCACAACTAACCGCCCACCTTCTATTTCTTTCATTCGCAGAAATCACCATACTTAGACCATACAGTAGCCGTCGGGCCTCACTAGTGACTAGATGCTTATTTGAATCGGCATCTTTTCCAGTGATTCTCAAATTTTATTTTTAATTTTTGCTTTCTGCCTTTACTGAGATAAGTAATAATGTTCAGTTGTTCAAGTTGTGGTTGCCAATTTACCGAGGGTGCTACATGTAGCACATGCAAACGACATTACGACTTCCCTTGCGCTGGAGTTACAGAAGTGGGCTATCGGAAATTAGGTGACAGAAGAAATACCTGGCGATGTCCTAAATGCAAATCTATTCCATCCCCATCCGCGATTGCTAGTCATCCAACTTCACCTCAACCAAGTCAACTTGATAAAATACAAGCACAAGTTAATGCGATTGCACTACAGCTGGCACCCCTCTCATCACTTTTTGAGGATATAAAGTTGATTAAAAGTGAAATCAGCAGTCTGAAGGATTCCATGGAGATGGCGCACTCATTAATTAATGACTTTTCTGACAAATTCCAAAAGTTGGAAGTGCGGGTTGTGGAGACTGAAAAGGTTGCAGGTGAGGTTTCCTCTCTTCGGATCGAAATTTCAAGGCTAAATCAGGAACTACAGGACAGAGATCAGTGGGCCAGATCTAATAATGTGGAGATTAGAGGAATTCCCCTGAAGCAAAATGAGAATTTGTATGAGATTACACAGAAAATCGGTGATCTATGCGACTTTAAATTTAAAAAAGAAGAGATAAATTATATAGCTCGTATACCTACCCGCATACCAAATACCGATAAATCGATTGTGGTCTCATTTAACAATCGGTACAGGAAAGAGGAACTAGTGGCATCAGCGCGAAAGTGTTCGCAACTCATCTTGTCGAACTTGGGATACTCTTCATCGAGTAGAATTTATATTAATGATCACCTCACTACATACAACAAAACCCTTTTAGGTAAAGCGAGATCATTGGCCAAGGAAAAAAACTTCCGGTATATATGGGTCAAGCATTGCAAAATATTGGGACGAAAATCAGATTCTTCGCCAATTATCGCAATAAAATGCGACAGGGATTTACTGAAGATAACATAATTTATATATTCATAGAAAAATATTATTTAATTGAATCACAAATTTTTAAGTATTTTATAGTAAGTGTATATAGTTTGGGAATCACATCTTTCCTTAAACTTGTTTATAGAACAATGAGCGGTTTAGTAACGAGCCGATCGTCAGGATTAAGTTATCGCCACTGTAAGTACAATTTACGCCTGAGCGTGCACTTGTTTGTGTTATCTTACGGGTTACATTCGTATGTCTATGTGTCGTCACACAACTATTGTTGCACACACGATCCCCCGTTCAAATATTGTTATACCCGTTTTACACTTTTAAATCAAATGATAACTTCTTGGAGCTTATGGAACACAGTTTACAATTGTTATTTTTTTTTGTTTAAAGTATATAAAAAAACTATAATCTTATTTAATACATTTTTAAGGCTTAAACATTTAAACCTCCGTTCTAGAACATTAGATTATGAGCGTGTGTTGTGTGTGGGTACCATTGCAATATTACTTTTATGCAATTATTATGAATCGCTCGGGATATCTTTTTATTACTTTCGAATATGTATAATTTAAATATTTATTATCAGAATGCCAGGGGGTTACGCACTAAAACAAATATACTTAAACGCAATTTACTACTGAAACATTACGATGTAATTTCCATTACGGAAACATGGTTAACAAGTGGTTTCAGTGACTCTGAGGTTGTCGATGATAGGTATGTTGTATGGAGGCGCGATAGGGATTATTTACGCACTAAACAGAAGTACGGCGGAGGGGTTCTCTTGGCAGTTCGTCGCGAATTAGCGGCAATTGAACGTCCGAACTGGACTTCATCGGCTGAAGATCTATGGGTCACTATAACTCATAGATCCAAAGATCGCAAACTAATTAAAATTCATCTTTGTACGTTATATTTATGTGACGAAAAAAATGGTTACTCCTTTAACTATCAGTTATTGAATTTCGCTGATAAATTATCATATATAGTGAATAACTGCCCCGATGATATTTTTATAATTATGGGAGATTTTAATCTTTCTAATATTCATTGGTCCAGTGATGGAACTCAGTTGCAGCCCTCCGGTATATCGGGTGATAGCCAAATATATTTTTTCGACACACTCACGGAGTGTAATTTAATACAATTTAATTTGATACACAATTTAAATCATAGGGTTTTGGACCTAGTGTTGTGTAACTCATCGTTAACATGTAACTCTTGTGATGATTCATTGGTCCCTGAAGATGCTCACCATAGGTCTTTGGAAATTTGTCTTAATATGAATTTGAGTGAAACTCTTAAAGCTAAGCCAAGACGCAAATATTTATATGAATTTGGTAATTTTCAAAAAATCAAATCATCCTTGCAGGAAGTCGACTGGAAAACTCAATTACATAATAATTCGTTAGGAAGTGCTGTGACATATTTTTATGATTATTTATATTCGATAAGGGAAAAGTATATTCCATCAAAAATCGTTGCTCCTTCTACATTTCCGCCCTGGTATAATGCTGCATTAAAAAAGGTACTAAAAGAGAAACGTAAATTCCTTATCAAATATCGTATATACGGTAATAAAGATGATTACGATACATTTTCTTTATTAAGAAAACGTGCCAAATTGTTAGAACAACAATGCCACATTACATATATACATAAAATGGAAGACTCAATTGTAGATAATCCGAAAGTATTCTGGTCTTACATAAAAGCTAACAAAAAAGGATCTAATGTTCTGCCCACAGAGTTACTCTATGAGGGACAATCTGCTAAGTCTGGTAATGATGTATGCAACCTGTTTGCGTCCTACTTTCAGTCAACATTTACCCCATCTAACCCTAGTGGGCTTACTGACAATTCCTCATCACTGACAAATAAACCTTATCCCTCTATGTACCCTAATCATTGTCACACTATCCATGATATAATTATCGACCCGGAAACCGTTTTTAAAATTATTAAATCTCTGGATTTATATAAGGGTGCCGGGCCCGATGGCATACCATCCGTCCTGATTTTAAACTGTGCCAAAGAATTAACGGAGCCCCTCACGATACTGTTTCAGCGATCCGTAAGGGAAGGATTTGTCCCCACTGAGTGGAAAGCTGCATTTATTACCCCTATCCATAAAAGTGGTGACAAAAATATTGTAAATAATTACCGTCCCATTTCAAAATTATGCCTGTTCTCGAAGATCCTAGAGCGTATAGTCTACAACCAAGTATACAACTCCCTGTCGCGCACTTTCATTCCGGAGCAACATGGATTTCTCAAAAATCGCTCAACAACAACAAATCTGCTATCTTTTACCGACTACGTAACATCTGGTATGGAGTCTGTCGGTCAGGTGGACTCGATTTTTACTGATTACAGCAAAGCTTTCGATCGAATAGATCATATGCTGCTCTTAAAAAAGCTTCTTGCCGCGGGAATCCATGGTAATTTGTATAGATGGTTTTCTTCGTATATACAAAACCGAACACAAGCTGTAGCATTAAATGGGTATACTTCGAACTGGTATACTATACCCTCCGGTGTAGCTCAAGGCTCTTTGCTTGGGCCGTTGCTTTTTAATATTTATGTTAACGATATTAATGCCTGCTTCACCCACTCACGTTTTCTATTATATGCGGACGATATGAAAATTTTTAAACAAATAAAATCTAGTCATGACTGTCATCTCTTACAACAAGACCTGGACAACTTCGAAAAATACTGTGTAAATAACAAGTTAGATCTGAATGTCTCCAAATGCTGTAGTATTTCGTTTACTCGTAAGAATCTAATAATCAACTATCAATATAAGCTTAACAGGACTGAACTTAAGAAAGTTAATGAAATCCGAGATCTAGGGGTTATTCACGACAGCAAACTTACATATGAAAAACATATTGATTGTATCACTAAAAAAGCTTACCAATCGTTAGGTTTTATTATAAGATCATGTTCTCAGTTTTCTAGTTTAAAAGTTGCTAAAATACTATACTGTTCATACGTGCGTAGCCACCTTGAGTACTGTTCGCAGATATGGAACCCACAATATAGAATTTATATTGATAGGTTAGAAAGAATACAACGGAAGTTTCTTAAGTACTTACAGTACAGGTGTAGAGGTTATGAAACGGATTACGACGCGAGGTGTAGGAAACATCATATCTTACCTCTGGTGGAGAGACGGAATATTATCGATATAGTCACGTTAGTTAAATTATCACAATCTCTTATGGATGCTCCATTACTCCTATCTCTAATAAATTTTAGAGTTCCAACAAAAGGTACAAGACACCATAACAGTCTCAGTGTCCCGTTTTGTAACACAAATTATAGGAAAACCTCATTTTTTGTACGCTCAGCAAATAGTTTTAATAATTTGGTGAATTCCACGCTTGACATTTTTAATAGTAAACCGACTACTTTCAGACAACGTCTGAGTAGTGAATGGTTTGATGCGATTCCTTAGCTAAAGGTGGTCCTTGGTTTTTCCCTGATTGTTCCTTATATGTCTTATATATATATTGTTAATGTAAATAAGTACATAAGTGTCTATATGCGAAAACTGATTACTATGTACATCTATATAATATTTAGTTATTACATTAGTTATATCGTTACTGTATGTTTTCCAAATAAAATAAAATAAAATAAATAAAATATTTTATGAAAGGAATGTTAAAAACTATATTTAAAGTAAAAAAAAGGACAAAACTATTGGAAAAAGTCTTTTATTAAGGGTTGCTTACCAAAAATCGTTTTTTTTTTAATCTTCACCAAAAATTTAGAAAATAATGGGACAATTAAAAGAAAAATTAAAACTTATTAGTGGGTGATGCTCCCTTGGGCCCTTATGACTTCTTGGAGGCGGTTTGTCAGTCGATCCATCCTGCTTGAATATCCGATTGGGGGATATTGTGCTACTCCTCTACTGCAGCCGTTTTTAGCTCTTCCGTATTCGTAGCGACTGGTACTCTTGCTTGGACACGTCTTTTAAGGTTGTCCCACATGTGTTCTATTGAGTTAAGATCAGGACTGCGTTCGGGCCATGGCAAAACTTGATTATGGTATGGCAACGTGCGTTGTCATGCCTACGGAGCGAAAAGTATGACACGGTCTTAAAGAAGTTCTTCCACGTTTCTTTGAGCCTTTACACTTCCTCTATCGAACACAACAAGATCGGTACGAGCCTCATAAGAGATACCTCCCCATACCATTATGGACCCTCCCTGGTAACCTACTGTTTCAGTTATAGCGCATGGAGCAAACCTCTCATTTTGACACCTGTAGACGCTGACGTCTATCTGAACCTCTTAAGGCTATTCTGCTCTCATCTGAGAACAGTACGTTCCTCCATTATTCTAGAGTCCAGTTAACATATTCTCGCACAAAAGTCTAGCTCTACGGTGTTGTAGGATCAGTTGCGGAGCGCGAGCTGGACGAAAAGCCCTCAAATTACTTTCTGCTAGTCTTCTTCTAATGGCACGTTCACTGACACTTTCTCGCCTCAAAAAGACGCGTACGAGCTTCAGTAACGGTCTTAAAGCGATTTCTCAACACATTGGTGATCACGGTTATCTCGAGTCGAAGTGCATCGATGTCGGCCTTGATCTGGCCTGCGGGTATATACGAGGGTAGTTCGAAAAGTTCTAGTCCTGACCGACATTAAAGGGTAGTATGTAAACTAATTTATTGTCATTCAACAGCTCGATTCTTTATTTAATTGTACGTCAAGTGCCATTGTATTGAGACAAGTAGAGAATATGTAGAAAAATAAAACATATTGTTTTTCTTTGTTCTCTCGGTCAGGCCGAGAACTTCTAAGCCTCTCTCCCGAATTGTCTGTTGGCATCTAATACTGAATAAAGTAATGGTATAAGTGTTTTATTTATTACTAGAGTACCCACTCAACAAAAAACAGCTGATAAACCATAGTTGATGGAACCAAAGAAGGTGACTCGTGTGATCAATACGTACGGCAAGAGGACAACGCGATACTTAGTTCTTAGTTATAAATCAACTCCCTCCAAGTCTAGCCGATAATTTAAGGCAGAGTAATATTTAAATACAGCTTAAAAAATATTTCTTTTCGGATATGTAATTCTCCTGATTGATGGGTTATTGGTGATGTTTAAAAATAATTCTTAATTATCTTTATCTCAGCAAATAATTAATATATTTTAAAATGTTCGCAACTTTAAATGTCGCATCATATTTACGAAGATCGTTTGATTTAGTTTCTTTTTCTTAATTGCTAGTTACTCGATTACTTGTATGGTGACACTAACTTTGACAGTTCGATAACAAAAAGCAAGTTGTCGCCATTTCGGCACACATTCTGTTTCCGATCGCCGAGGAGTAAAGACATCCGACTACATAACGCTCATCTCGTACAAAAAGTAATAAAAAGGAATAAATCCACATTGATGCAGCCTGCAGTATTATTTTAAAGATAGTCCCCCGATATGGACCATATATTTGGGCTTCGTAAAAGCCCCTTCTGGCTACCCGCCGACATACAGTCGGCCAAGAAAGTGGTCTACCACCCTAAGGTTGAATTTCGCGTGTTAGGTCAACTAACAACAAGGTTGATTTTCCGTAGCATTAATTTTTTGACACGTCAAGTACACGTCATTATTGCTATCTTCATCATTTTGACGTAACCTTTGACAGTAATTATCTATACCTATAATAAAAATGTAACAAGGTTACATTTGTAAGATATTTTGGAAAAAAAATATATGGACGGCCTTCATAAGACTAATATGTTTAAATACTTTAGAGTTAGAATATCGTAAATAAAGTCTTATAGTCTACAAATATCCTACATTAGAATGTAGATTAATTATATTTTAATACAAATAAAAAAATCAGTAGGTAGTGAAATGCTATGCGTAAGAAGCTATGCGTGTTATAGGTCTGAATATACTGAGATAACGGATAACAGAAATGAATAGCGACGAAAAAAAAATTGTGCCGACCCATAGCTTAGTGCGAGACAAGGGCTAAAACTAGAAGAGATAGTGAAAATGCTAATTCATTGGTTGTTAAAAAATATATACAATTCATTTATAAAATTATAATTCTTAAAATCTTGTGTAGCCGCCATCTGCCTCTATAACAGCTTGGAGACGTTCCCTCATCGAGCCCACCAGTTTTGAGCAGATATCAGACCCACGTGTTTCCTCCCAAACCTCATTGCAGTGCCCTTGTAGTGCTTCTGCTGTTCGTTCATTACGGTTACACCATCTCTGAACCATAAGACCCCACATATTTTCAATAGGGTTGCGATCTGGCGATTTTGCAGGCCATGGTATCAAGTTTATTTCCGGATGTGCATCAAACCAAGCACGTGTTACCCTTGCTTTATGTAAGGGACAGTTATCCTGTAAATAATTAAATTGACGCATTTCATTTTCTGGATAAACGTTCCGGACGGATGGCAACATAGCATTTTGGAGAACATCAACATAATCTGATGCCGTTGCTCGTGGTGGCAAAAAGGTCAAGTCTCCAAAACCATCAGCAGTCATCCATCCATACAAATTTACCGAGATACGACCCGATTCTCTATTTGGCACGACATGATTTTGCGTGTATCGCGTTTTATTGAATCGCCAAAGGTGTAGACGCCCGTGTTGACTGGATTTAAAAGTTTTCTCGTCACAGAAAACAGTGTTACTCCAATCAAAATCCAAATATTCTATGGCGAAATTTAATCTGGCCATTCTATGAGCGTCAGTCATATAAATTTTCTTTGCATAACGCCTGTGATGTAAGCCCATGCAATGTAAATGGTTTCTAATGGTTTGGAGAGTCACGACAAATATGTCGGCAAAATAACGCGTTGGTATAAAGCCAGATTCCTCATAACTCCGTCTCATGAAGACTCGCTGAGTATCTGATATTTCAGGTCTACGACCGCTACGACTCCGAGCGTTCAAATTCCCCTCCTCGCTTTCTCGTCTTATCCAAAGACGGACAGCTTGTCTCTATAATCAAAAATTAAATACGAACAGAAAAAAAAAAAAAAATTACACTCGGACTTGGTCTGAGATTTTACATTAAACTCACGTCAGACATAATAATACTTACAGACACATTTAATTCTCTAGAAATCTCACTAATATTCAAACCATCATTGTGTAATGCGATTATTTGTGCTCTTTCGTTAATGGATAAATTTCGGGGCATTGTAGTGTAAATTAATTAGGAAAATACCTACGGAAAATGCCGAGAAAATATGAATTGTCAAGTGATATATTCTTTTTCAGTAAAAGAGTTTTCGTAACAAAATAGTTTCCCCTTTGAAGTGACCTACTTAAATTTTAAATTTTTCTGGTTGACTGGTAGAAAATGCCTAAGGCATTAAGTCCGCCAATGTATTATGTACATGAAGAGTTAAGTAAATAAATAAATAAATAAAAATAAATTTATGAAATATTGTGAAGACTATTTGTTGTTGCAAATAATTATCTAATGCATAGGCTGCAAAGGTCAAAATAACATTTGTGCTCTACGACAACACGTCAGCATTGTGCATCTCTTTTATTGTTTGTATGCAATTCTAAGATTCGCCTTTAGCGATGCTTTAAAGTCACGGGAAATGTTGTCAAAACTGGTAGACCACTTTCTTGGCCGATAAGAGTGTATATAAGCTATTGATAATATTTATAATTGTGTTTATATCAAATGCCAAAAAAAAAGGTTATATTAAAATTATATTCGATTGATTTATATTTGAATGATTTTGTAATCGCGACGCTATATTGATATTTAGTACTGAATGTGAAAAATCAAAATGTGAAAGAATGTAAAAACATTACTAAAAAAACTATTCTCAGTATAGTATGGACGAACCACGAAACAATAACATTGTATATATCTGTAACTATCAATTTGCTCAGACAATTCTGAATTACGTTAATATCTTTCAAACAAATGTCGAGATCGCAATTGAATTGCTATATAAAAATAAACGTGCTTTACTTCTAGAGTCCAAAAATAACCGTTTGATATTTTACTGTATTGTACTACTCATACGAATCAATACTTGAAATCCTAATCTATTTCACCGTTTTTAAAATGCTAATAAGACTCCAAAGAAATGTATTTTTTGATAATTTATGATGCAACGAAGGTAGGACCAGACACTGCTTCTGGTGCACAGATAATCCTCTCGTAAATAGTTTTACCGAAAATATAAAAACGACTCTAAATTTCGATGTTAATATGAATTCGTACGGGTTATATTTTATGTAAGCGAAAATAGTATTTGATGAACCTAAGGAACTACTCTAAAGCTTACAACGGATCTTTGTAATGGGACTTTTGAGTTTGTGTTTTCTAAACTTTGGCATTGTTATTAAAAGTAGAGAGCGAACAACCAAAATTATGCTCAACTTACAGTTCCGTTAGTTTCATTAATCTCTCCAAATATAATGTATACAATAGATCCTTGCTAATATTATTAAAGCGAAAGTGAAAACCAATAGTGCAGTGGTTAGCGCGTTCGTTCTCAGACGCGGAAGATATAACTTTTACAATCATCATCATCAGCCCTTTTACGTCCCCACTGCAGGGGCTGAGGCCTTCCTTATGGATGGTTAAGGAGGATGGGTCATGACCCTCAACGCTGGCCCAATGCGGATTAGAGGATACTAACGACTGCAAATGCAGCCGGGGCCAACGGCTTATCGTGGCTTCCGAAGCACGGAGTAGCTCGCGATAATAATTTTTTGGTCACCCATCTCGTGACCGACTCTTGCGAAAGTTGCTTAACGATAACGATCGCGGGCCGCGGCGCTTATCCACTACGCCACCGAGCTACTTAACTTTTACAATGACTATTATTATTTCGAACTCCTCCGTGCTTCAGAAGGCACGTTATGCCGTTCATCCCGACTACATTTGCCGTCATTAACACACGCCAATACGAACGAGACCCTGGTAATTGTCTATTCCCCCCAACAATGGGGACATTTAATAGGCTGGTGATGATGATGAACCTGTCTGTTTCTCTTGCACGCCTATACCATTGAACCAATGTTAATGAAATTTGGTGCCAAGAGAAGGTTGATCTTCAGAAAGGATATAAGCCCTTTTATGTCCTGAATATTACTAAAACTAATACCAAGTCCAATAAATAAGTGTTAACAATGTTAAAATTAGATTTGTTGGAAAAAAATACGCAGTATTTTTTTATATAATATCTGATGTCAAACTTATCTATATTTAAATTGGGAACATTATTAAAACTTTTCAAAAGTTCCAATAGATTTTTCAAATTGAAAAAGTTAGAAATTTTTATGTTCGATAAAATATACTGTCTAGTTGTTTTCTTTATTAACTTACGAGCTTAACGTTATATTATACTGATTTATAATAGTTGGCTTTAAACTGAATACTAAATCAAAGGCAACAAAAGAAATTGCGGCCTCAATTTCCTGGACATCTACTCGAGTATTTATTCTCTAGAAGGCATTGGTTCCAGCGGTTCCAAGTTTCCAACTTGCATTGTTTATGACAAGTGAACTTACTTACCCAACCTTTCAAGCACCCGGCACGAGACGGTATCAAATTAATTTGCTTATTCTGAAACTCTCCCTAAACTCCCCAGGTTGGGAGTTGTGTTTCTTGCGGGACAAGAGCTTGCCAACTTCCAAACATCGAAACGAATCACGCAAACTAGGTGACCATCGTCATTGTGATGAGCTACTTAATTTAACTTTTGAGAGGCTATTTGCGGAAATCCTCTTCAGAAACAGTAGGTAAAGGTAGGTAATAAACGGTTATGGTAAATAACCTTCTCTTAATGGACATGAAAACTGTGATTTTGAAATAAATAATGGTCACATTAGTTATTTTAATAACATAGATACTTAGAAACATTACATCGGCCACTCACTATCAAATTTCAACATTTCAAAATTAATTTCTTCTCACGAATTTTACGACTTTTGTAGTGTCATAACCATCTGACTCATACTACGTAATTTCTTTTGCTACTAGATCATTAGAAATAAAAAGTCGGCTCCAAGTCAAACTTGAGATAAAACAGAAAACAAAAAAATATTATATCATCCCACGTATTGATACAAACTTTCTTTCGCCCGGATATTAACATATTGTATAATCATATCTCGGACTTTATTTACTTAGAAGCAGTCTAAACAGATTCTTTTGTCAAGGGACTCGGGGAGGAACTTTTCGCATAATTACTGGCGCTCATTTAAATACTTTCCTGCTCCAACTTGTTACCGAAATACCGTCAGGTCTGTATTAAGGGGGTTAAAATGCTTAAATACGTAGTAGAAGGGAAATTGTCTAGCGTTTGACAAACTTTTTGGACGAATATATTTCGTTTTTCTTTTGTTACATAAAATGTTTCACTTCATATTACATTTTCATTCGTTTGATATTAACATCGGAACAGGGTAAAACGTTTATCTTTTATTGAGTTGTTAACTGTCATACATTTTCATTTTTCTTTAAAATACTCGTAGTTTGACTGACTTAAATATGGTTTCTCGTAAAACGTTTGTAATTTATTGGCAGCTACTCTTGGATTTCAACCGGAACGGTTACCAATGTTTTCAATTAGATATAAAATTAAATTTCTTTTTTCTTTCTTCTTCTTTCTTTCTTTCTTTATTTAAGGACACGTTACTGAAAATTATTTATGAGTAATTGTTGATAAATATTACTAAAACAGCTTGCATTTTTAAAAATGTGCAATGCAAGTTTTCTTTTTTGTAGAACATATTTGTCGTTGTAACTGAAAAAGAGTCATATATTTTTAACTTCTTATTAAAAGAATCGTCGCCAAATCTGAACAGTGTGATGTTACGTTATGTGATGTTACGGTAATTTATTTATAGAAAAATAATTGAAAATATTCGTTATTAAAATATCTAATAATTGAATATATCTCGGGCGTGGGTAGGTGGAGATTTTTTATTTTCTGTAGGATAAATACGTGTATAATTTACTAGTAATAATAAAATACCTCATATATATCTATTTTTTATAAAGTTTTATGTAAAACGTATTCAGTGCCATCAATAACAAGTAACAACTCTGTATAATTATATTTACCTAAACTAATTTGAGAACTTGAAAGCTAATTTTTGGTCCGTTTTAATGATCTACGAGTCTAAACGTCAACATTTATTTTTACAACCAGAATGAACTTGGTAATGAGCTTAAGGTTTGTACTACATCCGGTACAGTGTCGTCTTTTTTCCGTAGTTCTTTCCTTTTCTGTTACTCAGGACTACAATTAGCTAGAGCGAGAAATATAGTGGGTGTGCAGATGTGCAACAGCTCGCCATTGAATCCTCGAGGTGATAGACAACCCGCTTTATTTCTCGCTCTAACAAAGGGCTGTTCTGAAGGACAGAAAAAATTAAGGCAACGGAAAAAACGATAACTTGCTGCCAAATGAGGCTCAACAAAGCAAAATACAGGAAAAATTTATAGTCAGTGTACAAAAAATAATATTGTGTTCGTAACGGGAAATCACGTTTTATTTCTCGCTTTTTTTTATTCTAAGGACATAAGAGATAAAAATAGGAAAAAAATTCTACAAACACGTTGCTACTTATGATATATTAACAATTTGTTTATTACTATTAAAAATAACTATTAAAATTCGAAATTATTTGTATTATATGTACCCATGTATATGGACCAAATCGAGTGCTATCGTCTAAAATCAATTACACTTCCGCTTGGTCTCAACAAGTACTGGAGCCCTTAATCAGTAAAGTAGAAAATCCCTAATAACTTTGACTCTGTCAAAATTCGAACTCACAGATAATGTATTCCGACGAACAAGACAAGTGTATGAAAGTACTAGTATATTTTAACTTCGCTGAGTTCATTGAATCCGATAATAATAATAATAATTTAATTGTTTTTAAATGAGATACATTGTAGATTGAATTACAATTTGAGTTCAGCCCATTTAGCCATCTGCGATAGCATGCAAATATATATAGTATGTCAAAATTATTAAATTAGATTATAAAAATTAAATTATAAACAAATTAAATTATAAAATCAGTACCAATATAAAAGTAGATAATGTACAATTGAAGAAAAAAAAATAACACAAAAAATCACACATTTAAAGACATTGCACAATTCTCAACATATGCATTCGTTACTAATTTTTATGATTTAAATATTCCCTAACACTATGAAAAGCATTATCACACAACTAAACAAATAATGTCTTTTTAAAACTATTAAATGGAAGATTCTTAATGCTAAGAGGGATATTATTAAAAAGCACAATACACATCCAATAACAGTTATTCTGGAATCTTGCGCTACTTGGAATGATATCAGCAACCAATCTATCACTATTTCTGGGTATTGCGTATATACAACGTGTCCCAAAATTCAACGATAAGCGGGCGCCAAGAGGTAGACCTGCTCATGTGTACTTATGGAAAAATAAGAAAAAAAATATATCTTATTAATCTTTTTTATTATAAAATAAAATTCGAAAATTTTCGAAAGAGTTGTAGCGAATAGTAGTGCTACTTAGGTATCCGATACCAAAAAAAGATTGAACATAATTGAGAAGTTGTGGTCGTGGTAGTTGAAAATATCATAAAAGGTGTAAATTTTCGAAGATTTTCGAATTTAATTTTATAATAAAAAAGATAAGATACAATTTTTTTCTTATTTTTCTATAAGTACACATGAGCAGGTCTACCTCTTGGCGCCCGCTTATCGTTGAATTTTGGGACACGTTGTATATATACATTTTTAGCCTGTTTGAAGTAACACATATTTTGTTTTATGAAACTTTACCGTTTGGTGTAATTTTTAAACAGAGTACTTGATATAGAAATTGTACTCTATTTAGAACAGTTATTGATAAACAAGGTTCAGCGTCAGAGTAAATTTACGTTAAAATTGCAATTTTAGTATTAGTCCAAATACATATTATACAGAGAATAAGCAAACCTACTACCTACTATGAGTTAATATTAGTCTCAGCGTAAATTTACTCCAACGGTAAACCTTGTTTATTAATAACACTGATAATGCCTATAAACTCTATTTGCTGAAGATGCGTGTTAATCCTCTTAAGCTGCGAGCAATCTTTGCCTTAAGATATTAAAGGCTTGTTCACACGAAGTACAAGTAGACTAATGTAATTTTATTTTATGGAGAGCTACTAACATTTAAAATGTTGAGGTAATTAGTTATTTATAATCATATATATATTGATATTTGTTGAATTGTTAAATTCATCAAAATAGTTCCACATTTGCCGCCATTAAAATGCCTTTGTACCTTCTGTCACTATCTATTTTCATCGGCTCCTCTCTTCGGATATTCTCAAACTATTAGCTGGGAGTTGAATAATTACAATTATTTGATCACTCGGGTCTTCGCCTATTGAGGCTCTACCTTTTTTGTTTTTATAAAAATAAAGTTGATTATTATTACATCAGCTATATATCACGTTTCTTTTACAATATTACGTTGTTAAAATACCTTCTAAAGAAAAAATTTCTACGATTTTTCTACGGATCCAGAACTCACCAATAAACCTTGAAAGAGAAATATAATTTTAAATAACTAGGAATCCTAATTTTAAAGCGACATTCACTGTAATATAACTTCTCTTTAATCTCACTAACATGTAGCTAAAGAATAATTCGATATGTCAGCTTTTAAGCCTACGTCGATTTTCAGACAATGTGTCTTTAAGGTTGACTTTATTGCGGACGTGTCGTACGTGGGTCTTATGTCCTTTTAACTTCATTATTTGTTGTCAATACGCGACACATTTAGAGAAATATACAGACAACAGAATAAATCAATAAAATACGTGCGCCTAAAATTATGTTAGAAAATTGTTCATCGTTTATTCATTAGAAAACTCGGATTTCCTTAGCTCGGATAGAGAGTTATCTAAGGCCCTGACTCATAGAAGTACTACGTGTATCATGGAGAACGGAAAGTATATAAGTACATGTGTGTTGGTGCATAGAATGAGGGTTGGTGTAAGGGAGAAAAGCAGATAGAGTACTGCGATATCCCCCCTCTTTCTAATCCGTAATTTGTATTACAGATCGTTGCTAAAGTTATTATTATCTTATTTAGAACAAAGTGAGTCTTATGTTAAATAACTCTGAAATGTTTCTGAATAGATCCTTAATAAATACCATAATGAATTATCTTCACGTAGATCGTAGGAGGGTCGGAAATTACGATAGTCGATAATATTATCAAAAGCCACTTGGAGCATGAAATGAAGCTCATTGAGCAACTTATCTCTTATCCAGATCAACTAGACATGTATTTTCAAAAATAATATTTGACATTTACCCCTCGGTGCCTATTAGGTAACAAAGCAAAAACCCTACTTCAAAATTTAATAAAATAATTTTTCATCTTATTAAAACGAGTATAATAGTTGCAACCGTATGACGGGCCTCATGTTAAATTTAAGAGTAGAATTAGTTATGTAATCAATATTTTTTTAAATTACTATTTAGAGTATTTTTGTGATCAGAAAACGTTGATTGAAGATTGCCGGTCCCCGCTCATGATTGTGATCGGAACACTTCCTCTGCTAATTTTAATAACTATTAGCTATATACTTGTCTATTTCTATCAATCGTGTAACTTTATTGTTTTAAAATTTTTATAACGCTTTATAAAAATCTTAAACATCAATACACTTATTAGTAGAGCTACAGATACATGTAGCTCTACTGGTAAGTACAGGCGTAACTTTTTAAGCGAAAGGTATGACATGGTCTTGAAGAACTTCTTGCACGTATCTTTACCGTTTACATTCCCTCTATCGAACACAAGAAAATCGGTACGTGCCTCATAAGAGATACCTCCCCATAACATTATGGACCCTCACTGGTAACCTACTGTTTCAGTTATAGCGCATGGAGCATTATGACGCCCGTAGACGCTGACGTCTATCTGAATCTCGTAAGGCTATTCTGCTCTCATTTGAGAACAGTACGTTCCATGTTCCTATACAGTCCAGTCAACATATTCGCAAAACCAAGTCTAGCTCTACGGTGTTGTGTGAGCAAATGCGGAGTGCGAGCTGGACGAAAAGCCTTCAAATTACTTTCTGCTAGTCTTCTTCTAATGGTATGTTCACTGACACCGACATTTCTCACCTCAAAAAGACGCGTACGGGCTTCAGCAGCGGTCGAAAAGCGATTTCTCAACACATCGGTGACAACGAAAAGGTCATCTCGATTCGAAATGCATCGATATCGGCCTTGACCTGGCCTGCGGGTGTATAAGCCTGTCTCCAGAAATTGTCTGATGGTATCTCGTACCTTAGTTCGAGTTACTCAGAGTGTGCGAGCAATATCCCGCATCAGCTAAAGCCACTGCCCTAGCTACATCAGTTGCATCAAGTGACATTTTTTTGCAATCACAAACAATGAACAAACACTATTAATTCAAATAATGACGAATGTAGAAGTTGGGACCAAGACATACTTTGCATGATCAAATTTCTATAAAACTGAATTTTGATAATGGAAATCTGTTTTCTAATTCGTATACGTAAAACCGAATTGAATGACAAAAGTTTGAAATTCTATTTGTTGTGCAGTAGCCTCACAGATCGTTATGTAGTCAAAGTAAGCAATTTAACTTATCTAAATAATAAGTCAATTCTTACAACGCCTTGGTTGGCTGAAAGAGATCTCTTGTGGATATAAGTCCACCTTTGTAATAACTTTACTTACAGTCCTTGCAACTCACGAAGGCGAGCGGGCTTTACATGTGGTTAACGCGTATTTGTAAACGTGTCAAAGTGTGCGTGAGAGCGAGCGCTTACAACTGACCGCTCCGTCAGACATACACACTATCACACTTTGTATACACACGTTCAACCACATGTTAAGACCACTCGCCTTCGTGAGTTATACCAGTTTTTCTAAAAAAGTGTGTCTAAAAATCTTGTGTACAATAAAAAGTTAAAAAATAAATCAATTTATCTAAACATTATATTTAAATATTATTATGAACCCAGTTTTCACGTAAATTCACTCTATTTATCTCTAGTAACACTGCACACGTAAATTAAACTTTCTAATACGTATGATAAATTTAGATTTGTGCGAAATACAAACTTCGTACATTACGATAAGAGTAATGTCCCGAACTCACAAGAGATACGCGTAATTTGTCGAAGATGCACAAGGAATATCAGTCGCGGTGCCTACCCTAGCATTTTTGGCACAAGAGCAAATGATGGTTGTAAAATTTTACAATGCAATAAAGACTTCCATTAACACTTTGATTTGCAGGGTTAAGACTCTTAATTTCGTTTGTTTTTAGGCCATTTCATATCACAACATACATTTTGCAAATGTTTATTGAAATGCGGACAAAAGTTATTGGTAAAATTCACTTTGTGGACAATTGATTTTATTTGCATTTCTAAATAAATAAAAATTCGCTTGAAAGACAATATTTTAATAAGTCTGCGTATTGTGATACCTTCATTGCTTCAGGTTTTTCGTATTACAATGGTAGGAGCTTGGTTTAGGAGCTTAGATTATATGAATAAATGAAACATGATTTATTGTAAACAAACACAATAAAAGATAAAATATGGATACATTATATTACACGATACAATATGTGTATTTATCCATTTGCATGTGAAGTCGACTTCCAAAAGTCTTTGTTTCCAAAAAAAGTCCGATACAATTTCAGTCTTAAGAGCAGTGCGCGCGATGGGATAGTGATTTCTAATGTGTATTATATATATAGAAGTTAAGGTTTCTATATAAGAGATACTGTATATTACTCATTTTTTATCATTTATTCAGTTCAAGCTGTTATAAGCACTTGTGAAAGTCGAGAACTACCCCTTCGGTTCGTAAATCTACGGCGGAAGACCTAGATTCCCGAATCACGAATTAATACTTTGGAAAATCAAATAGATTGTTCAATAGTTGAATGTATGTTATGAGCCTTTCCCAAAGACGATCAAATAGATTATCTTTATGAAAAAAGATGGAAGACAAACGGACTTATTATAAAATAGAGAAGAAAACATTTATACGTATGTATATATACAAAAATGGGTGTGTAAACATACATTTCTTAATAGCAGTTTGCCTCTGAAAGTCAATTCATATAAATATTTCTTGTGATTTTTATTAACAATTTCTTTAAAGAAAACACTTATGCTCAGATCTTTTTTTAGCTACGGCGATTGCAAAGTTATGATACCTTAATGTTATGCTCAGAATAGAAAAATATATCTTAGCAGAAGACAAGGTTTTGTTTTATGTTAATTTATAATTTTCAATTCTATAAACCTTTTATAAAACAAATATTGGAAAAGTTAAAAAAAATATTTTTAATGCTACCGATTTAAGTAAAGATAATTTTAAATTTTAAACTTCAAATTTCTCTCATATTCTCAACAGCTACATTGTCGATATTTTAAGTTCAAGACGAAGTCATACCGAGTTAGATTCAGTAAAAAGGTTTGTCTTCAGGCTGAGTTCTCACAACAGCCATTCTGTATATTGCCCCTTTATTTTATGATAGCGCATTCGAAGGATTCTCTTTACCTTCAGTGTCAATGCTCACGATTAATAATTAAAATTGAAGACCGATCAGATCTCCAACTTTACTGAGGCATTCGGAAAGAGGTTGAAACTAACACTTAAAACAATAATATTCTTCTTTATATCATAAATCGTGGTCAATAAAATCAGTCCATCTTGGCAAAGCCAAACTGCTTTTTACATGATCTTACAACTCGAGACATCCTTTTTACGGGCCACCCCGAAAATATCTCGACTTATTCTCACTTTATTTTATCGTTTGACAGATAGTGTAGACTACATTGTTACATCCAGCCAACGGCTTTTTGCTTTCATTAAAGGTTACGTACATTCGAAATTTAACCTTAAGGCTTACAAATTGGGAGTTTAAACGTAAACCGGTTCAGTTAAATGTCGACTAGGTTTAAGTTGGCTTGGTAATAGTTGGTATTCCGACCACGTACACTTGGCATAGCCCCTGAATAGATATCTTGCGAAATGATACGACTCTCCCGATGCCAATAAAAGCTGATTTATATAAAACGTTTGCAAATCCGTTAGTTCGCGTATTCCACAGTTTATGACGTGTGATTTCTTGCCAGGACCGATTGATTCTGATATTCCGATGCAGAAGTAATCATAAAATACTTTGCGTAGACATTTTATGTGCAGACAAATCCATAGAGATGATGACAAATTTTTATTTGTCTGTCCTTCAGGTAGACTATTGAAGAATATTTAACACGTATTTTTTTCCTCATCAATAAATTACGGCGATAAATTTTCTACATAATTGTGACGTAGCAAGTCCCCACTTCTCAACTTTAACACTTATATTATCTAAGTCGTTCCTTATTAAAATGAAGCAAAATAATATTTTTGTGAACGAGGAACCAACTAGAACCAACATTTTTTTTTTACTCAAGCATAAGGCGTGTTTGCAATATTAAAATATCATTTATTTTCAGTAGTATTTCTTCAAAGAAATTTTTTGATGTTTATTGCTTCCAAAAAGCGGAACGATCCTTAACTATTATTTTATAACGGTAATTTTAATATTGAAGTTACAATAGTTTAAAAATCACACTGCCTTCGTAGTACATAATACAACTTACAAGAGAAGAGCTCGGTCTCCGGGCTATCAGTACCGGTCCGGAGGGAGACAATTTCCCTTTTGCCTTCATCAGCGGGACCACAACCACCTCCGGTCTTACAAACCGTCGAATTACAAACTCCGAATTATGTGGCGCTATCAGACGCTTATGAAATTTGTGATATATCACCTTGTAGTCTGGTTGGACCGACGGTAAAATGAATCCATCCATTTTACTATTTTCAATAATTTTTGTAAGTTTTTATTCAACTTCCAATATACGTAAGCCTCAATCCTCGACCTATATTTTACACACAGGCTTACATTAGATATTAATGTATGGCTGTATGTTACATAATTCATATCTAATATATCTCTAGTGGCCCAAGGTAACGTTATTATTTTTTGGGTATTGTACTGTCGTGATATGGATATTAAATAAAAGAGTTTCCTGTATCAAATACGAAAATAATAAAATGAATTCATTCTTAATCCAATAAGGCACAAATGAAAGAGTTCGCAGAGAACATAAGAAAGACAAAGAAGGTTGGTAATTGATATTGCATCAAAAACGAAAATGTTATTATATGTGCGTTCTTATATATAATAAGAGAAGCGATAAGGGCCAATAAGGGAATTTGCCTTTCAGCTGATTTAGGATAGCACTCCATGAATGGCTTATAGAAATAGCATTCTACTCGGTCCAGAGCTCTTGAATTAAAAAAAATAATATTATAATGTATTCATAAATTTTCAATTTCGTTAGCAACTAATTAATTTATATAACAACAACGTATTTATATATTTTTTGTTATATATGACATTTAAATCGTATTTTATAATAAATGATGTTATCGTTTCTGAAGTAGTTTATATTCTTTGACATAATATATTATATTAACAAGTTTTTGACATTCATACTGTAATAAATACAATTTAATTATATGTTTGTATGCTAATTGACATGAGCACACCACACATATTCAGGTGTTACTAGATTTTTCCAACTTTTTATCATCTTGTACATTCTGCCCTGTTCAAACACTAATTAATAATTCTTCTTCTTCAAATAGCCATTTCTGAATAAATTAACTTGCATACTCCTTCCCTGTCAACTACGCGGCGAGTTCTTAACGCAAATAAATACAATTTAAATAGTAGTTTTACTTTAATATTTTTGAAACAAATATTTAATACCAATATATAACTTACATAAGCAAATTATCAATACAACACGAACAAACAACCATAGGCGCGATTAAGTAAAACTGAATTAAAAATTATTAGGAATAGTTAATAAGGCCTATTCAATTCACGCTAGTACTTAAACTTATAATTTAACCTACTACAGGGGGTGGCCTCTGTCATACATTGATGGGTGTTAACAACTGCAAAATAACTTCATAATATAGACAAAGATTTTACCGAAACGTAACGGATTTTCCATATCTTTGTATGCACCCGCAAAATATGAGCAATGAAAACGCTGATGACGTAATAAGGAATTCTTCCATAGGGCTATACTATACAAGTAGCTCGGTGGCGTAGTGGATAAGCGCCGCGGCCCGCGATCGTTGTCGGTAAGCAACTTTCGCAAGGGTCGGTCACGGGATGGGTGACCAAAAAATTATTAAGCCGGAAGGAACATTAAGCCGTTGGTCCTGGCTGCATTTGCAGTCGTTAATACCCTCCAATCTGCATTGGGCAAGCGTGGAGGGTCATGGCCCATCCTCCTTAACCATCCATAAGGAAGGCCTGAGCCCCTGCAGTGGGGACGTAAAAGGGCTGATGATGATGATGATGATACTATACATTACTTACATAGATCATCGACACCCTAGATTTTTTATTCTCCATATTTTAGGAACTTTTATTAAAATACTTATCTAAAGAGGCTGGCAAAGCTGTCGTAAACAAACCTAGAGAAACCTTTCACCTTGCTATTTAGTCTAATATTCAGTTCAGTTTGGTTTTCAAGAAATCGACTCTAAGGATAATGTAATTTTATGCTCATCTTCAACAGTTTATGTTAAAGTGATAGTAGAAGTATAAAATTAGACACATGTCGTTAAGCATTTGTAATTAGTCTTCCAAATTATGATTCCTAAAAAAGTTTGAATAAGTGAAAAAAAAAATCATATATATAAGTACGACTAAATTTGGGTCTTGGTTACTGTTACCAGAAAAAGCTTTGATGTAATATAATTATACTTTGATAAAACAAAAGACAAGAAAATATAATTGTTTCTATCTTTATATGTACAGTTGATATAGAAGGCTACTACAAAAGGCAATTTTTTCCATTAGTGCAAATTTGATTAGCAAAGGTTAATTTATGAGCTGTTAAAATTGATTCACAAGCTTAGGCGTGAGCTGTTAAAATTGATTCACAAGTTTAGGCGTGAGCTGTTAAAATTGTTTACCATATGTATTTTTGTGATGTCACGTATTTTTTTCTGTTAAACCATCATACGGATATAATATTCTACTTTATTGATGGGTACCGCCCGTTACTGATGTGCCACGCACGCCTGATTTTTCGTACATCAGGCGTGCGTACGTTACCAAAAATTGATTTCGATACAAATGGAATATATAAAAACTTGCTATTATATTTTTATTGTAAAATCGAACTTGCTGTTTTTTTGTAAAATGTGTTTTATCAAGGTACTGCACGTGAGCCCTTGCAAATTTTATGGAGGTGACTCAAATCCTGTGTTCAACATAATTAAGGGTCCCGAAAGCCAAATTTAAGCTTTTTAATCAGCCATTCTATTTTTATAAATGTTATAATAATTTCATTATAAGACTAGACATGCAATCAAATTGCAGAGCTGAGAATCCTATTGTATGTTTTTTACCAGTTAGCAGCGACATTTACTCTTATTTACTTTTTGAATGAGAATGCGCGCCGAAAAACAATATAAACACTACGTTTGTTGCAAATCCCAGGGCCGCACGTGTTTTTAAAATGAATTATTCACTTTTAATATTATTTAGTCGAAAGATACGAAGAGCTGCATAATTTAAAACATCCAAAATATGCAAATATGCAAAGACGGGACAACGTTTGGGAAGAGATAGGATTAATAATGAGGCAACCATGTAAGTTGATTCCAATTTATTTTACTTTTGTATTTGAATACTGCTTTCAATTTCTTTTTACTGTTAAAGATGTATTTTGTCGATTATAGATTTTTAAATCGTGGATCGTAGACACTCGTCAGGCAATCCACCCAAAAAGGAGGTAATCCACCCAAACAACAAAAATATTTGTACAAATATTTAAACTTTCGATAAAGCAGTCGCCCGTATTGCGAAAGGTCATGGGTTCGAATCCCATCTCAGGGTGCCACGGCCGAAATGGATTTTTTAAGCATTTTTCACTAGTTAATGATTTTGATGGGGCATAAACCTCCACGCTGACCTAATGCGGGTTGAAGGGTATTAACGACTGCAAATGCAGCTAGAACCAACGGCTTAGCGTGTCTTCCCAAACATGGAGGTGCTCGAGATAATAATTTTTTTGGTCACCCATCCCATATGGGTGACCAAAAAAATTATTACCGACCATATAGAAAATTGTTTCACATTGGTGTTGCAGACCGAGCGCGCTAAATACTGCGCCATCGAGCTCCTCGACAGTTTCAACTCAATTCCCCTTCGATCTACTATTACCTTTGAAAGCGTGAATAAGACCGAGGTACTCGTACAAAATTATTGACCACTCATCTAATATTCAACCTTCCAAATCTACTTGAAATCTACAATAACTGATCAAAATCTAAAACCTTTCAATCAAATATCTAAAACCTTCGAAATCATCAAACCATCCATCAACTTATTTAATTATTATATCTTATGTTATACCAAAGATTTATATCTCCAAAAACTGTACTCTGAAAAGGGTTCTATTAATAAAGCTAATCAGGGACGTTCAATTGTTGTTCTCATTGGATGATAATTATATAACATCACTGATATATCTATATATCTGAAAATATAACAATTTTATTTTAAAATGAAATAGACTTTAGATTGTTCACGTTAAGGGTGGACTTGGCTTGTTAAGTACAGCTTTAAGCCCCCTGTGATACGACGAGCGGCGAGGTTAAGCGACTTGCACCCATTAAAATTATCCTTAATTTAAGGTGACATTACCGATATAAACGTTTAAATTTTGAACACAAAATTAGTGCTTAAAGTTGTCATCAAACATTAAAGATCTATTGTACGTTTCTTATTCGGAACGGTGGCATTATATAGCAATATTTATATTTTTTTTTTCAGGAATACACTCGATGAATTAATCAGTTGGTATGTGATCCTAAGCACAGCTATTTAACCGACTTTCAATTTGATCTGGTGATTTCGTTCGAATAGGATAATATCTATAAACGTAATATGAGCTTCTAAATACGTGTGGTAAATTTTGTAATTTGTTTACGTATAATTACAATTTATTTTTTCAAATAAAACATAATATAGCAAAAACTAATTTGTTTGATTAATACAGGTACAGCATAATTGTTATCAAAATCGGTTCAGTAGTTATGTAAGTATATGACTGCTATTGATTAAATACGTCTTATTTAATTTTTAAATGTGTCTACTTCCTAAATTATTTGTAAAGGATTTTTGTTTATTTCGGTATATTGCTTTTTTATTATTTATTTTTTAAAGTATATATTTCATAATGTTATTTTGATGTTTATTTTTAGAAAATATTTAAAAAAGTAGAGTCCTGTGTCCCAGATGGGATTCAAACCGATGACCTGACGGTTTATGTTTTACGTTATGTATTTATGAAATTTTCTTCTACCATTATTACCATTATTATTTTATTCAAATAATATTCAAGAGACAAACACCTAGGTACATAACATTGCTTTGAATTAAATCGCTCTCGCTACCTCTTGTTCTCGTAACACTGTCGAATACAATGACTGTTTGAGATCAAGTAAGTATGATAGCAATTTCCTGGACGCATCGAGTTTTAATATAAACGTTGTGTCGAAGGGGTCACCCCACGCTTTAGCGGTCACAATGACTCTATTATAGAGCAGATCATTATCTTTGATATTATTGTTGTCACCTTTAATAATAAAGTTCCTATGAGGAGAACTAAATGTGGAGAAGAAGACAAATTTATGTCCTTCTCAGTATTTAAGACAAATTGACATACTATTTCTTGGAATAATAACAAAGTAAAAAAAAAAATGTTTTTATAATTTCTTAAATGGTTTAGTCGGATTGTAATACATATTTATTCATACGTAATCAATCTGAAAAATAACAATTAACGACAAGGATAAATTCAAAAGCGATTGAGGAGATATAAATATGGGAACATGATATATTGCTAATGCTTTATACAAATAATGCTCTTGTTCTGGTTAAAATAAGGGAACATGATAAACCATGCTTTGAAACTTATATTTCTGTTATCGACTACTAAATCAATGAAGCATTTTATATTGCCAACAATGAAGGTCCCAATTTCACCTTATAATACATTCTCGACTGAAAAATGACTTTATTAGACTGAGATGTCATAATAATAATTTTTATTTCCCTCAAGGATCAGCCTGAAAGTCTCTGAGTCAAATATGAATTGTTTTATTAGAAGACTTGAGAAATTAAAAGTATCAATTTCATCCTTCCAACTATAGAATAGCGATATGCCACGTCAGCGCGCAGTAATACCAGCTTCGACAATAGAGCACTCAACCAAACTGAGTATTAGATGCAGTGTACAATTTAATATAAGAAAATTTTCTTTACTTTTATTTTTAGTATGGTTTTTTATAACTCATAAAATAATATAAAGTATTATATCACTATATAGTTATAAACTAAACTATTCACATCTTCAACTACTGCTATCTCCAATATGGCTGAGGCAAAAACTGCTTGGGAAATATTATCTATAAGTGGTTTTCCAACAGTGATGTCAGAGATACGCTTCATTTGTTATATATTTATGTAACTTCATGTCAACTACTGAACGGATTTTGATGAAATTTGGTATACAGATAGGGTGTTAGCTGACTTAGATAATAGGATACTTTTTATCTCACTAAACATTTCCCTAGGGTGCACGCGGGCGAAGCCGCTGGCGAAAGCTAGTATGTAATAACGACTATTATTATGACTTCGTTTAAAATAACACTTATTTTAAACAATAATAATAATTTTGTATAATATCAATAACCATAATTTCAAAATGCCTAAAAACAATTAATATAACACTTAACTTGTATAATGTTCATTTGTCTTCATTTTTGTTAATATAACCATTATTTTATATGTTACTCAAATAATAAAATGTTTTTCTCATAAAGATCAATTCATATAACACTTTACAAATTATTACAAATGTTATGATTCTACTACAAGAATTTAATATTATAGGATATCATTAATATGTAAATGTTACTATATAACGTGGAATTAGATTGAATGAGTGTTATATGTTTAAAAGATTATATATCACATAACTTTTATATAAAAGAAAATTATATTAATTGAAAGGTATTTCTTTCAAAATTATATGTTTAAAAAATATTTTTCCGTTTGTTATATGAAATAACAGATATATTAAACTAAATTATGTTATTGGACGGTATGGTTTATAAAATTTTATATATTTTGTTATTATGAAATATATTACACACCATAATGTCAGCCTAAGAACATTAAGACGAGTCGCTCTGTAAATCTATTAAGCACGTTTGCCAATTTTGCAGAGCATGCTCGTCTCTTAGCTGTTTCTGAATAGAAATCAGGGCTTTGGTTACAAGTTTTGACATCATCGACTATGATACAACTTTCCGCCTTGCAATTTGTCACTGCCTAATGAAATAGACTAAAGGGTGCATCTTGAATGGAAAACTTTTGATAAATACATATTCTGAGGATAAATACTTTCTAATCTTAAGACCAGAGTTTACAATCAATAGGTTCTTCTGACAGATCGACTTACGGATGCGAAACATGGACTTTGGCATCGATTTAATATCACTCAGAGAGAAATAATATGCATTATATTAGGAAGATTATATATTTGGTCAGAATCCGAAACAACGTTATCCGCTAGGACTCCAAAGTATCTGATATAGGTGGATAGTGACACTCAATGACAATGGATAGGTCACGTGTACCATGGAGATGCCTACAGATTGAAGGCCAAAAGTCCTTAGATTGGCGGCCCCTGGAAAATGAAGTATAGGCAGACTAAAGGCCAGATTTTCGAAAAACATTAAAAGGACAGAAGCGCTGGCCTTGTATAGAAAGGTCGCAAGTAAAGCTTAACGGAGAACTAAATAAGAGGAATTAGCCCAGCAGAAGAGTAATCGATTATTCTGAGAGAGAGACCAGAAAAAATTACGTTATCAAACTCAGAGATGAGAGGGGGAGGTATAACTTCATGCAAATTTTGGGAGTTAATATTTTGTTATTAAAATTAGGGTTTTATAGATAAATGTCATTCATCATAATCATCATCATCACCATCAGCACTTTATTACGTCCCCACTGCAGGGGCTCAGTCTTTCCTTATGGATGGTTATGGAGCATGGGCCATGACCCTCCACGCTGGCCTAATGCGGATTGGCGGGTATTAATGACTGCAAATGCAGCCGGGACCAGCAGCTTAACGTGCCTTCCAAAGGACGGAGTAGCTTGAGATAATAATTTTTAGTCATCCATCCCGTCACTGACCCTTATGAAAGTTGCTTAACGACAACGATCGCGGGCCGTGGCGCTTATCTACTACGCCACCGAGTCATTATATTTTTGATAATTCCCAAACAAAAACCTTTCTCAAAAATTACCCTTTCCATAAGGTTTAGGATTTAGGTAACTTTTTTCTTGGTATCTGCCAAGAAAAAAGAAATCTGATTGAATGGGCAATCATTTTTTAATTATAAACAAAATTTCAGGTGTAGATTACCGCATTTTCAACCAGATTTGACAAAAAATCACTGAAGCAGAATTATTCAAAATATTCTTAAGGTAGGCATTGAGAAATTTCTCAAACAGGTAACAAGCCGGAAGATTTTCTAAGTCGCAACAAATTACAGAGCCTTTAACTTAGTTTTGTATTTTGTGGAAAGTTTCTGATTGAGTTCTTCATTTTAGAGCGTCACGAGCCGTTTTATAATTCTGTACAGTATTTTGTAGGAGCTGGCCAGGGAAAATACACCGACGGATACAACGATCGGAGATTTAGTTAAACTGATCTCAATGGCCGTCCACCTTTTATAAACTTTATTACTGTTTCATCGGTCTTTAGATCTTTATTATTTTCGTATTGAATAAATTTCCCGTGTACCAACAATGGTATATAAATTTTTTATGTTAAAAAAAATATATATATATATATATATATATATATAAAAGTCAGTCTCAGACACCCAAGAGGTAACTCAAACTCATCTTTCGCAATCTGAGCAACAGTTCAATCATAACTGCAAAACTATATATGATCTAGCAACTTCCAAACGGCAAAAAATCTCGCGGAAATGACTCTACATTTGTTTCGTCCCTCCACGAAGCATCCTCAGGAGTTGTAAAACTCTCTAGGTGTTTTGCACTGTAAGATTTCTGCATCTGTTTCTAAGATTAGCGTTCACAAATGCACAAAAACAGACAAACTGACTAACATAAAAAATTTTGATTTTATTGGTTTGGGTTTTATTCACTGGTGCATCTACAGACACATCGGCTGCGTTTTTATTATAAAGTGAAATAAGTCAGTTATCTCCTCAGCGCGAAATATCAGAAGTCAGCTCTTGAATATGACATCTCAGGACCTGGACGGGGACATACGGCACTTCAATGCTAGAATTTCTATGCAGAGATTCAACACTAGAAGGTGGAGGCACTGGGTACTGGTTGTCCAGGTTCTGAGATATCGTCTTCAGCGAAAGTGTCTTCGATTACAGTATTTATTCATAATTTCGTTATATAAATGGACATTGTTTCTGCATAGTAATTTGTATTATTAGTTTAAATAAGTATCTTAATGACAACTATTTGTACTCAATTTGTAATTTCTGTTATAGAATTATTCAATAACTAGCTTATGCCTGCGACTTCGTCCGCGTGGCAAAGTTACTCTGAGCAGCATTTCTAACGAATATTATTCAATATAACGAATATTAATTCGTGTGAAAAAACCTGAAATAAAGTTTCGTCCCCTATTTTATCCTCTTAGGGATGGAATTTATCAAAATTCTTTCTTAGAGGACGCCTAGGTCATAGTAGCTTTATGCATGCAAAGTCTCAGCCCGATCGGTTTAAAATTGACAAAGTTTCATACAAATTTCATCCCTATTTTATCCCCTTGGGGATAGAATTGATCAAAATCCTTTCTTAGCGGATGCCTACGTCATAACATCTACCTGTATGCCAAAGGGAATTGTTCAGTTTGTATGGGCACTTTGGCTTTGAGTGGACATTATCTACAGTTATAAAAAACATTATTTTTTAATATTTCATATCTTAAGGAAGTTAACTGTTGTAATATTTTCACGGGAAAGTTTAAAATTGTATATATATAAGCATGTGTAGTATTCCATTAACGATGTGACGAAAACATAATTTTTTTGTAAAATACTTTAATTACCTTATCATCATATTAATTTATTTATGTTAGAAATAAGAAACAGAGATGTCTAAATAAAGAAATTGTAGATTTACACATATTTACCTTTAATTTGACAATACAATTCTACAAGCAAAAGACAGTACTTCTAAATACACATATTTATAAGAATAGACTTTACATAATCACTTAATAAATAAATTACACTGCTCATACAGTTTCTCTTCAGCTGGAGGCTGGCATTTGGGCAGTCATAAAAGCAGCTACATTCATATAAGTTGGTCACATGACGTCCTAATCTTTGAATCTTCCACGGCCCCTCCTGACGTGTGCTCTCCCTTAAACAAGACTATTCTCCTGATTTGTGCTCACCCTCGAGCACAACTCTTCTGCTTGGAGCGGCTGTAGACTCACATTTAAGTCTGCGCCTATTAACAGAAAGGACTATTTTAAAACACCTATTCAGTACATTTGCACATAACTACTTAATAATAAATTAACATTAAATATTGAACAACTAGTTAATAATAGCAGTATTAATAATATATCATCCTGATGAAAGATGTAGCTTCCCAAAGCAAAAGAATTTTTTAAATCAATTTAATTTTAACTGAAGGAACTCCTGTTTAGACAGACCTTCAAAAGTGCACAATGTCTTCAGTAATTCCTTCAATATTGTTAAAATCCATTGTAAGATTTCTTTTTTACAAATAATGCAAAATCTTGTATAAGTTATGTAGTAAATGTATGAATAGTTTGCATGATAGACAACCATTCAGCCCAATTATTATAATATAAATGAGAATTACACAGTCTACTGGTTTTTGGTACATAAAAGTTAAAATCAACAAACAATTTTACCTGAAGCCATCTGGGAACTGTCAGTTGCTGTGGTGAGTCTCAACCCGGAACAAAACATAATGCTTGTGAATCAAATGCTCTTTTGAAATCCGGTAAGGTAATGTTCTGTATAGGTTCTGGAATATTAGAAGGAACTGTCTCTATCTGCTTGCTGCCAACATGGATGACAGATGCGATGAGATCCATGCACCTAAAAGAGTATAATATATAATTAAATTATTTGTCAGCAAAATGTTACTTAAACGATATGGTAGCGATATATTAATGTTTTACATATCATAAAGGAAGTTTAATTATAGTAATCACAATAAATAAAAATAACTATAATCCTACCTGTTGTGGGTTTATCCAATCAATAATTTCATTTCCAATGTGTGTTTCCCTTTCGGATATTGTTTGCAGTAGATGTGATCTAGTACGTAATATAGATCTTTCACAATTTATACAACGCTGCCGACGATATTCACGTAGGAGACCATTACACGATTTAAATACATTCATTAAACCAAACAATTTTGAATTACCCATTCTATCTTTCTACATGGATTTACCAAAAACAACACGTTCAACGATATTAATACATTATTTAAGGAATTATTTTATATAAACAATCATTTTAATAATTATTATCACTCAAACGTATTTGTTGACAAAGTGAAATGGTGCTGCCATATAAAAATCATTAATCGATTAGAAAGTAATCGATTGTTAGTGTAAATTAACTTATATCTAACCGAAAAGGATTATTTGTTATGTTTTTAATATATTTGATACATGATTTTGCAAAAGATCACCTACTGTATATGCATTAATATATATATACTTTAATTACTTTCATTTGTATTAAAGTTAAACCTTATCGATTAATCGATTCTATTAGTAATAGTACTTCAATAACATTTATTGATATGGAAACACAGTGAAACATGTTAACCAAACACATCCGAATCCAAAAAATACTTTTAAAAATAATATTTTTATTGTTTAATTTCCCATGACGAGAGTATAAAAAATATTTTTTTCAGTTTTAATAATATTTTACTGTTTACATAGTTTTTACTAATTAGCTTGTCCACCAAAAGCCAAAATTGAACAATTCCCTTTCAGCCCGATCCATTAAGTGGTTTGAGCTGTAGGTTGATAGATCACTATGTCAGTCAGTCACCTTTTAGTTATATATGTTTAGATATTAAAAGATCGTAAAATATTTTTGGCAAATTATAATCATTATTATAAAAATACATTCAGATATATTACAAACATATAAATTGTTATCTCGAATATTTTAATCATGAAACAAATGTTACTAATTAAAGTTCTCTTGGTAGCTTTCGCCTAGATTGATATCAACAATCTATCTCATTAATGTAAGCTACAACTAACATACCATTTGATTCAAAGGAAATTTTCATAGGAATACTTATGAATAATTCATTTGTTTATCTGCAAACCAAATCATTACATATGATAAGATATATTTACTCGAATACTAACAAGACATACAAGACCAGACACAATCAAAGCTAGTACAGACTATGTTAATAATTAAGACTATGTTATAATTAAGATTAAGACTAATAACATACAATAAATCTACGTTTATATTTAAAGGCGTTTATATTTGATTATTTAAAGACATTTCGGTTCCTTCACAGACAATACTTATTGGACACATTCATAATACTAGAATTGTGAATGTGTTCAATAAGTATTCTTTGAAGGTAGCTATACTCTTAATTACTAGAAACTTTATATAAAAAGTAGAACCGACTTCAAACTTCAAAAAAGTCAGGCGACTATCATTCAGTTAAGAACCAAAGTTTTAAAAAGTATTTATTTTATGTTTTTAAGTGATATTGATATCGTTTAAAAATACGAAAAATCTAGGTAAATAAAAATATTTAACATTTTGAGTCTTAGGAGATTTTGTTTATTTGCTCGACATATTTTTTGCCAATAATCAATATCCATATTTTAAAGAGGAAAGATTTGATTGCTTCTTTGTTTGCATTGGATATACTCTGGAACTATTGGACCGATTTATTTAAGTCTTATCAACGGGTAGCTACATAACACGCAGTCATATGCAATAATAATAAACAGCTAGTTTGATAGAAATTGGTTCTCAATTTCGTACAAAATAAACTTCAAAGAGTAAAGTATAGGTACACGGTGAACGGGAAATCTTCCTTTCAGATTTTGAATGAATTATAAATATGCAATATTTTGTTTTTTTAGCTGAAATGGGCCATGTCATAAACATATCTTTGTCATAACGATCTTATGTCATAACGATCTTTAATATTTAGGTGATATCTGTTTGAAAGCGTATTTTATTTGTTATAAAAGGAAAATTACTTATTCGTGTTCGATAAAATTTAAAAGCTCGATCCATCAAGTTGTCGAATAAAAAATTTTGAAAACCGATCAACAATTGATATAAATATCGAACATGTATATATGTATAAATATAATCGAACATACATAAAAACAAACATGGCCACCGAACATATAAACTCCTCTTTTTCAATTTTAAAATAGGTTAAAAAGACAGTCAACAGCTTAGTCTAATTGAACATGGAAGTTGTAAAGGAACCGAATCGTCTTAAAATAACCAATACAAGTTTTTTAAAAAACTAGCTTTTATTTGGGGGCACTAAAACGGAGATAAATAAATTTCAAATATTTAAAGTACTTATAATCAAAAATTTTTCTAACAGTAATTGACTTGAAGAGCTTGTAGCGTTAATGAAAAAGAAGACGAGAATTATACATATTCTTTACGTCGTCGTTAGTTAGTTGTGTTGTTTCATTGCTAAGTTCCTATGACCACCTTCCAGCTCCATCGTTACCAGACTTTAAAAAACATTCAGTACATAATCCCTCTTAAAGACGGATCTAACAAGCCCAAACACGATGCAGTTGCGTCATTTCATCACTAAGTTCCTTCCCACCATCACCATCTTCGAACTTTTTCAACATAACAGCTTACTGATCAATAATAATGCATTGTCATCTGACTTACATGTCTGTACAAAATTTCAAATCTATCGGACATTGGGAAGTGGGTCAAATTTGAGTACTAAGATTTGCGCACTAACAAACATACTAACATACAAGTTCAGGCAAATATAAAAGCTTGTAGAAACTAATATAACACAACAAACTTTATTAAGGCGTAAGTTAACGTTCCATGTGGTTGTGTGTTGCATTTAGAATAAATTAATTATCTATCTATCTATTCTACTTTTCACCGACTGCTTCAGTTTATTTGACGCTTTCATATGGCAATACTTTCCTGAAAAAAGATGTAATAACTGGTACTTCTAAAAAACACCCTAATATATAAATAATATGTATGTTATGAAACGTAAAAACTACTACTAACTTTTTCCCTGAATCTCAAATTTCGCACGATCCAAAGATATCGTCATACAACCATCTGATTTTTGAACAAGCTTTTAAAACTAGACGGTGAATCCGAGATCACAGTTGGAAAATTTTCAAATTCAAACTCCGGCGGAACACACGTAACTTCACGAACTACCAAGACGCTGTCGGTTAGTTTTGAGAAGTTCGCACGTTGGGCTCTCTACGAGACGAAAATCTTATCTTGTTGCGTTAAATTTTCAGTCTTGATTCGCGTAGCAGATTTTAAATATGAAACTGTATCGTATTATTAGATTAGGCTTATCTATTTTACTTACCTATTTCGCGAAGTACTTGGAATATTTGCGGCCTTTCATCTTCGTTCATACTACATTGCACTCAAACTAGGTACTTCTCGATAACTGGGAGAATGCTCTTTTGTAATGGCTACCAAAAACTTTTTTGACGCTGAGAAATGCATTACGCATACCCGCTCCCCCCACAAATGGGGCCTGTAGACCTGTCGACCCGCCCCAAATGAGGCTACCCAGAAAGAAAGAAAGCAATTTTATTGACCTCACAATCGGGACACTCATAAGAAACATAAAATAAAAAATAGAATAAAAACTACACAAAGAAAAAAGCAAAAAAAAAAAGATGTCAGGATAATATAGAAACAATAAACAAAAAGAAAAAGATATTTCTTTACCTGTCCCGCTCACTGAGTTCGTCGCGCGAGGCCAATCAGGGTCGCTGTCTCAGCGATTTCTTTTGCAACATTGCAGTTACAATGATGCAAAAGCACTGATTTTCTGACAGCGCCTACCCACTAAAACTCAGCGATGTCCCTCTACATGGAGGCGAGGTACGGTAACGGTCCGAGGACCACTTCCGGCACCGTTCGCTCCCACTTCGTCCCACCAGTCCTGAAACGGGCAGGTCGCTCTGCGGATTGGGAGTACATCATCAGGGACGTGCAGTGCCCAGCCAGCACGCAAACCGACCGAACTGCCATCACCAAAGACTGAAAATGCGCGACTGTGCATTTTCAACCCAAATCCAATCCAGGGAAAATCTTGCACTAACAGAGCATGATTTCGATCCATGGATATCTGGGTTATAGGCCCAGCACGCTCCCTCTGCGCCACTCTGCTCTCTGTTACCAAAGACCTAACGAAACTAAAAAATTACTGAAAATCCTGTTATTTTCACGTGAACCTATTAATAATGTCACAGAATCATGTTGCGGTAATCTATATAATTTTTTAAATATTTTCATGTGGTGAATACTCAATACGCTAAATTATATTGTTTAAAAATATAAGATGATTGAATTTCAATAAACTTATACAAATATATTTTTTATAATTTTCATGCAATAAATAGATTTTTCTGAGAAGTAAACAAACCTTAAACTTCCTTTAAAGTTTATGCGTGATATCAGCGTTAAGAACATTCCAAAGGCTGTTCTGAACATATTTTATGTATATAGAATATCAGTTTTTTGTGAGAAGTGTGTAGGCAAGTACCTTTGAGATTTCACATTTTAGTCATTACCTCCCTTTTCATTAATCTTCCCTGAAAAGCAGACCCTGCTTCCAAATAGGACGTCCACCTACACCCTAAAGATCTGACCTTTTCTAAGTACATCCATTAGATTGAATTTCGCTGTTATCCTATACACATTTGTTATTATTCCATTCGCCGTTCTATTTATATAAACAAAAAACAAATATATCGCAAATACAATTAATGCGATGATTCTTTTTCTCCATCATAGTCAAAGCTGAAATTATTTTTATTCTAATAAACTTTGAATAGACCAACTTTTTTTACTTGCTACTCGTTCAGGACGTCTTTTTAGAAGTAAGAACAAAAGAAACTCAGTACCTTAATAGCAGTATGCAATGCGTCCAAGAGGCGCAAATTGCCATTTACATATTATATGGGATAAATTAAACGATTTGATACCTTCTCTAGTTAGATAGAACGATTTTTTTTTTATTACAATGTCAGAATGAACGATAAAATTTGAAAATATTTATGAAACTTTAAACAACTGGATACTTACAACAAAAAAAACTTTTCGCAATTTCCAGACTAAAACAATTTTATAACAGATAAACAAGAATTCCATTTTGCACTGTGGTTGGACATTTTCTATCTCCAGATTAAAAGTCAACGAACTATAAATGAAGAGATGTCGAACGGCATACGTGAGCAGATGCTGGCCCTTACATTTTCTCACTGTCTAATGAAAAAACTTGAGATGGAGGGATTCCGTCCAAGAATTCATAAGGAGAATACGTATTTGCAAAGTTTATGAAAGAGTTTTGATGTGATTGATAGTTAACTCTATTTAATAAACTACTTAATTATTTATTAGATTTGTTCAATTTTGAATTCACAATGATATACTGAAAAATATTCTTAATGAAAAATGCTTATAATCATCAATGTTCAAGTAATCCACCTAAAACGTGAAACCCTTTAAAAATAAAAAAAAATAACTTTGACATTATGACCCCAGATAATTACAGACAACAGCATGTTAGACTTATTCACTTTGAACTTTACGCTAATATTGAACTGCAAGTAGTCTATTATCATAGACACAGCCGACTCTGATCATTAATAATTCAATTTTTAACGCAATCTATAGCAGCGCTCATCGTGGCTAAAGTAAAAACATTGCCAGCTTTGTCACCTGTCATACCATACTATGTACTTATATTCCTTTCCACTGAATTATTGTGGAAACTGTTTATGAATAATAATATATTAATTTATAAAACAAAAAAAAAAACTAAAGTATATGTTTTTCATTTGAGTTACATTAATCATAATTTGAATAGGAATCTATAAAACAATATACAAACTGTGCTGAAATATATTTGTAAATTTTCTTAATTATTCTTTATAAAAAAAAAAGAATTTGTTACCGACACGCGGCTATATTACTCAGATGAAAAAGATTACAAAATACAGAGTACAGATCAATAATAAAAAGAAATAGTAAAAAAGTAGTCATAGACTCGTACAAATTTCATTTACTTAAAACTCGTGGCGCTAGTATCTATGCAATACTGCAACGTAAGTAAATTATTTTAATATCAATAAATTACATTAATAATACTTATTTTATCAAACCAACATCCTATTACATATATTTGAAAGTAAAATAACATTCTGATCGATTATTTTTGTTATTACAATCATTACTTGTAAAATACTTGATTTTCTAAATAAAATGATAAAAAAAAAGTTTATGTTTGCTTTTATCACTTTGGTACCATAGTCGTGCTATATTCAGCTGCGATCGAATTGATATTAAAATAAAATTCAGTCGTGATTATGAGTTCCAACGGTGATTAGAACATAGGCATTGCAAGGTAACAAAGTTTTTATTTTATATTGAGAGTGACACATACAAACCCGGGCTTCAGAATAACACTCATTTCGATCTTAAAACCATATTTCATTTATTACTAGCGATACAGGAATTTATACGTTTACTATTATTTAATGAAATCATCAAAAGCGCTTTAATTTCTTATTCATCATCAGCATCATCAGCCCTTTTTTTTACGTCCCTACTGCAGGGGCTCAGGCCTTCCTTATGGATGGTAAAGGAGGATGGGTCATGACCCTCCACGCTGGCCCAATGGATTAGAGGGTATTAACGACTGCACATGCAGCCGGGACCAACGGACCAACGGCTTAACGTGCCTTCCGAAGCACGGAGTAGCTCGAGATAATAATTTTTGGTCACCCATCCCATGACCGACCCTTGCGAAACTTGCTTAACGACAACGATCGCGGGCCTCGGCGCTTGTCCACTATGCCACCGAGCTACTACTAATTTCTTGTTATACAGTAAAATTTCAAGTACCTACATGGATCTAAACAAACTCTAACATAATCAACAAAACACGTGATGAAACACGTAAGATAACTAAATATTATTAATTTTAATGTACAAAAATTATTTTACAACCCTCTGTTCACCCAAGTTACAGTATCGCAGTAGTTTTTTAATATAAAATAATAGATAGTTGTTGATTTTAATTTTTTGTCTAAAGTAACACGTTTAATTCCAAAGCGTCAAAGCTGCCAAATTTGAGGACGCTGGATGTCGTTGAAGTTGTGCACATAGCCAATATAACAATATATTGTACACACTTTCTTAGTCATATGATTGCTATTACTGATTGGATATGTTTTTCGTTCAGGCTTTCTATATTGAAAAGTATTGGATAAGAACACACACAATAAAACTAAAATATTATTATTGAGGATATTCAATATAAGAACACAATATTAAATAATATGATTTCCATGGACTATAACATGGAGGATTAAAAATCAAGGCTTCAAATCAACTCTATCCATCGACGCTGGAAATCAAACATGTAGTAACCTGCAAAACCAAATTGGAAATTTAGAATGGAAAATCTTTATATTTTTCCAAGAAAAAATATCTTCTTTCCGTATAAATTGATTAAGCAACACCTTTTTTGTTACCATGGACGTTTATAGGAATTATTTATCGAAAAAAACAAAAGTTTTTCTGCTCTAAAGAACAATTTTGGTTATGCGGGTTACTACGTGTTTGCTTTCGAGCGTCGAATAATGACAACATCCTGAATATCTACATACCGACGCAGGATAGCAAACACGTAGTAACCTCCAAAACCAAAATGGATATTTAAAGTGAAAAATCTATATATTAAAAAAAGAAACAAAAAATTACCATATAATTCCGTATAAATTGACTAAGGAACATCTTATTTGTTACCATGGACGTCTATAGGAATTATTTATCGAAAAAAATAAAAGCTTTTCTGCCCTGAAGAACAATTTTGTTACGTTCTACGTGTTTGCTTTCCAGCGTCGATATATATCTCGAATTCTATCAGACGTAATAAGTGTTCGCATGAATAATCTAATAAGGAGTAGGTTTATATCTATTAGAATCTTAGTCAGGAATTCATGATTAATTATTATTAAGTGTCTTTAACAGTCCCTCGAGGCCTTGGAGGGTAACTTGAACCTATTTTGTTGGCTTTCACATATATGTGTTAGCGGTTGTTAACTGTGTTTTGATCCTATTTATGCATAATTCTGAATAATTTTAATATACCGACCACGCCTGGCAAAAGCATATATTAGAGTTCGTATATAAACGAATGCTACATAATTAGGTGGCGAACACCAAGTTTAGCATCAGAAATATAATATTGTAAACTAGGTAAGCTAGGGACTTGTCTTTACAGTTTTCCTCATATTACTTTAAATATATTGAATTAATGACTCATCATCATCATCAGCCGGAAGACGTCCACTGCTGAACATAGGCCTCCCCCTGTAAACGCCACGACGGACGACATTGCGCCAGCTGCATCCAGCGGCCGCCCGCGATTCGGACGATGTCGTCCGTCCATCTAGGGTCGACCCATGCGCGTCTTCCGGTTCGTGGTCTCCACTCGAGAACCTTTCGTCCCCATCGGTTATCGGTTCGTCGAGCGATGTGGCCTGCCCACTGCCACTTCAGCTTACAAACTTTGCGAGCTATCTCGGTCACTCTAGTTCTTTAGCGAATATCCACGTTTCGGACCCTATCGCGCAAAGAAACCCCTAACATAGCTCTCTCCATGCCTCGCTGAGCGACTCTGAGCTTCTCTAAGAGGCCAGCAGTTAAGGACTCATAAATTAATAAATACGCTCTACATTTACAGAATAAATATTTATTACATCGTCAAACTTGTTAGGTATTTGTTTTCAAGTATTTACATATTTAAAAGTGTTGACGACAGCTTTGTCAGCCTCTTTAGAGATCGTTTTCATATTTTTTTTATAATTTGAATTGTATGGCTTTTTTACTTTTTATTGTTTACCTGTTATTACTCTTTGTTATGTTGTATTTAATCATGAAAGTGTTTTGAAATACATTATTTTGCTTGGATGATTTGTCTTTGATTTAATAATATGGTCCATACATAAGCTGTTGATAGCAAAAAGCGTAATCACGGTTTTTTTTTTTAAGTTTACATTAAGAATATTGGACAAGACAAATTTATCAGACATTATTGTAAGAAAAACAATCAATGTAAATAAATTCAAATTGATAAAACAATCGTTCCCCTTTTGTCCTACTTTGTTTTTCAATTCAAATCGGTTTATATTTCGATACCGTGACGGATTCGTTAATTGGGACGCAGTAATGAAACTCTACGACGGACGGGACCCTTGTCAAACGATGTCTGATTTTCCCGATCAAGATAAAATCTACCAATTTTATTTATTTACGAATGGACTGTATTTATTTTATTTGCTATATAAAATAATGTCTAGTCATTACAACTTTAACGATATTGAAAATAAGGACCTTATTCTGATATAGTATTTATATATCGACGAAAAAATCCTTCAAACGTGCGTCTACGGTAGCATAAAGGCCTCTACCACCAAAGCAGAATTCGATAATCAAAGGTTGTTATTTTGTTTCGAGTCATTATTAGCTTTGAAATAGGATCTAAACTCTAACAACGATTATCATGAAGTTTCGTATTTTATATTCGTGGTAAGCCCTCAAATATCTATAACCGATAGGTCACCGAAGCTGTGAGCCACCTGCGAGAAATTGATTCTCGCTTTTTGTTTCTCTTTTACTCGTGAAAAAATCAACCACTTCTTACACCGACCTAATTAGATACAATTAATAACCTTCATACGTGTATTTTTCTGTAAGAACCGGTCAAGTGCGACTTGCACTCGCGCACGAAAGGTTCCATGCCAATAGCCACCTTAAATATTTATTTCATTTCGTTTTTAGTATTTGTTGTTAAAGTGGCAACAGACATGCATCATCTGTGAATATTTGAATTATCTAGCTATCACGGCTCATGAGATACAGCCTGGTAACAAACGGACATACTGACAGATGGGCGGACAGTGGAGTTGTTGTAATAAAGTGCTGTTTACTTAATAAAACCTCTATACTATGACAGCGCTGAGTCAACGTCGAGTTCTAGGCTGGTTTTATAAAAGAATCGCTCAGCTGCTATTTTAATGTTATAAGTATTTTATTAACTTTCACTTCTTAGTTTAGGATCTAAGCAATGTACTCCTACATAATGTTTTGTCATATTCATTTTATACTTTATTTCAAGTTATTATTTTCAAATATCTTGTCTCACACAATACTTAATATATTGTTGTAATTTTTAAACTTTATCAAAGACACCTCCACTCTGTTGGATAACTCGTCAGAATTGCAGCGTAACTCACTGCAACAAGTTTTGCTAATTTAGACGGAAACTGAACTAAGTTGCTAGCACTTAATCATGGTACAGGGTCACAATCAATATTGTGTTTATTTACTCTACCAAAATTTACTTAAAATAATTGTGTTTTTAGGCTGTTTGTAAATCAACAGTTATGGCAGTTTCAATCTTATTTTGATAAGCTACTTTGTGGAATTGGTACAGGAAAAAATTACTAAACTTATAGACCGAAAATATATATCTAAGATGACTAGCACGGGGTACTTAAGGCTGATGAATTTTTAAAGCATTTTATACTAACCATAAGAATTATCAACAAGATATTTATTATGTACGATGCGAATAACATAAAGATTTTCAGAACAAAATATATTTAATTATTTTTACACAAATCTCTAGGGACTGATGTCCGTTGTACCGCAATGACCCCAAGATTAATCGTTCAGAGAGAAATTTTATCCTTAAATGTAATAAGATTAAATAAATCGTCATTAAATTTGTAATTAAATCTGAGCTTCATATATGTAGCAAAGCTTGTAGAAAACGTGACGTAAAAAAAGGTTTATACCAAGTGTGAGTCTCATGTTGTATGAGTCTGAGTGATATCTTTTGTGATAGTTAATTTTTATTTAGTATCGGATTAGGGTCGTGCGAAGGTGAAGTGCGCGTTTTCCGGTTTTAATTCTGGAAAATCAAAAACAACAAAATATCAATAAACGTAAGCCAGACTGATAAATTATTTAAGGACGTTTCGGTGTCACATCCCGTGAGAGAAGAGATACTGAGGAGAGAGGTTGGCGCTATATGGCAAAAATATAAGAAATTACGCTATGCGGCTATTTATCTAATGCGTACGCTTTACCAATATGACTCTAGGGGTGAAGAGCTAATAAATGAAAAGTGGAAAATAGAGAATCTTGAAAAAGCAGTCATGGGTTCGAAGCCCATCTCAGACTGCCAGGAACAAAGTGGATTTTTTAATCATTTTTTAGAATAGCATTAAGAGTATTTTTCAATCTTGAAGAAAATTTGAATGTTTGTAAAAATATTTCTTTCGGCTGTTTGGGTGGATTGATTGAAACTGCTCTAACTGCATATTACGCTTATGTCCACTCTAGATTATCATATGGTGTTGTCTTGTGGGGAAACTCTACCGATGCTCAAAGTGTTTTTATCCAACAAAAGAAATGTATAAGAATATTAACCAACATTGACAAAATGGAATCCTGTAGACCTCATTTTAAAAAACATTCCATATTGACATTGACTTGTTTGTATATCCTTGAAGCTTGCAAATTTGTAAGAAAACATGAAAACCTGTATTCTCCCGTTAAAACCACTAAGCATAAAAAGCACGACCGCGACCAAAACAAAATAAAGCTAGGATTTTCTAAATTAAAAATTGTCACGACGAGTCCCCATTGGATGACAATCAAAATATATAACAACATACCGAACAAAATAAAGCAATTAAAACAACTAAAACCATTTACTGAACATTTGAAAACATACCTCATTGACAAATGCTATTATAATATTGACGAATTTTTTAATGACAAATAGGCATTATGTACGAACAAAAATATATGTTTTAGGGAAATGTAAAACTTCATTAATTAATTAAGGACTGAAACGGTAAAAAAAAAACTGTTTTTTTTTTTGTTAATATGGTTATTATTAGTATTATAATTTAAATTGAAATTAAATTTAAATTTGAATTTGCTACACCCTTACAGGGTGTCACATGAACTGTACTAATTATTGAATAACTTTATACTATGTGACATGCAATAAATAAATGATTATGATTATGATTGAACATTGATAAAATACCTAATACGTAACAAAAAGTAACAAGTCCTTCAAAATTCCACAGTCCTGTTAGGTCCTGGGTAACTCAGTGGTTAGAACAGTCGCCGGATTGCGAAAGGTCATGAGTTCAAATCCTCATAGAGTGTGGATTTTTTTTCCATTAAGTATGTTAAATTTAAGGATTAAATTTTCAGCAAAAAAGAAATAAGTATTTGTGCAACACGAGTTCTATTTTTACTCAATAATTCCTTACGCTAAGAGTACAGATATGTTAATAAACATTCTTTTATAAACAGATACATGACAACCCTACCAGCAAACAGTTGCCGCTTAGAACTTGTGACTTTATTAACTGCCCTCAAAACGTCATCTCTTGAACATGGTCACGGTGGTGAGTTCCATCATGTTGCATTAATAATAATGTTACGACTTTCACTGTCAATAGACTTTGCTTTTAGCAGAATACAACTTCGGGCGCCTAAACAGGATTCAACAGTTCCCCTTTAGATTTACGCAAGTAGATGCTCAATATTATTATCTGAAGTAACTACAGCAATTATATACAACCTAGGTTATTAAATTAAAATAAAAAAGTAAAAAATATATTAAATTAAAAAAAGAATATAGAGAGTGAAAATTGTGATGGCGTGTTCAATAAATTAGTCAATTCATCAAAAACCTTTTTCGAACAATAGAACCGACTTAAAAGTGATAGACAATACTTAGATGTTTTCTGTAGGTTATTAATTAAATGAGGCTTTCATAGCATTTTCTTGAGTAAGTCGCTTTTGAGATGAGTATTATTTATCACTTTTTGAAGTTTTAAATTGAATCAAAAATATACAACGCTAAAAATATTATACATCTATATTAATATAAATATTCAAAACATAGTGAGTCTTAGACAAGGAGTTTTTGTTTATTTTCGCGACATATTTTTCTCTATTAATCTGTACTTACTCATTCTGGATCTGAAACTATTGGACCAATTTATAAGAGTCTTACGTCTACGGAAAGCTATATAATACGTGGGGGACATAAGCTATAATTTACGCAGGCGATGTCGTGAGGAAACAGCTAGTTTGATAGAAATTGGTTCACAATTCAAGAAGAAATCTATGAACAAACCTAGAAACATAGAAAATCGTCCTTTCGGATCTTGAATGAATGTAAAATACGCAATCTTTCGTTTTTTAACTGAAATAAACATATCGACGCTGGAAAGCAAACACGGAGTAACCTGAAAAAAACAAAATGGACATTTGGAGTGGAAAATGTTTATATTTTTCCAGAAGTAAAATTTTATTTCCGTATTAATTGACTAAAGAACATCTTATTTGTTACCATGGACGTTTATAGGAATTATTTATCGAAAAGAAATAAAAGTTCTAGTGCTCTGAAGAACACTTTTAGTTTTGCGGGTTACCACGCGTTTGCTTTCCAGCGTCGATATCATCCATACATTAAAGCGATATGAAGCGAATTTTGTTTCGTTATAAAAAGGAAAACTATTGATTCGATTTTAATAAAATTTAAATGGGGCTACCTCAACCATTGGCGGAAACAGTGAATATACATAAAAAAACATACATCGTCGTCGAATATATAACTTCCTCCTTTTCGATTTTGAAGTCAGTTAATAATGAAGTGCGCTCCGTCTGGGTATACAAAAATCGTATTGATTGAATTAAAATTTAGTAAGAAGATGTGTAAGTAAATAAATGAATTTAAAACATGACGACCACTCTAGGGAGATAAATTAGAACATAAAAAAAGTTTTGCAAATTATATAATTTAACATAAGTGTTGCCAACAACCTTACCATGCTCTTAAATTAATGTTACTGTCCTCTATAACAAGACTTTTATAGCGTTTTTTGTTTGAATTTTTGACTTTTGACACTTTTACTGTCTCTTAATCTGTCTAGTGTTTATACCTATTTGAAATTATACCTGTCTCATCTTTAATTTAAACAAAACTTTAGTCCTCAAGCTAAGCTGTCGATTACATAAGAAATAAAAAGGGTTTATAACAATATTTACAAAAACATATTTTTAAAATATATTTAAATAAATATATAGGTTGATATATTTAAAAAATCTAGTAAAAATAACAGTAAAATTAAAGAGAAACATTTTATTCTAAATGTGAGTGTTTTTACGCCTAAATGCGATGTGATCTTTAAATAAGGAAAGTCACATTGAAACGGAAGAAGTTTGCGGGGAAATTACACAAGTTTCCACCATTTTGGGATGAATTATGACCCTCGAGCTGAATTCGACGCCGATAAATAAAATGTTCTATATATATGACATTTCTACGAAATCTAAAAATTTACGGCTTACTTTATTAGTTATAAAGATCAATGACACACTAACATTGGTCAATAGAACCCGCCTACGTAGCATGATAAACTCCTACGACGAGAGAGTAAATTTCGTGCTTCGGAAAGCCTTAAACTGTTCCTTAAGTAAAAGCATCTGCAGATGTTAACGTCCACAAATCCACATCAGGCCCGCGTGTTGGGAAAGCCAATTCTCCCTATCCGGTTCGATCCATAAGGTAGGCTTGTACCTCAGAATGAGAGTCAGACAACTTCCACTCGTGTCGGTTCCATTGTCCATCCTATGTCGCATGCGCGGATTTTAGCAGGCCGTTGCATCCTGAGTATCCGGTATAAAGTCTCGTCGATAATTTAAAACATGACATTCCGCTTTCTGCTCTCGTTGCGTGCACTCGTGCACGTACACGATCCTCTTCTACCACATACTGTAAGTACATCTCGTGCCTTCTGCACCCCCGAGCGCAGGCCCTGCTGATTTTGTTTTTTTTCAAAACATCAAACCAGTAGGACTTGACTCACTCTCAATTTCTTGAGTTGGTGGATACCTAACGGTGGCAACTAAGCCAACTGAGCGATCCCGGTGCGCTCGCTAAGGCCCTTCAGGCTTTAGCAACACCGAAGACCCGATCCCAGTGCACTTGGGCCTTGTCCCAAGGGTGAAGGTTTGCCGCTATATCCAATAGGGATAGCCGCAGCTCTTTCCGCGTCCCCCTCTTCCCCCCTCGCCTCGCCTCGGCGGGGGGCAGATCTCTTTTGCATCTATTGTCTTCCCTCTAGCCTACCTAGGTAGGTGTGACGGAAAACTCCGCGACATCTTTTGCTCACTCTTGTCTCCAAAATGTCGGCTGCTTGCCTAGCCGAATTACGACAACTCCTTCCTCCCTCCCTCCTCGACCAAGTGGTCGCCGCTCTCCAAGCGGCGTCACCGGCGTCGCCCTCTCCCTCTCCCTCACCCCGAGTCATGGAGTGCGAAAGTGCCTCCATCAAGAGGACCGCTTCTCAGCGGTCCCCATCCCGCTCCCGCTCCGCTCCTCAGTCAGACGACGACCTTTTCAGGTCATCGGACACTGACGCATCATTTCATACGGTTCAGAATCGTAGGAAGCGTCGCAAGCCACGCTCTCCAAGAGCTAGTGGAGACGCTTCCTCGGACGTCGCCCCCACAACCCCCCAACCCCTCATGTCAATAGTCCTCGAAAGGGTACCCTCGGTAGGCAATACCGTAGAGAAAACCTCTCTCGGTAATAAGCTTACCAGAGGCAATACCGACGAGACACTTCCCCCACCACGGGCTAATACTTCTCGCAGTATTACCCCTCCCCCCGCCCGTCCGCACAACAAGTGCGATCCGAAACCGGGCAAACCCAAGCCCCCGCCGCCCGTTTTTATACGGGACAAAGCTAGATGGGCAGAGGTATCAAACCTCTGCTCATCAAACAAAATCTGCTACACCCATGCCAAAAACATGGGTGTAGCCATCCGGGTGGAAACACCCTCTAGTGAGGACTTTAGAGCCCTCACTAGACTTCTCACCCACCACAAGGTGGGTTATCACACATACGCCCTCCCGGAAGAGCGTAAAATTCGCGCAGTTCTACGGAACGTTCCGTATGAACTCCCGACCGATCAGATCCACAAGGATCTGAACGAACAAGGATTCCCCGTGGAATCCGTGCACAAGATGCACAGTAGGGCTGGGAAACCCTTCCCCCTGGCCCTACTCATTCTCACAAATGTCCCAAATGCGCGTGACATTTTTAAGGCCAAAGACCTTAGGGTCTGCGGTCTTACCGGGGTCAAAGTAGAGCCCCCACACCGACGTGGCACCCCTGGGCAGTGCCACCGCTGTCAACTTTATGGTCACGCGGCGGCCAACTGCTCTGCGACTCCGAGGTGCGTCAAGTGCCTCGAGCCGCACGCCACAAAGGAGTGTACTCGCACACGAGACACTCCAACTCCTCCTGCTTGTGTGCTGTGTGGCCAAGTCGGTCACACAGCTAACTACAAAGGTTGCCCGAGAGCGCCGAAGCCCAAACCCTCTTCTAAGAAGAAGGGTAAGGGCCCGGCGGCCCAAAAGGCGCCTTCGACACCTCCTCCGCCTACCGCGGCACACTTCCCCGCTCTTCCCAGAGCGAAAACCACTCCTCCCACCCCCGCACCGAAACCGGCGTGGGGGCCCCCCCCGAAACCCCCGCAGGCAAAGCCCCCTCAAAGGGCTTTCGCCTCTCCTCCCGCACCCAATCCCGCCCCTTCATCTTTGGCAGACGACATGAATCTGGTTTTAGCCACGATTCGTGGAATCAACATTGATGAAGTCTCCATCCTTGCGGCTAAGATCCGCCGAGCCTCGTCCGCGCACGAGCGCCTACTGGCGCTATGCGAGCACGAGTCGCTATTACGTACTCTAACATAAGTACGAATAGCACGTTAGGTTCCCCGAATACGGTAGTGGCGACCTCCTCCGGGCGTGTTAGACCGGTAGGTGTATCGCTTATTTCATTCAACGCAAACTCACTACGAGCGAAAGTACCTGAACTCAGGCAACTCGCACACGATAGGGACACCGATTTTCTCTTAATACAAGAGACCAAACTCAAGCCCGCCATCCGCGGCGGACTCGCGATCCAATCTTACGCTCTCTTGCGTAACGATAAGCCCATCCCTCCCGGTGGGACCGCTTCAGGCGGTACCGCCATCTACTATAAGAGGGCACTCCATTGCTCTCCGCTCCCCACACCCCCTCTAGTCAATATGCAAGCCACTGTATGTAGACTGGCTATGACGGGTCATCGCACCCTCATCATAGCCTCAGTCTATATAGAGGCCGGCTCGCTACCCATCCAAAGTGACTTCGAAGCACTCCTAGCCCTAGGAGATGCAGTAGTTCTCTTTGGTGACTTCAACTCCAAGCACACCGATTGGTCGTGCTTAAAAACTAACCGGGGCGGCAGAGTATTGAAAAACATACTCGAAGCCCTCGAGTTAGACATCATCACTCCGTACTCCCCAACTCATTATCCCTATGTCCTCGATCACGACCCCGACATATTAGACTTTGTGCTAATAAAGGGTGTCTCTCTCCGACTTAAATCATTCGACTCGCTCGACGATTTAGGCTCCGACCATCGACCGGTCTCCCTAGTCCTAGGGAACCCCAGCCCCCCCCGCCCCTCTACCAAGATGGTCACTAATTGGGACGGTTACAAATCGTCCCTTTCAGCGGCTATCAACAATCCAAATTCACCGCACGCTACTGGACCCGACTACTTCGATAGTACGGCGAAAATAGATAGTGCGGTGGACAACCTCACCCACATGGTCCAAAAGGCTCTAGCGGATAACGCGAGGGAGGTACCTGTGAAACATCACAGTGACATCCCTCCGGATCTGCGGAACCTCAGAAGGGCCAAAAACGCAGCTCTCCGTAGAGCAGCCAAATACCCCACTCCGGAATACAGAGCCGTAGCCAACCGCCTCCAACGTAGGTACACCACTGAACTCAAAGAGTTCAGGGACAATAGTTTCGCCAACTTAATGGCGGATATCACTCCCTCTCACTTGGCATACTACAGGGTCGCCAGGGCCTTGCGTGCCGACGCGGTCACCCACACCCCTCCTCTTCTTCGTCCCGATGGCACCACAGCCTTCGAGGACGATGAAAAGGCGGAGTGCTTCGCTGATAGCGTGGCCACGCAATGCTCAATCAGCACCCAGGAGTGTGACCAAGATCACATACGGGCGGTAGAGGAGGAGCTATCAGCAATGTACTCCCTCCCTCTACCCCCGCCCTCCGACCCCCCCCCAAACGACCCCTCACCCGTTTCTTCTGATGAGGTCGTAGATCTCATCAAAAACCTCAAACCAAAAAAGTCCCCAGGTGCCGATGGCATCTCCAACATGGCCCTGAAGTTCTTCCCTTCAGAGGTCATTACTCTCATCGCCCTCATCTTCAATGCCTGTTTCGATCTCTGCTACTTTCCAACCGCGTGGAAGGATGCAATCGTAATAGGCATCCCCAAACCGGGGAAACCCCCCAACCTCCCCTCCAGCCACCGTCCCATCAGCCTCCTAAAGGCATTAGGGAAACTCTTGGAGAGGTGTATACTCTCCCGCATGAGAGAACACCTCTTCGATCCCGAACTGGATCTCATGATCCCCCACCAATACGGCTTTAGAGCCAAACACTCCTGTCCCCAACAGGTTCACCGCATAGTGGAGTACATCTCCAGCGGTTTTTTCCCCCGCAAACAAAAGACTGTAGCAGTCTTTTTCGATGTTGCCAAAGCTTTCGATAAGGTTTGGCACACAGCTCTCATCGTCAAGCTACACAGACTGAACCTATCCTTACGATTGGTTCGACTGGTAGCTTCCTTCCTCGAACACCGTACCTTTCGTTTCAGACACGAAGGTACCCTCTCCTCCCCCCGCGCCATCACCGCGGGGGTCCCGCAAGGCTCGGTACTTGCACCCCTCCTGTACATTGTGTACACAAACGACATACCCATTCCCCTTAAGGGAGTGGAACTCTCTCTCTTCGCGGATGATACGGCTCTGTATTACCGGGGTTCATCCCTACACAACATCCTTCCTAGGCTTCAATCTTCCATTGATGCCTTAGGCGATTGGTTTCGCAAATGGCGAATCGAAGTGAACCCGGAAAAATCGTCCGCAGTTTGCTTCGACGCTAAGCGACGCCGCCTCCCTCCCAAATATCCTCCGCCTAGAATGCTAGGAAAACGCATTCCCTGGCAAAAATCCACCAAATACCTCGGCGTGACGCTCGATCAAAGGCTCTCCTTTGTTCCTCACGTCAACCGAGTCACACAGACAGCTCGACGTTTTCTATTTCGACTCAGCCCTATGCTGGGCCGACATAGTAAAATGTCCCTTCGAAATAAGCGAACGCTTTACAAGGTCTGCATACGTCCGGTGATGACGTACGCCTCTACCGTATTCGCCCATGCCGACCCCAAAGTCCTTTACAAATTGCAAATAGTGCAAAATCTCTTTTGCCGCCGAGCGGCAAACGCCCCTTACTACATCCGCAACGCGGATCTACATAGGGACCTCGATGTTCCCACTATCCAACAGTGGTGCATCAAAGCCTCTGAACGCTTCTTCAAAGCGGCAGAGGATCACCCCAATCCCCTCATCCGTTCCGCCGCGGACTATGTGCCGCCCTCCTCCTCCTCTCCTCTCGCCCGCAGACCCAAATCCGTCCTCACCGATCCGCCATCCAAACTTTCCGCCGACCTGGACCTCCTCCTGGAGGCCCAGCAAGCGGATCCCGCTCCTTCCCCTCCCGACCCCTCAGGTCAACCCCCGTCTCCGTCCACTTCGACCGCTATCCCTTCAGGGTAGCGGCCGCACTTGTAAGGGCATCACGTAGCACCCTTCTGATGGTACGTGATAGCTCCCCCCCTGCCCTCCACGACCCTTCAGGTCAACCCCCATCAACTCTGGCTGATCGTTCCCCTTCAGGGAGTCAGCTGTATTTCAATCCGATGTGCCGAGCCCCCCGGGGTTAACGGCTATACATCTCGACGTCACTATTCATGTAAGTGAATAGGGACGTCTGCGCTGCCCCCCCCCCTTGCGGGGGGGCAGTCGCTCCGGTGAAGGTTCGTTGCCCCGTCAGGGCACGCAACCAGTAGTCTAAGGCGGTGTTTAGTCAGTAGGAGTCTGACATAACCCTCACAGCCGGCTGTGTTGGTATCCAATGAAGGATTCACCGCCTCCTTCCTCCGTTGATGGGAAGGTGGTTCCGAGCCCATAAGGTTGAGAACCGAAAAAAAAAAAAAAAAAAAAAAAAAAATTAAAACATGAGAAGGGACAGTATGTACCCTGTATAAGAAGAGATAGTATGTACCCTGCATAAGAAGAGAAAAGTTGGAATGTAGTTGAGGCTTGTACGTTCCCGTAAGACTTCGTTCCTGCGTCGTGCGAGTTCACCTACAATAAGAAATAAAACAGCTTGTACACTAATAGACAGATAATGTATTATTACCAAATTATTGACGTTGAGTCATTGGTGTTGTAATTATAATTAACAAATTAAAGCGACTATTATATTTCGCCAGTTGGCGCCACGGTTAGCGCGTGTATTCATACATTTTTTTAACACGCAGGATGGGGTTAGTATAATCACTCCTTTACTATAAATAAAGCCTATCCGTGTGGGGCGGCAAGAGACTGGCTAAATATTACTATCTATTTTTCGCTTGTATGGTTTTGTTCTAAGTTTTCGGGGTGCAGACCTCCAAACCTTTTTGAGCCATATCGATAACAATTTTCTTATTATTGTTTTACTTAATATTATTTACCTACTATAAATGCAAATTTGTATTAAACATTTTCAGCCATTTACAGTCTTACCGTTCCCGAAGGGTAAAACGGGACCGTTTTACTACGACTCCGCCGTCTGTCCGTCTGTATTTATGTCCATCTGTCCGTCTGTCATTAGGCACATGAACCGCGATACTAAGACACTTGGAATTTTCACAGATGATGCATTTATGTTTATGCTATAACAAGAAATACCTAAAAATGAAATAAATACAAAACACGGGATTTTATATAGACATGGAAGCCTTCGAGAATGGATCCGACTCCCACTTTGCTGGTTTTTTTAAATATAAACAAATAATCCATATTTTTCATTAATTAATAAACAATATATATCACTGTAATATAAATTCAAAATTTGTGTCATCTTAAAATCATTCATTTTCATGAAGACATTATAAATGTATCCCAGATTCTCATCTTATATTCCCTCTTTGTACACAACACGTTTGTGATTAGGTATTCAATTGGTATTATCATTATAAATTATTGAATAATATTTTAGCTCAGTTTAGAATTTTATCTTGAAATTAACTGTGAACGTGGTGTTCAAAAATTTTATTTTTATTATTTCGTAAACCCTTCTAAAACAATTTAAGTGTTCAAAAAAGTATGCAGTTCACCTGATCAACTTATATAAAATTAATATCTGTGTATCCCTTCCGGGGTAGACAGAAAGGTCCGAACGCCACATATTTCGCCTCGTCCACTTTAATTACTCTTTTCATACATGCTCGCCAGCTCAAATGAACTTCGAACACCACGCGTTTGATTTGTTCGCGAAAGATAATTAATAACTAATTTATACTATAGAGAAAAAACATTAGTTAGTCGGTGTGTTCATTGTAGGAGGGAAGAATCCAGGATACTGCAGGGAGAGCTCCGGAGCGTGTTTACATTAAATAAGCTCAAAAATACGGAGAACGTCATATGCGGGTGACATGGCTATTATTTACACGAGAAAAATCACAGGAAAACAATAATGGATACACTTAAAAACTACTACTTAAAAACTTTAATGACTCAACCATTAATATAAACCTAATCCTAAAATTCTTTATAACAACAAATTTTATACGAAATCACTTACAAAAATAGAAGAAAAGGAACAGTAGTAAACTTATTATCAAACTCTGCGCCAAAACTGCGACCAATGAAATGACAAGAACAAATCACCTCAGACACATAAGAGATGGATTGATTTTTTGCTCGAGATTCGCGTTAACGGTATTTTCTATATAGGATAAATAACATCCAGATGAACTTACACCTCTCAACTCATTTGTAAAGGCATTCCATCACTAGGGAGCCCATTTATAACGGACTCCATTATTCACGAAGTAATTTCGAGTCGAGATAACGCTCAATGAATTTAGTTTGTAAAATTTACTCCAAATTAAATTCGAATATGTATCTGCTTATTTGAGGCACTTTATTGGATGTAAAGCTCTTTTCTTATTATCTTATGAATAAAAAATGTTTTTTCTTTTATAAAATAACTTGTTTTTTTATTATAAATATATTTTTATTTTTAGATTGTTATTAAAATAATATTTGTCTTCGATCTATCATTTTTTTTAATAAATAATATAATTTAACGTGCTGTCGACTGTACAAATTTTGGTACCTTTAAGTATTTCCAGGGAAGTATGTCGAAAACTAGACGTGATAGAATTTTGTAAACATAGAAATAGCATAGCCAGTTCTTTGCTCCCAAAATTTTATAGCATTCTTTTTGACAATTAAAACACTCATCTGCGACAAGAATTAGGTACTCATATCTTCATAGTATATATCTGTACTATATGTCAGATAATTTCTAAGTAATTTTTATTTTATTTCTTTTTTTATTTTTATTTTTATTTGATTGGTACATAAAACAGCCACAGGCCAATACAAATGTACACAACTAGCTTAAATATTATTACAACAATGTTTTAACCATTAAACAAAACAGAAGTTGTAAAATCAGCTCGATAACAAAAGTGAGAGGAATCGAGTTTAAAAGATGCATTGAGAAAAGCATGACGATCATGCATTGCATAACAATGAGAAAGAAATATATATATATATATATGTCGTAAAGTCGTGCGGGGCCGGCGGAATATATATATATGTGTATATATATATACGATACATATATACACACACATATATATATATATATATATATATATATATATATATATATACATATATACACACAACAAAAAATATAGATACATACCTTCATTATTATATTAATATTATGCTTGCCCTACTTGCAAACATGCACTGCATAATCTTGGAAAGAAAAAAAAATATATATATATATGAATAAAAAAGAAAAAATATTTTTCCACGTATACACTTATTCCCATACACACATAAACTTACTCAAATGTTTCCATAGTTAAGTTCAAGTTTTAGTTTGGTTAGGTGGAGGTAGAAGAGTCAATTTTATGCCTTTTTTAAAAAGTTCCCTTGTCCCAAAGAAAATATCAGTTTTGGAAAACTTTGTATTATACAGTCGTGGAAGACGAGTTAGAATCGAGTTAATTCCGTAATTCGTTTTGTGAAACGGTATATGAAAAAGTGGAGTGTGCCGCGTACGGTAATCCGGTACGCAGAACGACAAGCCAGATAGAAGATCAGAACTATCTAGACGGCCATGTATTATATCCTATAGAACCCCCATATCAAGTACCTGACGTCGTTCCTCAAGAGATAAGAGCCAGAAATAATGACAACTTTCAGCATATGTTTCCGTCTCCACAACATTGAATTTATACTTGAGGTGTCGTATGAATTTGTTCTGGATACGTTCTATTCTAGAGATGTAAATAGCATATCTAGGGCTCCAGATAGGACTGGCATAATCAAGTATACTACGCACGAAAGCATAATATACAATCTTGATGGTGGCCAAGGAGCTGAACGGACGACAAGTACGCATCACAAAGCCCAGACTTCGAAACGCCCTATTAACTATCACATCAATATGCTGAGACATAAGCATTTTGGAGTCCAGAAGTACTCCCAAATCCCTCACGACATCAACCCTCTCAACCACAACACCACCAAATTGATATTGGAACAATATAGGCTTCTTTTTCCGACTAAAAGTAATGGTGCTACATTTATTTATGCTTAAGTTTATATTGTTGTCTTTGTAATATTTAAAAAGGTTGTTTAAGTCGTCCTGTAAAAGTATACAATCATTAATTGAATTGATTCGCATAAAGACTTTCTTATCATCGGCATAAAGTAGATGACTAGCATTAGCAAAACAGTTAGATATATCATAGATGTAAGCGCTGTAGAAGAGAGGACCGAGATGCGACCCCTGTGGAACTCCAGATGGGACACAAATATACTCCGAACGGAATCCACCCAGCACCACTGCCTGTGATCGATTTGATAAGTAAGATATTACCCATCTAAGTAAATCCCCATGAATACCCAGTTGTTGCAGCTTGCCAATAAGTATGCTGTGATCAACACGATCAAAAGCCTTCTCAAAGTCGGTGTAAATAACGTCCACCTGTCCACCTCCCTCCATGTTATTAAGTACAAAATCAGTAAATAGCCCTAGGTTAGACGTAGTAGACCGTCCCTTGAGAAAACCGTGCTGAGACTCGGGTATACTGAGACAAATTACTGGATAAATCTGTTGATACACTACTTTCTCCAACAATTTTGCAAGAATATTTAGAATGGAAATAGGGCGATAATTCTTAATTTCTCTTTTAGACCCTTTCTTGAAAATAGGAACTATTTGGGCTCTTTTCCAAATAAGAGGGAATCGGCACTCCTTTAATGATCTTCGAAACAACATGGTTACTGGTTTAGCGAGACTGTCAGCACAATAGGAAAGAAAGCACGGAGGAACTTCATCACAGCCAGGTCCTTTAGAACGGTCCAAAGTACTAAGCAATTTAAGTACTGTATCTTCAAAAACGGTGACGCTGGAAATCGACCCATTATAAGCTGTTGACTCAACAGTGTTATTATTACTATACGTAGAAGATGACTGAGTAAAAACACTTTTGAAGAATCCATTGAAAGCCTCACATATTTCGAGGCCACCTTCAAAGGATTCTCCATTCAAGGTGAAACAATTAGGGTAAGATGAGCGACCTTTTTTAGCCTTTACGTATTTCCAGAAATACCTTGGATTATGTTTTATGTTGTCCTCTGCATTCTCATTGAATGCGGTAAAACAGCTGTTTTGTACACGCTTCTGTCGAGCACGTAAGAAAGAAAATTCATCATAGTCCCGCATATTGCCATACTTTTTCCATCGCTTATGTACTTTATTTTTTTCATGTATGATTTTCAACAAAGCTGGGCTATACCATATAGGGAACTGACATTTATTCCTTTTAGTTCTTTTAAGAGGCACAAAAAGAGCAAAGCAATCCCTTAATTTTGAGTAAAAAACTTCCAAGGCATTGTCGATCGAGGATTCTTTAACTAGAAGACCATCCCAGTCAATATCGTGCAAATAATTGTTAATTTTTGCATAGTCACAATTGAAGAAATTATACTGACTTATCATGCTTCCTTTAAATGGTTTAATAAATAAATCGAGAATTTCAAATGCCAAGGCCGGATGATAGCGATCCTCCTTTAATAATGGATTTGTACTAGTAACTGACAGTGGAAGGTTACAAAAACACAAATCCAAGATCCTGTTGTTACTATTGCATATATGGTTATATTGACTCAAACCTAATAAAGTCATGTCATTTAAAAAATCACTAGCACAATTCTGTACAGCCGTGGGACCGGTCTGCTTTACATAAAAATCGGTTCCGTTCCACTCAACAACACATAAGTTAAAATCACCTACCAATAGGCAATGATCAGTAGGATATTTTTCTACTAGGTCAGTAATGATGTTTCCGATGGAAATAATTCTACTAGGTAATGCATTATCAGGTGGTACGTATGCGGCTATAATGTGCAGAGCGGAAGGTATAGCTAGTGCGTTTGCAGACACAGTAATGCAAAGCATCTCAACAGACGAGTGTCGCCACTCGTCGTGTAAACTGGCACACAATTCGCGTCGAATGCAGATCATTACACCTCCCCCAGTTTTTTTATTTGATTGACGTAAATCTCTATCACGTCTAAATACATCATATCTATCGTAATATCATGAAAAGGAAAACTAAAAAGTTTTTGTTTCCACCCGCAGAGAAGGTAATTTTAAAATTCACTGTAAATGTTCCATTAAGCGCACGAGTTTGCAACTTCCCAAAGTGAAAATATAATTTGACTGGCCTACACATTTAATAGAACTAGTCGTTATATCGGCGGAAGTTCACTATTATAACTGTGAAATTATTACATTTTGATACTGACTAAAAGTTACATAGACAATAATGTCATAGTTGTGGCCTAGACATATCTTCTTGTATTTGATAGCTAGAATAATTGTTGAGGCTTACGCCATTTATCAACCTAGACAAAGAAGCAAGCAACTGTGGGTATAATTATTCTACAATAGAAAGCTTTATTAGCACAAACGGGAAACTGAGAATAGAGCATTAGATAATGGTATCATAAAATTTAATAAATAACCCAAACGCTCGAGGGGATTAAGCAAATAGCTAATAATGAAAATGACTGCTAGTACAGTCCGTTATTAATATTACTCATTTGTCATTTGCCCTTGGGAGAGCTCAGTAACTTAACTGTCACATTTTGTCTTTAGAAACGAGCATCGATTACTACCGGCAATTTTGTCTTCTGTAATTAAAAATGAGAAAAATATGTCACCATATGTCTCTGTCTACTGATTAGGTAAAAAAGCGAATTAAAAAAAAAATGCACTTTCACTACTTTATTATTTTCTTGTAATTAAACTCTTTTATTAAAAAATAGTTTTTTAATGCTCTATTTTGCTTACCCAATAATTATAGAATCAAAATATAAAGCGATACTTTTTCTCTTTACAGGAAAAAAATTCTATCTCTTTTTATTAACCTGCTAACATTGGAGAAAAAAAAAGAAAAAAGATATCTTGAAACACGTTGGTACACATGATGTACCTTTTATAAGTAGCAAATATTAAAATAAATAAAAGAATGTGAATAAAAATTTTAATAAACGTTGTATATTTAATCAAATATTAAATAAAGTTAATCTTCATTAATATGCTTTATTAACGATACCAAACCATAGCTTAAAAAATCTATACACTGATTTTTTTTCCTGTATACTTTAAATTCCTCATTAACGGAAAACGATATTATATGACTGCTTCCCCTTTCTTAGGATATCGCAAGTTAAAAATTGATCCTTTATTGACTTGTTTTGGGAACGAGCGAATTGTGTCGTTCCAAAGGCCAATAATAAATTTTTACACGACCATTTTTCAGGATTTGGTCGCTTTCAGTGCAAGCTGTACAAAGAGTATTAAATAAGTTTATTTTTTGCAATAGATATTGAACTTAACTTTCAACATTTTAACGTTTAAAATCAATTGGCAAAATTACACTGTTTTATAACCTGATGTGTTGCTGACGGTCCAAACCAGAATGACATTTGACTTTTCGAAACAATCTGTGATTTTATTGGAAACTATATTACTATAAATGTTTATAGTATTTATATCTTTAACATTTATAGTTCCCTTTCCTCGGCAACCAACTTGACTTATTGGTACGACACGACGCTTACTTTTCCTTTACTTTGTCAAAGTCTAGGTGTTCCTCTTCCTCTTTTCCCTTCTACGATTTATACTTCTATATTTATGTTTTCAATAAGCTATCGTGTCGCAACAAGTGTCCCATAATCTTTCTCCTTCTGTTATCTATGGTTCCTTTCGTTCATGTTTCTTAGTCCGCCCTTTTTAGGGTTACCAGGGGTTTCAATCGAAAAGTAGAAAGGACAGTTTTTTTTTTGGTACTTTATTCCGAAAAAATCTAACCACTATAAAGAAAATTATCATAGCACCTAGACCCAATCCTCCATTTTTAATCAAAGTTTCAGGTCTGAAAGTTTCCTGTCTGAAAGTTCATAAATTAGTATGGTTAGACTAGAAACACTAATATGCACATAAAATTCAATTTAAAAAAGAAAACGCCTCAAATTAAAACATAGGCAAAGGAATATTTGTCTACTGCCCAGCCTTCGGTAGGGTGCTTTGTGATAATTACGAAAGTGGGGATATTCCGATAATGATATTAAACAAGAAGCAATGTGTTTGTTGTTATTAAAAGTTACGTTTTTTATTAGAAGATGCCATTGTAATTATTGATGTGACGCACGTATGTAATAGATACAATCACAGTAAGTCGCGCCACTGCATGTCATGACGTGCATACTCATCATAATATGATTGTTTTAATGTGGCGGTCGCTGCGCATGGTACCGGGTGGCGCTTATTAATTATTGACATGACTAAAAATCCGCTCTCTAATGAAATCCGGGTGGAATCCGGCCTATTTCTTCAAAATCCGGTCTAGACCGGATTTATTCGGTCAGATGGTAACCCTAGTCCTATTGGTCCAACCCGACTTATTCCTTGCATTTTCCTCTAACACATTTCAAGCGCTTCCTACCCTATTTTTAAAGTTAGCGTTCACAACCGTTTATTACAATGCACCAAATCAAAACCTTCACCAGGCATTTCCTGCATATCGACCGCGTAACCATCTTGCTGATATAACTGCCATAGATTTATAACGTTGTATTGATTTCATCAATGTTGATATAATAATTTTATTTTATTTTCTCTGTTGATATATTTAATCAAATATTTTGGTTATTTTTGGTTACGAAATAGTTTTTGACACTTTCTTTAAAATGAAGTCCAATTTAAATAATTCAAAACCTTTAAACAAAAACTAAAAGTTTTGATTAAATTTGATGATAATAAAACAAGAACATCGCAAGAAGAACATAAACATATTCATTGATGAAATCAATAAAAGTGTTTTATAGCTATGACTAGAATTATAAGGAGAGCATCAGGTTATAAAATAATATTTATGTATCAAGTATTAAACGTCTTGCTGATATATCAATAACTTATATTCACTTTTTAACTATCGCGCTGCATTATTAAATACTTATAATATCAATAACTTGTTGTTTTTAATCAAAATTTGCAAACCTTTATAACAAAGAAGATATCTTTTTTCTATTTTACGCCATCTAACATAATTTCACTGAACTATGAAGTACATCTTTGCGAACTATAAATTAGGCCTTACTTAAAACAGTCGTTAAGGAATGTCAGCAGTTATATCTTGTACTGGTAGATGGCGCTGGATTTTAAAAGCTTTAAAACATATTTTTTGATGAAACGACACGGTTCTCTACATTTGAACTGTTAAAAGATGGCTCTAGCATTGTAAACTATTTTTACGTGTGCATAACTCAATATTTTATGTAGGTACGTATGTCTTTCTGTACAATCAATCTATGTGATGGATTTTTGTAGAACAATTTCTAAGACATAAAATTATTATAACTTTAATTTAATTACTTATTATAGAAAAATAAAATCTAATATTACTTATAGTAACGACAGAGTATATATATTATTTTATAATATAGTAGAATATCCATTATCTAAATAAATGAAACCGTTAGAGATTTTCCATATACTTATATTGAAAAATAAACATTAGGGTGAATGCAAATCTGACGGAAGATAATTAAATAGTACTCAGTATAAATAACCATGCGACATTGTATATGTATTTTCATTGTGTTATATAAAAAAAAATGTTAAAGTAAATAATTACCTAATTATTTCTTCATTATGCAGTCTAACCGCATCATCATAACTTATGCCGAAGTTCACGTGTAACTAAGTTATTATTTATGAAGTTATGTAAACAAACGCGCGCTTGAATTAATGTGATTTAACATGCACATAAAAGATCTTGTTTGAAAACTACGTGTTCAAAAACACCTATTGGTCTCATATAGAATTCACAAGTGTAATTACTAGCGATATCATATTATTATAACAATAATTCAAAACAAGTAATGAACGATATATTAAACAATGTTTATTCAGCTTCAATCGATCGTATCAATGATACGGGGCTCCCAGGCTACAGGGGTCACTATCGTGTGTGAGCAAAATTTTTATCCTACATTTGAACTCCTAACTAATTTCGATACAGGGTACACCTCCAAGGTGAGCTACACCTCTGCATTCTGCAAAGATACCTAGTACAAATCATCATACAAACAATCATCACATCATATATATTATATCATATCGTACAAAATATCGACAAATCCATGCAACACCAAAATGTGGAATGGTTTTCCTTCGCCTTCAACTGGACTGGCTTAGATTTCAGCATGCGTTGCAGTAACGAACTCGAGAGAAGTTTTGTTTAGATCCACAATACAGCGCAGTAAACCATCCCCTTAAAAATGACCTATGTTACAAAATGGTGGACCCTAGCTTTGCTTCGATAGATATTTATAAATTTTGTGATAAAAATTGACTGTGAATATAAGGCCTTGAAAAACCTTCTGCGTTTTTTTAAATAAAACGATTGATTATGTTGTGTCTTATAAAAAACCAACTAATTTATATACATAATAATTATACGAGAACGATATTTTCAGATCTCGTAGTACACCACAAAATATTATTTTATTAACACAGCTTTTACTATATTTTATTAAAATCTGTTCAAATACTAACTTAAATAATCAATATAGTCAATGACGAACTTTCCCAAATTCCTTAAACATATTTTAGATATTTACTGGATACTATGTTGTTTTTTTATGAATGGTTCGGATGAAACACGTAAAAAGAATGTTGTACGACAGAGTAAAATAAATTAGGTACCATGTGAAAGTAGAAAAATGTAGGGGCCGGGGGAGACCAAGACACGCCTTACAAAATCAGATTAATGCGTGTTATCAACTGGTGATGTCAGAAGTCATATAAAAACCAACAAGAACGTATGAAACAACTATGAATGTCAAGGAAGCGAAAATATAGTAAAAACCGTGTCTCTGGCATTCTTTCTGCCTTGAGGAAGTCAAGGATGTAGCAAGCAAGCTATGTAGAAATATATCAATCAGATTCTTATTAAATACTTAAGTGAAATGAATAGGATCTTCCTCTTATTTTAAAATACATCGTAATTCCTTTAAATCTGACATTTGACAGATATTCACGAACGTCACGCTACTATTTGATTAAAAATAACTTTAACACCTATTAAGAAACATCAAACGAAAGAGATGAACGCTAATTGCAATCTTTCGACGCGTTTATTCATAATTTCGTTCCAGGAGCGATTAGGCCTTTATAAGTAAGATCTTTGTTTAGATCGATCTCACAATCTCTGTATCATTGAAATGGATTGTGAATGATTTTGTATTTAGACAAGACTTATAAATTTAATATTTATTAAATTTAATATTTAATATTTATTAAATTTATATAATATTATTTTTAAGTATATTTATTAGTGCTTAAAAATCCTCTTTGTCTTTGACACTCTGACATGGGATTATTTCTTCTAGAAAAATACTCTATACTATGTATGACGCAGCCAAGTTTTTATATAATTGTCAGTTTATGAAAACAAAGTCAATTGTGAACGGAACATTATTTTTTGGATTAAGTGTTTATTATCACTTTAATGCGGTCAAAATTATCACTTTAAAAGTAGTGGTCACTATATATAAATAAAATATTACTTTGTACCCGTGACGCAATATGGTACGGTTAAAGGCAATCTCCTTCGCAAATAAAAAAAAGTAATAAACTCTTTTCGATTAATAACATTAGTAAAGATATAAACCATAGAAACAAGTAGGTTAAAAAAACTATCAAAATACCTATCCTACCCCGCAAAAAATACGGCGTGAAGATATAGATAGATTATAGTACTAGTATCTATTGATAAGGTAAAAAACAATAAAACTGTGATGGTAATAGATACACATATGTTACGTAAACGGCAACATTGTAAAACAGCTAATATGATTCACCGATGTAACTTCGAAGCAGGCCAATCAGAATTATTTGGGTAGCGTAACATCGGGTGACTCCATGGTAATCCTGCTGAGTGTGAGTGATACGGAAATCTAGTACAATCTATTTTATTCGTTATGTTTATTAAAACAAGACTGACGTTGCTATTGTAATTTATAAATTTAAATATTCGTATTTATTATCTAACCTCAAACTGACTGATCTATTTCATATATTTTTAAGATCTGCCTGTCGTTCCAAATTGTCTTGGCCTACAGGGTCATATGTTCACATGTTTATACTTATGACATCTGTTCTATAAAATATTGAGTATTGCGTATTTAAATATTGAGTATTGCGTATTTAAATAAAGAAAGCAGTAAGAGTCAGTCTACAGTCTTCACAAATGCACCAGAATAACGGCCCATAGATAAAGATAGCGAGAAATTATGAAAATGGTTACATTAGCCACTAATGACGGTACTGCCTCATAATGATGACAAGAGACGTCAAGAGAGACCCGACCGAGAAGACCAAAAAAATTAACAAAACTCTGCTATCTGTCTGTAACCAGGCTATATGAGTCATAATAGTTGAACATTATTTTGCACATGCTATGTATTTCCGTGGCAGCTATAATAACAAATACTTAAAAAATAATAAAATTAATATATAAAAAAGCTCGCGATTATTCGTAATTTTTTATAGATAAATTGTACAGAAACTTCGTGCACGAGTCCGACTCGCATTTAGCACCGGTTTTTAACAAAATAGTGCAGCAAGTTTGAAAAAGTTAAATTTCGTCTCGATATAACTTGGTGGAGACGTAAAAGGGCTGGTGATGATGATGTCATGATAACTTGGGTTTTACTGTAAATCCATAGATTTCCTGATTATATTAGAGGTTATATTAAAACTGACTTTTTGACGTAATTAATTAATGATAAGCGAAATCAACGATGAAAATCTTCAAAACTATTCAAGTCATCTTTGTCGGGTTTTTGTGTCAAGATTATACAACCGCTTAACGTTACCTGCGGTTAATTTTAACAACTGTTTTAACTATTTAATTTACCTTTGAAAAGTGAGCGGCCATGTACGTCCTTGCAACTTCATTTTGAAGGAGTGCGATAACTATTTATATTATTGTTATATGTTTAATTGAAGATTAAAGAATCCGTCATAACTCAACTAGCAAAAAAACTAGTATAAACAATCGCTTTTACGACTTAAGATCGAAAAACAGTTGTTTGATAGATTCCATTATTTCCCATTATTGCTACCTATATATAAAAGCACACCTCCTGCATCCATAATGCATTTACTCGATAAATGTATAAATAAAGATATCTTTGATCTCCTTCATTCAACAGTAAGCATTATGAAAATGTATATTATTACACGAACAATTTAATTCCCCCTATTTAGACCTATTAGCTTACTTAAATACGTCACTAAATGCCTTTTCTTATAAGGCTGTAAAATGTAACATGGCAGATTTACATAAGACATAAGATAATAATTTTATTATTTATTAAATTAGATTAAATTTACATAAGATAATAATTATAATTTCTTTCCTATAGAAACATAATTGCGACCAACGAGTGATTGCAATTATTACGTTAAACAGGTCGTATAAAGGAGTTTTAACCAACTTAGGAAAAGCGAATGTGTTGTCTTAATACCGTAATGATGTCTATTATAGTACTAGGAGGGAATATTCAAATTGCAATTAATCTATATTCTTTCAACTCTTTGGCTATTCAGCCAGTTATCTTATGATATATACAGCATTACGATAAAATTTACTAGTTGGGAGGGATTTCAGTTAATATTGATTTAGCGAAGAGCCACACTATAATTAACCGACTAGAAACTTAAAAAAAAAAATAATTATCTTAAAAGTGGTTTAATTATACAAAAACTGCTATAAAATCAAGTGTGGTGGTCCTCCTTTTCGATTTTGAAACAATAGGAATACATAATATTCCTTCAGATTTTCTTCTGATATAACTAGATTTTCTAAGTGTATAACAAATAACAAAAAACAATTTTGTAGATCTGTTAACAATTAGCGAAAAAGGAAATAAGATGACGTATTACCGAAATTATATCGTAAAAACTAATTAATCGCAAATCATTACAATTATTGTATTTCTCAATCACAACCTTCGGTTTTCAAAATGACTCATATTTTTATGAAAGGTGTAGTAATTATGACAATAAATGAATTGAAGGACGACCTCCGAGTGGCTCACGCGCCTGCTTCAATGTGTCGCCATCTCTGGTTCGATAGCGTCAACATTGACAATGATCTTTTCTTTAAGTTTTGTAGTAACTTTGCTTGGGATATTTTTTTTTTGACGTATACGTTATCGTGAGCGCGTTAAGATTTTGGTATAGATTAAATCTCCGTGCAAATTCTTAACACACTCATTATTGAACGCGTTAGCGTAAAACTTACATTTATCACTCAGAGAAATAAATGTAATGTGATATAGAAACAAATCGAACAGGAAGAATAGGACTCAATGTAATGTTACAAATCGAAAAGGTAGAATAGAACATGCATGACCCACCACACGTTACGGATCTAGTGCGGATTGATAGATGTTAACGTTTGCAGATGCAGTTATGACTACTCCCCTAGCGGTACCTTACGTGCCTTTTTAAGGCAGGAGCTGAGATAATAAAGTTTTGTTCACTGATCCTATGACCCGCCCTTACCAAAGTTACTTCAGCGTTTCTATCGAACTACAATATCGGGTGCATTAATTTTTGGACTTATTCTTTACATATTTAAAATCAGTTATATACATAAAATCATTTGTTTGTACCCAAATGTACAATCATAACAAAATAAGAGAAATTACGAATAAAACAGCTAAAACAATATAAAAGTCGCTGGTTGGTAATTATTTTAAATGATTACAAACTACGCCAATAACAAGGCATAAAAATCCCCGTGAAGAATAAGTTATTTTATCATACGACGGAACCAAGGATTTTGAGTGTATCTAGTTATAGCAAGAGCAAAAATTTAGAATAATACGCACACATACATATAATAAAGATAAGACACATACACATATACTTTATAAATATATGTAATACAATCCATAATTGATATAAATAGTTCACAACGCGTTGTGGCAATCGCAGAATATCCACATAACGAAATCTGTGTAGTGAGTGGCTGACATGCTATTCGATCTCAACGCGTTTTAGCAATCAAGAAGAGCCACAACGCGTTCTGAGCTTAATTGGTTTAACTAGCTATTTTATTTTACAATAGCAATTCGATTCTGCACACGAATTAAGCTATGTGGATATTTTACTGTGGCCACAACGCGTTGTGGTCAATTTTTTACCTCAATGAGCGTTTTGTATTTTTGAACGTAACGTAAATACATACTTGAATAAATATTAAACTTAGCGGATATCAGTTACCAATTTTTATTATTCTGTCTGATTTAATATGAAATCACGCAACTTAGTTTAAAAAGCAAACTGACTGGGGGACATTCTGATGTCTGTGGGAAGTGCATTCCATAGTCACTTACGCCGTTATTAATAAAAACAGATATAAACTTTCTATATGAAATCATCTATCAGGGGCTTTTTCAACATATTTTTGTCATGACAATCCCTTCGGATTTTCTGATAAACTCGTTTGACTAGATATTGCAGATCCAACTCTCATAAAAAGTGAACGCAATTGAAGTAAAAATATCGACCTTAAGGGCAGAAAACGGATAAATATAACACAACGGATAAATATAACACCACGTACAAGAATGCGGAAAATAAAAGCCGATTCTTGTTTATATCAATTTTCAAAAGAATAAAGTATTAAGTGTTTCACGTATTGAAATACAACAATGTTTGTAGACTTTTGCTCACGAATTAGTAATTCAAGAAGCCCATTTTGGCGACATAATTATATAATAATAATAAAAATAATTTCGTGTGTTATTACCAACTATTGTTTGATTATTTTTACGACTTTTTGAAGACGAATTATTGTTTTAAAATATTTTTATATGAGTTTAAAACAGCCCGTATACCAAAAATTTCCACATTAACAAGTCGACTTGTCAAGTCTACGTGAATGAAGAAAATGTGAAAGTTTAGATATAGCTTTAGTATCTTCAATGGAGTGTTTTGTCATGGTGAATCTATTTCTGTGGACGAAACAAATTTATTATACACCTTGCAAATTAATGACAAGCGAACATTGAATTAAGACGATTCAGCGCTAAATGTGTGTGATGGTTCATATGTTTGTATACAAAGTATTCTAAAATTTATTTGTTTCGCCTCCTTCGGCAAGTTCCAATCTGATAGGTGTGCAATCATTTTAAAACTTGAAAAATTAAGTCACTAAAAAGTCACATAAAGCCACTAAAACTTCTAAAATTAAATTATTTTTGACAAAAACTAAACTAAATAAATATTTTTAAAAACGTGTATGTGTGGTTACATCTCCCACCCCCATATCATGAATTCACCTGGTCAAATTTCCAGTTTCCTCTAATTTAATTATCATATATTATCGACGTATCCATAATTGATTTTCACATATACATTTTTTATTCAATGAAGTCATATTACAGCGTCCACGGCTAAATAAATACGCGACATGCGTGAACACCATCCATCAACAAAACATGTTAGATTTCACTTAAGTTACCAGCCATAAATATATTAGTGCGAAAAACTGTGTAAATATTTGAACTGCTTTGCGATTCTGTGAAAATCCGAACCCGAAATCAAATTCACATCAAAATTGGCATCCGTTAAACTCTGAATTGGTAATAACATTTCGTGGTATAAGTGAAGTGAGTTTAGAAATTAAATAAGAATAGAATATCTGAGATACGTATGAATCAATCAATCATGTTTTGTACAAAAATGGAATCAATAGAATTTTTAAATCAAATGACATGAATTCAGCCACATTCGTGAATTTGAATTCCGATTTTTACAGAATTGCTCTGCTGATTATTAAGATAAGACTACTTGCTCACTGATGATATTTCGTCATCGTAATTTACTCTTTCTGTCACGATGGCCCTGCTATTTCTATAGAAGATATCTAAGCCTAGTCGCATATATTTGTTTTAAGTTTCCGCCGCATATATTCCGATTTGGAGCGACTTTCATTTAAATGTCTGGTTTTTTCTGAACCGAAAAGATTCGAACGTTCTCGTGTTACTGTATACTTTGTATGAAAGGCGCTCATTTAGGTTTATGAATCGGAATTTCAGATTAGAAAACCGAACATATAAATTGAATGTGGCCAAGCTTCTTATTGTCACGTGCTCAAGTGAGTGCACCCCCATAAGGATTCCCTAGCACGGTGACAGGAGATTAAAAGCTGTCAAAATTCATGGTGACAAAATGTCGCCAATGTGAGCGAGCTTCGTATTGACATTAGAGTACTGTTTGACGTGTGATACTTACAGTACGTGTGTACAGTATGATAATATCTGTTGTTATATCATTATATAATACTGCAAATAAGGAGTGTGATTTTTTATTAAGAATTGTTTACATTTTTAACCGACTTCAAAAAAGGAGGAGTGATAACATTCGACTGTATTTTTTTCTGATTATTACCTCATAACTTTTTACTGGGTGGACCGATTTTGATGATTCTTTTTATTCAGATAAAATATAATTTTTTGACTATATTTCTATAAATTGAATGTTTTAAATGAAAAACAAAAATATCTTTCTTGCATACTCTGAAATAAATTCATGTCAGTTGCAGGCTAATTTGTATTTTCTTTTTCATGCGATAAACACATAATTCCGAATTCATATAACTTACTTGTTCGTACAGAAATTACAATGTTAGAAGGAGAATTTATATGCAGGATGATGGTTGGAACTAGATGGCGCAGTGATTAGCGCGTACGGTCTGCTATGCAGAAGTTAAGCAACCTTAGTAAGGATGGGTGACCGAAAATTTATTATCTCCGTCTCTTCTGTGATTTGGTAGTCCCTTTGTAAGCCGTAAGAGTTAACATCCATAAAAGCTGCACATGGCCCTTCCGGTAGGTCATGGCCCATTCTTTCAATTCAATTCGATTCCATCCATTTCAAACCTGTGCCCCATTAAATCTATATGTTAATACGTGAAGCCAAATCTTTAGACCACTTTTTACGAAAATTGCGAGGACGGAGGAGTATGAAATTTGGCGCACTTATAGTTTATATGTAGGAGAAGTGCAAACGGCTAATATTTTTCAATAATAATGCTTATAAAGTACATTAAATCGATAAATAAAACATTACACGCACTACTATGCATTTGACACACACAAACAAGTATTTGCTACACGCATACAAGTACTCTGTGGTCAAATTGTTTCTTTTCACATAGAGTTTGACTGTTGCTTTTGAATATTGGATTCGCACGGTTTGTGCATTGTCAGTGTCAAGTTTTATATGCTTACCATAGACATTTATTTATATGTTTGTGATGTTTACTGTGCTCTTACTGAATGTCAAAAGATTTTGGATTTCAGTAATAACTTCAAATTGACATTTATTATGGTCGAAGTTTCGACCACTGGGCGACCACTAGTATTAATAAGTTGATGATGATGACGATGAGACAGAATTTGCTTTTTCTCATTTGTATTTTAAGAAAAGCCTACTGTATTTATATATAAAAAAGGTTATCAAACGTTAAATCTTCCACATATGGCCGAAGATATGGCCGATAACATCTAGTTTCCTTAAGTAAATAAAATTGAAAATACTATTACTGTTCTTAGATGACACACATTATTTTCATCCCAAGGTAAGCGGCTCATGTGGTTGTCATAAGGAAATAGCTATAACAATCCACTATAGACATAAAAGTAATACAGAAAAGTCGTTTTCTGCTATTGCTAACCAAATCCGGAACGAATGAGAAAAATTATTTGATAACATTTTAGATTCTATTAATAATACCTAATCTATACTAATATTACAAAGAGTTAAAGTTTTTAACTTTGTTTGTAGGTAATCTTCGGAAATCCTGGGGGCCAATTCTACTAAATTAATTTTGTTGAAATCGAATCGAAAACGGTTCGCAAACGGATCGAAACAGAACGAAACTACAGTTTTGAATGGTTTTTCTATTCTACTAAGTGAAATACGATACAATTCCAGCTAAAATAGAACTTGAATTGTATCGTATATCACTTTGTAGAATAGGAAAACCATTAAAAACTGTAGTTTCGTTCGGTTTCGATCCGTTTTCGATTCGATTTAAACAAAATTTATTAGTAGAATTGGCACCCTGATCAATCGCGTACACACGGCTGCACGTCAGACTTTAAATTGTGGACTTTGTATCGACCGCGCTTCGTATACAATTTCCCTACTACCAGAGGTCTGCTTACAGTGGTGGTGTGTAGCGTGACATGCGCCTGTACGTATTTTTTCACAGGAACATAAATAATTGGCGGTTGCTATAGCCTATAATTAATGCTGACGAAGCCGCGGGAAAACAGCTAGCTAGCTTATGCGTGAATTTTGAAAACTCATTACATTTTCCAGACCTTTACGATTTGATAAAACACGAAGTACCTATTGTATACGTGAATATATCAGAAACAGGTATCAATTTACAAAGATATATGCGCGCGATGTAATTTGGGGAGCAAAAAGTTGTGTGTTATGTTGCAATATGATTTGGAAACTTAACGTTACTGGTTCGGGTGAACATTCTTTCGACGATGCGAAACAATCTGATAATAGTGGCGTCGAAGTGAATATGCTTTTGGATTTTCAAGTTGGGACGTCGAGTCTCAGTTTAATTATAACTGAAAAAAATAAATACTTTCAAGAAAAACAAAAAACCCGACTGCGTAAAAACGAATTTTAAAAATACATGAAACAATTAACTTTAATAAAAACTAAAAAGAAAGAAACAAGCCCAGTAGTTTAGAATTCTGTTAAGTAATACAGAACAGAACGACTCACAGTCGGGGCCCATTGGGAAGATTTGATTAAAATTCGTTTTTACGCAGTCGGGTTTTTTGTTTTTCTTGAAAGTATTTATTTTTATTTTATACTTTTTAGTTACGATTCTTTGACTTCGTTATAGGATGGTAAATTTTGCAATCTAGTCATTTCATTGAGGGAGTAAATATCGTGGGAATTATTAAGTAACTTACAGTGGTCTTAACTACTGATGATTAGTCCCTCTAGAGACCTAACTCTGCTCAAAGCTACGAATGCTTTATTTTTTTACGAAAAATATTTGTTCTTCATGCTAATTCACAGTTTTTTTTTTGTTTGTATATCGTTTATACTTTAAATAAAAACTTAAATCAATACATAAGAAAATTGGCGAGAATGATTGTTTTGTTAAACAACTTTAAATCATGATATATCCTAAACTTTTATTTAAAATGAAAAATGATAAAAGGAACCTAAGGATGATTTTAAATTACCTATTCAACGACACCCCACTTGATATGGTTCTTCGACTTTTTTTTTCATTTTGACGCTATGGCGTCCTGTTGTCGCTGTGGTGAATTTTGATTACTGTTATGTCTTTAGTAACACTAGCACGGTTAAAATGAATCGATTGACGTAAGAATCATCAAAATCGGCCTACGCATTTGGTCTCTAGAACGACACAAAGAAACAAACAAACATAGACTGATAAACACATTATCCTCCTTTGCGTCGCGCAGCCGGGTAAACAGTAGGTTCTCAGTTTGACGTTTATGCATAAGTATGTGTTAATTCTTGATTATATATGTTTTTTGCTACTCTCAGGAGCCTCTTCCTCAAGAGGAAACTCCTTTTGGAAATTAGTATTTTAACCAACTTCCGTTCAAATATTTCAGGTTCAAATATTGTTCTTTTTTTAATAGAATCGAATTAAAAGTTGTAAAATGTGAAAAATAATATTTAAATGGTTGTATTAACCAAGAAATTTCTATTGAAAACGTGGGGCTTCAAAAAACTTTATGACTTCAATAGCTGTTTTTTTTTTATTAATAAAAGAACTTTTTTTTCTCGATATTTTGCAGTTTGTAATCGGTTCTATTTTTTATTTCTGAATTAATGAAATTTTATATGTACAAATGTGCTTGTAATGTTGATATAAAATGAAAAAGGATTCAAATAATACCAATAAATTTTATAAGAACGAATATTTGCAACTTTATCTAGACAAAAACAGAAATATACCCTCTTATGAGGTCATAATTAAGTCAACGAATCGCAAGAAATGTCCGTATACGGCTAGAACATAAACAATCCCATCACAGCACTTAAAATGCAAATAATAACTGTATGTTTTGTATTTGTATTAAATCTGAATTTATTTTTAACTTTAAAATAACTTTAAGTTTAATCAAACACAAGACATCACATACACATCTCAGATTACAGGCTAAAGCAATAGTGTTATGAAGCATCTGAAACAACGAAATCACCACAACACCCAAGACAGACCGGAGACCGGAAATAGAAACCATTAAGCATCTTTCACAATGGCCGGCCAGAGGATGGGTGACCAAAATTGTATCTCATCGAGCCAGTTGAACGGCAAGTTGATGAAATGATCCAGGCTGCTTCTCCAATCGTTGAGAGCACCAATCCGCACTGGGGCCGCATGGTGGGTCGCAGTCAATTCTCCCTAATCTACTCAGAAAATTATTATCTACTACTCCAAACATATAGGCAAAAAACCTAAACCGCATGCAAAAGAAAACAAATTCTTTATAATAGTTTTAATTGACATACGCGTAGGTTCCTTTGCCAGAAGATTGTTTAAAAAAAATATACACTCTAGAATAAACTAAGTGTTGACCAAATACTTAAGGTCACAATTCTCTGAATTAATTTATTTGTCAATAACTTGGAAATGATGTTAGTTAAAACTTACATAAAGTACGTAAGACACCAGATGACGTCAAAACGGGTCTGAACAAATTGAATATTGTTTGTACAATTACAAGAAGTCTAGACATTATATAAATGTAATTTTCAAGTCATCAAATCTTAAAATAATCACTATGACTGTTAGTTCAAATGGATAATTTGTAAAATACATAGAAATGTATTTAACAACGAATATGTATGTCGTATAATAGTAAAATGACAATAATAGAATTTTGCATCGGTCCTGGAGTTACGGAGCAAATAAAATATTAAATCTTTAGTCTTTATTGTGAATTTCGATACACTTTAAACCAAACCAAGCAAATCCGTAAACTCGTCACGAGCTTCTTATACTTGTTGATATTTTATTGACCTTCTCCTATTAGATAATTATTCGTTAACAGTTACTAACCTCTTTAACGTTAGATCTATATTGCGGATAGTCCACTTCTGGTGCTCATACCTTCGCTTTGGATGGAATAGACTCAAATCGAATCGGTAGAACGGGCCATGCATGACCCACCACGCCAGCCTAATACGGATTGGTGGGTGTTAACAACTGCAGATGTAGTGGGGTCAACGGCTGAAGCCTGAACGTGCCGTCCAAAGCACGGAAGAGTTCGATATGATAAATTTTTGGTCGAAAGTTGCTTAACTGCCGTATCGCAGACCGACTGCGTTATCGAGCTCCTCTATAACATATCAGTGCAAAAATATTTAACGTGCTTTTACCTGCTACTTTAATTTACATTGTCTATCCTCGCAACATGACGCAGTCATAACAAACGATGCCATATTAAGTCGACCGCAAACTTTAATGACCTTGGGTATAAATATTGCGCATGCAGCAAAATCTCCTGCGTAAGCTGAATTAAAAAAATATATTAAATTAGAATCATAGTTTTTCGCGGGATTGCTACCATGTATCTATCATCGCGGGATTGCTGCACGGTAGACCCCGTAATCAAGGCGTTTGTAAAAGCGCCGAAATATCGGGAAATCAACAAAAACAAGGTACATGGTAGCAATCCCGCGAAAAACTATAATTCTAATGTAAGTTACCATAAGCTTAAAACAATATAATACTAAAATTGTTTATTTACTATTGTGAAAGTCACATTAATGTTGAAATTATCTATTAAACATAGTTGCCATAGGCAAATTATTATTTTTTACATTTAGAAAACTTTACTTTTTGTATACATTGATAACATATTTTCTAAATGTTTTATTGTGCCCGTGCTCTACGTAATTAATATTTTTTCATGATTTATTAAAGATGTAATTCCAAATCTATTACCTTTTTCAGGAAAACTGATTGGCCGACCAGGTATAAGGTCCTTTGTCACCCACACCGAATAGCTGATTAAACCCCGCACGGGTAACCCCTAGGTAACGAACCACTGAGTTTAAGGCTGATTGGCGACCCGCAAAATCAAACATTGACATCATATAAAAACTATATAATATTTACAGAAAAACAAAAAACCCGGGGCCCATTAAAACAAGGGGCCCCGACTGTAAGTCGTTCTATTATAGTATTTCTTAAGAGAATTCTAAACTACTGGGCTTGTCTCTTTCTTTTTAGTTTTTTTTTCATGTATTTTTTAAAATTCGTTTTTACGCAGTCGGTTTTTTGTTTTTCTTTAAATTATTTATCTTTATTTTATACGTTTTAGTTGCAATTCGTTAACTTCTTTATAGGATAGTAAATTTCGCAATCTAGTCATTTCATTGAGGGAGTTAATATTATTATGATTATTATGTAACTTGTAAACTACTGATGATTAGTCCCTCTAGAGACCTAACTCTGCTCAAAGCTACATATGCTTTATTTTTTTACCAAAATTATTTGTTCTTCATGCTAATTCACAGTTTTTTGTTTGTATATTGTTTAAGTATACGTTAAATAAAAACTTAAATCAATAAGTAAGAAAATTTGCGTGAATGATTGTTTTGTTAAACAACTTTAAATCGTTATATATCCTAAACTATTATTTAAAATGAAAAATTATAAAAGGAACCTAAAAATGATTTTAAAATACCTATTCAACGACACCCCACTTGATATAGTTTGTAGACTTTTTTTTTCATTTTGAAGATTTGGCGTCCTGTTGTCGCTGTGGTGAATTTTGATTACTGTCATGTCTTTAGTGATACTCGCAAGGTTAAGACGAATCGATTGACGTAAGAATCATCAAAATCGGCCTACGCATTTGGTCTCTAGAACGTCACATAGTAACAATCATACAAACACATTACCCTCCTTTGCGTCGCGCAGTCGGGTAACAAGTACCAATCAATTAACTACAATAATCTCTTATCTAATCCTATTGCTACATATTTGGTTGCTATCAAATGAGATGGCTCGTGCATCACGTACTGTTCGCACACCATATATTTTTTTTTATCGTCGGCAACTGAACTGCGTCTGCGCGGTGTTTATTACACCGTGCGTACGCATTGTTTCTTGCATTTTGTTCTCGCTTTACGGAGCGCGCGCCTGCCTCTGCGCAGCCTCCAGTCTGCCGATGACTTTCCTAATTTGAATGATTCTTTTTTTTTTAAAGAAAATAAAATTGAATTTCGAAGTGTTTTTATTCGGTTGCTGTGGTCTTTGATCTGTGATTGCTACATTGACTTTGAGTTGAATCGGTGTTATTAAGTTCAGTGTTATAGATTTCAAAATGAACGGTAAGTTTTATTGTCTGTGTTAATTGTGTATAATCTTTGATAATTGCGATTGTCATACTGGACGCATGAATAACTCAAGTGAGGGATGGTTATATAATCTTAGATATTACTATGATTAATTTCACACCAATTGACAGACAGACGGTTATTATTGTGCGTTATAAAATATTTATTTATTAATAAACACTTCAATCGCTGTTAGGAAGTTGTTTCATTTATGGATAGTGCGCGTAAAAATATAAGAAATCATTATATATTAGTAATTTCTAACTTGTGTTAGTGTAGTCAACGATCTCCTACTAATATTCATGGATTGAGAAAATCTACAAGAATTTCTATTCCATGGAGAATATGTACTCGACAAATCGAAGATGGTACATCATTGTTTTAGTTTGCAAAAGTACAAAAGTCAACTACAGGGAGTAATTTACATCATAACTGAAACAAAAAAAAAAATGTGACTCTAATTATCTGTTTAAACTTTACATTTCAATATAATAGTTATTTGTACTTTTTGTTATATACTCATAATTCACGCGGTAATTCGTTAAAAATATTATCATAGCCAATTAAAACCAAACTTCTTCATCACGATAGGGTTAATCTATAATCATAGATTGTTATCATTTTTGGAACCTATATAATATATTATAACTCGTATAAGTGCGTTATTATTGTGATACAGCTGCTGCAATCTCGCGTGCTATTTTTGGCATGATCTTTTGTGATCGCATTTATTAAGTTACTTCTGTCATTAATAATTTAAAACTTGTATACGGAAAAATTAAAGGTATAATACGGTTATATTTATCAGATTTAATAGAGATCATGACCAATCTGGTACATGACTACTAAGATTTAAAAATAACTTCTTTGTTATACACAAATATAACAGATTAATTTATTGTTAATGCCTTCATTACTCGTTTTATTTATTTTTTAAAACAAAATTTCGATTACGTGTCTAATTATGCTGAGTTTTATATACAAGTTTTTACTGGGAAGATAAGTTATTGGGTACACAAATAAATAGTCTAAATTTAATCGAAACCAAGATTGGCACATATATATTACGTATTATATCATTATTATGAAAATATATTAAATATCAATATTATGTTTCGTTTGGTTTTGTACTAAAATATTATATCTTAATAAGGCATAATTAAAATTATAAAAGAAACATGAAGCGTTTAGTCATAATCTAAACGCGAATGTATACAATTTCTCGATACGAAAAAAACTTAAAGTTACCCCTCTTTATCCCCTTGACTTGATTATCTTAGTATATATATATATTTTTTATTTTTTTTCTCATAGAGATTATTGATAAATATACGAATCACTTTTTTACCGAGAGCTATAGGCAGTAATAGATTGCGAAAAATTAATAAAAGACTAATCTCCATTCTCAATACTTGTCTTATAGATGCACACGAAGAGATAGATAAGGATAGCGTTGTATCTTTACGCCTAGCTGTTAATAAACATAATAATACTCGCCATCTTCAGCATCTGACATCTTAGATTTAACCAGACACCGTGAAAGCACATATAAGTTTTGAAAGACATGATATGAAATTGAATGACACAATGTTTATTATGAATTCGAGAGTTCCCAAAAAGTCTTGTTACTCCATCTTTCGCCACATCCATAAGGTTTTCTGAAAACAATAACCGAAAATTAATATGTGGGTTAACTAAAGGGCAGTAGTTTGCAGAACCGGCTTCCATTTTGACATCAGCTTCTTTTAAAATCATGTGAGTATCAATTATCAACACTGATTGAAGTTCTTTTGCAGATATATCAGATTACCTATATGGATATTAAATGGCTTTAACTGCAATTCTTTTGTTTAAAACATATAAAACTGTATTTGGAAGTAATAAACTAAATAACTTCATCTTTGTTCAGACAAATATATCTTCGATAATTATATAAATTATACGACCTTATAGCACTTATATTTATATGAGAAATATATCTTGAAATTTAAAAATATATCTAAAGATTAAGTGAACCATAAAATTTTAAACTATATAAATGTTCGGTGCATCAGCACCTAATAATGTGATCGAGACAGGCTCATGACTATAACGTGTTTCCCGTAGTACCAATTAATTTAATATGCCTTGTATGTTAAATCGTGTTCTAACTCTCAAGATTAGAGAAATTCAGTTAAGTTATAATTTGTATATTGTTTCAATAACTATAAATATCTATTATTATTATTATAAAATGGAAAATCTAATGATAATTTCCACAGGTTATTTTTGTTAAATATAACAACAATTATTGTTTATATAATGTGAAAAACAAAGCGTAAACACACAATACTGACGTCATTATAATAGAACATTCAAACGAGTTTTACTTCCACCATCTGTTGCAGGTAATTTGTACTTTTAATCATGTTAATGGAGTTTACAATGTAAACAGAAATATTGTTAAATAGGTTATATTTAAAAATTAGTTCTTTTTTCAATTATTGTATTACACAATTCTATATTGATCTATACTAATACCATAAAGAGAAAAGTTTTGTTTCTTTGTTTGCATAAAATATACTTAAAAGTAATCCACCAATTTGCAAATTCTATAACTTATCGGAAGCTACATCATACGCGGGTGACACATGCTATATTTTTTTGGGGGTGAAGTTACGAGAAAATAACTTATATCTCTTTTATAAAATTTAGTTATAATCAAAGAGGTTCCCAATATCGATGGTAATTTTATTTACCTAGTTAGAACTGTGTGCGTGAATTACCTACAAATCCGCCGTAATAAAAACAGTGTTTTACTTTTTGATTCCTTTTTGTCAGCCTTGTGTTTGTTTTTTTTTTTTATATTCGTACCTAAAGGTCTAGTTGTGAAATGTTTTATGTCAGGCCTTTATTAATATTACCAAATGAAAGAACTTTAAAATCTCAATAAATAAATAAAAAAGATATTTTATTTCTGACTTCTTAGAATAAACTGTTTATTTTTTTGGGTTCACAGCATGGTTTCAATGAAGCATTTTAATTAATTTTGTTGTATAAATTATATTAGAATTGGTCAGTGCAGTCGCTCGGTTAGCGAGAAATTACGGCTTTAAATACCGTCTCAGGTACCCGACACTCGATAATGTTATGTCTTTTTTTTATAAAATAAACATCATAAATAAATCAATAAGAAACAACGTCATCGGTATTGCTCACATCCCAAATTAAATAGCCCAAGCCCATGTATTGTGTAAATCTGAAGCAACGAAATACACACAGCCACATATCAGGTTATTACAATATATCTTTCTCCAGTTGATTTAAAACTCTCCCATTAAAGCATTAAGATTTAATATTTGATACATTTGTGCAAACCTTACGTGTTGTTGACTATACATCTCACAGAGGCAATTTAGTAATGGCCGTATTCTTAAAAATTACCGAGCATATTCAGATATCGGTTACCATGACTATTTATAAAGATTTTTTTCATCTTAGATATAAAGTTAATACTATAATTAAATCGGCAATTTCATACTTTGACCCCTAATACACATTGGGTCAATTTTCAATATTCTTTCACCTACGAGAAGCTACATCATACGCAGGTGACAGGCTATAAAATAATTTATGCGGCGAAGTCGCGAGAAAACATCTAGTTAAATATAAACAAAGTTTAAAATATTATTCTAATTAACAATCATTACAGTTTACATTAGTTAACATAAATTATATCTCGAACGTTCGTCTTAGTTAGTTCCACAGACTAAAACATTCCATGAATAGATAATGGGACTTTATAAAACTATGCATATATAAAATTTTACGATTTTATTTAAAAATATTCGTTTGTAATATTTTAAAACATATTTTGATAAAGACAAGTAAAGACAATTCAGAAAACTAAAGTCAACCTCATCTGTAAGCTTGTATTATGTAATAAAATAGAAAATATATAAATAAATCAAATTCATATACCAATGAGGAAGTATTAAAAAAAAAATAGTTCCCGAAATCTAACTAGAAGTCTTTTTTTTTATTATCTTTAATATTTTTGGGGCTTTTGTCATTAAAGCACGACAGCCCCATCGATACAAAAAAAAATACTTACATACTATTTAGTTTCCTAATTCTATCTGAGTAGATTTGTGTAGGCTTTGCTCCACCAAACTACATAGGCACAGGGTAATATCGGAACTAGGATTACTCAGTATACTCTGAATGAGTCCTATGTCCAGCTTATTAACTTTAAATTTGTTTAAAACAAAACAGAAAGGGAGTTGCTCTTTCTGTTTTGTTCCGTTCACATTCCATCAGGAGATGAGTAACATCGTCGATCTCTTTACATACTTCGCAATTAGGCGAAGTTGCTTTTTTCATCATAAATGAAAATTTCCCAGATGGAATGTGGCCCGACCTAATTTTTGATATTAGTTTAATTTTATTTCTACCTAACTTGCTAGCTATAAACCATGGTATACGAGGAGGTTCACTCTGTAATGTTTTGTACCATATTCCTTTAATTTTCGAGCGTTCATTGGAATTAGTTTTCAAAAGTCAATAAACAACTCGTATTCTATTTGTACTTTTTCGTATCTGTATTGATATCTAAGCTTCGAACTTTTTAAATTTCACTTTTTTAATATGTTAGTTAATAGGAACGGGACTGTCTTTGGTCCATACGTTTCCTGCGAAAATCAACTTTTGCTAGAGTCGCCATCTAGTGGAGGTGCCTTTTTAGTGCTTTCGTTTTTATTAAATACTTCCTCATTATGAAATCAAAAGTCATCATTATAAACACTCTCGCTATTTAATGTCAGTAAAAAATTTACAAATGCGTGACATTAGGATTTATTAAATTTTAACAACTTATCATTATTATTATCGAGATTATTTGATTGCGATGTCAGATTGTATTGTGTGATGTTACTGTACCACAGCAACGTTTTCTCACTACTGTGTATATGTGAATTTCTCACTTATATAAATTAAATACGGCGACTGAAATTAACATTATATTTTTCTCATTAGCCATGTTCGAGAACTGTCAATTTTTTTCCTAAGCAAAAAATAGTAATATTTGGACTTCAAAACGCGTTAATGCATCGATCCTTAATGAATAAATTCAATATTAAAACTCGCATACCTACTAATAAAATAAAATATACATTTTGAAGTAATAAAACAAGAAAATTATTTACGTACTTAGTCTCGTATTTACACGAGCACCTCAGTCTTCATCGTCCATTTATCAAAAGACCGAATTTTCAAAAAATTTCATTGTTTTTATCTTAATTCTAATAAATAAACTCCTTGATTCCAACTTACAAAATTGATTTTATCCATTGACACATCCGTTATAGCCAAAAATTAAATATATATGTTACATTACGCAGTTGCCCAGCGCTAGGTGCCACACGATGCACCTCCAACTTTATGCGTTACCTAAAGTCGTTAGGTTGCTTCTTATTATTAGTGAAACGTATTTTCAACTTTGACAATGCCCAAATATTTAGGTATTAGATTTGGCCGACTCCTAAATTTAGTGAAAACGGGCATTAATTTTGTTAAAAATTATGACAGTTTTTTTTTTGTATAATGACTGTCTTTCTAAGCGTTGTGAACTCTATGGTACGTTACGTCAAGTGTTAATGACATTGACGGCGTTGCATAAATTGTTTGACTCGGTGCAAACGTCGCGAAGCATTTCTTACTGGTGTTTCACGTAAATATATACTTTGTTAATATTTTTACTTGTTTATGACATTTCAGTGTACACAAAGCATATATTCTAAACTGTTAAATTTTACTAGATGCAATTATTGACGTGACTAAGCTCCATCCGTCTAGCACCTTTTCCTTTTATATACCATAGCTAAAGAAACCTAATAAATTGTTTTACTATATTCAGATAGAGATTTTTTCAGCGTTCCAATAAAGACCTAATTAAACACCATAGAAAATTAATTTCTTTCATTAATTTTGCATTCACAATGTGATCTTCAATCGCCCGGATGGTGAAAGATCGTGGGTTTGAATCCCATCTCAGAGTACCTGGGGATGGTGAAATTTTTAAGCATTTTTCATTGAAAATATAATAAGATTATTGACTTTAGTAGACGTCTTTGGGGTGACAAAAAGAACGAGTCTAAGAAACAAATTAGCTTACAACAGATCTAACGATATTAACATAAACTTTTGTCAATACTTAAGGTATGTGTATCTGTGTTAATATCTAATCAATGTAATGTATATTGTATTAAATTACAATGACAATGAAGAAAAATATAATTTAGGCTTTGAACTGTTTAATCGAGCTACTTTAGTCGAAAAACCAATGACAGCTACCATCACCATCACCATCACCAGCCTTTTTACGTCCCCACTGCAGGGGCTCAGGCCTTCCTTATGGATGGTTAAGGAGGATGGGCCATGACCCTCCACGCTGGCCCAATGCGGATTGGAGGGTATTAACGACTGCAAATGCAGCCGGGACCAACAGCTTAACGTGCCTTCCGAAGCACGGAGTAGCTCGCGATAGTAATTTTTTGGTCACCCATCCCGTGACCGACCCTTGCGAAAGTTGCTTAACGACTACGATCGCGGGCCGCGGCGCTTATCCACTACGCCACCGAGCTACTACCATCACACCTACACCATCTATAAAAATAAATATTAGTATAATTTTCCCAAAAAAAAACACAATGCTATCAAAACAATAAAATAGATTAGATTACACATATTTAAAAAAACTCATGATAAAAATAATTTTATCCATAACCTGTTCCATTTTAACGTCACTACTCCAGTTTGAAGTTTAAAATTAGAAAACTGGTTTCTAAACAAAAATAATATTATAATTACATACCATAATATTGTATTCTATATTTAAAATTATGTTCCGTTAAAAATGATTTCTTATTATAAATAACACGGCACTTCGGTTAAAACCTCCGATGTGTTATAGTCGATCTTATTACTTTTTTATAATTTTTACATACAGAACCTGTTTTGACGGTGTTGTTTGAATTTTAACTTTGAATTGGATTTCTCGTCTGGTACCTGAAGGGCCAAAATACCCTTTTGCATAATTATTTAGGGTACATTTTCATCATTCGAAAAAAGATTTATTTTCGATTTACTAATCATCCGCTTTGCTATTCTGTAAAATCTTAAACTCATCTATTGCTTTAACGTGGTGAAAAAAATAGTTCACTTTTAATGTACCTTAACTTGCACTATGATAATAGCACTGTGACAATAGCACAACCCTGTGATAACTTAGAGGTCCAGTCAAATAAAACCGACTTCAAATATATATTTTATGTATTTCAATCTCTATGGTGAAACAGAACGCCAGGCCGTAGGTGATCCTGGATTACGATGTCCATCAGTACCGCTTCATAACGCTGAGTTAGATGCATTCGCAAAGTTTCAAAGTTCATTAACTTTCGATTGGTTAAAATAAGCTCCCATCAAAATCAGAAGACTTAGTCTCGTTTGCACCATAATTGCAGTTAAAGTTAAGGTTTATGTCATATTTTACGATATCTGTCACACTGACTTTAACAACTGTGGACTGCGTTCCACTGTGGCCTTTCTTAGCTTGCAAAACAATAACTTAAACTAGCGAAATATAATAGGCGGTTATATTTCACATTTTATGTACTAAGTAAAAATTTGCGATCTGCCCTGCTATTCAGTAAAAATCCAAACCCGAATTCAAATTCACTCGGGTACCCGTGCGTATGGATCGACGCACGCACACACTGAAAAAAATTGTCAATGTAGAGGTGCTGAAGGTACGAGTGGCAACTCGCCAGTTGTGCCCGCACACACACACTACACGCCGCCGTTGCCGCTCTAAATAATTTGTACGTGATGTATGTTTACACTAAACAGATCACACAATGTAGGTAATGAAAATTTTAAAATTTTTAACCCCAAGAAATGATTAATAACCATTGCATTATACTTAGATCCCTATATTTTTCTTTAGATTATGGTCTATGCATTTCTGACGATTGAAGTACGCCTATAAGGAATTGCCATAAGAATTTAGGCTATTATCGCGCACTCGAGGTTCGAGTTGGCGTACTGTTCTTTTTTATAAAGTCTTAACGTCCAGCTTGTTCCTCGCATAATAACGATCATCTTGTATGTCTTGAGAAAATCTTCCAAAAAGGATATTCCAACTGATTTTTTTTTATTATTCCCTGTATTTTATTAACAAATAGTAAGATTGTGTTGTTTTTTTATTTGCACTGTTTATTCTGAATAAATGATGACTGGGCAGATTTTGAAATTTTTTCACCTAAGGGAAGCTCTTCATACGCGGGTGACATAGGCTAAAATATATTTATTTATAGGGAAATTAGCTAATTCTCAATAAAAGCGTACATATTAATACTTGCAAATGAGGTCTCTGAATAATTAGATAAAATACAAACATTATGTTGTTCTTTCTATCATAATGAATTTATGATAAAATATACATAGTATAAATGAAATCGCTTCCCGCTGTCTGTACGTTGAAATCTTTTAAACGACATAGTGGATTTTAGCATGGTTTTTAATAATAACGTTATGGACACAAATACATATTTTCTTACGAACACTAGAAGTATATATATCTTAGGAAAAAACGATAAAGCGGAAAAGCAATGATAGTTTAAATAACAAATAAGGAAAATAGCATTATATGTTACATTAATATTGAATAACTAATTCATCAGACACCGGATTATACTCCACTGTCTCTTTTCCTGCGACTTCACCCTCGTATATTATAAAGTATTACAACCCGTTCTTTATAATCAACTTCCTTCGATTCCATCTGATTCGTGGAAGATATGAGTCTCAAAAGTTGGAACATTTAGAGGCTGTTATAATGGTAATGAAATTATAATTATTCAAATTTAAAATGGAATTTAAAAAAAAAAGGATATATGTCAAATGTTTTATTAAAAAAAAAATCTTAGTGCCTCTGTACCAGCATTAATACGTTACGTTTCTGTCTAATCTATATTTTGATTAGTGCCTCAGTTGATAATATGGTATGATAAGTAATATAGCTTATTTACACTAGCTTATTGAATTTGATATAACTTTGAAGTGAGCATTTCGAAGATGTATCAGCCTTAACATGAGGTATAGACTAATTAAAAATTTACAGTGCACCTCGTTTTTATAACAAAGTTTTTGCAAATTGAATAAAAACAATTAACTTATTTGTTTTCAAAGTAGGTGGATAATGACCAAAGGTCAGATTTATGAAAACCCACGCTCTTCGAATGGCGAATCACGGAATTGTTCAACTTATTTTTTTTTTGTTATCACATGACGTAATTTGGAAATCCCGCTGTTCCATGCTTTAAAAGGTAATAATCAAAATACCGTCAATGGAGTTTTCAATTAAATGTTTAACCATATGTATACATTATACCCTTTGCTTTGGAAATAAAATTAGGCGCATATCAATTCCCATTGAACGTGCCAAAGAAAACAAAAAAAAAATTACAACCAGTTGAACACCCAAAAGACATATTTATACAAATATTGTAAACTTACGATCTGTTGTTCTAATTATGTATTTTATTTGATCAATTTTGCATTGAAAATACTAAACTAATAAACATTTTATGAACAAAATCGAATTATGACAGCTCATATTAATACAGCAATTCGTAGCGTAACTGGATTCTGTCTACCGTAGTTTTCCGTAGAATAGCTATAATACTGGACTGTGTATACTTAAAGCAATTATTGAAAGAATGTGGAATAAATTCAATTAATATATATTCAATTAATATAAAAAGTGTTTCTATTTTTATATATATAAATTGCAGCGTCTTTGATTTGTAATTATTTGTTAGAACGGTTCCATTAAATAAAAGGTATCTGTTGGGGATATTCACGACAGCAGGTTTAACAGCCTCTTGATAAGAGCTTTTTTATATTGTTTCATTTCATTTGAAAACTGTCATTTTTTATTATTGCTGCTACCTCCTGCCTTGTGCTTGTTCTTTTTCAGTATGTTAGTATTAGTATGTCAGTTATATGTCTTTTTCAGTCTATTTTAAATTTTAGATAATGTGACCACGCTCGTGCAGTCGATAATATCAATCCCTTAAATAATAGTTTGGGTACCCCTTAATTAACGAGCAGAAATATAAATGATGGCCTGTTAAAAACAAAGCTGAATCTTGATGAATCCTCAAAACAACTATAACGGCTAAGAGGTTCAATTATTCCAATATAAATTTTGATACGGCTTTTTTGTTTAATAGCGAAGTTACACTAGGTCATTCACCTCAATTCGAAAGCTCTTCCAAGTTCGACAAACGCTTAGTGTAAATGACCGGAGCTTGAACGTTTATTTTTTGCAGGCGAAGGATTCCATTCAAACTATTCGTAAGCTCGTATTGACCAATGAAAGGTCACTGAATTTGGGCAACATCATTAAATCAACCGGATATGGTAACAACTAAATGTAGACGCTTAAAAATGAAATACTCGTAATATACCTATATATCCTTCATACTCATTTCGACGAACTGGGCTACTGTGATACTCCTTACTCAGTATTTTGTGATGACCAAGAACCGAATAAAGAGATAACTATTATAACTGAAAGTTGTATTGCTTTTATTAACATTTTTTTTTTATTAATGTAAAACATTTTAAATTATAGCAAACTGGTTAATAAACTTTAGAACTCTTTTTTTGTTTTTCGAACATCAAATTCTATTCAAATTATTCAAAAATAAAGAGTAAATTTTAAAAAGATATTAATAAAAATGGTCATCACAAAATAATACAAAAGAACTCGCAAATAAAAACAATGAGATGTTATAATAGCGATCTAAAGCTTTGTGTTAGACAATTCCATCCCTTATGTGCAAACAATATAACAAGATCCAATATGTCCTTTGAAATTGATTTCACGGTTACATAGACCTGTTTGTGACCTCACGGCTCACTCAAAAACACCATGTTATTGTTACCCAACTATAGACACGCCCCCTGGCGAGCAAGTTGGGTATGTCACTTGGAGTTGAGGTCATCTATCTGTGTAAATACGGTTGCAAATATTCAGGTGGGCACGTTCGTCTGTTGCGTCAGATGAATATATTTATTATAATCCTACGCATGGTACAGTAATGTGTTAGTTTTATACGAGTTTATGTCTATAATTTCTTACGGTGCATTAGATTTATTGGTCAAACAAATTCGACTTTAAGGGATTTATCATAAAATACTAAAACAATTTTTTAACACCCAATAAACAAAAGTCTCAAACGCATGGTGTGTCTGTTGTCTTTTTAATAATAATCTATACTATACTAATAAAAAAAAAATGAGCAGCTCGGTGGCGTAGTGGATAAACGCCTGCCCGCAATCGTAGTCGTTAAGCAACTTTCGCAAGGGTCGGTCACGGGATGGGTGACCAAAAAAATATTATCTCGCGCTACTCCGTGTTTCGGAGGGCACGTTAAGCCGTTGGTCCCGGCTGCATTTACAGTCGTTAATACACTCCAATCCGCATTGGGCCATGGTGGAGGGTCATGGCTTATCCTCCTTAACCATCCATAAGGAAGCCTGAGCCCCTGCAGTGGGGACGTAAGAGGGTTGATGATGATGATACTAAGAATAATATCTTGAAGAGGAAAGATTTCACTTTTTGTTTTCAAGAATAGGCTCTGAAGCTGCTGGGTCGATTTTAAATATTACGGTGTGCGATCGATAGCGTTGAAAAACATTTAGCATTGCGTATTCCTTCTCCGTAGAAACTTTAATTGTACAAAATTTCATACAGTTCTCGTAAAAAGAAAAACAAAATTTTATACTTCGCATATTTATAAAATGATGATAATACAATACTCGGAGAAACCCAGAAAGCGGACACCATAAGTTATGACACGCTATACAACAAAAACTGATACATAATTATAAAATATTGGCTGCGGACGAATCAATTCAAATGATATTAAGAAATTAATGCGTCAAAGGAGCAAGCAAACACAGTACTTATTCAAGAGTAAAAAAGGCATCGGCAAGCAACTCTAACTATTTTAAGCAATGACCTGACAACGACTGAATCATCGTTTTATAGGTGATATTTAAAAAATCTTGGTCAAAACATTTGGCAATCGCGTTTTTCTTGAGTCTGTAATACAACAGTGTAATTTTATTTGTTTAGCGAATAGATTTCAATTAACAAAATCACACCAAATCTGTGTCAATATTCACTTATCTTCTTAGATAATTGAAAATATATCTATAAACTACTTTTGCTAAGAAAGGATTTTAAAAAATTCAACCCTCAAGAGGATTTGAAAATATTGTAGCCCACGCAAGCGAAGCTGAAGGATAGTTTACCGCTTACAGCTGTAACTCGCCTCGACAGCCGAATTTGTATGTCATGCTGAGAGTTTATTCTGAAAGCCCTGATATTTACTCACGAAAACATTTCCTGCTTTGCCCAAAAAAATATTGGTGTTGATTATTATAAAAAAAAAATGGGTTAAATTAAATCACTTCAAAAGTCAAAAGCCTCGTTTAAGGTTTTAGGGAGAACGTTCAAAATCGACCTTAGCCTTGTACAAGTTCAGTGACAGTACATTTGTTCTTAATGAGTGCATTAACCAGATCGTTGATTGGTAATTCTTTTATTCGCTTTACCTGTAGATGATTCTAGTTTGATGACTTAATTTTAAAAATTGAGGAATTTCAAAAATAAGGAATTTTTATATTTGAAATTTTGTTAGCTCAGAAGCTAACTCAGTTTCGTAATTGTAGAAAGTCAGCCAGCAAAGCACTAATACCATTGTTGTTTAACCTCCCTCTAACAGTAATGGCGGATTATAGGATGGGTGACTATCCGTAGGAATGGCATGTGCCCCAGCAGTCCTGATTCTTTTAGAATGACTGCTTCACTCGGCTTCATCCACGATAAGAGCATTTTTCGGTTCAAAAAGTATCTTATATTACACTCCACCTTCTAAACCAACTATCTACATACATAAAATGACACCTTGTAACTATACTTCATTCAAACAAACTATCTATTTACATGGATGCATAAAATATTATTTCTATCTACTACTATATCTTCACCCGTATCCCCCCCAGGGTAGGCAGAATGAATCGGGTGCTCAAAGTACGATCCTTACATACTCTTTCGCCTCGTACAGTTTCATTACTCTTTTCATACATGCTCGCCGGTTTTTATAGCTTCTGACATTCTTTTTTAATATGAATGTCTTACATATCGTGAGTTACATGACCGAAGTATGTGATAATTTGCTAATATGTGTTTATCAATTTAAAAGTATGAGGTGTGATAAGTAGCCGATACTATGCTATTTTTTTTTCATAATAATTAGCAAGGAGATACTAATCAATAATAATTCGATAAAACCTGTGACTTCATCGTAACCTTATCTTACGCTCGGTGTCACAATAATACAAGGTCATGGTAATGGTTTTTCATATATGTTTGCTTCACATACGTATGAACTTTTGCTATAGTATTAGTGATTTGGTACTTAATACGTATGGCTACATGTCAAGTTACAATGATATGTCGAATTTCTCCAGTTTATTTTAAACTCTACTTGCAAAATATTAAGGTTTAAAATCTAGTTGTGTTTGATAGACTTGTAAAGCCTGATGTGCTGTTAACTGCAAATGAAAATTATTGAATATTACCCGGAGTATCCTCCTCATTTTCTTTCTATTCTTAAATTGTCTGCGCTAAAGTATAAAACATTTTATAAATTACACAATTTATCCAACAATCATATACATAATTGTCTACATATATTATTTTAAGGACAAATTTACCTGCGTAAACTTTTTGGACCGTCTCTGTTTTCAGGCAAAAAATACTCTGAATGAGTGACTCGTTAAAATGATGGAACTTTAAAATTAAAATATTTTTTGTACAATATAATATTTTCACAATTATTAAGCAGCTCTTCAACAGCGGTTTTGCTTGCGGGGTTTTGTATTATACATACAAATCTTCCTCTTCTAATAACTCTGTATAATAATAAAAACTGCATTAAAATATATTGTGTAGTTTATAAGATCTCAATATACAGACAGCGGGAAGCAATACTATGTCTAGATTCATAGTTTTCTCGCTGTTTTTTTAGTCTACAATAATCAGAGATAAAGAAGGAAAAGGGTGTATAGATTAGAAATCCGTTGCTACTTATATATCTTAACACAGCCACTATGTCCGGAGATTAACGACCAATTTCTTAATATCTACACTTAAAATGAACATGAAAACGATAATCAATCTCACTACTTACAATTAAATATCCAATTTTTAATATTAATATGTATATAGGTATAAAAAAAGCTTTGTAAATATGTTTCATTAACGATACTAAAATTTTGCCGAAGAAAATCAACGCCGTATTAATATTAACTCGCTCACGATGGGTACCGCGCAATTATTAAATACTTATTTTATGCCTATTAGTATTTGATGTTATCACGGCGACAGAAATAAATTCAACTGTTTAATTATGCCAGTTCACGAGATTCAGCCTGGTGACTAAACCCATGGATAGACAGACAACGGAGTCATAGTAATATGCTGCCGTTTAAACAGTCCACCTATTTAATTCATGTGTGTATTCCATCTGTCGGGCATCTCAGTTAATTTCGTTAGTATTTTTCTATAAGATAAATTCAGTAAGTTCATTCCAATAAAAACAATTTTGTGCATATTAAGTGACGTCAGTTGTAAATAAATAAATATTAAATAACATCACATACATTGCTTAGAGTTCAAGATGAATAGATAAAGCCTCCGTATTATGTAATATCTGGACAATGAAGGTGTAGTACCTCAGACCCGAGACAACATAGAGGTACTACAACACTCAGACCCGAGAAAATATAAAAACGACAATTTTCTACATTAACCCCGCCGCGAATCGAACCTCAAAGATGACGACATCATGAAATCGGAGTGTCAATTGCTGGACTACGGAGGTCAAAGTCATCTATTAATTAATAACGTAGTTTTTTTTTGTAATTTTACATTTTAAAAGCTATCAATTGCACCCGTTAATGTATTTATGTAAACGGTAATCAAATTATGCGTTACGGATATTGTTTCTAATGGGAAAAAATGTTTTTCCCTCTTTCCAAGTCTCAGTTTTTTGGTCTCACGGAACTGGTTACTGATATTCACCTTTTTTTTCAATAACTACGAGTATAAATTAATTATACCCATATATGTATGTGTATTACATTTTATTAGGCGTAATTATAAAACATACATATATTTTTTATTTAAAATTTGGGTGTTAACAACCTTGAATCCAACGGGGACCAACGAATGAACGTGCTTTCGGAAATATGGGAAACTCGATATTATACATTTTGATCGAGTATCCTGACCCAGCCCTTGTAATAAAGAGATAGAATTACTGTAGATCTGATAAATGACTCATTACCAGTGACATAATCATTATGTGTTCCTTAGTCTTAGCTCCAATGTGGACAATAATTGCTGGTATGTTAACAAGTCATTTTCTTAAGTGTTTGATATTAGAACTAACTACTAAATTCAAATGTTTGTTCTTGCGTTTTGGAAATTGCATTTTTATTACATTAAGGGTGACGCATATCTGACGGAAGTGATGTCGCATATTGTAGGTCGCGGAACGCCAGAAATAACAAATTATTAAAAAGTAGATATATAACATTTGACGTTGCATTCTCGACGCAAGATCCATCGCATAATAACGCATACTTCCTTGAGAATCTTGACGGATCTATCGACAAATTTGCGCCGACCCTGAGAGGTCTCGTGTTGCCACTGATACAACAACATACACACGTAGAGATCTGATACTAATGAATGTATTTTGTGATGTCATTCGCAATGACAAAAGTAGGTATAATGTTAATATGTTTTCATTGCACTATCTAAAGTATTCATTCATTGACAAATGCACACAGCTGTATATTAGACTACCACAAAGGCTTGTTTCTTTACTACTAAAATCTTAAACCTCAATTTGTTGACCGTGCAATTAACAACCGACGTAACCAACGACTTACTGTACCTTCTGAAACACAAGATAACAACATTTTTGGACACCCATCCTATGACCGTTCTTGTGAAAGTAGCTTGACTTTCGCATCGCAGATCGTAGACGCTGACCACTTCGCCATCAGGCTTTGTTATACCATCCATAAAAGTTTCTCGAAACCAATGTTCTTATCTTATGCAAAAATCTGCTGCATCTAGCATGCCCTATTTATTAATGATCAGATTACCTACTCTCCGAATACTGGTACACGACCGGTATTATGGTATGCGTATGAAACATATTTACCGTATACTGTATTGTATTTAATATGCACTTTCAAAAAATTGGAGGCAGCGGTAAGGTTAAAACAAGAAAAACAATGTTAATTCCGCATAACTTTACTAGAACATTTTTTAATAGAATTTCAATGATCATTCAGACCGGATTTACCCTTTCACGGTGAGAAGTGGAAGGTAAAGTTAACAAACTGCTCATAAATGGGTAATTATCATTTTACAATTGATTTTGTGAGATATTGATTTTTTTATTATAAAGCATACTTAATCATGAAGATTAATAGTATATTCTAATAAAATATCAGTTTAATTTAAATTTTCTAACTTAAGTATACTGGATATATCTTTGGGTGCGAGTGAGTGCTGATTTAGAGAGCAGTGTTACAAGTGTCAAATATAAGGGGACTCGATGAGGATAGATTGATATATCTGCCATAAAATCTATCCACAAGACTTCAATTATTCTATGAATTTGGATCCTACAATAGTGCCGAAATTTCTAAACCAAAGACTTCTTTGGAGTACATATAGACATCTTTAAAACTCGATGAATGTAAGGTATATGGTAGCAATCACGTAGATAACTAAAATATAAAATTTTAATGATCACAATAATTATTAAACCCATATTTAAACGTCTTAGGGATAGATTTTTCAAAAACTTACAGTCATTCAACTCTATTTCACGTTTCCCCCACTTAGAGGTTGAATTGCTAGAAATCCTTTCTTATAGAATATCCATTTAACAAATTAACTGCACTGACCAAAGCAAAAGTAAATAGCAATGATAAATGAGTCAGCAGCAGTGAGGTTCTTTTATAAGTAAAGTTTATTGTAAACATGTAACCTGACCCTAAAAATTATGCATTCTTAAAATTAATCTGCACCAAAAAATTATACTCTGTTGGATTGTATAGTATTGTACATTTTATCTAGTTGTTTATTAACTCGAACAATAGCGAATGATGGATTAATTTCGAAACAATTACTCGAATCCTTCAGCCGGTGTCCCGCCCCTACAATACCAAACGCCTCATTGTAGTCTAAGGAGGAATATATAAATACTCGTTGCAAAATACTTTAAGGTGCTGTTTAAAAAATTACACACAATTATCTGACTTCGTCTTTTGTCATCACAACCTTGGGTCCACCTAGTTACTCACTGATTATGAAACTTGGAATTACTGAGCACCTATAATCTAATTACTAATTTCATGCTTTGATTAAAAAAATAACCTATTTTAGGGATCAGAAGTCAAACAGGGTAGTTACGTTCCACTATGACATTAAAAGAAAAAAATCACATATGAATAAAGCAGTTTTCAATCGGGTCCGAAATTTTTTATTAATCACCGATTCATGGACATCTTTCGAAAAAAAATCGACGCAATAAACTCACCAACTCTGATTGATATTTGGATAATTGGATCCATGACATATAGTGTTTTAAAATTTGTGATATAAATTTAATATAAATAACACACAAAAAACATCTCAAACTGGCTGGTAGTGGCCTAGCTTATTCTAGAAAAGCAATTATTTAAATTTGACAAGGGTTAAAATATTATACATTGACCACGTAAATATTCAAAAAAAAAAATGTAATAAATAGATTGAAACTAGATAGACATAAGTTAAGCGTGTGTATAAGAACCTGAATTCAATTCGTGTAGTGGTTCACATTTCTACACTCAGCGATTTCTTTGACATCAGATTAAATCAAAATACACACGAAGTCCAAAAATATATTGTTGAATTTGAGAAGCCTGTTTGTGTTAGGGACAAAAGTAAATTATTTCTACGTTCAATCATGTTATCACCATTGCTGAGGCTTAGACCTAAGAAATACCTGGAATCAAATAGGTAGAAGTACCCGTATCAATATACTTAACAAATTTTTATATGATATTTCTTCTTTCTTACTTTTAATACTATCAAAACAATATCCAGATTTACAAAATTAATGCTTAATGTCATTCATTATTAATGCTTACTGATAAACTGATAATAAGAGTAGCTCGGCGGCGCAGTAGATTAGCGCCGAGGACCACGAACGTTGATGTAAAGTAAAGGTCGATCACGAGATGGGTGACCAAAAAATTATTATTTCAAGCTACTTTGTCCTTCGGAAAATATGTTACAAAAATATACTTTATTTGCATCAAGCAAATAAAGTATTAAAGCTAACCAATAGTAAATATGATGTCATTAAACTGCGAATAAAGGGAGTGGCTTTATACCAATTGTATTTATTTGTCTTCTACTGCCACACGAACCGTCAAATTAATATTGTTTAAAATAGGTATTAGGGTATCCAAATAAGGGGTCATGGGGTATTTAAATCGTGCAAAATATGAATCGATTTATCTAAACGATTTACCAGTACGTGTCAGTGACATTTATATAATAATAGCCGTCCATATACAAATGCAAACACTTCCTTATTCGTAGGAAGTCATGGTTGAATTTTCCGTGACCTTGGTTCATGTATCGTTTGTCCTATACTCATCAATTTAAAGTTCAAGATCGTAACTCCGGATTTAGGAACATTCTTTTCTTAATAACACTAGCTAAGGTTTAGGCATTAATAAAATAAATCTGCCCACTCACACATATCCTTGATATATCTTTAAGCTTCCTTTGAAAAAACTATAGTAAATAAAATAATAAATTCCGAATTAGCATTTAATAATTGATCATGATGACCTCCGTAGCCGAGTGGTTCGCATGCCGGTTTCAAAGAATCACCATCTGAATGGTCCCGGTTTCGATTTTTGGTCGAGTCAATGTAGAAAATGAAATTTTATATATTGTCTCGGGTCTGGGTGTGTTACCTTCGTAGTCTCAGATACTCCATAATACGAAAACTGTTGCTACTCATCTTGGAAAATCAGCAATTTATGTGCTATTGTCTAATATTTATTTATAACTCACCTATTACGATGACATTAGTCCGCAATGTTAAGATTTTTATGATTTATATCATCATCATCATCATCATCATTATCATCATCACCAGCCCTTATACGTCCCCACTGCAGGGGCTCAGGCCTTCCCTATGGATGGTTAAGAAGGACAGGCCATGACCCTCCACACTGGCCCAATGCGGATTGGCGGGTATTACGACTATGAGTGCAGCCGGGACCAACATCCTAACGTTCCTTCCGAAGCACGGAGTAGCTCGAGATAATAATTTTTTGGTCACCCATCCCGTGACCAACCCTTGCGAAAGTTGCTTAACGACAACGATCGCGTGCCGCGGCGCTTATCCACTACGCCTCCGAACTACTCCTGATGATGATCCTAATGATTTATATACTCGTTTTTAATTAGCGTCACAGCTATTCTTTTACAGGATCTTTTAACACAGTAAAAGTCACGTGTTTTACATATTGTATGTATACATATGTTTGCTTTAGATACTTATTTATCTAAACGCACTAAAGTTTAAAAAGGTGTGAGTATCATACCTTTATTGTTTTAGACTTCCCTAAGGGTTGGACCTTAGCTAATTGCATTATGATATTATTTATTACTGATTCGGTTTTTCTTGTAAAAATTGCTTGTGGTGTGGTGGATTGTTCTGAACTCTTGTCAAAGACTACTCTTAGAGCCCCACAAAAACAACTTAGGTTTAACCCATTGTTATATCTACCCCCTGCGTCTTCAGACTTTCGGCAGAATTCATTCCTTTGGCGAGCATGTAATGGATTCAACAAACTATCAAAGCGAGTAAATGTTGACCTTTTTAACACTAGCAAAGCGTCGATTAAGCGTGTTGTTGGTAACTTATTCTTTTTAAATAAGTAATATTTCTGATTAGAATATATATGTGTCATTATACTTTTATATTATGCATTTATTGTTAATATATCACTCCGTAAGAAGTGCACTTATTGTAATATTATTGTAATTGTATTGTTAGCTGTTGGTCATCCAAGATAGCTTTCGCCAGCGGTTTCGCCCGTTTGGTCCCTAGGGAAATGTTTAGTGTGATAAACAGTATCCTTTTATCTAAGTCAATTAATACCCTATCTGTATACCAAATTTATATAAAATCTGTTCAGTAGTTTCGACGTGATTGACGGACAAACATTGAAATATCACATTTATAATATTAATAGGATACTAGATTTCCATCAACGATTTCGTCTGTATAATCTCTATGTAACTGTTTAGTAGAATAAAAAGAAGCGTGTATATTCAAGTATTTATTTATTGAATACTCGATTTTTTTATTAACTTATCATTTTTTAAAGTTAGTTCATGTTAATTCATAAAAACTACATGATCTCAAAGGAATCAAAAATTTGAAGGAATTTACTTACATGGGTATGTTTTTCAATCTGACTTAGCTAATTTCCATAATTTTTTAAAACATATTTCTTCATAAAAAACATCAGAACGCCATTATGTAATGTTGAAATTTAGATAGTATAACAAATCAATGATACGAAATGAATTATTATATTATCATGTAAGACATGGACAACGGTACCATCAACTGGCAATTAAAACTACCAAACTAGGTGCCTCACGCTTGCAATTGCTACCCAAAACTATATTTAGCTTAGTGACAATTCTTGACCCCAAAATAACACCCGTGACTTCTTGTCGTCAAGGATACTAATATTAATTAATGGCTGTAATGTGTTAGAATAATTAATATTGTCTATCAACTTTACTCCCGAAGTCGTTAATATAATAGGGAAAAATCAATGTCAGTATTATTATAATTCGGATGATGGTGGATAGGTACTATTTATTAAGAAGGTAGTTAAATTATAACAACAGGGAGTAAACATAGCCAGATGCAAAAATATTATTATAGAAGCCACTTAATTGTAAAGTGTTCAAGTGCACGTGCAAGTACTCTCGAGCACGCTGACAGGGAGACAAAAATTCACCAATGAGTTCATACATCATATTAATTCTTAACAAAACAGCACCGGTAACGTTGAAATAAAAGATTAATAAATTCTTACGATACGTTAAATGCCAAGATCAAATAACAAAAAAAGATGAATCAAACTCATACAATCAAATGGTTATTGCATTTACCGGTCATTGTATTATAATACATTAAAATATCGAATTTAAGAATTCTCGAATGCCCATGAAATCTATTCTTATTTACATTCGTTTTATAAAAACAATCGAATGAATACGTTCAAATGAAAACCCGCTAGCTTAAATAAGGACTGTATTGATATATTTAAAATTTATTAAAGATAATAATAAAACAAAAAAATGGCTTTATTTAATACGTTGGAATCGGGTATGCTGTCTCATCAAGTTAAGTCGCAATTGATTCAAAGCAAAAAGCAATTAATTAATGATGAATAAATTGTACGTGCTTCCCCAAAATTATCGGAGAGCATTGACTTGATCAATTTTTTATGCAGCAATAGTAATTGACATAAGTATCATGTTAGTTTCAATGCTATTATTTTTTCTTGTTTAGTCGAAATAAAACCTTATACCGGTTTCTATTACAGTTCAGGTTTGCTTAATCTTATTATCTTTTTTTTGGATACTAATTTTATTCTTACTGCTTAACAATAAGTGTTAAACACCTTTTATAATTAACTTGCAGGTAATGTCTTTGGCATTAAATCCGTTTTTTATATGCAATTCAATAAAGAATATACAAATAAATCATGTTTTGTTACTATCAAAGTACTATGTAGTCTTAATGATAATAAAATCATTATAAACATTGATATTAAATTAGTAATATAATAAAATTATTTTTAATAAATTTATGTAAGATGAATATGAATACGTAGGTATGAAAATAATACAAGCAGTTTATGGTATACGACAGTGGTCGTGTGACAGTAAAAGTAATATTTCAACAACAACAAACAATGAAAAAATATATTAATCTAGCTTGAGGATGTTGATGAGCTAACAGTCGTGACATCTCTCCTAGAGTAGCAGAATAGGAAGCTAGAAATGTTTGCGCCAAAGACCGTTGAAAAAGTCGATGGCCTTGTAAAGCAATTAAAGAGATACCTTGAAATCCTTGAGGCATTTAATGGCTAAAAAGCCTTAGTGACCTAACGGTAATGGCATCTGTCCTGGCATGGAAGTAGACGCAGGTAAAAATCCTTGAAGCTAATATTCGATACTAAATAACCAAAGGAGGAAACATTCAATACATTTATATTGTAACTGACTATTTTAATCCAATTTTACCTGCGTAAATTAAAGCCTATATCACCAGCATATGATGGAGCTTTTCGTAGACGTCTTAGTAGTTTTGAGGCCTATTCAATGCAAACAAATCAACCGTCAAATAATCAAATCTTTCCTATTTCTAATGTTACTATGGACTATGGCGATTGTGCTGTAAGCATTGCTTTGACCCAATTAATTGACAGCAAAATTATTTCTCTAATCAAGTTACAAATATCACTAATATTAGTCTCGAATTTCTTTACTGCAATTGCATATTTCATGACAATCATAATTATAGTAAAAACCGCATAACAATACAGTTCCACTGATATTTCCACATCGGAGCCATAATGAGTTCTGATAAGCATTAATAAACCTAGTCACTCTGACTTTACTGGTCGTTTTTGTTTACAAAATGTGAAAGGTATAAGATTAACGACATTGTTATGAGAACTATAGGTCAAGTCAAACATTTGTGGCAAAAAATCATTAGATTGAGGATTTACGAATTTCAATACTCAATAAATGTCAGACACGTATGTATAGTTTATTTATTTTGATAGTCGATGATGCCCGCATACGTACATCGTTATTTTCGGTTATCTTGTCTTGTTTCCTATTTACCTTTAGGAAAATGCGTAACTCGTTCTTCGTATTATCCATTTCAGATTGACTATAGCTTCATACAATTTTTTTTGTTCCATAGCTCGTGCCTTCTCAAATTATAATGTTCCTAAATCATATGCATAGTAAACACTTTAAACGTTGATGGAGGTCCATTAAAAATTACATTTGTTTTAATGCGACATCACTGCTACAAATTTTCAAATTTCGGACTTTGAAAATAAGTCAAGTTTTTGCAGCTGGGTGTATTTCACGGCTTCCCGGGTCTCATCCCCAGGGGAGGGTACACCGTAGGGGTTTTTGTGGGTAGGCCTTCAGGAGCCCACCGCGCAGCTAGCTACGGGGTGGGCTCACGTAGGAGAGTCTCACACACCCCCTGTCGCTTGCCGGGCGGCAGCGGTAGTGCCTAATGCATTTCCACGACGTAAAAAAAAAGGTATATGTCACCTGCATATGATGTATCTGCTGTAGGTGAAAGAATTTTTAAAATCGGCCCAATAGTTTTGGAGTCTAAATTCAATGCAATCAAAAAAATCCATTCTTTTTTCTTTATTATATTAGTATTCATACAAGTTTTATTCTTCAAGAAAAATAAAGTAGGTAATATAGTCAAATCAAATCTTTTAAGTGATCAAATCTACACAGACTTGTTCTATTTATAGAAAGAAAGAAATAAAATGTACATACATTATATTTCTTTCTTACTATAAATCTGTAATGCCAATACTTTATTGTGTATGTTGGTGCATTCATTCTTTCCAATCCTGTTAGCTAAAACACAAACGACTTAGTAATTTACTATATATCATAAACCATAGCACTGTATATACTCTCAGTTGACGCACAGATGGCCATTAATAGTGGAAAATCCTTTTATTGACGAGAATTTTAATTAGTTCACAATTCATTAATAGATCGTAATTGGATTCTTTTCAATTATATAATATTAATTGGTAGTAGTATCTGTATGTGTCTTCATTCACCTATTTTTATTATCTTTTACTTTATGAAACCAGAACATTAACGACTTTAAGACAGAAAAGTTTTTCGACGGATATGTATTACTTATGAATATTTGCTAATTTTTTCTCGAAAAAAAAATTTGATGTAGGCCTCTTATGCTGCAATATTAATTCAAAAAAAAAATCAAAAGCGGATATGCTACCGCTATACAAAAACTCGCTAGTTTTTTAAGTAAGATTTTTATGCCAGTTCACATAGCCACTCTAATGATTGCAAAAGTTCAAAGACGTCAAGTCCGTCAGACAAGCAAAAACTAGTGATGATAATCTATTCTATGAATCGATGCCAAAACGCCTAAAGCTATTTAAAATCAATGATCTTTTTTAGAGTTCAAAGTCTATGTCAGGGTTTCTCAAACTTTTAGCTCCACAAACCCCTGTAAAAGAATCCGGATAAAAACGTACGCCTTAACTTAAAATTGGCTGTTGTAATAAGGTTTATATTTAAGAAATAGGTAACAAATACAGCGCCAAAAGAAATATATCTTTAATAGTGTGCCTGGGTACACTTGGTTTTTTTGAGTAACTTTGGACAACTTCAACCTACATTTTATTATAATTGTGATGGATGACTTTTTTATTACAAGTTGAATCAATTTTAGAAGTAACTGTGGACAATTTCATTGTCCGTCATCGACTTATCGATTCACCATTAAGTTGATATTATCGCGTACCTAGCGTCGAGTGGTAAACCCCTAGGAGTTCGCTAGCCCACTTTGGGAAACTCTATTCTATATGAATATCACTTTTTGCAATGATATGACTGTGTATACAACACAACAAATACCCTCCATGTTGCTCTGGGAAGGAAACTTACACTCATTATTGATAAAGTTGAAGAATTATTAGGAGATCCTGGTGACCTGACACACAGGTTTCTACTGAAACCAATTTCGGGCTCCAGTCTCTCACAAAATTAAGATACAAATGTTTCTATTATTTAGCTTTTTCCTACAAGTCTCATCTCTAAAAATACCAGTCGTATATGGATAGTAATATAAATATTTTGTAATATACAGATTTTTGTGGAAAGTTAGTCGTCTATCTATAAAAACTGTAGAGCACAAGTAACGTGGTATTTATAAAAATGTTTAGCTGATATATTATTAAATATCGCTATTGGTTATAAACATACCTCTAGGCTATGATATAACTATGGTCGAAAAAAAGTTCGTGGCTGTTTTAATATGGAATAGCACGTCAGGATGTTTTTGACTAATGAAGACAAGTAGCACAAAGAAACTCACCACCTTTTACCTAACAATATTTAAATAAACTATTACCAAACCAAATCTTTGTATGTTCTTAATTTAAAAAAAAAAGATAATTCATACGTTATTCAATTAGCATGCCGTATGGCACATACTCACCAACATGTATATTTATCAAACAAATTAGCTTATGCTTATGATTGTGTTTGGTCGTAGTTTTGAGCATATTTTGTTCAACCATATATGTATTTAAGAAAATTATTTATATTATGTATATAAGCAATTTTAAACCGACTTCAAAAAGAGGAAATTATTAATTTTAGATGTATGTATGTAATTACATATATTGGAATGGCGTAGTAGTCATGTATATTGATCTGGCTTTTAAACACGTGCGCAAAATTTTGTAGATGTATATCTGTATACACGGATATCTCGCAAAAATAGACGTCGGATTACAATGATACTTTTTTGGTTTAATTGCTTATTCTTTTAACTTAGGAAACACTAAAGCACTTACAAAAAAAAATATGTCACCATACAGACTTATTTTATATAAATATCTGAAAAAAATTGTTGGTGTATCTACTTTTTGTTAAGATTTTATTTATATGATAAAAAAATTTACATTATTTCTTTCGCTTTAACTGTTTCTCTTTTTTACGATATTTTTAAGGTCGGTTTTATATTTTTTTAAAGTGTACATATAAAATACTCGTTGCTATATAGTGGACATATAAAAAGTATAATATAATTATAAAGACAGTAAAATATTTATTTTAGAAAAAATTCGTTTGCATATTATATATAGCTATAGCTAAACAACAAATCTTGTTTAATCATATTAAAATATAGTCTATCGGTCAAAATATATATCTAGTCGGAATTTTTTAAGTATCCGAAACGTTTGAAAATAGTGACAAAATTTACGTCGTCGTACAAAACTATACGTCTTGATAAAAATGTTTAAAAGTAGTTTTATTTAATACGTACCTAGTGTGATGAAAATATAAAACGAGCTGTTTCCCGCGACTTCGCCCGCGTTTATTATGTCACTCGCGTATGATACAGCTTCCCTCAGGTGAAAGAATTTTATTAAATCGGTCAATTAATTTCGGAGTCTATTTGATGCAAACAAACAGTCAAATCTTTCTTCTTTATAATATTAGTATAGTTAAGTAATAGGTATACTCAGTTGAGCCTGAACTTCGATTTGACCTGACTATCGTCAACTTTCATTTTTCTATTACAACATAATATATTTATAATACATTATCAGAAAGAATTGCAAATATTCAAATTAAATTAGCTTGACAGGTTTTAACTATAGTAATGAATAATTTTAGTAATAATTATCTTAATGGGATAATAATTGGATATGGCGCTTCAGATGTCATGATTTTGTTTGAACTAGAAATAATTTATTAAGTACTTATTATGGCTCGTGATTCATCTCCATAGAAGTTGTACCTACTTCTAGCAGTCTTTTTTCCCCGAACGAACGAACCACAAGCGTTTACATTGGGTGGTAAAACCGCAAGTACAGACGATATCAGTTCACGTTATTTTAAATGGTCAGTAATGATGTAATCGATTAATGAAATAAGTCCACAGAAATTGCCGCATCGACTAATGCAAATAGAGCAATTAAGCTCGACTAAAGATAGTAAAAATGATTATTTTCCAGGCAAAATTTTATCTCTACTCTATCTTTACTCTAAGGACTACTATATCCCTTGTCTTTCACAGGCTCTCTTTAAATCTCAATAACAACATGTAAATAATTTCAGCAACTTACGCGTAAAAGTATAACATACATACAGTTAATACTTAAAAAGTAGGTATGTTTGTTTAAAAATATATCATTCATATGTTTCGAGTAGTCTTTAAAATAAAACAACTTTCTAAAAGACTCGTTAAAACCGTTTGAAAGCAATTTCATTAGGCTTTATTAATACAGTGTAGTGTTTAAAAAAATGCAAGGATTTTCAATTTTGTTTAATTGCATTTTCCAATACTAAAAAAGAGTTTGGTATTATAATGTATTTTATTTGATACTCAATAGACATGTGAATATTGGGTAAGAAATGTATGTTGATTCACACAATTAATATATAGGAATTAAAATTACATAGCATGACGAGTGAACAGGAATTCTAAGTATTGTAACTACACCATTAATCGCTAAACAGGTCGCAAATGAAAGAAAACGAGTATACTATATCATTAACAAATTTATTAAGAAATCAATTTAAATTGATTTCTTAGCGAAAATGTTTGAATTAAGTCAGTTCCTATTTGGTATTTTCACTGTGAAGTACTTACCAGCTTCTGAATTGTGAGTGTAGTATTTTGGAGTTGTACCGCTACATTGTTAGGTAAATATATATATTTGATTTTATATTATATTTTATTTATTATTTAAAAAAATATTAATTGTTTACAAATACAGGATATAAATAGTTGGTTATTGTTATATAAATAGAAATTAATACTGTTACTATCATAAAGAATGGAAGATTTTATATGTTTTTTTGAGGTAAAAGATATTCTAATATGTACTGGTCAACCTCTTAACTATCTTTTCACATTCGTATCGATACCGAAGTACAAACCAGTAAACGACACACACTTTTTAATCATTATATTAGTGTGGATACGGAATATCATTTTTAACTATGTAAGATCTTATTTGTACATGCAAATTTCGTTAATTTATATTCGAAATTTTACATTCGTAGCCTTATTATTGTAATTTTTATTTGTATGTACCGATTCCTGCGGCAAAGTTCTTCGAAATCGTTAGTGTTATATTAAGTTGTACGGCAGATTGCTAATAGAGTTATTAAGTAAATTACTCTCTGTAATATTTATAATTAAACAATAACGATTTATTTCTCATTATTTATCGAATATAATGGTCAGAAAAAGAAGAAAAAATGTTTCAACTAACAAGTTCGCAATATTCTTGAGTCAAAGAAAGTATTTTAGATATTGTATTTTATGCCAATTATATTATTAAAATCGAATATTAAAAACTGAAAATTCTAAATTATCGAAATTTGAAATTTATAGCTTTAATATAACTGTTTGATTATCTATACTTTGTATTTCTATTAGCTTTTGGGAAGGACTTTACTTAACTATCCGTAACATTTTTAATAATTTAGTTTCTTAACTTAGAATTTAACAAAAGCACTTATACTAAACACTATATGTCAAAGGGTTGTAGTTTGGATGGTTTTTGAAAAATCGATCACATACATCAACGATGTCAGAAGCGATTCTAAATTAATCGCGAGGTTTTTTAAACATATTTTATAGAATATTATCTGTCGTCATTAACTGCTAATAATAAGTGAGATATGTGATTTAATGATGCGTACGCGTACCGACTGAGCGAATGAACGTCAAATATATACTCAATATAAAATCTATATATAATATATTATATGAAATACGATATTTGAATACTTTCATACATATTTATTTTATTCGTTCAAATTACGAATTGAATACTTGAGAAATAAAAAAATTGAAAGCTAAGATACCACAACCGATTTAAGAAGATTATTGTCAGTTCTGCAGTTGATCCGATGAAAGGTTAACGTATCGATTATTTTGTTCTAAATAATCGATTGGTTGATTTTATTTTGACATGCTTGTTTAATTCATCCATGAATGTTCTATGATGATGATGGTGGAATGATAGCGGATGATTAGTTTGGTTTGTTTGTTGTGTGTTCGTTCATGGAGTTTGATATTTATGTTAATATTCAACTTGACAATTAAGCATGTTTCTTTTTAACAATATTTTTTACAAAACAGACTAATTCTAGGATAAAAATATCAATCAAAGCTTGTTCTTCAAAAATTATTGACGGCATAGCTGATCTACCACCAGACTTTCTTGATATATGTTTGACAAATTGGTTTTGAAGTTTGATGCACTTTTTGGAGTTCTGTACCTAAATGGTAAAACGGGAAACCTATTACTAACTAACTTACTCTGTTTATCACGAGGCTGTATCTGAACCGTGAAATTTAGATAGTTGAAATTTTTACAGATGATGTATTACTATTACTATATAAAAATTAATATTTAAGGGTACTCAAATACAACAAATATGATTTTTTGCTCGTTTTCGGTACGGAGCCTTGTGCGCGAGTCTGTTACACTTGGCTGGTTTTTTATAAGAAGCACTTAACGACAGCTCGCATAACTATTTCCAGTTAAGTTCAATAGTTGGTTTTAGTATTAATAGATTTAATTATTCGCCATTTTGAAAATAAAAAAAAAGGTTTAATGTCTAAATCAAAATTTTAGAATGACAAAGTTTGAGTTTGACGTAGTTATACGTAAATACTAGACATAATGAATAGTTACGAGATAGAACTACCGGTCAGTATGATTTTCCAGATACTTTCATCAATATTTTAATACTTTACCCATTTTACATACAACTTTAATGAATTATACATGAACACATTCCTCGTATATGCGTCTGTCTATTAAATGAACTGCATGACCATTTACTCAGTGTTTTTCCAGTTTATCGTATTTGAACAAACAGTCAGAAGCTATGGTTCAAAATAGTGTAATAATTAGATACGATTTCATGTTTTAAAATACTTAAATGTCAATAGAGCATTATGATCATAAACATAAATGATCAAAGTCACGAAAAGCAAATAAATGTCTTGATTAAGATCAAAAAGTATCATCAACTACTATTTGATGATGGGGTTTGATCTTAGTAATATAATTTTTACATGTGATAAAAAAAAATTCAAATTCGAGGTCAAGCAATTACATAGATAAAAACAAAAAAAAATAGAACAATAAAGATTTGCTATAAGAAAACCAATTTTAGTTTTGTGTTTGTTTTAACATTATTTCGTAAGAACATGTGGTAGACAAAAAATATCGACTTCCATGGGCAATTATCGATTGCATTACGGGCATCACTATCTGTCACTGAACTATGACTGTCACTTTGAGAATGACGTTAGATGATAATGGCGCTTAGAGTATTCTAAGGAATGGCGCCAATATTCCGCCGGTTGTGAATTATTTTTAACTATTGGAATCTTTACATAGTATAAAACAATGTCGCTTCCCGTTGTCTGTACGCTTATATCTTTTAAACTGCACAACGGATACAGATTCATTTAAGAGCAAGATTTATATATACATATATAATACAGGACCAAGCGGGCGAAGCCGCAAGCACAAACCTAGTGATAAAATAAATCAAATAAAATCAAAAAAGTCTTTATCAATTGTAATTCTAAAAATATAATTATACTCCGCAACCAAGTGGTTAGTTAGTTAAGGTGTTGCTATTTCTGAGGTTCCGAGTTCAATTCAATCAGGTCAATGTAGAAGTAGGATTTTTCTATATTGTCTCGGATCCGAATGTTATGGTACCTTCTTTGTCTCAGATATCCCATAATACAATGACTTTAGGTCAGTAAGCTCAGTTATTTACTGAGCTATCCCCACCAATTCATATCTCATCTCATAAATCTTCTTGATATTTATAAATTTTCAGTGCAAAAATATAATATAACAAGAATAACAAGTATTAACGTTAAAAAGATATTAGAAGCTATTGTTTTTTTTTTTTTGTCGCATATATTAATTCGCATTTCGCACGATTACTTCACTTATTATTAATAATGTGTTGAAGGTTTTACATTTTTAATTAGTCAATTTGTTTTTTTTTTTATTTTGTTCACAATCTTCCTTGTATTTGACCACCAGTTAAGGTTTTTGCAGTTCTATTACATGAATTTGATATTTTTTTGTACAAATATTAATATCCATATTTTTAATTTTTATAACCATTTAAAACCACCACATGTTACCCGCTAATTATGTTATATTTCTTCAGTTTTTTACTTTAACATTCCTTTATTTGTTTATTTAATTTTGTAGGAAAAAATCTAATCTCTTTTTAGAATAAACTTTAAAGATATTTTGAAAAGTTTATTGTACAGAGCATTTGGATATTTAATACACTAACAGTTATTTATTACATGATGATGAACAGTTACTAGAAATCGGAAATAAAAGTTGCTTTAGAAGATCAAATCAATAGAAAACACTGCCATCTATTGGCAGAAAAAAAATACATAAATTTCATAAAGTTCAACGAAAAATCCGACAACCTAATTTGGTTATTACGGCAGGTTACGATATTTTACTTTAACAAGATCAATTTACTGTGTATTATTTTTTTTTTTAATTATTAAAATTACTTCTTTGTTTTCTTTCCAGGTGGTAACACAACATTCGAAATGTCAATCGTGGATTCATACCGAAGTTTTATGCAAAGGAACAGTGGTAAGTCGGATTTGAATTTATATATTTTTCAATAACTTTAAATCTAATTTTAATTATTTACTGATGTTCACACATTCACTTAAATAAATCTTTGGAAAACAGACTTTTGAAAGACCTATCCAACGATGGCTCACACTATGGGGAAGATGGAAGAAAAAGTATTCTCAAAAAATAAATTTTATTTTACCAGTTTGTCTGCGTAATTAGTGTAAGATACGCAATAGCTCCATACATGCCATAAAGCTCCGAGGTTGCCAAATCGGTTAAAATCAAGTCCCGATGGTGTTTATGATAAAAATTCAAAAGTGAAATATTTGCATTAAAGAGCGTTTCCTAAAAACTCAAAATGTTGAGAAAAATCAGTTTTTTTTTATCTGGCAACAATTCAGCTAAATACTTAAAAAAAAATCTCCGGACGTACAAAAAAACGTTCCATATGACGATCTTCATACTGCCCCGTCCCAAATTACGTTTTTAAAAAATAGAATTAGAGCAAAATAGTCGATAAGATAACAAATAATTGTGTCAACACTTTTTTTTATAATTATGAATTAGTATTAGTTACAACGCCCATGTGATAGAGAAATAAAATCATGGCATAGTAAACAAGAAGGTTGACATCTCGCGCAAACCTGATGAATCGATTGAAGGAACAGATTTTTGCCCTATTTGCAGGTTAATAACTTGTCACTATTTAACGCAATTAGTGACATCAAGTGCAATAAATTATTTTATTATTTGAATTTAACCAATCTTAATTCATCTATTTGACTATTCTGATATCCTGATTATACGTGTCACTCAATAATGTTGTGGTTTCGATAACGCGTAGGTAAAGTATTTTAGTCAAATAATAAATGTACACTCAGTGCTCTGTTTAAAAAATGAGGTTTTAATTTGGCCTTAAGATATAAAGTTGTCTTTTAATATTGAATATCGGACTATAAAAATATGTCGTAAATAAGGGATTCGTATATCATTTTGTGATTTTTTTTTTATGTATAATTGCAATCAGTACATTAAGTACTCCCCTGCTACACGAAAAGAAGAAACAAGGGGGGATTTAAAATTTACCGTAAATAAATAAATCTGCGAGAACAAAAGCTTTTGGAAACCTCTGCTACAAACTTATCATTTTCTTTTATAATAATTTTCATTAAAAACATTTATGAGTAGTAGGTATACTTAAAATGTATAAATAAGTATTCTATGACATCACATACATAGCTCAGATCCCAAATTAAGTAGCTGAGGCACTTATATCATGTCAGTTTGAAACAACGGAAGTAACACAAAACCCAGACTAGAAACAATACAGAAAAGTTAAATTTCTGCCGTAATAAAACTGGGAATCGAACCCGGGACCACAGATGGCGGCACCTTGAAACCGGCGTGAGTGTCACTCGGCCACGGATATCGTCAAAGTCGAAAATTTTTTAGTATTGCATTGTGAATGGTTTACTTTGGTTGTCTCAATCGCTTTCGTATTACGGAGCTGGTTTAAGTTTACCCGACTCTTACTATTGTTTTGTTAGTTTAAACTTCGTTTACCGATGTTCGTGTTTACTTAGATTGTTTGTATTTCGTTCAACTAAGCTTGACGTTTATTTACCTTACTTAATTATATATGTTTAGAAGTGAATAATATGAATAATAGCATCAAAGACGCAAACATTTTTTTTTATTCTCAAGACAAAAATCATAGTTCTTATTGTAATATAAAACATTGTATATTTAATTTTTAAATATTGAATGTTTAATTATTAAATTACTAAATTACTTGTAAAAATTGATAATAGAAGCCTTGAAAAACTTATCACATGTTTTACGAAAACTAAAGAATATTCATGTTACGCTCAATTTTCTATGTTTACAAAATATCAGTTCAGTTTTTGCGTGACGAAAGAATAAATATTCAAACCTTATAATTTTTTACCTTTATAATATTAATAAGATTCTATGCCATATATATAAAACAGCTATGATTTGCGCTTCTTACCACGTGATTTGAAGGTGCCGTAAGCTCACTAAAAATATTCCTTCTTTTATTTCTTACCTGGAGCTGTTTGGATTGTGTGCTTGCTCTGGACCTTTGGATGGCCTTAAAACAGCTGTTTTACTTTTTTAAGACTCTATAAAAGCAGCTCGATTGCTTAGCTTGTTCTAGCTAAATAGGAAACTATTTAACTTTTTCAGAGATTTTAGTGCATGATATGATAGGATATATGTGCAAGTAATTAAATTGTTTATTTTTTATACAAAAACGCAAATTCGAAACGGGTGTGTTTACAAAAAACGAAAATCCATAAAGACAATCAAAAGCGTTACCATTTTCGTGTTTTTAAGTGTTGGAATAAAATATATTACCTTTCTAGGATCTTAAACTACTATATACCGCTATGTATAAGAGAATACAATCTACATAAAAAGTGCGATACACATAGACAACGCTCATGGACATGATATGTTGAACCGTTCCAGACCAGTCATGCGACTGTGGGTATTTAAAGAAATAAAACGAATCAAAAAGTGATAGTAGAACTATTCAGTGGACGGTTATTTATATTCAACATTAATGGAGAAATATCGTTTTTTAAACTATTTGTTGTTTCATATACGTAAGTAGTAAGAGATTAAAGTGAGAAACATAAAAAAAATATTTAATTCAATAATTCCGTGTAGGGTATCAAATAAAAGGGCTATAAATAACATATTTCAAATATATATATTGATAGCTGTTGTTGTTGACAACCTTAGTGCGACCGCCTAGTGAAGGTATGAAAAATAAAGTACCTACATACATTCGATTACCTTCTGTGTATTCTGTGACGAAGTCCTGGCACATAATAATCTTCCGCCTTATATGTATATTTCGGTATAGATCACAAATTTAAGGATTTTAGTTTAGCGCGGAATACCATTGCGACTTAAACTTGTTTATGTGTTAATAAAAAACACATTTTAACGAGACATCGGTTTATTTAACATGGAAAAGTTTACTGATGTCAATGTGCCGCTATACGAGTGGTTTATTTTAAGAAAAAAATAAACTAGACTGCTCCGCTTTTGTAAACAATGAAGCGTGGTATTTTCTTTAGATAGATTATTATTTTCCTTATTCTGGAATATAATTAAAGGAGCTGATGTTTTGTTTTTTTTATGATGGTAAATATCCAATATTCGTTTTTTAAACTACTTCAAGTGTTTGTGTAATATTTTAATTTAGTTTAGTTCTTTTGGGCAGGCCTATGCCTCAGTCATGGCGTTGATAAGCTTATGATGACGATATAAAAATTAGCTTTTGTCGCCAGTATAGCTGTCAGTGTGGACATAGCATCCTTGGATCACATAAGCGAAGCCGCGAATTACAGCTAGTTATTACATTGGTCCAAAACGTCATCATATCATCAGCTGGGCGTAGGCATTGTAGTATCCTCCTGAACCATCTATAATGAAGGACTGAGCCCTTGCAGTGGGGACGTAAATAGGGCCAATGATGATATATGAACAAAGTAATGAAAGTAGATGAGGCAAAAGATGTAAGGACCGTACATTGAGGCATTCAATTCTTTCTGCCTACGGGATATCACGTGAAGATATAGATAGAAAAAATGCAGATACAGGCGTAACCTTTATTCAAGATAAAGTTTCTGGCTGCATATGCAATATTCTCAGATATCTATTCATTTATATCAATATTCGACAATAGGGATGATGACTAATTTTTGTTTGTTTGTCCGTCAGATAGTGTTAAAAAATATTAAACACGTATTTTTTTATTTTTTTTAGTAATCATAAAATTACGGCGTTACATTCAGTTCAAATTTCGCATGACGTCACGTTAGAGTATATTTTCTACTCAACTGTGACGTAGCGAGCCCCACTCCTCAACTGTAATGCCTGTTATCTAAACTATTTCTTGTTAAATTGAAGTAAAAAAAAATATGTATCTAATATTTTTCTATTATCTGACTGACGGACTAAATAGAATTGCATTTTTTTTTACCTAGTCATCATCCCTATTATAAACGAAGAAGTCTAAAACGTCAAAGTAAATTTTACATAGAAAATAAATAAAAACGTACACAGCACATTCTGATAAGTAAATAGTACAATGTTTATCGAACAAATTTACTTGACGTCTCATTTTTATAGAGTCTGTTACATGGACACTGTCAATATTTTATCACGGCAATGAATTCCGTGTAGGCCTCGGTTACTTTTTGTACACGGAATTGAGTCGTGTTATTTATAATAACACAACGTGTACTGGAAGATTATCAATGTGAACTAAAATTACTGTGTCCTTTTTGGTAATAGCAATGGTTAAATGCATCAACTTGTAGCTATTATTATATTGAGCTATTAGGCTAACTACTTTTAATAATATTAGCTTTTAATCCATACATTTTATGTTATATGAAATAATGAAGACCACAATAGACTGTAACTTACAAAATAGCATAAAATTATCAGACGTTATTTGATTATTCGAAAGTAAAATAACAAATTAACTCGAAATTTTTTTAGAAAGTTTCATTGTTATACGAGCTTGACTCTTTTTATACCAAACTAGCTGTTTTACTGCGATTTCGCTCGTTTGCATCAAACTACTGGTAATTTTATGCAAACAAACAAACAATCAAATCTTTATTACTTTACAAAAGATTTCCTACGGAAACATACTAGGCTTAGCTAGGTTTAGCTACTATTTCTTTAAAAAAATATTGTTAGTTTTTATTGTGAGCAACTTATAATTACAATTTGCCAATTAAAAACTCATTCAATTTTATTAATAATGTGAATTAAATGATTCTTGTCTTGCCACTGTAGAAAAAACTTTTATTCTACTACTTACTAGTAACTTCAAAACAAATTAATTTGCACAACTTTTTGGCCAAATAAAAAGCTATTTCAAATTGGTATTCGGACAACAACTAAAATGCCTATTAATATTCAAACTAATGCTAAACCAGAATTCTCAATTGTTTTAGTCATCAAGTAGATACACACCGACGTATTTAACATTTTGATAGTTAGAATGTCTCAGACAGATTAATGAAAGCTATCTGCCAATGTTAGAACTTAGATTTACAAATGGTCCTCAAAAGCGACCTATACTTTCTTTTTAATACCAACCTATATTATTGCTGTACGGTGGAAGCTCTATATAATATTTTTTGGAATGTTTATACTCTACTAGCAGGTTTTTGCGACTTCCCCCTCATAAGTTATAATGACCCGCGCATAATGTAACTTCCCGCAGGTAAAGGACTCATCGTAATAGTTTCGGGGACTACGCAATGAAAATAGTTTATTTTTATTTTTATATTATTATTAGGTGTTGTTCCGCGAATTCATCCGCGTACATTCCAGCCTATGTAGCCGTACGTGAAAGAAATTTTAGAATTGGTCGAGTAGTTACTATCTTCTTCCATAAAAAAATCTATGCAATGGGAATATCATCATCTTCTTCTCGGCAACATCACTTTATGTTTTTTATTTTATGCTAGATAGGCAAGCACTTGACCACAGATCACCTGATGGTAAGCAATGCAGTGGTCTAAGAAGCATGCTTGCCTAGAAGGAACCGATTCACTCTTGACTTGAAGAGTCCCAGATTGTATTTGCCCGGAAACAGCGAGTCCGGTAGCGAATTCCTCAGTTTCGTAGTTCGCACGATGAATGTGGAGGCGAATCGCTCGGTGCGAGTTTGTTGTTTATGTTACCTGAATTGCTTTACAATTTTACGATCATCTTGTATATATATATCGATTATTCGGATTTTATTTTTTCAATCGAATATACTTATCCACTATTAGACTGGGTGGGATTATAACATATTCTGCGCTTACGCACGTAACATTACATGTTTGGAATACATATTATTTATTTGTCTGTGGTAGGTCGCACTAGAAGAATTAGTACGCATATCCTTTATATAAATGATTGTTATTATTAGCAACAATAACAATAATAATAAATAAAGTAAAAATAAATAAAAGTAATTAAAAAATGCTTTTTCTGTCGTTACTAAAAGCATTACTTAAAATAGGAAGTGAACGGGTTGTAATTTATTTTAATGTATGCAAGACGCAAAATGTAGTTCTTAAGATAGAAATAAATACCTATATAGTAATAAAAGGTGGAGAATTTGGCATAACAAAGTCGCTTCCCGCATATATCTTTTAAATTAGACGTAAACGTATTTTAATGTAGGTTTCATAAATTTAATTATAATATTTTATTCCAGAAATTATTTTTATTTATGTACTCAATTTCAGAATTGGGTAGCATTTGTGCTTGAATTGTATTTAGTATTGATAATTTAATTGAGAGGAAGATTTGAAAGTATAATTCAGGACCCCGAGGCGAAGCCGCGGGCGGAATGCTGTATAGTATATACTGTGAATGCATTTTGTGGGCTTATACAGGTCAAGACAATGTCTGACGAAGCTGTACGATATACTGAATCAATATTTCATAGTGAGCCTTAGTAATCGCCTCACTTAACCGTAATTTATGGACAGAATAGCTTTTCTTCGTTATATTCTAACCAACGCTGATTATTTATTTTTTCTACATTATTTTAGAAATTTAACAGTAGTTTGTTAATGTCATAAGTTTAAGTTAATATTGTTGATTCTGAGCGGCTGCTGCTCTTGTCAGAGAAAACGTAGGTCCTAAATGTTGTGATTTCAACAATGATATTTCAATAATTAGTATTTTAAATTCTCGCAACCGCAAAATTATAACTTATGTCAACCGCATATGACGTAGTACTCTTAGGTAAAAGAAATTTTAAAATAGATCCAGTTTATTTAGAGTCTATACGCAAACAAACAATCGAATAGTTTCTCTTTACCATATTATTTTAGATTGGAAATGAATTAAATAAATAAAATAAATCGGACAGCAAGTGTGGGATTTCTGAATCACCAAGAATTTGAGATTATAAATATATTTTTTGTGAACGAGTCATTATGGCATGCCAAAATCACTAACCGCAGATTCATTTACATTTGTATGTGTTTATATGGCAGTATACCAGTTGATATCGAGATTTAAACACAAACAATAGTGTATATATACAATAGCTATATTACGACCGGCACGCGCTCTAAGGCAGATAAATATAGTAATTATTATAATGAACGACCTATCGATTGCAATCTTCCGCATTTTTTCAACTGATGCTCGTCGTATACGCATGATTTTTATTACACGCCTTTGTGTTATTGGTAATTTTATTGCTATTACGATATATTTTCGTAAAAAATCACTGTTATTTGGTGATTTTATAATATTGATGATTCGGGCCTCAAATGAAACAGTGATTATATGTAAGTTTTGGTGTATACTACGCATGTAAGATTGATTCTACGTAAATTCGGTGGGTTAGCTTTGTTTCATTGCCAGGGTTCCCGGAGCTACTTTCCGGTTTCATTAAATAGATCAATTCCATATCAACTTTGCATTGTATCCATTCAATTCGAAGGAAAGCGGACTTTCAAGTTAAATATTTATATATTTTAATTATAATTATAGTTTTTTTTCATTATTTAGTTAAAAGTACATCAAAAATTATTTAATTATTGAGCGAATGAACATTAATCGTACATTCAGTAACAAATTTTATCCTTATACAAATAGGGACTTATCAAAACTCATGGTAATGAATCGGCTTTGGGTGGTCCTTATGAATTAAAGAATAAGGTTTGTTATTTTAAATAAGCCAGAGGTTCGTTGTCGAAATGCAAATTATGCAATGTATTCTTTTCTTTATAAAAATGTGTCGTCTAAGTATTTTCATAGATTGGCAGATTGTTCCTAAACTCCTAATGCAATTACAGAAAAATTCAAATAGGCCTATAAGTTTTCGTTTATGAGGTTCACATGTAGGAAATAGAATATTTTTTTAAAATGTCGTAAAGGATCAATAGATATTTTTTTTAATATTAAAAATAGCTGTATTAATTATAGCCTATGTTGCCCGCGTGTGATATAGCTCCTGTAGGTAAAAGAATTTTTATAATAAGTACAGGCTCGGAGCCTATGATGTTGAGAATCGACAACTTAATTAACCTCTTTTTATATTTGTCTATGATTTAATAGTTTAAAAAAAATTATATATATTTGGTTTTGTTTTTATAGTGATGTGTTTACCAACGACCCGAATTTGATGAATTACCTGATTTTGTGGGCATTTGTGATCATACCACCAGCGTTTATTTTCACATCCCCAAAGCTCACACAACTTTCGTTACCTTAGCCGTTAACATATTCAATGCAAGCAAACAATCAAATCCTTCCAATATATGATATTAATATAGATATTTTTATCATCCAAATAGATATATAAATTGCGGAGTTCTCTCCAATGACTTTTCGAGAACACTTACTTATTAATAATTCCATCAGCTGCTTCACCCACGTGTTTTGTATTACAGATAAAGACCTTCCTTTTGAAACACCCTATCTATTAAAAAAACCGCATCAAAATCCGTCGCGTAGTTCTAAATGTTTAAGCATATTAAGGACAGAGAAAGCGACTGCTTTATACTATGTAGTGATCTATAATAATGTATCTTTAAAACAGTTCATATTTATAATCCACTCGACTTCAGTAGATCTTTCCTTGATTATGAACTTTTTTGAAGTTTGAAGTTAAGATAAATCTTTAAAAAAAGTTATTACTAACTGGATTAATTATCAATATCATAATATATCAAATAATACAAACCTATAGTTGTTTTTACAAGTGATTAATCTATCATTACCTCTCTTAATGAATACAATTGACTTTTCACATGCAAGTGTTTCACCTGTTTTGCATAATCTATTGTTTAAAGTGAAGTTCATAATTTATTGCACGGCCGTTGGAGTACTTAATAATTGATTTGTAACATATTGTGAAAATTTTACACATACATTTATGTTAAATAAATATAATTGGTATGATTTGGATAGAAAACTATCTCACCGAACAGAGGTTGTCCAGTCTAAATTATTATATACGACATCTTATTGATGATATTTACTGCACGCGTGTTCTCAATTCTATGTCAAACGTCATAATGTTACATTAAAAATACTTTATATTATCCAAAGCACTAAAAGTAAGATTAGAAATAATTTTATATAGTGGTTTTAACAATAACAAACATCTCAGAGTACGACGACAAAGTTGACTTTTAGGCATTTTTCATTAACGATATTTTCCATTATAGCATTGTGAAATTGATCAAATATGATCAATCTGATGCATGATATATATTACTTAATTTTAACTGCAATTATGGCTTAATATGTATAAGAACTCAATGATTGATCGATTGAAGAATATATTAGGGCGGAAACAAATTTATATGTCGTTTGTGTTGTTTTGTTGCTGTTTAGATTTATATATTTGAATTAATAGTTGTCTGTCGCGACACACAAATGTATTTCTAACCATATGTAATACATATAAATTCAATGTAATTGACTAAATTAATTGAACTGACTAACTGTGCTTTTGGAGCTTCACAGAACAACACGACAGATAATTGTCTTTCCGCCATTTGTCATTTTTTAAGCCATCACTTTGATCTCTCTTTACCTTTATGTATTATATCGAAAAAAATAAAATGCCATTTTATTTTATAATATGTTAAATTTGTATGCAAAAAAGATCTAATCTTTTTAATATATCTGTTTATTCTGTTTGCTTTCAATACTTAAAATTCGTTATCGTTAGACAAATCATATCTATCACAATAAAATTGATTTAACCGATTAAGTCGCCAATTGTCACATTATTTTACTTTACAAACATCAATCAATCGTGTAATGTTAACAATTAATAATTTTGTAACGTATTGTAAGTATAGCATATTACGTAATAATAATAATAATAATAATAATAATATTTATTTCCAAAAGAATTTCATACATAGTTTTTTTAAACTCAATATTACAATTGAGTAGCTTCTGTGCCTGAATGAGGTTTATATTCTAAACCTGAATCTCAGGCTCCAGCGCTCACTCCCTCATTATACGGTCCTAGTATAAGTATACAACATTGATGGTAATAAATATTTAAATCCATAATTGATACATTTTAGTTTCAATAAATATAAATTGTCAATTAATAAATATTAATCAAATAGTAATAATAAAGATTAAAATCAACATAATTTAAGTTTGAGTTTGAGTACAATGTACTCGTACATTTAATATATTACGTAATATGCTATACTTATAGTAAAGTGATGACAAAAACACAGCAAATTATCAATAGATGACTAAATTAACGAGTCATGTCATATAATTATTTTAATCTCAAATCCTTATTGAAGTAAATCAATGAAATGATAAATTAATGCAAAAAAAAAAATACGCAAAGCCCTCGAGTCAGCCATAATTTTATCATTTTGTTTCCAAGGACGTCTTAATTGACGCGATCTCTGCCTAAGGTAATCAAGTCCTTTTTTGTGACCCAAATGTATGTTTATGTAAATTCAGCATATTACAATATACAAAACAACGTAGCGGAACTTAATCTCTATACAGCTACAGACGATAAGGCAGAAGTAATTGAATTATTCAATTAATGTGAAGATTTTTTGTATCTTTAGGTTAAACAAAATTATTATTGCTCGCCAAAGTAAACGAATATTCGTTGTAATAATCTTACTAACAAACAAAGCCTCCATTCTCCAATTGTAAACGAAATAATGGCAGTTCAATCGCGTTTAAATAATTCCATATTCTTACTGCAGTCGCCTAATATCAAATATTATTAGTGCAATAGCGTCTTGATGAATGAACATTGACATATTCTTCTATGTGATAAAGTTACAAGAATTGTCATTTTCTGCTTTTGAGACGCTTATAAAAAGTTTGCTTTGAAAACGCCAATAACACTCTATAATTACATTAAAATAATCAGAATTGAGCCCCTGTTCTAATGATGACCAAAATTTAATCTAAAGTTCGTTAAATTAAGTCATTAAAAATGTCTAAATATTACTTAATGTCTAATATTAATAATACTAACAAAGCGAGTAAATATTGACCTTTTTAACACTAGCGAGGCGTCGATTAAGCGTGTTGTTGGTAACTTATTCTTTTTAAATAACTAATTTTTCTGATTAGAATATAGGTATATGTGTCATTATCATTATACTTTATATATGTATTTATTGTTAATATATTACTCCGTAAGCAGCGTACTTATTGTAACATTATTGTAAGTGTAAGCGATGCATGTATGTATGTATGCAAGTATATATGTCGTGGCCATATCGTAGATTTGTTCATTTCATAAAATGGTTACATAGATGTTAGGATAGGGTACACTGGTCAGCATATTTCGCTAAATATTCAGCATGCAAAATATAAAAATGTCAAAGTTAATCAATGTCACTACAATTACCGAACACAACAAATAATGTAAAAATTTGCAATTGTAAATTATGTCATAATCAAGCAGAATCAATATTAAGTCATTATTACTGTCAATACTAAGTCATTATTAATGTTTAGTTACATTAATTATTATTTATTCATAAATTCCTTAATTGAATAAAAACATCTATCACAGAGCCATTCGGTAAGTTGCCTTTTAAAATAATTAAATGGAAGTTCTCTTATGTTCCTTGGAATTCTATTATATATTTTTACTAACATAAAAGAACTATTTCTGTGGTAAATGTCACTTACACATCTGGGTAGTAATAATTTGGTTGGGTCTCTAGATGGATACTCATTAAAACTGGTAGCTTTTTGGAAAAAATTAGCATATTTTCTCACAAAAATACCTACCTCCAAAATATAAAAACCTGTGACTGTCAGTAACTTAAGCTTTTTAAATAAAGGTTTACATGAATCCAAAGGCCCAGCACCACATATTGCTCTAATACACTTTTTTTGTGTTATAAAAACTTTATTTATATCAGTTGAATTCCCCCACGCTATTAACCCATACCTCAGTGCAGATGCCACATAACCATGGTAAGCGGTAAGGGCAGTTTTTTCATTAGATACTTTTCTCAATTTTTTTAATGCAAAAACAAAACGGTTGATTCGGGTACAAACTGCTTTTATATGGGCTTTCCAATTACATTGGGAGTCGAGTATCAAACCCAAGAATTTAGCCTCAGTCACCTCCACAATACTTTCACCATTACAACGTATATCTAATGGTTTTCGTTTGTTTTTATAATTTGAAAACTGTACTAATTTTGTTTTTAATATATTTACTTTCAAACAATTTTGATCGAGCCATTGAGTCACGGATTTTATTGTTTCATCTAAAATAGCTTGATATTTTGTATTTTTGTCTGTGTCTGGGATCACGACCGAAATGTCATCAGCAAAGAGGATACAAGGTTGTTTCGTTACTTTTGGGATATCATTTATATATATAAGGAACAAAAGGGGTCCCAGTATACTTCCTTGCGGCACGCCAGCTTTATTTGTTTGATATGTCGACCTAAAGGAATTCTGTATATATTTTTCATCAATTCTCATGATCTCAACACATTGTGTGCGATTTGTCAAGTAACTAGAGATCCAATTTAGTGTATTTCCCCTTATACCATAGCGTTCACATTTATTTATCAACACTTGATGGTTAACCAGATCAAATGCCTTACTCATATCAAAAAATATTGCCGAGACACGCTCTTTATTATTTATAGAATTCAGAATATTGTTCAGTAGTTTGTAAACAGCAAGTATGGTTGATTTCTGTTTTTGAAAGCCATTCTGCTCCTCTACTATAACATTAAATTTGCCAAAAAAATTCACCAAACGAGAATGCAATAATTTCTCAAATACTTTTGAAAATATCGGAACAAGAGTGATGGGTCTATAACTAGATAGATCTTGTTTGCTGCCTTTTTTATGAAGTGGTTTTACTATGGAAATTTTGAGTTTTTCTGGGAAAACTCCTTGTTCAAAAGACAAATTAACTAAATGGGATAGAACATTAGCAAGTTCATTTGCACACTCTTTTATCACATATGTATAAACGCCGTCATAGCCAACTGCATTCGTATTATTAAGTGTTTTGATTGTTTTGAAAACTTCATCAGGCGATGTTGGCGTTAAGAATAAGCTTGCATCTACAGGTTTTATCAAAGCATAATTAGGATTCATTAGTGTTTCAGTTTTCGAAGACGAGATAAAAAAAGAATTAAATGCATTTGCCACCTCAACAGCCCCAGTTAAAACAGAGTCATCGAAACAGATAGATTGTATGTATTGATAACTTGGTGATGTGTCTCTTTTATCTCCTATTATATCCCAAGTGGCCTTACCTTTATTTTTTGCTTTGAATATAAATTTATTATTTATGTTTTTCTTTGACTGAATCACACATTTCCTTAATATCTTGTCATAATTTCTATATTTTAACTTGTTTTCAATAGAATTAATTTTGTAGCAATTGAACCTGTATTTTCTTTTGGTAAATGTAGATGTTTTAATACCCTTTGTAATCCATCTAGGCGCCCTTGTATAATAATTAACTCTAATTTTATTAATTGGGAAGCAAAGATCATAAAATAATAAAAAATGTTCATAAAATATGTCAAAAGCCATTTCACTATTCGATTCATTAAATATATTAACCCAGGATAGGGCAGTCAAACAATCTTTAAATTTACTGATATTGTCTTTGTTAAAATCTCTTCTCATCGCATAGCAATAGTTGTGCTTTTGTTCAATGTTTTTTACTGGAAAAGTCAAGCTTTGAGCCGTCTCATGATCAGATAAATAGATATGGTGTGTTAGGCCTTTCGCGTTTTTTATATTACTTACAATGTGATCCAAACATGAGTTCCGCCTTGTTGGTTCATTAATATGAGAATATAAATTATGATTTAATAGAATTGCATTATAATTTTCACATGTCAAATTATTTTTTAAAATGTCAATATTGATATCACCTGTCACTATAATTCTTCTTTTTTTTGTTATCAATTTGTGTAAAATTAATTCTAACTTATTAAAAAAAATTAAAACATTTGACTTTGGGATCCTATAAATACATATAATGAAACATTGCAACTTCGGTATATCAACACCACAACATTCAAATGAAGTTTCGATTGATATTTTATTACAAAGCTCGATAGGATAAAAATCTATACCTTTTTTAACTAATATACACACACCGCCTCGTTTTTCGTTCAACCTTGAGAAGCTGCTCGCTAATGTATAGTTATTTAAGTAAATATTCGGTTCATCTCCCGACTTAACAAATGTTTCGGAAAAACAGATAACATTTGGTAACATATTTTTTTTACATAACTCATTGACACAAATCTCGACTTGGTCCAATTTATTTAATAATCCAGCAATATTTTGGTGAAGCAATATGGCGGTTTCGGACGCTAGTACAAAAGGTTTATTTGTATTGTTATTGTCGAAAAAAAATACCAGAGTTATCCGTAATTATAACCGAATCAGATCTGTGAATTGTTTTAAAATAAAAGGGTATAGTTCCCTTCTTAGGGGGAAGTTTATGTTTATAAATATTATTAAAAATACCAGAGTTATTTGCAGTTATAACCGAATCAGATCCGTGATTTTTTTTAAAATAAAAGGGAATAGTTCCCTTCTTAGGGGGAAGTTTATGTTTATGAATATTATTTATCCGGTTACAATTATTCTTTACAATGTTTTTAATGCACTTCGGTATATATATCCTATCATAATAAAGTGAATCAATTTTAATATTTATTTTTTGGCATAAATGATGAAGGTTGAAACGGTGATAATAATTTCCACTGTTCATATCATCACTGACTTGTATAAAATTGCAGTTTTTAAAGTTATAACATATATTTTTTACAATGTGATTCAACATAGATTCTTTTAGAGTTTTGTTACGTATTACACTCAATATAATAACATTTAATTTATGTATACTTTTTAAAGCAGCAGATAGTTCTATAAAAGTAATATTTGGATTAGTGTCGTTTCGCCTATGGAGATGATCAGGAAATCATCAGCACAATCCACTAGTTTATTACAGTTCTTCAGTATTTCTCCGCTTGTTGCGTAGGGTTTCGTAATCGAATATATTTCATATTGTTCAAAAGTTGTATTTTGTCTTGATTTAATAAGCATGGAAGCTAATCCTCGGCATAATTGGCCCCCTAATATTGTGATTTTATGTTTGTGGCGCTTAACAGAATAACAAGTAGCTCCATCTAGCGACACTCTGGCGATTTGATTGCTTTCTATATTTGATTCTGAGTTAAAGTCCTGACTGTGCATCATAGGTGATTTAGTTGGTGTGCTTTGTGGGACGGCTGCATTATTGTTTGACATTCTATGTAGGTTATGTTTAGTGAGGTTTAATTTTTCCATTTGTATTTTTTTCTGTGAAGTTATATGGATATCATTTATTTGTTCTGTGCACATATCTGTAGGTTGTTTAAAGATATATTGGTGTTCATATACTATTTTTTTGAGTTCGATATTTTCTAATGAAATTTTTTCTATTTCCAAGTGAGCGACTTGAAGTTTAGTTCTCAGTTCTTTAATTTCTGTCTTTAACTCATCAATTTCTTCCGTGTTTATATGACCCGATGATAAATCCGGCAAACTTTTCGATTGATAGTCTGAGCCGGTGGATAAAAATGATGTGTTTAAAAATGATGTGTTCAGTGATTCGTTTACGACGGCTTTATTCCGCCGTACTGTGATATTTTGATCTTCCATATTGATGTACTGAGTCATAAAATAACAGTAAGTAATTGTTTCAGCCGTATAAGTATGTTTTATATTTTATTGTTATTCATCAAGTGACAATCGCTGCAGAGTATAATAGCGACATCTAGTTTTGAAATAAATGAACTGGTTGACATCTAAAATTTTCAAATTGTGCAACGAAATATCAAATGTAATATTCTATTTGTTATGTTTTAAAACTTCTGTTCGAATATCACATGCGGTAATGTCTCTTCGTAACGTAATAATAACAGATCGTGGATTCATTCCCTAGTTAATAAATCGATGAAATTACTCACAGATTGTTAGGTATGTTTTCTCATTAATATTTTTACAATCCTTTGTCCATTTGCACTGCCAACACAAATCCCTGTCCTTAGGGCTTAGCACAACGATTTGCACACTGTTTAACAATTTTTTTTGAGTTTTAAATATTAAAAAAAGATAAAAATTCATATAATCGACCGTTCAATCATGATGTGGTCAATAGACATTAAAACATTTCATGAAATGCGACCATTTCATGAAATTATCGAGCATTTTATGAAATGAGCAAATCTACGATATGGCCACGACATATATATATACTTACATACATTATTTGATATATATATATTTTACTTTTATGCCAAATCTATAAGCGAAGACCTGTAATTGGCTATCTGTTTTTGGAATGAAATTTTAATTTGTATATTTTAATTAGTGCTTTATAAAAGCTTTTGTAATCGTTTAAACTGTATCTGTAAAATAAACTTTATCTATGAGTAATATATAAACTTTTATAGAAACGATGATGATACGATGATCGAAAATATATTATCTAGTTGGCGTATTATATTGTGAGTAAATTAATGAACACATAAAATATTGAACTCAAATATAAAAATACAATTTATATATATTTTTTAAGTGTTTTGAGTCCATATTCTCTTAGATAATTGTAAATTTTAAATACTCATTTGAACTATATGGTACCTTATTATCTTTACCTTTATTTAGTAAACACACATCTGCTCTGTTCTTGAGGAACCCGGACTTGATAATAATAATTAATGTGGGTTAATAGGATATGATTTACCGGTTCGTACCCCCATCTCAATAGAAAATAATAGGGTTTTTAGGCCTCAGGGGATTTAGTGATTCTGATCAAACATAACTTTGTCACTCGTTACAGATATGTATGGCAAAATTTTTTTCGCTCCAACCCTTTACTTAATGCGTTAATGTAAAAAGGTTAGATGCCAACAATTTTATTTGATATGTCATTATTATTATTTTCCAGATCCAAGAACAGAGAAATGGCTGCTAATGTCTGGTCCTGGTCCTTTGCTTACCATCCTGGCGACGTACCTCTACTTCTGCACCTCTGTCGGCCCCCGCTACATGAGGGACCGGAAGCCGTACAACTTGAAGAACTCTATGACCATCTATAATATCTCACAGGTCTTAATGAGCATCTTCCTCGTTTACGAAGTGAGTACCATAAATTTTGTAAATATAAAGTTATATTATATTAATTAACGAAGCGCCGAAAGTGATCAAAAAGATGTCAACCAAAGTTGCCTAGAATAGCTCGGTGGCGTAGTGGATAAGGGCCGTGGCCCGCAATAGTTGTTGCCAAGCAACGCATTGGTTCAAAATATTATTCTCTCTAATCCACACTTGATCAGCATGAAACTCGAATGATGGGTTGTGGCCTGTCCTCCTCAACCGGAAGACCTGAGCTTTTGCAATAGTGACGTAAAAAGGCTGATAATCATGAACTAAAGTTACATATTTATACTTATATAAGTACCTACAAAAAGTGATGAAAATATTTTGGTATTATATTTCTCGACAACACAACTTGTTTCGGATCTATTGACTCGATATGATACAGTCGAATAGTGTTGTATCGAGTCGAAACAATACATATCGATTTATTAGTAGATTTAATATCAAGATATTTTTATCAATTTGCGTGCTTGGATATAAAATAGGAATAGCTAGGTGGTGTAGTGGATAAGCGCCGCGGCCCGCGATCGTAGTCGTTAAGCAACTTTCGCAAGGGTCGGCCACGGGATGGGTGACCAAAAATATATTATCTCGAGCTACTCCGTTCTTCGGAAGGCACGTTAAGTCATTGGTCTCGGCTGTATTTGCAGTCGTTAATACCCTCCAATCCGTATTGGGCCAGCGTGGCGGGTCATGGCCCATCCTCCTTAACTATCCATAAGGAAGGCCTGAGCCCCTGCAGTGGGGACGTAAAAGAGCCGGTGATGATGATGATGATTATGATGATGGCGTGCTTGGATTAAGCTTGAAATTATTACATGCGCGTCAGAAATAGCTGAGATTTGTCTAATATGGTAATTTATATCTTGGGCATTTCGATAATCATAAACTTTTGTATTCTTGTCTAATTAAACGAATAGATGACTTTAAACTGGAGATCATTATCCCTCTTATTACATGTTTAGAGTATTTATAATAGATGTTTGAATTAGAGAAATGTTTCATAATAATAACTGTAGTTATTATGGAATTAGAGTTAACTAATTTAATGAAAAAATTGTGTAGTATAAATATTATACCATTCTGGAACAGATTCAGAATAAAGTAAATAACGCCAGTAAAAGAACCTTGAATTAATATGTCAAGATCGAGATGTCACCAGCTCGATAATGCTGTAACAGATCATCAAGGTCAGTTATAGTAGAGTACAATCATAGAAGTACTCGTATATTTCAGGTCTTGTACAACAAGCCTTCAATGTGGGTCCGTTGTTTTGATTATGATCTAATTTTGATATTCAATGGACATACTCGTATTTATTTTATTACTTACTAGCTGTTTTCCCGCGTCTTCGCACGTGTAAATGATAGCCTATGTCAATCTATAGACGTTTTAAAATCGGTCCAGCAGCTTTAGAGCCTGTTCTATGCAAACAAACAAACATACAAACAAACGATCGAATGTTCCCTATGATTTTAGTACATTAAAATGTTTAATGTAATTGTAAGTTACATTAAATGTAAACTGTAGTACATAGTCATTCATTACAACGCTTAGTCTTAATAATAAATTATTTTATTGACTTTACAATTAATAACTAGATGTTTCATTGGATTCGAGAATTTGTTACTTTGAAAAGATTAACTATTTCCTTTATGAATTCATACGATTGGACTTCCCAAGCAACAGCTTTGTAAATATTACATCAGCTCTTAAATAGACTTGGTCTTGCTAACGGTATACAATTTATCCGCAAACCTAGGAAATACTTTTATCCTTTTTTTCAATTTAATTACGACATGGTTAGAGCAACGGTTATATAACACAAGAATATGACGAGATAACTATATGATAATAGAACGACAGAAATATATTGATCTTGTAATTACCAACTTTAGATTTAGCGTACAAATATAACACGTTATATTTTTTGTCGTGATTCCATATTTAAAAACAAAGACAAGCGAAGAATGAGATCGATTGTTTTAGGAATTTATATAATTTTAATTTTATGTTATACTGCAGTCGTACCTCACGTAAATAAAAAGTTAGTTCGGCGATTGCATATTATTAATTAGCCATTATGATCTAGTACTATAACAATAAATATTTAAAATAATATTTTAATAAATCATCATCATCAGCCCATATTCGTCCACTGCTGGACAGTTGCCTCCCTAATTAATACTTCGATCCGCGGCTGTTCGCATCCAGCTCCTGCCAGCCATCAAAAAGCTGTTTCAAAAGCTGTTTAAGCATGTATGTACATGCTTAAAACGGTCAATGTCGCTTAAAGAATTATATAATATCAGACAACATCACATATATTGCTCGGATATTTAGATGAGTAAGTAAAGCATTATGGACTGTCTTGATCAGCGGAGGTGCCAAAACACCCAAACCCGACACAATATATAAAAATTATTTTCTACGTTGAACCGGCCGGGAATCGAACCCGGTACGTGCGAGCTACTCAACTTCGGACGTCGATTTATGATAATGAATGTAAACATTATTTTTCTGCATTCTATGAAAATAAATAGCAGAACATAATTAAAACTATACAAAGAAAATAATGCGGTTTCTGAGATGGTAATAAATACTGAAAAATTCACAAGTCTCGTATTCACTAGTCTTAGTCTGTGAACATAAAACCTGCAATGGATCCGAGAAGTCTAGAAAATGTAATTTAAAAAACACACGCGATAAAGCCTTTCGAAAAATAGTGTTATTCGATAATTGAAAGAATTTAGTTTCATGATTTTGAAAACTCTATAAGTTGAGATGTTAATTCTTATAATTTGTATAAATATCTAGTGTACCTCATAAGTCGTCCAATCCAATGACGCATACCGATGTTTACAGTGATTCAGCGAGTTAATTTTCTGGAAATGTAAAAAATTGTGACCTACGTAACACGATTGACATCTTAAGCATCTGTCTTTAATGAAAAATGCTTAATAATCCACCGACTCCAGGCAAACGGAGATGGGTTTTTTGTAAAATTAAAAATATTTATCAGTGTTACGTTATGTATGCAAAATTGATCAAATAATCTTTAACTTATTATAAGTTAGTTACAATTTGTTTGAAATCATTTTGTTTGTTCACAGGGATTGGTTTCGGGATGGTGGAATGACTACGAATTTTCTTGCCAACCAGTTGATTACTCCGATAATCCAAAAGCCATAAGGGTACGTCTCAAAGTCTTGTTTGTAAATTGTCATTGTTAAAAATCTTAGAAATTATTAAAGTATTTTGCAACGTTTTTATCGTTATATTAATTGAACATAATAGAATAGAAGAGGTACTTTAAGTAAAAAGTTTTCTTTTTATCTATATCATCACGCTGTACTTCTGGTAGGGTAGGCAGAGAGGATCAAACGCCACAATGTATGGTCCGCGCATACATCTTTCGCCTCATCCACTTTCATAAATCTTTAAAATTTAAAAAAAAAAATTTAATCTATACCTTATTACGATTCCGAATTGGTCGAAAACGTGACCCAACTGAAGAAATAGTTAACAGTGTTAATTATGATAGAATTTTACGATATTATAAATACGGGTTATCCCTATTTTTATTACCTACTAAAATGTAATGAGAAGGAAGCTATAGTTTTTTTATTTCTATAGTAGAATTTTAACATAAAAAATGAATGCAGAATCGGAATGTTCGGATGTATAAGATATGTCATCGTCGACATACCCACTGTATTTATTATTTTACTACTACTAGTAACCACAATTTTGTAAAAGATGTTAATTGTTTTTCTCATTAGTATGCGCAACATGGTGAAAATAATTAGATTATTGCGCTCCTTTAGAGCTCCTTTGGTTTATTGCTTTTTTCTTTGAAAGCGAGTAAATAATTTTAAATTAGAATATATTAAGAAAAGTAAAAAGAATTAGATGTATTAAATGCTTTTTATACCGTGAAAGTTTCTTAATGTAATTCTTTTCTTATAACACAAGTAATTAAGCTTGTATTATTTGGATTCGTGCAAACATTATGTATATTATACTATATTTTAGCCTAAATACACAAATACTATACAATCGGCTAATAATCCTACAATTAAAGCTCATTTGAACATCACTAAACAATAATTGTCTTTAACGTCAGACATAAAAATAATAGTCAGGAACTCAGGATGAGCATAGTAATTTTTGCCAACATATTAGATCACTATGTTTTCCAAAAAAGTACCAGATCTTGGTTTATAATAGAAATCGTTTATCGTTCTAAGTACCTATGAAAATAGTTCAATTAGTATAAATTTCTGTTATAGATGGCGAGTGCTGTCTGGTGGTACTTCATGGCAAAAGTGATCGAGCTATTGGACACTATATTCTTTGTTCTCCGCAAGAAGAATAGACAAATCTCCTTCCTCCATCTTTACCACCACTTTATGATGCCTATATGCGCTTGGATTGGAGTTAAATTCTTGCCAGGTAATTATGAAACTAAAGACGGGCTTGAGTGTGCGCAAAGAATATTGGCCTGAATTATAAATTTCCAAGCACAACCTTTTAGGTCTTAATTTGTACTATATATAAAACAGTTAGTAATCAGATTTTCAAATTTGTGAAAAACCAAGTCCCAGTAATCAGATTTTCAAATTTGTGAAAATCGTGTTCTTTTATTTACCTTTGTTTATATTACATACCTAATGCAATATTTATTAAAAACCAATATATTTATCATCATTTTTTATCTTAAATTACTTATCTTTAATATTTACAGGTGGTCATGGGACTCTTCTCGGCGTGATCAATTCTTTTATCCACGTTATCATGTACACTTACTACCTCATCTCTGGACTAGGACCCCAGTATCAAAAGTTTCTGTGGTGGAAACAGCACTTGACTTCATTGCAACTGGTGAATATATTCATTTTAATCAGGCATTACTTTGTGCATCATTCCATAATTTCCGAAAATGAAGAGAAATATATTGCTACTTAAAAAAATATAAAAAATGTATACGTAGAAATAGGTAGAAAGTAATCTTTGAAGCGCAAAACACAAAAACTATAAACCAATTTTACCATACACTATCTCTTATTGTGATTGTAAATTCATTAGATGTCCTGCTTCTTCATCTTTAAACCTTTTTTATTTTATTATTTTCAGGTACAATTTTGTATCATATTCTACCACAACACTCAAGTAATGTTCGGCAACTGCAAGTACCCAAGAGGCATCAACTTCCTCCTGGCTTTTAACGCTGGTCTCTTCATTTACATGTTCGGCAAGTTCTACATCAGGAACTACCTCCAAACTCCAAATAGAGGAAACAATCAACCAAAGGAAGTCACAGCCAACGAAAAAGCGAAGGACTGCTAGCAAAAAGACTTAACTTATTTTAATTTTAATCATAAGCTTTATATTTAAGTCTAATCGTAAATGTAAAACTTTGTGATAATTGTTGTCGTCGTTACAACATTGGTAGATACATAAGATCTGGTACTAAGTTTAAATGTTTCTTGATAACCATCAGCTCGAATGTCAGTATAATATTATATGCTCACTATAATGTGTCTATTGAAACCATTAATAAATATGGAAATAAGTTTGACGCATTTAAAATATAGCATTGCCTCCATCAAAACATATCTCAGCATTATAGGAGTGGAAGACTTTAATGCAATAAAATATGATAACATTTAGGAAAATTATTGTAGGTATCTAACAATCATGGAGTGCTCAAAGTGGCCAGTTAGTACTTAATTGAGTTAATTATAGTAGCGTTAATGGCGTAAGGATACATTCAACTCAATCCATGGCAATTGCAGTCGAATAGGTAGATATGAGGATGTCAATGCGATTTAAAATTTATGATTTCAATCTTCTTCGAATTTAGTAAAGGCATTGACCTCGAATTAATCTTCTCACCGATCTGCGCTGGTGTCGCGTGGTGGACCAATGGACTGAGGGCCCTATTTGTTTACTACCATAGGGATGTACTGTGTCCCAGCAGTGGCCACAGTGAAAAGGCTCATGATAGTACCAATCACCACACATAAATCAGAAGCTATCGATGCCGTCATCATTCAAAGGGATTTTAACTACAACTTTAACAGTTTTAGAAAACTGTTTTAGCGTTTGTTTCAATTTTGCTTTTTATGGGATATATAAAAAGTAAAAATTAAGTATGGTTTATTAGACTTTCTTAAATACATTCAGGGCTTCTTTCAGGTACCAATAGGAATGGTAATTATGAAGGAAATCAAACTTCTATACGTTTTAGACTCAGGAATCAATTGCATAGTTAGTGTCCAGATCTAAAGCAAATAGTCCTGCTGTCTCTTACTTTTATTAAAAGGTGATGAGACGAGATAGGCCTTTCATTTGTTGTCGATAAATTACAAAACTTTAATGCTATAACAGGATAAGGAAATAATGTAATAAATAGTAGAAGTATAGTAGTAAAAAGAAATTAAAACAATAATAAAAATTGTTTAACTCTGATTGCGCAAATGTTAACAATATCATGGTTTTGGAAATTTATGTTTAATTATTGTACGTTTTGAATTTAGCTATTATAGAATACTTATGTGCCATCATGGAAAAAAATAACACAATAAAAAACTCTGTAGTTACCAAAAGATATTATTTATTCATAATTATAAAACACATTCCTATGAGAACACCAATTTGAAAATTTGCTTAAACATAGTAATTAATTTTGTTAAATTGTTGAATTGTAATTTATTCAACTAAGAAGAAATAAGATTAATGGATAAATATTATTTTTAAAAGAATGTTTTTGTTTGGACAAATTTATTATACGAACCACGTCCACCTCAAATATTACCTACTTATGACAACTTTCCACTAGTTTCTTATGATCAATTTTAACGAAATTTTATATAATAACACAATTATAATGTAAATTAATATTGAAAGTATATAGTTTTGGATATTTGTTACTTTTATTATAGACATAACATGGAGTACGAAATATTAAAATTATATAATTTTAAACATGATTATTTATAAATTTTGCAATTTCTATGAAGCATATTAAAAATATTGCAAAACATATCGCACATTATCATCAACACCATATTATATCAAAAATATTTGAGTTTACTCTACGAGTTGCTAAAACGAGATTTATTTCTATTAGCCAATATGCCACGCTCTCTACCCTCCCCCCTGTACCCCAAATTCAAAATACAAAATTTAAAATGAAGCAACAAGTTTGTCGACAAAGAGGTTGATTGTGCCGTTGCTTATGTTACTTAGTATTTCATCTTTTTATATAATAAATAAAAAATAATTGTTGTTATAAAATATTTAGGATGTGACTAATTATGGTAGGGCAGTCTCGAGTGCAGCGACCTAGACGTAATGCTGCGCGGGCTAGATGTAACTCATGCTTTAGTTTTGACAACAGCTGCATAGTTATTTTCATCGCTCCTGTATGTTATTAAATAATACTGACAGTAAAATAACTCATTCAATAATCAGAAATAAAGCTCAATTTTACTTTCAACCTCTTTATTTACGAATGCTATTTTTTTGTTAATACTATGTTGGTTGACATGATTCACACTCCCGGTGCGACACCGTCACTTATGCAAAAAATTAGTTTTTCAGGAGAAGAGTTTTAAACTCTGACACCTCACAAAAAAATAACTTTAGAATCTTCTAATCTATAGATGAGATGAATTATACGGAAAATATGCGTACTACAAAAGTAACATTATCGCACCAAGTAAAGGGGTGCCTTAGCACAATTATTATATATTTAACTAATTTTTGTATTTTTTGCAAAATTGACAGTGTCGCACCGGGGTGCGAATACGAAATGATTCTATAATGTCGGAATACTCGAAATTGTTCTTCATATTTAGTACTTATTTAGGTACTTGAAGAAATAATTCAATCAGACGTTGTTAATATAAATAAATACATACAAAATGACAAGTATCAGTAATAAATTTTTAACTTTGATTAGTTTTTATAATTTGGACAAATGTGTCAGTTTTGTATATCTTGATGTGCTGTAGATTGTACAAAACATTTAGAAAATGAATAGAGATAATTATTATTGTATCAAAATTTCTATAACGTTTTATCTGAATAAAATATGAGTATTTTTTAAATTATGTTTTTAATTTTTTTAATAATGTATTATGACTGACTAGAACCATAATTTCAATAATTTACTTTTCCCTTTCATTAGATCCTTAAATATTTAAATATTCTAAAACGATGATATCGTTAGTATAGTAAAGCACCCAATACTCCAAAATCTTTTTTTCACTTAAACCAACTAATTGTAAGTTTGGGAGTTATGTCTATGAAAAAACTAATGCCAATTTAAAATTTTAGTACGTTAATTACATTAGTATTTTAGGACCATGAATTTAATTTAAATATACGTAAATAATAATTTCTTATCTGTGTTGTTAAAAAATACTCAAAACAAAACAACCAACAGCCTCTGGTGCTCAAGATGGACCATTTAATTTTAAGACAAATTCAATACTACAAACTACGCAAATGGTGTGGAACAAATAATGCTTGTTTATTATACTTTATAAATAATTATGAATAGAAGAAAATACAAACGCGATGAAGCCGTTTAACAGTTGTTTCATTCAATCAAACGCCTCAATAATATTCAAAATTTACGGCCAAATTATACAGTTTGGCGACTAGTCTGCCAACATCTTAACACTGCAACACACTTACGCAATAATAAGTAAGTGTAATTAAAATTTTAGACTCAGATAAATAATTGATTATTTTTAAATATCAGTTATAAGTCACTTTATAGTTTCTCTGTGTATTAACAAAGCCATTGTCGATGCATTGGAAATAAAAGAAAAGAATAACAATGACGATGCTTTGTTAGTAATTAATATATTTAAATATATGATAGTTCTTTATAAAGTATGGCCAAGATCAATATGCTCGACCCTAACTAACTTAGTTCAATCATAGTAATCGAATTGATAAGTTGTATTGAAGAAAATACAGAAGTAAAGCAGTAACTGAATAGAAAGTATACTTATAATATTTTCGTATAATCTAAAAAATGGCGGCTATTATACATAAATTATGGCAAGGTTATCAAATTGTATTTGAGGATTGGCCCGGTGAGTACATTTATTAATCACAGGTCTTCTTTTTTAGGATTCAATCCATAACCATATTAATCGTAAATTAATAATTCAAAGTAAGTTTCGATGTTTTGAGACTAAAATAACATTAACTGAGACCAAGAAACGGATGATAATATTAAATAATAATATATTGTTACAATTAAGAGGCCAAAATTATTTATTATTAGTGAAGGAGTATATGGAAACTGACTTATAATAAGTTTTTAACACCGAGTCACTTTCTGATTAGAAAATATATATAAAGATTTGGCGCCACTATTTTTTCTAAGTTCGTTGATAACTTGAATAGCGTTTGTGGCCAAGACTATGTAGATGTACGTTTCATACACAATACATCTTATTATTAAACGAGTACTAACTTTTGTTTTCGACCAAAATCAGTCAATTTGCTTTAGGTGGTCAATTGAGAGAGAGTTCCAAGTACTAACTTAAGTTCTCGTTTTATAAATTAGACGGATATGACGCAATGAGGGTTAAAGAAGTATATTTTAAATGAAAATGAAGTTGTAATAGTGTATGAGCTTGGGCACAGTTAGTATAAGAAAAAGAAAGGAATCATGGTAATTTGAAATGACCACAACACCCAGACCGGAGACCATATAGAAACGTTCGTTTTTTAAATTGATCCGACCAGGAATGGAACCCTCGGGACCTTGGAGGTGACAAGTTAAACTGCCATGTAATCTCTCGGTCTCTCGGTCTTGAATGTCGCCAAATGTCTCTCTTTTAAGATTAAGAAAATGCCTCTACTGTGGTATTAATATTATAAATATTTACTGTCATCATTAAAAAGCTGCTCAATTGACAATATAGTATATAGAAATTTAGGGCTAGCGAATCATTGCTGGAAAATCCACCAAGCGTATCAATGGAAATAGTTTGTATCCTTGACGGACTGAAGAAGCATCAGTTAAGAGTGCCAAGTTTAATTTCTTGTTAGTTCTGTTGTTACACGCTTGATGATACGCGATGTATTTTTCGTCAGCTCCAATCTGTATAGTGGAAATGTGTGAAACCCCATGCGCAGCGGCACGCGGCACGAAAAGTCGCGAACTAGATACAACTACCGCTTTATATTAGTTCCAGTATTCTAACTTCAAGTCTAATTTGTACAACAGAATAACCTAAACTAAATTCCCAACTGTGTTATTTCCATTTTCAGACCCTAGAACAAAATCGTGGCCTCTTGTCGCAAAACCTTACCAAGGGTTACTATTACTTGGGCTCTATCTTATGTTCGTTCTGAAATGGGGCCCCAAATGGATGAAAGATCGACCACCTTTCAACCTTAATAAATTATTAATAGCGTACAACGCGTTACAAGTTGTATTCTGTGTATATCTATTTAGTTCGGTGAGTGAACTTATTTGAATGAACAAAGTATCTATATGATTGAGATCTTAATTATATAAACTATTCTGAATAAGTTTAAATATTTCTCGAACCAATCATTTAATTAATTTCATAATATAAATTAATAATGATACAAATACACTCACAGGCACAATTAACCGCCCACTTTTTCTGTGAATTTAAAGAAATACAATTCTTTAAATTCACAGAAATCGCCAAACTTAGACAATATTTTATGAATAGAATGTTAAAACTATACTCAAAGAAAAAGAAACATCAAAATTATTGAAAACAAATGTCTTTTATTTAAAGATGTTTGCCAAAAATCGATTTTTTTAATATCTTCAATGAAAATTTTAAAATTTTGGTTTTGAATATAATGGGGCTATTTAAAAAAAAGTTGAAGAAAGTTGTGTTGCTACCTCTGGCACTTATGACTTCTTGGAGCTAGTTTGTGAATCTGTTCATGATGTCTTGAATATCTGATTTGGCGATATTGGGCCACTCCTCTACTGCAGCCGTTTTTAGCTCTTCTGTAGTTGTAGGGACTACTACTCTTACTCGGACACGTCTTTTAAGGTTGTCCCAAACGTACTCCTGACCTTAAAACTTGAATCTTGAATCCTGACCTCATTAAGGCAGACATGGTCTTGAAGAACTTTTTCCACGTGCTTTTTTCTTCCACATACCTTTGAGCGTTTACAATTCCTCTGTCGAATACAACAAGATCGGTACGAGCCTCATAAGGGATACCTCCCGATACCATTACAGACCCTACCTGGTAACCTACTGTTTCAGTTATAGCGAGATCGGAACTGCCTGCGGGCCATGGTAAAACTTGAATCCCTACCTCATTAAGGCAGACATGGTCTTGAAGAACTTCTTCCACGTACCTTTGAGCGTTTACACTTCTTCTGTCGAATACAACAAGATCGGTACGAGCCTCATATTCTCATATTCTCGCGCAAAATCAAGTCTAGCTCTGCGGTGTTGCGGGTGCAGTTGTGAAGCGCGAGCTGGATGAAAAGCCCTCAAACACTTTCTGCTAGTCTTCTTCTAATGGTACCTTCACTGACATGTCTCACCTCAAAAAGACGCGTACGAGCTTCAGTAGCGGTCGAAAAGCGATTTCTCAACACATTGGTGATAACGAAAAAGTCATCTCCGGTCGAAGTGCATCGATGTCGGCCTTGATCCGGCCTGCAGGTGTATAAGCTTGTTTCCCGAAATCGTCTGATGGTATCTCGTACCGTAGTTTGAAGTACACAAAGTGTGCGAGCTATGCGACGCTGTGTATACCCCGCTTGATCACAAACAATGAGAATAACAATATTCGCCCAAAATGATAGAAAAAAACAGGGAATGTTAACTCGGTAACACAACAACAATAATGTAAAACAACGACTTAATTCCGAAAACCCTTCGGTAAGACAAATTAAATGTATGAGTGTTTTATTTATTGCTAGAGTACACACTAAACAAAACAATTGATAAGCCGTAGTTGACGGAATCAAATAGAGTGATGAATGATACAGGTGGGTGGTTAATTGGGCATGTGAGTGTATAATATTCTTATTCAAGAATATATGAAAAAAAATACATTATTTGATAGCACATAAAATACACACTTATGTAATACTTCGACAATCTCAAACTAAAGTGATATATTAATAATTATATGCTTAAAATGCAAACAAATTATATGTTTCAAAAATATCAACTTTTCTATATTTCAGGCGATATATTATGCTTGGGGTAACCAATACAAATGGTTATGTGAGCCAGTGGATTTCGAAATTAACGAAACATCCATGAAGATTGCAAAACTAGTGTATCTATACTTTTTATTGAAGGTCCTCGATCTATTTGATACGGTACGGTATTTGTACTGATTGTTACATATCGTTAGACCTCAAATTATCATCAATATAACGAAAATATATACGAACAGGCCATTTAAGGTTCTATTTTGTTATACAGTAAACTGATATCCCTTCTTTTAGATGCGTAATTTTAGCGCTTAAAAGATACGCTTGAAAGACTTAGAGGTATCAGATGAATATTGTATAGTCATTCTTCCGTCAGATATGTGTCAACTCTAAGCATATGACAGCTAGACGTCAATTTGAGTTCACGTGACTGATAAAATACGATTATTTAAATTACCAATAGAACCTACAAAATCAATGATAGGCACAATTATAAAATGCTCATTCAAAATGACAGCTTTATTTTTTAAATAAAAACATCTTTTCAGGTATTTTTCGTGCTTCGGAAAAAATTCAATCAAGTGTCTTTTTTACATGTTTATCACCATACTGGTATGGTTTTGCTTATTTGGGGTGCTGCGACGTATTTACCAGGTAACAATTAATTAAATCAATCCTTAAGAATTTGTGCCAATGGTAAGAAAAAATAGCACTCGATCGATATTTAAGGTAGCAATATCGAAGGTGAAAATTGGCATAATGACTGCACGAGCAGTTGGCATCCACAGAAGAAGAAGTAAATTAATATATATATTTTAATAAGAACAAACAGCATCATTCTGTAATTTTTGCAAGTACTGAATTATTTCCAGTTGTAAACATAGGGTCATATTGGTGAGCAATCTATGTGATGTTGTCTAATTTTTTTGTTTTCTATATAATATTTTTATGACCAATTTTCAATTAAACTAATACAGTTATTATCATTACATGCCAGTCATTGATCATCTTATAGTATACTAGCTTTTGTCCTCAACTTCGTCCATGGATGGTTTTTCAAATGCTGCCCAAAGTAATTATACCACGCGGAAGAATTCGCGAGCAAAAGCTAGTTGGTTGATAAAGCAATCAAAAATAGATATAGAAACGTCACACATTCTGAATTAATGCGGTCTCTTTCGCCCAATATAAATAATACAACTTGTAAAGAAATAGACAAATCACAGAGAGAATGGTACAGCCGAATTGGCACTAGTTACCTACAATCTATGGTTAACACCAATATACTGACCACCGTCTCACCGAGCTCCTCCAGATGATGTTATAAAATAACTAGGGTGTCCAAATGTACAAAAGAATATTATTTCGCGGTACTCCGTGCTTCACATTGGTCTCGGCTGCATTTGTAGTCATTAATACCCTCCAATCCGCATTGGATCAGCGTGGACGGTCATGACCCGTGGGCCATGGCCCATCCTCCTTTAACATCCACAAGGAAAGTCTGAGCCCCTGGAGCGTAGGTATACTATGAGAAACAAAATTTTTTATTCGATTTTTAAGTGTTGTGTTTATGTAATCGTGTTGTCTTGTCTAATCCCAATATCAATACTTTTACCTCCCTATTTGTTTTATTAATATCTAGTTATATTAAGAAAAACTGTTACATTTACTAGTGCTGCAATTTGGCAACAGAACATTGCAGGTATAGAGGATCTATGTACTGCGTAAAATTCTTTATATATAAAAGAACCAATTATAGAATAGTATACTAGAATTCGTCCGTAAATTGCTAGTAATAACTAAAAATTTGAAAATTTTCAGAATGATTCCTCAATTCGCTTGCTGATTCTTTTATTTTAGAGTTCATTATTTTTTCTGTAAAAAAAGAAAGAATAAATATGGAGTATATCTTTTCTACTATAGGTTGATTTGACGTTAGATGTTAGACATAAAATTTACATTGCCTTTATATTATATTATGTGAAAATATTTTAACAAGAAATGAAACTTTCTTATATTTTGCACACTAATTTACATTAATAACAAACAATTAGTAATACTTAATTAGATCAGTATGTACATAAAATTTGTATGCCTGAACTAGGTTGACCTGCTGGACAATGACATTAGATATCTAATATTTTCCATCAATTACTGAGAACTGTTTAGTTTAACAATTTTATTGTTGAAAAAGTCTTAAAATATCCAATTTACTCTGAGATCTTAAACGAAATATTTAAATATTTCTAAAAATATTTCTTTTGACTGTTTGGGTGGATTGTCTGAAAATTGATGAAAATACTCTGACTAGTAGCAGAAAAGTAACAAGTGTTTGAAAAATTTGTCAGCCCTGTTAGGACCTGAGTAGCTCAGTGGTTAAAGCAGTCGCCTGGATCGCGAAAGTTCATGTGTTCGAGTCCCATCTCAGATTAAATCAAATCAAATCAAATCAAAATCATTTATTCAGTCTAGGCTGTTACAAGCACTTGTGAAAGTCGAGAGCTACGCCAACGGTTCGTAAATCTACGGCGGGAGACCTTGTACCGAGAAGAACCGGCAAGAAACTCGGCAAGGGCTGCTTTTTTCTCCCTGTTTTATTTCATACAGAGCGTCAAGATTGAAAAATGACTTCATTAAAATTTGAAGTCACTTTCCATTACAATATAACACAATATTAAGAGTAAAACAGTATTTTCGTCAATCCAATCACATTTGTAGCCAAAGAAGCTCACCGATTAACAATTTAATATATATGAAAAATGAGCCATATTTAACTCCAAGTAGTTTTGTCGTTTAAATATTCATTAATAGTATAATATCCTTTACTGAGTAGACAATTCTTAACATGGGTTTTAAACTTAGGTATTGGTAAATTTAAAATTTCCATAGGAATTTTGTTATAGTAGTGTACACCTTGACCCATAAATGACGATAGAACCTTCTTTAGCCTGCATGACGGCAAAACAAGTTTATCTTTGTTTCTAGTATTAAAATTGTGTACATGACTATGTTTAATATAATTGTTTATATTGTTTCTAACATAAAGTATACAATTATATATGAATTGGGAGGCCACTGTTAATATCCCAATTTCTTTGAATTTATAAATTACCTTGGGCAAGGTGGATTTTTTGAGCATTTTTCTTTGAGAATATTTTCCAATATAGCATTGTGAATGCAAAAATTACCAAATATAATAGCTCAACAATAAGTTTCCAGGAAAAACAGATTTGTGATCTGAAAAAGGGTTATAATCCAAAATTCTTTTTTGTAAAAATACAAAGCAGATGCAAAGAAAGCGTGAAAGATCTTCGCCTCTAGTCTGCAAAAAAAACCCATTTTACTTAACACAAAGTATAAGCCACGAATAAAACCACCTAGGTGATCAGTGGAATATTCGGGATGTTTTGGGGCGTCACCCACATCAACTCAAAATATATTTCACTTCACTTGTTCATCGTAACTTCCTTAGCCTTTTCATTATACGTTATTTATTTAATCTTAATTGCCTAGCGAAATGACAAATGGCGAAATTAATGCCAAAGAGGCATTCTCTACCAGTCAACCAGTAAATTTAGTACAAAACTTAAAGTGGCGATTGGTGACAATACGCTATTAATATCTCTACATAAGAACTATATCTAATCTAAATATATATAAAAATACATACAACAATAGACATACATACACATACATAAATAAATGCATATATATAAAACAAAGTACGAAACAAAATCTGTTGTCAGATCAAGAAACCTTGTTTGAAGCATGGTAGAAGTTGCGAGCTGCTGTCTTGAATGCAAATTTGTTAGGAGCACTTCGGACGTTCAAAGGCAGTGCATTCCAAAGACGGATGGTGGTTAGAGTGAAGGAATGAGATACAAAACAAGAATAATGAGAAGGTGTTTGGAGTACCAGGCTACTACTAGAACGAAGATTTTTCAGGTGAGAGGCACCGAGAACTTCAAACCGCGATTTCAAATATTCAGGTGCTCGTGGATTGAAAAGTATCTGGAAAAGTGTGCAAACAATCCTTAATCACCTACGCTCCCTAATAGGAAGCCACTCAAGATGTTGACGAAAATTGGATATGTGGTCATATTTGCGCAGACCGAAAACAAAACGAATTGTATTGTTCAGAAGACGATCCAATCTTTTGAAATTCCAATCTATTGATATCTGAAGTACAAACATGAGTTTAGTCGAAAAGGGGATGTACAAGAGCTTGGACGAGAGCAGACTTAGTACGGGGAGGAAGAAAGTTCTTAAGTCGATAAAGCGAGCTGAGGGTGCGATAGATTTTACTGCAGACTTTATTGCAAATCGCACTATGACTGCTGTTCCATCTCTCTTTTCAAAAGGCTTTTACGCAATTTGACAAAAGTAGAATGGGACAGCCGTTATAGGAGCGAGAGCACCGCGGCCACGACGAAGGCCCACTTCCCGAGTGAGGAAAAGGCCTTCGGCGTCGTAACAAAGATAAAGATGGATTAATGGGCTGCATAACTGTTAACGGGGCATGGAGTGTTTCGATCTTACCTACATGACTTTAAATGTAGGTATATCCAATTTTGCGTGTGCGATCCAGAGGAGAGACAGGACGTCTTTCTCATCCTATTAGAATGCCCTATCCAAAACAAGAAAAGAACATCGTAAGATAACGCAACAGAAACTGTTATATTAGTATGTAAGAGCAACCCAATTTGTATAAATAACAAACAGATTGTAATTAGATATATATATAAATAAATATAGATATTAAAATAATCATTAACACAAACATAAAATAGTATGCAATGTACAAAATAGACTAAGAAACAAATTGTAAAAAAGAAAATAAGAAACCAGAAAAACAAGGGAAAAATGTCAGACATGGTATTAAATACCTTCATATATAAAACAAAAAAAAAAAGCATAAAAAAGCACATAGCAGAAAAGATGACCTGCTAAGTAGTAGGGAAACCTGATTTATATAAAAAAACCAATAGATTAACTGTCAAGGATCACAATTGGGTTATTAATTTTAGATATAGCAAATATCCGCGATTTAAAAATCAAATTACTTTGATGTTCAACTTCTAAGACTACAACATCAACAGTTATACCAAAAGCTATATTTATTTATGGCACAACAGCAGCTATACATGTATGACACATCTTTCCACTGTGTTTGTGACAGGGGAAGCCAACAATGTCGAGGCTGTGTTCTTTAGCCTTCAGTCTAAGGTCATCGTTGGAGATGTGTCGCAAAATTGGTGGAGTCAATATCTCACACTCGTTCCAAAATATTATATTAATGTAATATTTTGCACAGAAGTTAAGCTTTGGTGTTTTAAATACCCTGCGAGAGTTACTCTTTTCTGCTTCTCTGGCCTTTCTCTCTGTCTCGAAAGTTCTAGAATGTGATCTGTATCGTCGAATAACATGGCATTAAACAGGCTTTCTGGGTGCACAAAAAAAACGTTTCTTTCGATCACTGAATTTACAATAGATCTCTGACTATCAGGCAAAATTCGAGGGTGCACAATCATTGAAAAAAATATGCTTGGCTCCATCTTTAAAGGATGAGTTTTGTTTGATGAGAAACCAAACAGGGGCGTACCACGACGTACCAAACACGTAGTTCACAAGTAGCTGCAAATTATCTGACGGCGAAATAATACTTACATAAAATCTAAGTATGCTTAGATTGGTAGCAGTAAGCCATCTCGAATGCGCCATCTTTCCAGGTTGACGGTTCGTTATCTTGGGGGAACAGGAACCAGTCATCACAGCATGACACATTTCGTAAAAATACTTTTGATCCGTACTTAGTTCCTTCATAATATTATCAGATGATTCGGGTGCATTGCCAGCCACTGCATAAAAAGACATTAGAGGTACCCAGAGACATGAATCAATGGTGAAACGGTAATTCATTTGTGTGAAGCATACAAACACACCATTGCATCGGTATTTTTAAATAGTTTTCCAGGCATTGAAGGACACCTCCCTTCCAACCTGAATTAGTAGCAGTACCATCGTAACCCACACAGATCAAGTTCAACCCAAGGATTGAACTTGGAAGAGGTGAGGTGAGGTGATCCTGGAAGAGGTCAGAAAAGATATGATAGAATCGGCTATCCCTTCGGCAGTCATACGACTTGGCGTCGTAGGACCGAAATAAATAGATCCCGGCTTTGTGAGAACTGAAATGTGCTCTTGCAAGACTTCTCTGCGGTGGTACCGATCGCCTATTTTATCTTTTATGAGTGTTTTGTCCTTTCGTCCATCGAAGTATATACTTTTTACTAAAAAAGCATCAATATCTTTCCTGACCTAAGTCCGTGCTTTAGAAACAGCTCAATGAATTTTATTCTTATCAATAACAAGGCTTAGATCTTTGGAAGATACCAACCCTACATCAGCTAAAACATGCGTGCTCTAACCGCTTCAAATTTCCTTGTCTGTAATGTTTTTTCAACAATCTTGTCATTTCTTTTGTGTTTATTGCCATTATTCTATCGCTTTTTGGTCCAGTAAAAAGTCTCTTTCAGAGATAAAAACTTTCTTTGGTTTTATGCAGGAACAAATGTCAAATGGAGTGCACTTACAAGCAGCAATATCGTAGAGCTTCTTCGACGACTCTAAAAACACTTCACTTTGCTTTCGCAGCTATCATTTCTTTTATATTTTAGGATATCTTATCACTAACAGGTATTTGTTGAAATATGATTTCAGCGGTTGGATAACGCGTACATTGTAAGTGGTGGAAATCGAGGCTTTGGTCCAAATCACATAAAGTTTTTTAGAAACAATTAAAAAGACTTCTGAATTGGAAGGATCTTTCCCATTCTTCTATTATTTCAGTTCATTTTTAGTAAACAAAATGAATTTGATAACGTCACTTGTCACTGGTGACTGGCTATCATTAAAGTTCTTTATGAAATCCTAAAACAGCACATAAGTAGTCTCACTTCGTCTTGAACCCATTATCAAAATGTAAGACAAACACGTATTTTATCACTAGAAAGTACGGAGCGATACTTTACAGCAATGAAACTGCAATGGAAGTGGATTAGAAGTGGAGAATTAGAAAAAAAAAACAAGTCGAAACACGAAACTGAAAACATCTTGTCGTTACCTGCAAATCGTAGTTTAGGGCTTTACTATCAATAAAATAAAAAAATATAGGATTAATGTATATAAAGTAGTATATGCGACTTTGACTGGACTTTGACTGTTAATTAAATTATATTGTTTTTTTAAAAGTGCCGACAGAGCCCTCAAACATCTTTTTAAATTATTTTTATGCTTATCTTCAATTTTTTTGTCTATAGGTATAAAATGATTTATACTTTAATATATTCAAAAATTTTAATTTGAAATGTTATGTTGAAAATATGTACTCAAATACTAATTGTTATCATTATATAAGATAATCCTTATAAATAATATTAGATAGATTTTATTACAATTACGAAACCAATCAAATAGTTGCTATGATATTATACAGTACTGGCGTGGCCATGTTAAGGTGCAGTGTAATAATTACGATGTAAAAAGACATTTTTACTGATTATAGTATATTTTTCAGGTGGTCACGGTACAATGATTGGGGTTATAAACTCATTTGTCCATATAGTTATGTATTCTTATTATTTGATGACCGTGGTAGTACCGAGCACCAAGAATTCAATATGGATAAAGAAACACATCACGCAACTACAGATAGTAAGTTACTTATTACTTCGGCCGGTGCATATCTGACAGATACGTCATGTCTCGTCAGTTAACGTCAGAACTGACAATATATGAAATCAAATTCAACTCACTCGACATATCGCATACTTAGATCTAAACTGAGACAACTCAAAAATTTGAGTGAGTTTTGACTACAATATTCAAATACTCGGTGATCATATGCATGTATCCTACATAACAGATTCAATAAAGGTTCGGAGATGAGCCGCTAGATAACTTTAGCTTTCTTTTGTTGAATCAACAGTGGTCGCGCTCCTGCCACGTAAACAAATGTATTGTCAGACCTCCACATTAGTTTTTTGAGTTGTCTTAGTTTAGATCTAGACGTGCGATATGTATGACCCGACTTGTATTAGCGCATACTCCGGGAGACGCTTGGCAGATTAATTTGCATCGGCCCTAATTGTTTTATGTAAAGTTGTTTATTATACCTCCGTAGCCTAGTGGTTTGCATGCCGGCATCAAGGTGTCACCATCTCTGAGTTTCCGGGTTCGATCCCCGGTTGGGTCAATGTAGAAAATGAACTTTTCTATATTGTCTCGGGTCTGGGTGTTGTGGTACCTTCGTTCTCTGAGATACTCCATAACACGGGGGCTGATGTTGTTTAATATTTATTTATTTATAATGCGTTTATGATGTAGGAATATGAGATAGTAGTACACAATTCCAAAAATGATTGTGTCATACAAACCCTAAACTAAATAATGGACTAAAAAAAATATTCTGCTGATATTCTAGGGTTTCGATAGTACACAATGACAATTGAACTATAATATATTTTGTTTTGTTTTGTAAAGTGCACTTAAATTTAAAAATGTTTTTAAAGATAATAAAATGACTATTATTTTAATAATTAAATTATCCTTCGATTTTCAGTTGCAATTTTTCCTGTGCGTGGTACACATGGGATGCATCGTCTTCATACCTGACTGCGCTTTCCCTAGATGGACTGCAGCCTTATTTCTACCACAGGACCTGTTCATGCTGATGCTGTTCATAGATTTCTACGTAAAAACTTACATCAAGAAGAAACCGAAAGAAGAAACAGTGAAAAACACAAAAGATTTAGCGTACGAAATCGAAACAGAATCAAATCAAAACGGAACAGTAGATATGAAACAATTTGATATTAATAATAATTCTAATAAAGAACATACAAATTAATGTTACATACACGTGTGTTATATTAGTTAAATTAATTTCATTAGACAATGTTTTGGTGACTTGTTATCACAATTTTTGAATCTGAATTTTGTATGTCTGTCTGTTTTTGATTACTTATGAAAGAAAACAAAAAAAAATTAAAGTTAAGTTAAATGTATCTGATGTAAAATAATAAACGTTAATTTGTTTATGGTTATCACATTTATTTATGAAAAATAATAAAATAAATCATGTTACTATCGCATTACATTGCTCATATCCAGGTAAGTAGCTAAAGCCTTCGTATAATGAAGTATCTGAAAGTACATATACTTAGTTTGGCCATATATACTGATAGAATTAAAAATAAACTAAATATTACTTTTGAATTTCGAATCTGTCGTTTTTATCAATGCTTTTTATGTGATTTTCCATTGTCTTTTCTTATTTTCGCGCCAATATATTATAAAATATATCGTGATATTAAAATGGAATGGAGTGATGAAGTGAACTGTTATTACATTACATAAAGTAGGAATGGAGCAAAACACAATTTTCGATACCCTCCATATGTTTGGTTTTAGTCAAATATTTGTATACCTGGATAATGATACGTATACAATGTAACCTCCTCTGTTTGTGATAGAAAGAGATCTGGCCGTCCATGTAGTGTTAATTCGAAAAAGACGATCAAAGCAGTAAGGGTAATCCTAACCGAAAGCAAAAAAAAATTTCTCGATAAAAAAAATTTAGGGATGAAAATAGCACCTAAAAACATGTCGCGTGTTTGAAAGGATGACTTGGGACTTACAGTCTATAAGAGATGCACTGGTCACTTTTTAACAGATAATTTAATAAAGAAGAAGTAACAGCCATATTTCTGTGAAAAAGGCATACCATTCTAACGACACCATTTTCATTTACGAAAAATGGTCCTTTCAATAAGACTCTGATTTTCGTACTCAGCTCAAGTGGTTGTCAATTCGTCTTCGTCGGAATGCGCATATCGTTTCCCTGCTTTTATTCTGTTCAATGCTTTCTCTCCAACTTACCTTAAGGAACGCTTCAAGTTCCTTCGCGATTCGCACTCTCGCGCTTTGAGATCATCAGTCTAACTTGCGGTTGCCTGGAAGAAACTGCTTTTTAGCGATAAGGCAGCCGATTGTACCAGGAAATTGTATCGATTATCATTTTATTTTATTATGGTGTACAATAAAATATTCATTAATTCATACATCCACCCATCCATCCATCCATCCATCCATTCATTCGTTCATTAGTTCATGTATTCATTCGAACATTCGTTCACACGTTCATTTGTTCACTCGTTCATTCGTTCATTCGTTCGTTCGTTCATTCGTGCATTTGTTCATTCATTCATTCAAGTCGTAAAGCTCGTACCACTCAATCTTGGTTAGAAACGAACGTTCCGGACTTCATCAGAGCTTAAGACTGGCCGTCATCTAGTGCAGATCTTAATCTGGATTATAATTTATGATCAATTTTATAGAGTACGGCTTGCTCTTAGTTCGTTTACGCCATGATAATTTGGAGTCCCTAAAACAATTCATACGATTGGCAATTAAAAAATGTTCCTATGGAAAGAGTGCGTGCGCCTATTGATAACAAGCCTCACTTCGAATAATAACACACTATAATAGTAATAAATGTTACGTTCAATAAATAAAAAAAATATTTTCTATGTAACAATATTTATGGCAAGATTATGTAAGAGACTAAGAAAAGTTAATTTTCTGTATTAAGCTGACTGGGAATTGAACCCAATGTGATATACGTTATGTTTTTCTATCTAAAACTTGGTTTAGGCCATGAGTACTGTTTGGAATAAAGTGCATCGGTTCTGTATTTCTAGAAAATCTGCATGTAAATTGATTAATGTTTATTATTTTTGATAAAATTCCGATACACAATGCTATTATTAAAATATTTCGAAAATACAAAAAAATCGGGAATTATCTGTTATCAAATTACGACAGATAATCATATGTATTTTGTTTCTTAATATCACTAGCCTGTTAATGTTCTGCTACCTGCCTGCTGGGACACAGACCTTCGTTAAGCAAGGAATCAAATTGGAAGAGTGGGGCTCAGAACCCACAAAGTGGGCTCAGTGTGGATTGGTGGGTGGTATCGATCAACCACGGAGGAGCTTAAAATAATACGTATTTGGTACCTATGACCAGTCGATCAGTCTTAACTTCCGCATTGCAAACGAAATGAGTTAACTACTACCAAGCGTTATCTAATTATTTGATGAAATTAAAGTTACTAAGTGGTCGCCAAATTGCCGAAATTCGACTTTATATTTTAAAAATGGTAAAGGTATTATTGTCAAAGATTACGATAATACCTATTTATGTTTGTTTGACATTCTGTATCACTAAATAGTATAAAACAAAGTCGCTTTCTCTGTGCCTTTATCCCTATGTATGCTTAAATCTTTAAGTCAAAGTCAAAGTCAAAATAATCTTTATTCAAATAGACTTCTTAAAAGTACTTTTGAATCGTCCAACATTTTTTCCCTACCACTCGTTCAGGACGTCTTTTGGCTGATAAGAAGAACGAGCAAGAAACTCACCAGCTCTAATATGAGTAATGACATTTACAAAAACCATGTCATTACCAGATCAATACATTATAAACAGAGATAAAAAAACTATGGTCTTATAATAATAACATAATCATTTAATAATAATGGAAACAAGATAATGAGTTTAAAAGTAATCACCTATCCAGTTGCTGGATCATCTCAAGTCCAAGCGTTCTTATCTGTTACATAATCGGATACCTTATAATAAGCTTTTTTAATAAGTATTTTTTTAATAGTAGATTTAAACTGCATGATATCTAATTGTTGTATTTTGCTTGGGACCTTATTGTAGAAGCGCACACAAAGACCCTTGAAAGAGTTATTAACTTTTGGCAGTCTAGTGACAGGCACCGTTAATTTATTTTTATTTCTTGTATTAAAATTGTGTACATCACTTTTAATAGAAAACAAACTAATATTTTTACGAACGTACATTAAGTTCTCGTATATGTATTGAGAAGCAACCGTCATAATGTCTACGCAACAGATTTTGATGTGGTTTTTTTTAATAGATAGGGTAATGAATCACACATCAAAAGAAGGTTTTTATGTATAATACAAGACTACGTGGGCGAAGCCGCTGGTGGAAAGTTAGTTATACACATAATCTTTCATCATTGATTTTTTTTAATAAAAATTGAATTTGGATTTGGTTTGCTTAACTTACCTTTAATGATTTTATAACAAATGAATAGACTAAAACAGCAGAAAAGATGATGGTAAAACATCTATACAGCAGACAAAGGTCATATCATTGAACCCGGTAGACATCCGTGGACTGTCGACATTGGCATATTGGCATACTAAAATGTAGATCGTTTAACTCGAACGAAATAACCCTTTAAATAAGACTTATTCTATTGTTTCAGCCAGTAAAATAAATATAATGTGAACGTCTAACATCATACAAATTATGACTGAAGACCAAATTTGAGCATAAACATTGTTTTTTTTTTGTTTGTAGAACATGTCGTTTGTTGGCTAAATATGGTTTACAAAAACTTGTAAGGATGAATAGAGATAAATGAATATGTAGTTCCGTTAGGTAAAGAACTTATTTATGCTGATGAAAAGAAAGAAGCAAGTATTGATTGTTTGTTTGCATGGATTAGGCTACAAATCTCACATTTTATTAATTATACTTTCAAAAACTTATGTATTTTGTTAAATACCCATGCATTGCTGGAGCCGGTCGGTAGTTGACAATATATATTTAAACACTTAACATTATTAAACTGACTACAAAAAGTAGAAGGTTATTACGGCAAAAATATGTTGCTTCATTTAATTAGTAGCATTACTTATTTTATTTATTTTTAACAACACCAATTTTTTACTAATACTTAAACCTAGTAGTGCACAAAAAATACTAACCCTAATCAACGCAAAAATTCAGATCCATAATTGTTATATAATTGTCATACCATGGCACAGCCATGCTAAGAACGGCTCAAGCACGTCAGCTAAAATACAAACGCTCTAATTACAGCACGCTCCGGTGTTGATCGGTGATGGAACGGTCTATTGAGTATTGTTTCATATTTACTAATGCAAATAATATTTTTTTGCTTACCTCGTTGCCATACACTCATATTATATAGTTAACAACAGCTTTGATACTAATATGGTTAAGTCCACCATTATATTCGAGTATCTTAGAAAAAACCTGTCTGTATCATCGTTCATAATGTGATTATAGTATTATGTCTGATGGTGGTGTACAATTGATATTCTACCTCTAGTAGCGCATGGTGTGTATTATAATAGGTTAATGCATATTATATGTCGATAAAATTGCCTAAGAGTACGTTTTAAAAATGTGCAAGAGATTTCTAAAGCTTGATATTTCAGTATGTTGAAGTACTAAGAGTATACACCACTCAGTACCTAGTGCGGAGATCGCCTTAATTAACAGAATTTCAAAAAATATAGAATAAAAAACTTTAACTTATTTCATTTCTTATGTCAAGTAAACCTACCTACTAACAAGCAAATCTATTTCAAAGTCATACCTGTCCTAAGTTTATATTGCCCACCAATCAAACCAATAATTGAACTCTGAATAACCACCTGCTTTAATACGAGCACCACCTTTTCCAACGAACAATCACATGTCACATTTCCACAATGGATTTTCAACCAAACATTCAAATTGTTAAGGTTCAAATTCGATTATAGAATCATAACAGATGAGGATAACCTGAAGAAGTATTATATAGAAAAGCTCCCTATTATCTAGATATACAATTAGAGCATAATAATACGACACAATCCATTAAACATTTATCACCGCAAAGCATTTCTGCAATATAGGGCGACAGCCGTCTTGAAGAACTAAGCTTACATCGCGTGCTTGCTTCGTTTACGGGTACCGGTCGATAGCACTGCAGTGGTAGGCTATATCCCGAGACTGACGCACGAACCCTTGGTGTGTGCTGGAGACCGGCCGGCTTTTTGAAATTAGAACGGTAAGTTCGTGAATTTATAGTATTTAGAAACAAGTCTAAACTGACAATGAACTTATTTTAGAAATGGTATACAAACTTCTTGATGACTGATATTTTTTTTTCTTTAGTCTGTTTACGCGTACGTCAACTTTTTAAGTTTTACCTTTGCCTAGGAATATCAGAGTTAATTTCAAATAATAAAAAACTAATGGTTTCTACCAATATTCCTATTATACTTTAATCGATTGTTGAAAAATTGTAATAAGGTTAACAGTCAGGGTTACGTCATAAAATTGATGCTATTACTATTATTTTATTTTTTAATCTATAACTTCATATACTTAAAAATAGAATAGTTTAATCTCTGTCATAAAGATTCTACAAACTATATTTTTTATTTAGTTTTAAAAGTTTATAATTCAACGTGCTTTTCTATAAATTTGATTTTAATATGATTTTGTAATATTTCATGCACCGAGAAAAATATGTCTTTTATGGGATACCAAGTTCAATTTTCGTGTTTAGATGACTGAGTTTTCTACGGAGTTCTATGAACTGTTTGAGGTCCTCTTAATTTAATAAATTAACGCGTTCTCAATGAAAATTGAGCAACTTTTTTAAGGCTGATCCTCGGATGGTTGACCAAAAATTTTGTTAACTCGAAATCCTTCATACTTTCAAAACTATATCAACCCATTGATTTCAATTAAATCTGCACATATAGGGGACATTAACGAGTTCCTATTCTAAATGAAATTTAATTATATACAATTTGTTCGAAAATAAGCAAAGACTCAGAAGTATTTTCATTACAAATAATATTATTTAAATTATAATAAAACTTATCCAAACGGTTACCTTGATGACTGAAATGGTTTTAAGTTACACAATCGTCTGTATAACTTGTCAGTTTCAATGTATAATTAATGAACGATATTTAAATGTATAATTGTGTCAATTCAGTTAGTAGCATTAACTTTTGTAATTTGCTTTCAAGAGTAGGTACTCTACTCTTGAAAGCAAATTACAAACTCTACTCTTGAAAGGTAGAGTAGCTACTATACAGAACGCTCGAACGAAATCTCATTTTCTTTTCGCATCTTGAAAATTTCATATAGGTATAAGACAAGAACACACAGATTGTTCAGATCCCAAATCTAACTAGTGTTATGGAAATTTGAAAGAACATAGTCACAACGTTCATAGAAAATATTGAAAAGTTCCTTTTCTACAATCACCAGACTGGGAATCGAATCGAAAATTGATGGCGGGTAGCGACATCTGGAATCTCAGTGGTGGCATATAATACGGAATAAGTACATAAAACAAAATAATATTCTAAATCAAAATAATTTCTTCCGTAGCCGAGTGGTTCGCACGCCGGTTCCAAGGTGTCACCATCTCTGAGATCCCGAGTTCTATTTCCAGTCGGGTAAATGCAGAAAATGAACTTTTCTATATTATCTCGCGTCTGGGTGTTGGGTCACCTTCGTTCTCAGATACTCCATAATGCGGGGACTTTGTTTGTCCTAATTATATTTTCACATAACGGCTTACAAATAGCGTAACATCCTAAAGAACAAACCTGAAAACTCTCATCACAAAATTCTTTATTAAAAAAAGTAAATTTACTAAAAGTAGTCACAACCATACGAACAAAAGTGTGAATTAATTGAAAAAAAAAACTTAATAATAACTTAATATTTTTTTGTCAATAAACTTAAATGTTGGGGGTAAGTAAACGTGGAAAAATATAGAATAATCAAAACTCTCAAGACATTAAAAACAACAAATATCCAAACACTTGTGACGGGTTCGATGCTTGGACGTATTAATGAAAGGCTGACTAAGCTCGGGAATTGATTTATTTTATGGTAAATAAATAAAGGGTAAAGAAAAAAACTGAAACAAACAAAAAAATATTATAAAAACAGTTTGTATGTTTAAATAAATATAAAATTACAATTACTAAATAGAACAAATACATGCCCCTTTTTGGGTTACCGTGATACGTAAACTTGGACAATATTTCAAGATATAATTTTACTTTAAATAATATATAATTTGTATTTTAAACATAATGACTTCATTATTAAAATATTTATATTTAAATTAATACGATTTAGAAATAACATGTTCACAACAGAAGATTTTTTTTACGAACTGACATTCATAAATAGCATATTTGATTAGTCAAAATTTCAGATTACGAAAGTTGAATAGTAAAAATAAATGAAGTTGAATAACAAAGACAACAGGTTTGCATGCGGAAACCTAGGACGAAATAAACTGTGGTACGGCACACCGTTACACACTGAGTTGAATTAATGTCCTCTTTTATTGAAGTCGGTTAAAATGATATTTTACTGAGAACGAATGAAACGACAAACTGTATAATTGCTCTACCATAATGAATTGTTAAAAGCTCATTACAATGAAATATCCCAATGTAAGAATAGCACAAAGACTATAAACAAAATATCCTTAAACTTTTGAACAGACAAATTTGCAAAAGTTTCGATTGAGACCGTGTTATAAATAGCAATATCACAAAATTATATTCATGTTAATAAATTCTAGCGAACTTGAAAACTGATTTATATTAACGCTTGAGGAGGATGGGGATATACCAAAACGCCTATTGTCTATTGAACATTTACAAAGCAATCTGAACGATTAATGCTTGAAAGCTATTGAGGAATGTTAGGCTAGAGTTCTATAAGTGAAAATACAGGTTTCTGTTATAAAAGGGGTTAAAGTATGAAATTGACGATTTGTACTGAAAATTTAATTTCTTTTTAAATTTGTAACAAATTTATTTAATTAAAATAGTTACCATTATTATCTATACATTGCTGCCATCTATTAGAAAGGTCTGAGGATCTAAACTGCACAAAATGTGTGAAAGAAATTTGTACTGCCTTCTGGAAAGAAAAGTTCTTGTCACGTAGATAATTGTCCAAATTACAAAAAAAAATAGTAGTCCGTTGGAGCAAGGTCTGGATAATACAGAGGATGACGAATCGTTTCTTATTGCAGTTCCTGAATGGTCAAAACGATTTCTCGTGCTTTATGAGGCCTCACGTTGTCATGGAGCAATAATGGTGAAGATCGATTCATAAGTCGGGGCTGTTTTACTGCTAGTCTTGCTAACATTGTTCGGAGTGCGGCACAATAGACATCTGCCGTTATTGCTTCACCAAATCAGAGAAAACTATAGTGAATAACACCATACTGAGGCTACCAAATAGTTAGCATTACCTTTTATTGGTAAGTTTTGTTTTAGGATATTGTTGTGGCGTTTGATCTGGGGTCAGCCATTGCATTTTTCTTTTACGGTTATCATAAAGAATCCACTTTTCATCACATGTCACAATTCGATTCAATATTCCTTCATTTCTGTACCGATTCAACAACGCAACACAAGTTTCAACACGCGTTTCTTTCTGCAGATTAGTCAAATCATGAGGCACCTATTTATCGTATTTATTTTTTCGTTAACCTCAAACCATGAAGATTCTGTGTCAGTTCAAGAAACTTATTACAATAAAACGGCAATTTCATACTTTAACTCCTAATATGTTCGGAAAATATATTGACTTGTAAATATTTAACAAAATGAATATTATGACAATTATTTTGAAAATATTACGTTTGAAAAGTGTAGGAAAAATGTATTACCAAAATTTACTAAAATACATATGGCATTAAATACATATAACGTAACAACTTTTATTATGACAGCTATTAAACAAACGCACAAATAACAATAATATTAAAATGATTGCCCTGACGCACATACGTTTTTCCCTAGCGTAGCACTGTGACGTCACTTAGTGGCTTGCATTTGTAGGGAGCGTTATCGGCCAACTAACAGCAGTTTCTCAAACATAGCATCGTACTATATAAATTTAACAGAAAAAAGTTTGTCAGAAATAAATAGAATGAAACAAAACTAAAACATAAAAAAAGAATTAAAAAAGATTTTTTTGGTCAAGATTTTATTTGTCCGTAATAAAACGTAAATAACGTAAATAATAAGTTAATAACATTTAATAACGTTAATGCTATATTACTTATAATTAAAATTTCATTTAACAGTAATTGGCTTATAACGCTTGTAGGGTTAATGAAATCGGAGACGAGGAAATATACATTTTTACGTAAAAAATTTTTTAAGTTAATTACTGTTAGAGAAAATTTCCAACTTCAAACTTTTTATACGAATATTGAATATTCAATGATAGGAAAGAATATATTTAAACTTTATTTTGGTTGAGACATGATTATTTATAGAAAACAAATTATTAAGTTTTTTTTTAAGCTTTTCAAATTGACATATAGCACAGATATTATAGGAGAGAAAAGGAAACTCTTAAAAGTAACACTTTATTTTCCGTGTCTCTTAATTTTGATCGCGTAGAAAAAAGTCAAGTTCAAATTAAGTGTTTTTCTTTGCATTACAATTCTTTGGAACTGAAAAAATCATATAATTTGTTTAGATTATAGTTTTATAAGTTCAGTGGAAAATCTGGAAACTATACATTGGTAATTCAATCATAAAAAAAATAGTCTTTCCAGCTTTTGCCCGCAACTTCAACCGCGTGGTATAGTTAGTTTGGGCGGCATTTTCAAAAACGCTAAAACAAATATTTATTCATTATATCGTGTAAAACGTTTGTATTTTTACTAACGACCGTTTAGTTAGACACGACTCTAACGAAAATTAATTTTTTAATGCTTTTTAAATAACAAACAACAACAAATTTAAGTAACAAACGGTTTAATATATCATAAATGGCCTTCTTACACCCCCAATATTTTTGAAGAACTTATCTAAAATTCCTCAAACTATGGAGAAGACAAAAAAAATTATCATCCTCACATTCCATGAAGGGGAGGTACTCTAGAAATGGAGTACACCTTTACGTAATGAGAGAAATTTATCCTCCAAGTTTCAAGTCTCTACAACCTGCGGCTTAGGCTGTGTTGTCACAGTCAGTATGTCATATTATCTTATATATATGTATAGATTAGAAGCCGAAATATAAAATGTGAATATATGTATATAAAAAAAATCACATACTGTATTTGAATGAAAATATTTTAGAGGATGCGTCATAAGCAATAGTCATAAAGCTCCCATGGCCACCTTCCTCTTTTAAATATTATTTGGGAATAATGTTCTTACGACAAATTAAATACTATGTGGTTGCTTCGTTTAATTATTCAGGTTCCGTCGCTATTTTTGCTCCATCATCAGATCAATTCCATATTAATATTACAAAATTATTTGAGTTTTGTATCATTAGCATCTTAATGTCATTTGAAACGCGTTAAGTAGATCTAACTTTAAAGATTTAACATAAAATAACTAAGCAATGGCAAGCGGAATAAATGATTACAATACACATACAAAGAATACTTTAATTATATAACAATATATTTGTGTAATACGTTCATCGCTCTATTTCATTGACTTCATATGAGATGTTTTGTAATGTATCGTCGATTTACCCGAAATATATTTACAATTTATGGAATATATCTACAAAACAAAACGGATTACATAAGCCAACCGCCAAGAATGATTCAGACTCACGCACTAATGTTTCTGTACATATATTAAATAAAAAAACATTAGTTTTCGTATAAGCTTTCCTTAATCTATTGGTTTATGTTTTATTTTTTAAAGGGCCAAGTTTCACAGCATTTTTTTTAATTAACTTGCAATATTTATTACAAAATTAATATGAAATAAATGGAACCATCATAAAATACAAGCTCATCTTGTTTATTCTTTTAGCAAGCAATTTAAAAGCAATTTATTAGGGGTTTCTTCTGTAACGTTGGTTAAATTTTCTTAATTAGGAAAAGTATAATGAACTTCAGTAGCAGACTTATTTATGTACACGAAGAATATTAAAATCATAATCTCGTATTGTATTCCAGAACACTAAAACATAAAAAAAAACGTGAATAAATTTTACTGGCACGTGTGGGCTGTCCAATCGCGTGACTTCAAAACATTTGTACGGAATAATATCGAAAATAATATGAATTAAGACGGAAATCGTATGGATTTACTTACCCTATAACCTAGTTAGATGTTTTCTTGACCTTTCCTATGATAATTATTATAAATATTAATGCAACGCACGGTATTTGATGAAAAAGATATTGTGACATTATCTTAAAGAAAACTTTACTGAAATTTACTACTACCTACAAGATGTGATCCCATCACAAACATAATATGCGACTTCTTCAACTTTTTTCAGCAATTTCTTCTGCATTGCAAAACTTCATTTTTGATATGATATAAATTACAATTACACTCTACATCAGTTTTTTCCAATGTCAGTTCCATATTTATTCCACCTTGAGATATGTAATGTGTTTTTTATGTGGCTCCGTGTTCTGGTGGCAGACAGAAAAGGACCTGGCGCTGCCCAGTGTATTAAAAGCCATACCAGATTATATCCGCAGCAAAGGTGGAAGACTATGGCTCAGGGGTCACGCCACACCAACCCCATGACCTCATAGATACGACCAGGCGCTTGAATTACTGAACACTGCCGTGAGACTAATTTGAGACTGCAATGCCGGCGCATTGTAGTCTCACATAATATGGGGGGAAAGTCGAAGGCGTACTTTTGATGATTCCCCAAACCCGAAATTTATTATTGGTTTGAGCTAGGTGGAACACACAGCACAAATATTGGTATATTATGCAAAGTTGTGCAGCAAACCGTTTAAAATAATGTAATAATGAAAAATTTCTCTTTTCGAAGTGGTAAACAGACTAATTTTCATAAATTTCCGTTCCGTGTTCGCTTTGATAATGTTTTGAATTTTTTTCATTGTTTATATTTTGAATGTTTTGCAGCTACTAATTCTATATGAACTCTGATCTATAAAGTATAATGTCACATATCATCACAAAATAGTTTCTTTAACCTGGTAGCTTTCAATTAGTGTATGATACCACTTATTGTTATTGAAAGCCGAAGTGCTAAGGACCCAACTCTTATATTTCTAATTATTGTTGTTTTTCTATTCCAAACTACCTCATATAATTCTCAGCGTAACTATAACTGCTAAGTTTTTAGCATAAGTAAGTTTAGGTTCATCGTCTCATAGTGAAGTAGGTTAGGTGTGTAGGGCTTCTTTGAAACACATAATGTTGCTATACAACCTATTTGCATCTTTCGGTGTGGTGCAAACTTCACAATATTACAATTTCTATGGTCCCTATTTATTTATTCTTTCATTTTACAAATGATATGTATGCAGTGAACCATAGCATTGGCAAAATAGAAAATGCAGCCCTGTACGTATGTAGAATACCATTTTAGATACTTTCTCTTTTCTCTTGTCAACCGTATGGTCACTAAAGTTTCTTTGATGTCATGTTTGTTTCATATAGTAATCTTCTTCTTAGCCTCTTTTATCCCTAGAACTCTATTATAAGATCGAATTACCATAAGAGCTATGTACCCTGTCCACTGTTGTTTCATACTTAGTATTCGTATGAATTATGTCCTTACTTTGACCTCTGAGCCCGGTATTAGTCTTAATGTATATCAATAATATAGTCTCTACGATCATCCATTTCAATTTTCTCTAAGTGGCATATATTTTGTTGATACTATTTTGCGAGTACTCGAGGCGAGGTTTCTGTACCATAGATGAGTATCTTTGAAATACACTTAACGAACGATTTGGCTTTCTGATCTGTAGTTTCATTTATTTTTCGCATGCAGCCCACTTAAGGCATTTGGGAGTTATAAACTTGTTTAATAAAATGTGTTTCGATCTATGTAGACAGTACACCAAGGCGAATGTACACCCAGGTATCACAATTAAATCTGGAGCCTTTGGACACACTACACGGCGAACGCAAGATTGTGTATTTACTGTGATTTGTATGTCCAATAAATAATTCATACATTCATATATCAAAAAAGTTATGAATGGCGAGGAAGGACTGTATAAAATAAAGATCTGTTTACCCCGCAGGATACCTAGCGTGGTGATGTACGATAAGTTAAGTCCAATCATAGAAGGCGAAAAGCGCTTTTAGTAATAGAAAATAATAAATCAAATATTTTCGCTAGTATTGGATATCCCATACAATAGTAGGTACCAGCAAGTGCCAGGTTACCGACGATGTTTACATTACAATAATTCCCTCGGCCAAATTTTACGAGCGGAATGACAAACAGTAAGCACTTTTGTTTTAACATTTCATTTTGTATTCACATTTGTACAAACATCCCATAAAAAGCCTTTAAGTAAATTAAACGAATTGAGTGTTCCCATTTAGCCAGTCACTAATTTGATATTCGAATATTAACGTCATCCACAACTACGATATTGTCTGCACCAATTTCTTTAATGGTTACTATTAATCGTTTTGTTGTTGCAAACGTGATATCAAAACAAATGAATGTTTGTGCAATTTAGTGTAATATTCTATACTAGCTTTCCACCAGCGGCTTCACCCGTGCGATCTTGTATTATACATATAGACATTCCTCTTGAATCACTTTATATATTGATAAAAACTATATTAAGCTCCGTTGAGTAATATAAAAGATCTCAGCGTACACCGACAGACTGACAGCGGGAACCGACTTTGTTTTATACAGTGTATAGATATTAAACAAATTTAAGGTTTTTAAGGTTTTATTTTAAAAGATTTTCGTTAAGATGCGCGGAAAGATTAAGAATATGAAATTTCGAAAATCGATCAAACATTCGCGAAAAAATCAGTGTGACATAAAACCAATTATATCGATATACAAACAAATGTCATAATCCGAAATTTAGGACCGTCTTGGGTTCATAATCTATCTAATAAAAAATTAATTTTGAAAATCGGTCAACGACTCGCGAAAAAACCGCTGAGGATAAATAAAAAAAGGTTAATCACCGTCCAAGATAGAGCCTCCTCCTTTTCGAATTTGAAGTCGATTTATAAATAGTTGTCAATTTAATGAATAAAGGCTCTTGTAAAGATCGTGAACAGTTCAGCCAGAAGGCATATATTCGTTTATTTGCTTTGCATTCAACTGTAGAACTCCGTAACAGACAAACCTCTTAGCCTGTCTTCTTAATGATCGGTCAGCATTAATGCCCTCAACAAATCCCACATCTAACGGCAATTCCTATTATAATGCTATCTTACAATGATAAATCTCGTCCTACACCTGCCATTAACAAAGACTCTTCACACACTTTCAAAGGACTCAATCGCAATGGAATAAAGCTCGCTTTCTCGAACCCTTTTTTAGTATTCAAGTGACATTCTAAGGCGTAACGATTGTAAGTTTTATGCGGAAAGAATTAAGGCCTACAAAAGGTTGAACTTGTTGAAGAAGACTGATGATTATTGGCCGGAATAAATTGCCGTGATCTTTCAAAGCTGTTACAATCGATTTGGTGAAGTCACTTTTCACTATCACGTTTTTTTTTAGTTTTTCACTGTACACAAAACATATTAGCTAATAGTGATTTCTTATCCATTATATTTTCAATTTCAGTATTCGTATTTTATGCTCGGATTGTATTCTGTAATCAACTGCACATTGCATATATTAAAGTCCCCATTATTAATCAATTAGCTTAACGTTAATAAATCAATATCGGTTTTATAAAATGGGAATTATTTTTGATCTCTACTTCTGAAGTTAATTATTGGACGACATCACATACATTGTTCAGACACCAAATTAAGAGCTGAAACACTAGTATTATGGAAAATCCTGAGCAGATATGTAGACCCGACCAGGTATTAACTCATCAGATCTCAAAGACAGCGGCACTTTGAAGACAGCGAAGCGAACAAGCCACTCAACCACGTAGATAATTAGACACAGGCTTTTTAAGGACTTCGAGGATGAAAAAGTTAATAATCTTAAAATGTTAACTTATAAATGTCATTAAATCTGCTTGTGACAAAGAAATAAACACACAAATTAATTAACTAGTGAAATAGAAGGGTATATAAAACATCAACTATTACTAATGCCTTTAATAACAGAAATAGAGTTCTGAAAATAGAAATCGATTTCATGTCTATTTTTGAAGTGATTACTTACTTGAAAAATTGATATCGTTATGATTCACCGAAACATTTCTATAGTTAAAAGGGCGTCTAAACTGAATTGATTGTGAAATAAAGAAATGTCATCCAAATAAATTTTAATTAAAAATGATATTTCATTGTTCCTCAGTAAAGTAATTGGACCAAAACATATATTCATAGAACTTCAAACGTAGCAGTAATAACTTATTTCTAAAATTTAACTTTATTATTTATTGTCCTTGTTATTATAATTATATTTTATGCTAAAAACTGATAATTATCGAGGAGCAAATTATCAAATAATTTCAGCCTTCTTTAAGGATGGAATTTAATAGAAAGAACGGACCATGACCCACCACGCGGGCCAGAGCGGTTTGGTGGGTATTAACGACTGCAGATGCAGCCAAGACCACCGACTTAACGTGCCTTACGAGACACAGAGGAGCTTGATATAATATATATTTTTTGTCACCCATCCCATGACCAGTCATTGCGAAAGTTACCTAACAACCTTATCATAGACCCAGAGCACTACTTTAAGAAGATCGATGGTGCAGTGGTTAGGGTATCGTATCTTAGCAGTTAATAATATTATCCACCTTCCAAACTGATTATTAAGATACCCACGTGCATATAGGGCTGGTGCTCCATCGTATTGCAATAAGAGCGAGATGTAGATACTGAGAGAATTTTAAATAATATGTCTTCCAACTCACCTCGCAGGAAAATGAAATAATACTGTGTGGATGCATGCAATGGTTAGATAAAAATAACATTGTTAATGAAATATCCATAGATTAGTCCTATTAATATTATAAATGTGAAAGCTTCTTTGTTTGGATGTTTGTTTGTAAATCACGTCGAAACTACTGAACGGATTTAAATGAAATTTGGTATATTAGCTGATTTAGGTAATAGAAAATTTTTTATTCCACTAAACGTTTCACTAGGGACCACGCGGGCGAAGCCACTGGTGAAAGCTAGTATAATACATAATTACGTAGTAATATCCTATGGGTTTCATTTTATTTTAGTTATACGGATATCTTTATTTCTCTAAATAAACAATAACCAAAATAAATTGGTTTTTAATGTTAAAACTAAAATAATAAACAACAGTTTAGTGCATATATGATATTGCATTTTATGCACAGGACCTATTCTAATAGTAGATTAGTAGCCAAGGGCTGTAAGGCATCAATTGCAACCCAAGATATTGAGTTTGAGGGTGCAATTGATGCTTACACCCGAACTAACTACTTTGCTTTAGATATCGATTGGGAGGTAAGTACAAAAAAAACGGCATTACAAAAATAAAACATTTTATTAGTTAAAATATCTCCCTTTAGAAAATTCAGGCAAAATATTGTTAATTGCTGCTTCAGCTTCAAGTTTCATTGAATCGAGAGTGCAACTTATATCTTCTGCACTTGAAGAACTCATGTCTTTTCCAAATTAGCAAGTGATTATAAAAAAAACCATAAACAAACAATATTTAAATTAAAGGTTTTCTATTTTCGCTTTTTTCCATTTTTGTTTGCTCCTACAAAATATTTATAAATAAATAAGGAACCAAGAAAATAACTTTTTTTTTAAGAACGAAATTGAGTTTCGCCGTTCGATATTCAAAATTGTCTATTAAATGTCTTTATATTATAAAATATAAATAATATTATTATAGAATGTCTATTACCAGTATGATGGTTAGATGTACGCGAATTTTTGAAAGAGAGACGTGTTTTTTTTTAATACTTACCGCCCTAGGGCTTTTCTAGCTACATTATTACTCTAGAGCGCTTACTGGTCACCCACATTTGGGAGTAATAAGAACCTACATATCGAATATGAGAGAAGTAAATATTTTCATCTATGGGTAGCTGCATCATACTCAAATGACATAGGCAAAGTTAACGAGGGTGAATTCGCAGGAAAAAGTTTATTGATAAAGTAATGATCAAATAAGGATATTAATTAATAGTAATGCACCACAATTCAACATTGTTTGTTTGTGTTACTCATTTCCATGCATGGTTGCCTGATAGATGCCGCTAATAATTCATAAGCCCTCCGTTTGTAATTTCTTATGTTTTGTATTCTGTTTATTTTTAATGTGTGCAATAAAGTTTATTCTGTTTATCATTATTGGCAACACTTCGGCAATAAAAATACAGCCTTTTATTTTGCGATTTCTATTCAAACATTTTTATTTTTAGTAAAGATAATAAATACTCTTTGGATGACACCATCGACAATAATTTAAGATCGCATCTCACATCGTATGTTAAAGAGTAAAGTGTAAGTTGTTTGTCAAATTTTTCACGTAAAATTAACAGTTCACATTTTGTTAATCTTCAGATCAGAAACTTGGGACTCCAAAATGAGCTACTTGGAGAAGGTTGATAAATACTTGGATTCACTCAAAGTGGGAAAAAGTGAGTATCTTTTCGTTTTACACTATTCTTCAACGCACAACACAAATAGCGTAGCTTCAACAACTTTACTTGCAAGAATGTTACATTAATTTACAACAATTTGTTGAAAGTTGAGTTTAAGATTGATACATACGCATACATACATTCACACATGCACAGGGAGAGACATCAGTTTAAGATTTTTGTCGATTGAAATTAATTGCGTATGCGGTGAGCCTAACCAAAAGTCATACTCTACCCAAGTACGTATGAATGAAAAGAGTTACTTTGTCAATGTAAAAGAAATGTAAAGATCCTCGAAGTGATTGGTCCACTATGCCTTCCCAGCAAAGGTCAGATACGTGAAACTATACCTATCTATATATAGACAGAAAGACAAAGTTCTGTAACATATTTTGATCCTAACTGTTTATATAATTAAGGTTTAAAGTTGTATTATGTATATTTCATTACAGGTGCAATAGTGGATTCATGGTTCATGATGTCCAGTCCTAAGCCGATCGTGTGTGTAGTTTTGGCTTACATGCTGGTGATCAAATTGGTACCTATACTGATGAAAAACCGGCCGCCACTGCAGTTGAATAAATTAATCGCATACTATAATGCCTTTCAAGTATTCTTAGCTAGTTTGATCTGTACTAAAGTAAGTGAGAACTAAGTACTATTTTTTGTCTATATATATTGTAAAACCAAAGTTAAATTTGAAAATAATAAAGTTAGGAGGTTTTGATGTAGGGTTTTTAATTAAAGTGTTTATACAAATGTCTGCAGTTTGATGTTTATATTTCGGAAAGCTGTCATGCTGCATGGGACACTAGATGTAGTTACTAGGTTCCTAGACTTAATTAGGCAATAATAGATTTAATTCCTAATATGTTACTTGTCAGTCGATTTCGAAAGTACCTATAGTATTTTAATTAGAACTTGTTATCACTTTGAAGCGAAAGGGCAGAGCTTAAAATGTTTGTTTACTTTAATAATGAATGAAACAATTATAAATTAATTATTAAGGTGAAGCAAAATAACTAAATCCTTGATTTTATTATTAGAAATAATAAAACCAACATTTAATTTAATCATCATGCTCAATCATACGGTTATAAAAATCTAGTCAACTCATGACTTCAAAAGAATTACATATTGTCAATTAGCTGCCATGTTATTCCTTATTCGGGGAATAAATAGTTGACTTTCATTGATTTTTAGAGGATGCATTTATTGTAGAGAAACTACTTCAAAATCTTTAACCTAATCAGTTCAAACACTCGGAAATATATTGTTATTACCAATTTTATTCTTTGCTCTGTTCTGCTAAGATCTAAACTAGTGATGATAATATAATATTGTTTTTTTGTTCAGGCGCTACGAATGAACCTATTCAGTGATGGTATATTATATGCAGGGTGTCGGTATCCGTCCAATACACACAATCCAATGGTAAGTATTATAATTTACGTCAAACGTGATTTATAAGTCTTTAACGATAAAAAAAAAGCTTAATAATCACCAAAATTTTTAAAGCATTTTTCATTTAAAATATTTTCCAGTATAGCATTGTGATTGAAAAATGATGAAACATAATAGTAAAAATATAAAAGATAAGACCACATCACACACATAGCTAAATTAGCACATTTAGCCGCTAAAGCTAAACTTGCTAATAAATCTAAAACAACAAGATACCAACGCAAGGTCAGAGACAACAGATTAAAAAAATCTACACTTGACCCGAATCTGGGACTTCACTTATGGCGACATCTATCATAAAAATGGTTTACTCATAAAATTTAATGAATAATTTAATGATTACTTAATTTGCAGTCACAATGATATATCGATATTTATCTTATAGAGAAATATTTTGAAAAAATCCCCAGTCCCAGGTGCCTGATAAAGAATAATACCTATATTATTTAATATTTGTGTTCATTCCCTGATTTTATTATTAACATGAGAATGATTGCTAAAAATAATAAATAATGATATATAATTGGAACTCGTAAAATATAAAGTACACAATAACAATCATACTGATGTTAATGAAAAACAACATATTTTTATTATTCATTATTAATGTCAATATGACCTATATATTTTATAATATGATTATTTCAGTTGTTAGAATTAGGCTGGTGGTATTTCTTCGCCAAGTTCACAGAGCTCTTAGATACTGTCTTCTTTGTTCTTAGAAAGAAAAATAACCAGGTAATTGTTCCTATTTATTTTTAAGTTTTTCAAACAACTTTAGTTTAAACGCAATCCAAAAAAAACAGGAATCAAGAGAAGTCATTAGTTCAGCCCCTATTGCGTAATATAAACTTCATCAGCTGTCAGTAACTTCAGATTAAAATAATTTTAAAAAATTAAGTAGCGAGAGAACTATATTGGGAAAATCTGAACCAACAAAGGTAACACAATACCCAAGAACAGACTATAAAGAAACATTATTTTTTTATATTACCCAAGCGAGAATAGAACTTGGTACCTCAGAGAGGGCGTCACATTCTCGACTCGACCACGTGGGTCGTCGAAATATACTAAATTTGCTCGACGTTTTAACGTTGGTAACACGGTACCTTCAATAAAAAATATTTATGATTCTTACTATAAGTCTTTATAAATCTCATAATTAATTTAGCGAACTAGTTTTATATTTGCCATTTTGCATGCCTTCCGGAAATTGGCCTCCAAGTTTAAAATTCAAGGGTCGCCTTACTCTCTAGCCTTGATTCTCGCCACAGACTACGACATCTTAGCAATGTCTAGAAAAATTTTAAATGTCTCTATAATAGTAAATAATCCATTCCTGTAGTAATATTACCTTTCATTATATTAACATACTTATGCGTGTCGTATTTACATCCAGTAGGTTTTAATGCAGTCCCAAAGATTAAAAGGCTTTTTTTATGCATTAGTGTGATCATTGTAAACCAGTTTTGTGAGCCCAATAAAAAAATGACGATATTTCGTTTCATATTACTACTTTAACATGCCTTTTAATGCATAAATTTAGGATAAATGACTGAATTGGCAACACTCTTAATTCTATAATCATCATTCTTTATCGTATGTTCGTAGTTATTAAAGTACATGTAAAAGTAGTGAAATGAAACAAAATATCGCCATTACATCGAATAAATATCGTATCCTATGAATAGAATCATGGCTATAAAGTTAGGTTAGGTTAGGTTAGTCGCACTCCAGCTTTGTGTCACCGACTTACTTCTTCTTGATATGCCACTCCTATCGGAGCTTGGACAGCATCGTGGCTGTCTTTATTTTTGATGTTGCTACACAGAGGAACAGGGCTGTGGTGCTCTGTCCAAACCAAACCCTCAAGTCCTTAAGCCAGACTACATATGTGACAGACAGCAATGAAGCATTTTTTTTCCAAAATATGTATTTACATAGTAACAATAAAAATAAATAACTAAATTTAAATCAAACAATTACTTTATAAATAATTTAATTAAAACAAACTCACTTCGTTTTGAGGGTAAATTTTGCACAGCTTCCTTCTTTTACTTTTGATGGTATTACTATTCTATATTCAAGTACTGTCAAAATCTTGGGAGTTATCTTGGAAACTTAATGGCCCGCTATTCGCCGGCTCTGGCACTAGCATACTCATACGCTTCTCTATTCTATTCTTGCCTATGTCACCTTATCTAAAAGAATGTTTTTTAACTCGTACTTTTTTCAGTGTATACTGCGCTTTGCCTCCAACCTGACCCTTGTTATTCCTTTTCCATGCATGCTGTTCGGTTATCGAACTCGCTACCGGAAACTGTTAGGAAGGCTCGCTCTTTGAGATCCTTCATTGCAGAAGTGATGTGCTATTTTCGGTCTAATTTGTAACTAGCATGCATACCTGTCCTTTTTTTTCTTCTCGTCTTACGTATTAATAAATCTATTTAATTTAATATTAAACATATTATTGCACATATTCCCCTTCTTCATTATCTATCTAGATATTGCTATATAGCAACAAGGCCACCATTTGTATACTGTACTTAATTTTTTTTAAATATAATCAGTTTTTGTGCACTAAAGAATATTAAAAAATATATAAAATCATGTTTCCCATACAACAAACGTGATTTTTTTGTTTGTTTCTGGTACGAAACCCTTCATGCACGAGTCCGATTCGCACTAGGTCAGTTTTTTTACATATTGATGGCGTTTTTGACATTTCAGGTGACATTTTTACACGTATACCATCACGTTATAATGGCTCTATATTCTTGGAGCTATCTAAAGTTTGCGGCTGGTGGCGAAGGCCTTATCTTATCTCTTCTCAATTCGACGGTGCATGTTTTCATGTACACGTATTACCTGCTCTCCGGGTTCGGACCAAAATTTCAAAAGTACCTATGGTGGAAGAAATATGTTACTAAAATGCAACTGGTGAGGAATGAAAATTGTTTTATAGACGTAAACATAATAGTTTGTATATCAAATAATTACAGTACATTTTGAATCTCAACTTGATTAAAAAAATGTAATAATTTAATACTTTCTCTTTTAACTACAGATGCAATTCTGCATGATGCTTCTGTATTGTGCATGGACTCACTTCTCGCCGCGCTGCCAGTACGCTTCCGGCTTCACTTACTTCATCAGTGGCAACATAACTATTTTCCTGCTTCTCTTTCTAAATTTCTACTCAAAAAGTTATAAAGGCAAGAAAAATGTAGAAAAAGAAATCAAAGAGGAGTACAAAAAGCTAAGAAACGGTGTCAAAACTAATGATACTAATAAACCAATCGTTATTGCTACCCAAAATGGTAAGAAAGAAGAAAATGGCTTTCATCGGAATAATGTCAATAATATTAATGAGTTAAATGACAATACGGTACTTAATGGTTGTAGAGATTATTCGAAGGATGCTAAAGTATTTCTAACAAGACGTCCGGCCAAGGAAGCTTTAGGTCCACATTACGACTATGATAGCGTAATAAAGAAATGATTTAATTTCATAGACTGTGGTAAGAAGGCTTCTTTTGAGACTGATGATTGTGATGATGCAGATGAAAGAAAGTTATAATTTAGATAAGGTTTTAATAATAAATGGAATTTTTAATTATAAGTATGCTTAGAATAGATTTTAATTGAATGGCAATGCTAAGTAGAGCTCTTTGAAATAAAACAATGAATATCAGAGGCTTCTTAATCGTCAATTACGTTACATTCTTGATACACTTAAATATTTTGTGGTTTGGTTTATTTGTTATTAATTGTTTTATCGAAAGAGTTCTAAACAATTACTTGTAAGTTTTAAATCTTCTTTGTGAGATAAAAAATTCTAAAGTTTCAGCATATCGTAGTTTATAATTGCAAAAGACTTTATGCCATCATGATAAATTATAAAAATGTTTACAGTGAGAAGATACGCTTTAATATTTGAAATGTTTACAATAATCGCCAACCGCACAATTTACCTTAATTAGACTTTAAGATCATCTGGATTGGTATGATATGTATCCAACGTGAACCTGAGACCTCCGATTGACACTGTTTCCGAGAAATCTATAGCTAATAAATAATTTTTACTATTATTGTAAGATTTTTCTATGTGTGTTATTACTATTCTGTGTCATTTTATTATTTAATTAGAGGAGCTTGGATTTATCGGTTGTAGAAGTCTTCGTTGAAAATTAGTAATCGTAGAATGGGCTAAGCAATTGTATTATTAAATAAGATATGTTTTAACGTCGTATCAATTTAATAGGAAATATGAATTTGTTGATATCGCCATTATGTTATAATTTGCATTTTATAAAAATATATGAAACTAAGCCTAATCTTGTGACAGGATTGCTTATAGGTATTGTTAAAAAAATATTTTATTTGAATTACACTTAGTTACGTTTTTAGCACTGCAATTATAAAATGATCTAAATATATCAAAGTCGAAAACTGTGCCATCCGGAGACCGCGCATTGTGAACAACCGTCAAAAAAATCAGCGAGGGCTACTCCTTTTTCCCTACTCATTTTAATAAACAAAAATCTAATTTGCTCATGGAGTATTAAGGAGTAACAATGGAGTACCAGTCACACTCTAAAACAAATCTGTTAGCGTTTCGATGCAAAGATTAAAGATATTGAGCAGGTTTCGTAACTTAATTTTCGTGCGAGTGATTAACAGAGTTTTGTAATTCCTAGGCTTTCTAGCCTCTTTTGGCAAACTTGATAATTTCTTTCAAATTTACCAGTTACCAGTTGCACTTACTATATAATCCATAAAGAAGGGCTGTGTTCCAACAGTGTCCCCAATTCAAACATTTTATAGCTGCAATGATAATATCAATAGTATTTTTATGAAGACCATCAAAATCAAAATAATTTTCATTATTAAGCTTTCATTTTGATGGAATATAGCGGGACCTAATTTCAATGTAGGGATCAGAAATGATATATGCTCTTAGTGAAAATTAGATAGATGATTGTTAATACTAGACCAATATACCGCTAATTAGGAATTTAACGAGTCGTTTCTGGGAATCGATTACTACACGGCCTTACTTTTAGCTATCACATTTAATAGGTATATAAATTAGTTGTGTTAATATGAAATTAACGTCTAAGGAACTGGAAAACTGATGCTAAATGAACGCTAGAACTGGTTATATAACATATTACGGAATAAGTACAACAAAAGCAATCCAATAATTTAATGTGCTATTAAATATAAGAACGGAAAAATAATTTCAAAGTATTGTTATTGACTTTTTCTTTAAAATCGATGGTTGTTACACTTGTTGTTTCAGAGATGAAATAGATAATTATTAAAGACGGTGTTTAAAGGTTTTCAAATATTAAATTTTAGTTGCAAAATTATATAACTTTTCTTAAAATATTACTTAAAATGATACAAAATGTTATATATAAGTAAATGAAAGAATAAACGATTGTTTTGAATATAATCGTGTTTTATTATAAGCGACAATCTTTATTATTTTAGATGTACGTAAATTGTAAGAGTAAAAATTGGTGCTTCTTAACCATCATCAATTAGGTGCTTCTAATATCGGGTTATTACTAGTCCTCCGATCGGTACTCCGATTATTAAAAGCAGCGGATTTTTTTCCCAATCCTCGGACTATTGGGTAAGTGGAGCGGGAATACTTTTTCCCGAACCTCCGATTGATTATTTTTTTTATCATTTACTTAATTGAAGTATATTGAATAAAATATTCATCACCAGCCTCTTAATATCCCTATTGTTGGGACACAGGCCTTCAGGGTTCACACATGATGGAGACAGAAAAGGAAAACCGGTCAAAACATACCACGCGTTCTCATTGTGGATTGGTGGGTGTTAAAGACTGCAGATGCAATTGGGATCAATGGTGTCAACTTAACGTGCCTTCCAAAGTATGCATATATTTTTGGCCACCCATCCCATTAACCTTGTGAAAGTTGCTTTTCCTCCGAGTCGCAGACCGGACGCGCTCACTACGTACATCATTTAGATCCCTTGGGATTGGTAAATCAAATGATGATGTCATTCCTAATAATATTTGTCTCGATTTTCTTGATGTCAATATTTCCTCTGCATCTATTATTCATGATGCAGTAAAATCCAAAATTTTGAGTCAGCTTTCTTCTTAACTAATTCCTAGCGTCTTTCTATTTGTTTTTGGTTAATTATTGGATTGTGATGTTAATAAGAGCCTTCTATCAATCTTCTCTTATGCAATAGGCAGTGATGATATTAGACGCAATATGTATACCTATCCTTGATATCATCCTTCCTGTCCTTACCTTCCTTTTTAATTGTTCTATTTCCAACTCAATTTATATTTCAACCTGGAAAGATGCTTACATATATTATCCCTAAAGTACGTAAACCCAAAGCCATCAACATTCTCCTTTTTATCCAAAGGAAACTATATATGTCACAATACACCACGCTTTAAGAATACCCTAATAAATAACTTCTAAATTATCTTTACACAGTTCCGGTATTTAAAAAGTGTCAATTAAAATCTATAATAAATTACCTGAATACCTAAAGAACGATAAAAGCATACACTCAATTTATAGAAATGCTAAAAAACATCCTTTTAAATATATGCTATCAGTTAGTGAATGAATATTTTAATGAAAACTTTCAGATAAATGGAATGTCTGACCCTCTTCTTTCCATCTTTCTATTTTGCCCTACCCATCAAGGTACATGTGCAACTTTGGAAGGTGCGGGACAAGCGAAATTGTCCATAGTGGCTTGACACTTCTCTTAGTGGCTTGCAAATGCACTTCTTTCATTGATGATTACACTCAAGAAATGTCGTCTTTGATATTTTTTTAAACAACATTAACAATAATATTATATAGATATATAGATAAATGCATTTGTTTATAAGAAATATTTCTGTTATTAGTAAGTTGTAGTGATTTGATAATTATTGATATAATTCATGTAAATGTTCAATAACAATAAAAAAAAAGTTCTTAATAGGTAGTATTCATACCAAAAAAAGTTAAAAAATATATAAGAGATCGTAAATTTATATAAAAAAGTCAAAAATTAAATAAAATTGACTAAGGCTATTATAGAAACATTATACTTAGAGACAATAAAAAAATAGTTATACAGCGTGTTTGGTAATACCTGTATAATCCCGAAACATGGCCATATAACCTAGCACAAAGAACACAATTGGTATGTCAAAAAACAATTTCACGTAAATTGATATTTTCATACAAATATTTGAACAATTTGTTTTCAATTACTATGCTACAACCCTGTAAGCTTACACGTGCCGTCCCGGCGCGCTCGCTCTTTCTCTCTCTCTCGCTCTCTCTCTCATTACCTCTCACTCTCTCGTTTCCTAGAATACATTTTGATGTTGCCGACGCGCGCACTCGACTACGTATGAGTTTACTTGTAATTTAAAAAAACAATTTAAGATTAAATAGGTACGCATACCTACAGCGTTCTAATCACTCTTTCAGCTTTCACTTGGCAACATTACCTACACTTCACCTCCACTTTATCAGTCCAGGGTCTCGATATGCCGGCCACCGCATAAAACACACATCTCCATTCGACTCGACACAGACCGTGTCGTGTTACTCTCGACGTAAAATCATATCCTCTGTCTCGATGGAATAGGTGTTCGGCCGGCCTACCTGTGGCACACTATGGAATGAACCAGTTGTATGTAACCAATTCACAAGTGCCGCGAATCACCGGTAAGAAGGAAGACGTCGATGGTTTTCAGATCTTCCTGACACGTGGCGCTCGTCATAACGCCGCCGAGCCGCAGCAAGATTACCGTCACAAGCACCGCCACACATTATCATCTCGTAATATTAGGCATTTGAGTACGAATTCATTGCACTGACCGCACACAAACATAACATACAGGTAAACAGAACGAGAATGAAAAACAAACCAAAAGTCCCGAAAGAACGAAAACGTAAGTTGACCTTCTAAATTCTGAAAACTCACAAGTACACCGATGAAAATCACGGACGCGACTGACGCGATGACCAAAACTACATAGGTTATTATTATTGCAACTCGAACACCAATGTACCTAAATCAAAAGTGCACCGATTTAGGGTTCCGCGTCCTCAAATTCTGTGTTACGTAACCTACCTAACAAAAAATCGTTATTTTTTTATTGAATTAAACAATTAAATTTCAAAGTAACTTACCATACTATTTTTTACTGACGAAATTGATAATTAGGCTATTTACTTATTATTACAATTTTATTTACGAAAGAAAAAAAGGCCATAATATTAAACGTGGTTACCTAATTTAAGACCAAGTTATTAAAAAATTATTGATTAAATTAGAAAAGAAAAGAAATATTATTTATTATTAGGCCTTCCATTACAACTAACCTTTATTTAATAATCATTTAAACTAAGAATAAGCGAGATACTTAGATTATTAATATCATTGTATAAGTCCGTATTTTATTGTTTCGTGAAAATAACACGGCTTTATGAAAAAAATAACAAAACTTCAAAGCAAATAATCTACAGAACCTTACTGCCACATCAGAAACCCGAGTTTCTCAATACATATCGTCGTCGATTTTATGTCTCTGTCGCTCCTTCTTGCATAGACTAATGTGAGCAATGGTGCAGATATTGAACTTCAATCAAAGTATTTGCAATTTATTTTTTATTTTGACTGTATTATTAGAGAAGTTTTCTTAATAATAGTTTTTGAAACACCGTTAATCACAAGATTAGTGTTTTTATGGTTAAAAGCACAGAACATAGAGAGAGATAAAAGTCATTTACTACTAACTTTTTCTTTGTTTGGAAATAATAAGTTACTCTCGGATGCATATTTATTCTAGGCATTTATCTTTAGATTTATTTAACTTCTGTTATTTTTTAAACTAGTTCGGCACATGGAGTCGATGACCAAATACAACACAACAGCTGTTTTTAGGGTTGTCAGCGTACAGTTTTACTTCGAAGAAAAAAAGCTGAATATCTAGGTCATGTGCTGGGTTTTAGACTTAGTGATCATTTTTCTGGGTTCTATTCATCATACCGTATGTGCCATATTCGGGATTATACAGGTATTATTACCAAACACGCTGTAGACTCACCAGAAATTTACAGTTCGAAATTGAATGAGAGTAGGCAAATTTATGACTAAACAATTACATCTACAAATTGAGAACTTGCAAGCTTCTTTAGAAAATGCACAAAAACAAATAAGTGAATATATAATGTCAGCTACTGAGTTAGTCGATCAAGTAAAGTCAAATTTTATTAAAGAGAAAATAAAGAATTCCGATAACAAAATCAAAACAAAACCATGAAACCGGTGAGAAGCAAATACATGAAGACGTTTAGAAACATACGTGCCTAATGTAGACAGCCAGTTTAAATTTAAATACATAATTTTCTTAGATATTATTAAAACCTTCAAATGTCTGAAAAAAAAGCACATGTGATTTATGGGGCATATCTCTTAATATTATTAAAGGTATATTTAACGTTATAGCTCCTTACTTGGCTGATATATTTAACCGTTGTATAGATAAAGGATTTTTTCCAAATCTTAGGAAGCTTAGCAAAGTTATACCTCTTTTTAAATCCGGTAATAGAGAAGACCATAATTATTATAGACCTATATCAATATTACCGACGTTGAGTAAAATATTCTTGACCAGTTACTGTCTTACTTTAATTTAAATAAATTACTCCGTACTAAACAATATAGTTTCACGAAAGGTCGCTCTACTGCTGAAACATATATTTAAGGCTTGGGAGGTGTCATAGAATGCCCTTGAAGTATTTTATGACTTATCTAAGGCATTTGATTGCGTTGCAGCATCAAACACTGGCAACGAAGCTAAATATTCTTTGTTTGGATGTTTGGATGTTTGTACGTCAATCACGCCGAAACTACAGAACGGATTTTGATGAAATTTGGTATACAGATAGGGTGTTAGCTGACTTAGATAATAGGATACTTTTTATCCCACTAAACATTTCCCTAGGATCCACGCGAGCGAAGCCGCTGGCGAAAGCTAGTTAATAATGATTGATTAATTAATAGCAATCAATGAATATTCATTGAAGAATAAATTGTTTTACGTTGAATCAATGCTCCAATAATACCTGCGCAGCAGACGTCATATTGGGTTTACTTTCATTCCGTTTACTGTATGTCTTATGAACGTGAAGGTCTACTTTACTAAAGTTAGCAATTAAAGGTACAACTTTTTATTGTACACCTGTCTATATAATCAAAGGGTGCAACGTATTATATGTAAGTAACTAAACTCGTTCGTTGTGTGAAACATCACTATTACTGGTTTCGATTTGACAATATTCCTGACTTCACCTTGGACCATTTAGTTGATCTTTTAATATTGAACTTCAAGAAACAATTGTCGAGAATAGAAATAAGTAAAGAAACATTTAACGATTATTTTTATTAAGTCACTCGTGTTTGCTGCGCGTGTTTAGCTTGTGAGACAGCGGTAAAATGGCAAACTATAGTGTTGCTAAAATAACGGATAATTCATTATGGGATAACAGTGATAAACGTATGTATATTAAAATTACTTGTTTAATATTTAATATGAAGAACCATCGCACATAATAGTCCAATGAAAAAAAGCTATATAATCTTAAAATTAACAATTTAATTCCAATATAATTCTTGTAATCAAGAAACATATTGGAATTTCTTAATATGATGCTAACTATCATACATAAATGCATCAAAACCCAAAAATTGAGATCTTATGTATTGCTAAAAAAGTGTTAGGTCTTATTTTTTGTAAGGTTTTATGCTATTATTATATATTATATTTAACCACTTTCAAAATATTTACCCTTGAAAAAAGCAATGGTCAAAAATAATTAAATACATCAGGTAGAGCATTTAACAACAAAAAGACGTAAATACATAATCTAGACTAAGGTTCTCAGAAGATATATTCTAACTTCTACTCTAAGATAGAGTGCAGCCTCGAAACTTACCCAAAGCATATTTGCATCAAAAAACATACTCGAGATGTGAGACTTACCAACACTTGACGCATTCCTCAAACATACGTTAGCTTCGTATTTGAACGCATTTCTATCAATTTTCAGGTCTTTAATATTATAAAGTCCACAGCGATTTTGGCGTAGTTTTCATTACCAATATTTTCTGTGCTTAATGGTTCTCCTGTGTCTGAATACGTATTTAAATGAAATTTCGAATCTCAAAAAATTATTCTTGTTTTGTTAACTAACTTTGTATTCATTCATTTAAGTTGCAGGGACTGATATAGATCAATGGTATCTAATGGGATCGCCACTACCACTTTTTGTTATAACATCGACATATATATTGTTCATCTTAAGAATTGGACCTGCTCTCATGAATTCGAGACCACCGATGAAACTAAATAACGTGCTACTAATTTACAATGCACTACAAGTTATAGTTTCCTTGTTTTTAGCTAGAAAAGTAAGTATTAATGTTTAAAGACTTTCATCAACCTAAATAAAAGACAATGTGTCTCAATAAAAAAGACGGCTGTTTACTTTTATTATTATTAAAAATATCATATTCTCTCGCATGGTCATAATCTTTACGTATATAAAATTAATTTCTAACGCAAGAAATACTAATTTTATCTGTCTATCTTTGTAAATAAGCTTTTGTTGATAGAAGTTTTGGAGCCTCTTCAATGCAACCAAACAAACAATCAAATCTTTCATCTTTATAACATTAATACAGATGAAGATTTTTCGGAAACTGACTTAGTCTTATACTTATTGTTAAGCATATGTATGTTAAGCAGATTATCCTGTATGAAAGCTTACTGTGTTGTGTTCCACATGCCTGCCTCTATTTTAATGTTGAATTCCAAGCGAAGCCGCACCGCCTATTACATAATAATGCACTTCAGTAATAGATGTCGAACCGAGTTTTCAATTTATTAAGATTAAAAATAAATGAGAGAAATTTGACAGTTTGGATGTGCTGTTGTTGATATAGAACATTACCATAATGAGAATCAATGACATAAAAAATAATATGAACCGCTTTGGGTGTTAGTATACGTAATTATATTCTATGACTTTTATCGATAATAGGGATGATGATTGGGTAAAAAAAATGCAATTCTATTTAGTCCGTCAGTCAGATAATAGAAAAATATTAGATACGTATTTTTTTTACTTCAATTTAACAAGAAATAGTATAACAGGCATTAAAGTTGAGGAGTGGGGGCTCGCTACGTCACAGTTGAGTAGAAAACGTACTCTAACGTGACGTCATGCGAAATTACAACTCAATGTAACGCCGTTATTTTATGATTACGAAAAAAATAAAAAAATACGTGTTTAATATTTTTTAACACTCTACCTGACGGACAAACAAACAAAAATTAGTCATCATCCCTATTCTATAATAATATCATAAAAAGACAGATTAGATTTTATATTGTTTGCAATAGGTTCCGTAACTAATGGACCGATTTTAAAATTATTTCACTTATAGGTAGTTGCATCGTACGCGCATCATAAAGGCTTTATTTTACGCCGACGAAGTTGCGAGAAAACAGCTAATTTATGTGTACATACAGTACTTATAGCTGCTAGCTTATTTAAATATAAATTGTATCTAATCGATTAGTTTATTTCTGTACATTTACACAACATGGCAGACGGACACTCATTGTTACTTACTCATTGCGTTATTTTGATGTACAATAGGTTCAGTCGATCATTGCCAACAGTTCAAGGTTATTCGGATTGTAATTAATTAAACCCTCCTTTCGTTATAGGGGTTTACAATGATGGCTCGTAATGGCTTACTAAAATATGAATGCACCGAAAAACACGATCTTAAGAATGATGTGAGTATTTTATGTGTAACTGTTTTAAATAATGAGGTTACCAATTACATTTGTAGGTATATTTGGGCTTCCCAAGATGTGTATGTATAAGTATGTCTTTTCAAGTATTTTTCAAAAATTAGACTTTTTCTTAGCTTTCAACTTAGAGTTATGTTTGTTTTATATTATGAGGAATAAGAATAAAGTTTCTATAATAAATTAAATTACTTACAGATCGTTACCTGCATATACTATTATCTACTAGCGAAACTGAGCGAACTCCTCGACACGGTATTCTTCATCCTCCGCAAAAAGCAAAGACAAGTAACGTTTCTTCACGTTTATCACCACACTATCATGATGTGGAACACCTGGCTTTGTTTGAAGCACGGCGCTAGTTACACGCTAGCGTTTTTGGGCAGCACCAACAGCTTCGTCCACGTCATCATGTACACTTACTATGGCCTGGCAGCTTTTCCATCGCTAGCAAAATATCTGTGGTGGAAGAAATATTTGACGGTCTTGCAACTGGTAAGTGGCCTGAACAGTGCCTGAACATTGATGAGGATACGCTCTGTAGCGAAAAGCAACAAGTGCTTGAAAGATTCGTCAGTCCTGTTAGGTCCTGGGTAGCTCAATGGTTAAGGCAGTCGCCCGAATGGCAAAGGGTTCGAATGAGTGCGAATCCCATCTCAGGGTGCCAGGGACCAAGTGAATTTTTTAATAATTTTTCATTAAAAATATTGTTCTAATTAATTAATAATCAAGTCAGAGTAACTTTAATCATAAGAAATCCCTTTTGTTTTGATTCTCAATAGATATACAATATGTTTCCAAGTTCAATATAACATTAATTGTGAGGTGTTGTGCCAATTTTTCATAAACCACGTGATTAGAAAATTGACTTAAGCATTCTTTTTTTCAGACACAATTCGTCATGGTGTTTCTTCACGCTGTCGCAACTCAAGTGTACGGCTGCCCTTTATCAACATTTTTGCTGTCCATAATTATCTTCAATTCAATAGCTTTCTTCATTTTATTTGGGGACTTTTACTTGAAAGCTTATTCGAAGAATTGTAACAAAGAAATAGAATTCCGAGGGAAATCTTTGAAAATATTCTAGTCGTACTTATAGTATTATAGTAAATGCTCATTTCATACTCATTTTCATTAAAAATTTCTAGGTAATGTAATTTTATAATCTATATTATGGATTATTGATATTATATAATGCATAAAAAATAAAATACTCTGTTTGACAAAGTGGTATTATTGTTTTTGTAAATATAAATTATATTAAACATACGACAACCATTTTAAATGCAATTTAGTGAATAACGTAAGTTCCTAGTATACCTATAAACCGAATGACATAGTAGTTAGCGCGTTCTGCGATATTAAGCAACTTTCGCAAGGGTCAGTTATAGGACGAATAACTCGCAAGTAAAACTGTTTTACGCGTACTCACTAGAACTACGTTACTCTATCAGTGCGGTTACAGTTACATGTTTCTAATGAGTTCGCACGTTAACTAACATAATGACTATATTAGTGGTTGAAAATAAAACAAAAGTTTTCTTTTTATTTTAAATGTAATAACATAATAATAAAGAGAAAAATATAGAGTATCGTACAATCAATATGATTGCAAATTATAATTGTAAATTGGAATTGGAATTGGAAAAACATTGGAACATAGAAGGGCCTTGCTTAAAATACATCAAATTAATTCAAATATTTAGTAATAAAGAAATTAACTTGGACAAATAAATTTGAATTTGAAATAAAATTGAAAGATATTATCGTTGCAAATAAAGAGCCTATTAGACAAACTTTACCGAATTCAAAATGTGGCAATTATAAGATACTCCAACTTTTATTTAATTAGATTATAAATAAAGATGACATACTATACCCTCGGAGCCATAAGAGCCTATATTATAGCCTATATTACAATACCTATTTACTGAATTCAAATATTAAACATTAAAATCTTACATTTGTACAATAAAAACATAACTTTCATAATTTATTATAAAGCTATAATTTGGCAAGTAGAATCTACAAACAGCGACGATACCACAACCGCCTAATTATGGTGATCGCACATCGAAACGAATTTTCTTTACACCCTATAAATTAGCGACAGGTGATATCAGAATTCTGAGATACTGCGCATATAATGCGCGATGGTTCATAAATGTATGAATACAGAGAATTCTTTGATTCCTTTATTTCGGCTCAGATGTGCGATAACTTTAACAATGAAAAACATATCAACCACAATATTTATAAACGAATGCCCTTTACAGCGATAATTTTAATAAACTATGTATAATTCCAAATTTATTAACACCACGAATGGTACTGTGATATCGCGCCATTACAAATCAATTCGTCGTCTTGATCATATTAGTGTCAGCTTGATTCTGTATTGGGTTGATTGATGTCAGATTGAAATGGATCCAGATAATTTGATATTCATCAATCGCAACGTTGATGTGATGATCACGAACCATATTGATCGGTTAATGGTTGACAGAGGAAAGAGTTAAGTAAAGGGGCGAAATTTCATCATATCCCTCGAAACAAGACTCTTCTCACTATGCTGCGGGCATCACATGAAAGATTGCACGCGGAGCAACAAAAACAAAATTCCACGCCTTTTAAAAGTCAAACTTCTGCGTAAATAGATGTTCTACTGCACCTATTAGGTATTACCTACGATAAATTAACTTGGACTAGGCGAAATTTTCGGAATTGAACTAATTATCAAAAATGATAAAGGTTATAAAAGATATACACAGTTAAAACTTTACTAATAAGCATAGTGTAGCAGCAACTGAACGTAAAGAAACATTGGAATGACATGAACAGATTTCTATGTGCAACTGTACAATTTTCATAAATTGCTTTTTAGTGAGTGTATTAAATTTATTCTAACAACGAAAGTATATTGCTTTGTTTAGCTTCTTCAAAGGAATATTTCGCTGCCGCATTATTGGTTATGATGGGACATGTCTATTTGTCTAAAAAATTGTCTAATTCACTTTTTCATGTTCTCCTTTTAGTTCTTCTGTAATCACGTTTTGAGTATTCGCCTTGTCATTTGGTTTGCTTTTCTTGTAGCTTTTTCTATAAAAATTGAGGAAAAGCACGAAGAAAAACATGGTATTGAGAGCGATGCATGTTACAAGTCCTTTAGATGGAGGGCAGTCGCAATACTTCACGCTCAACAGGTACTGAAATATAATGGATACAAACTGGACCTGAAAAATTAAAAAAGGTGCTATTATAATGATCATTATCACAGAATTTTGAACGTGACCAATAACAGGTTGAGTATTAAAATAGATTATGGAAATTAGAAAGTGTCTTTCAAACTGACGGACTTTGTAATTGGAATTCACGGGTTCAATATCTTTGCCTTCTATAAAGTATAGGCGCTTTTCTTCTATTTTGATTTTTTTTACGGAATCGAATTAAAAGATGCCTCTATTTTAATGTTGGATTATAAACGTATCAATTATGACCTAGCATTAACCTTAAAATGTTGTGTAATGTGTTATATATCTTTACTTGGCGTTGTATTTCTTTACTAAGTAGGCACCTTACAAATAGATGAAAAGGTGACATTAGAATTTTGACGATTCGACGCGTACACGTGTGTTGTTTATATTTATGATGTTTTGTTTCATACTGTGAATAAGTTATGTGTTTACAAAATAGATGCCTATTCTGTTATATACAAAGAATCCTACAATTATTTCACCTCCTTGGGCATGTTCCTTCTGATAGATGTGTGTTTACCATTAATTTTTCAATTGAATGCCTTTCTCTCCTCTTATTATTTACATAACTATTTCTTCAATTATTTATTGAAAACAAGAAATCATTATATTATACTCACAAGTTGCATTGTGGTGATGTACTTCTTCCATTTCAAATATTTTTCAAATTTAGGACCAAAAACTGCCAATCCGTAATAGGTATACATGACCACGTGCACCAACGAGTTGGTAGCGCCGATGAATATCAGCGTTTGTGACGGCGAGTACTTGAGGATTAACCAGGTGCCGATCATCATGATCGAGTGGTGGTACAGGTGGAGGAAGGTCACTTGCTTGTCTTTCTTGCGTAGAACGAAGAACACTGTGTCCAGAAGCTCAGACAACTTCGCAGCGAAGTACAACCATATATAAAGAAGTATCTGAAATTATTGATAAATATCGCATGATATGTGCGCGCTTAGGGTAAATCGTCCATACAACATAAAATATAAATTACAATTTCTTCAAGTCTGATATCCGTTTTGGCGACTAGATTGGGCATCTTACTAAGACCAAACAGCCATGAAAGCGCCCCCTGTATTTATCTCTCAGTCAATAGGGATGACGACTGGGTAAAAAAATGCAATTCTATTTAGTCCGTCAGTCAGATAATAGAAAAATATAAGATACGTATTTTTTTTTACTTCAATTTAACAAGAAATAGCTTAGATAACAGGTATTAAAGTTGAGGAGTGGGGGCTCGCTACGTCACAGTTTAGTAGAAAACGTACCATAACGTGACGTCATGCGAAATTTCATCTCCGTGTAACGCCGTAATTTTATGATTACGAAAAAATACGTATTTAATATTTTTTAGCACTCTACCTGACGGATAAACAAACAAAAATTAGTCATCATCCCTATTGTGATGGAATGAGAAGTTTTTAGAACTCTAACTGTAATAATATATTAAAATACCTTAACTACATTATATCTTTTAGCATATTAGTCAAGCTACTATTTGACTACACTATGTGTGAATGTATTCTGTGTAAATATTCTGTGTGTGTTATTATTCAAGTAAATATTGTATTTTAGAAGCGCAAAGATCACAGGGGATCTCTAACGACGTTAATTTATGAGGAAAAATAAACTTAAACATTACGTTTAATTTTTATCTCAAACAGCGATATCAGAGGACCAAAAGCATAAAGTGCCTTTATCTCTCTCTAACTTGTTATAATCATAAAGAAGAGAAATTCTATTGTTTGTTTATTTGCATTGAATAGGTTTGAACTACTAGACTTATTTTCTAAATTATTTCACCTACGAGAAGCTAAATCATACGCTGACATAGGCTATAATTCACGCGAGCAAAGTTGCGGGACTACAGTTAGTAGTATGTATAATAAAGGCGGTAGTAAACTTATAAATGGTATTAAAGTTATAGGAAAAATATATATTTACCGTTTTATAATACGATACAGTTGAAACAATTAAATCCTATTTATATTAAAAATGTGAAAGTTTCTTTGTTTGGATGTTTGTATGTCAATCACGCCGCGACTTCTGAACGGGTTTAAATGAAATTCGGTATAAAGATAGGGTATTAGCTGACTTAGATAATAGGATAGATTTTATTCTAAACATTTCCCTAGAGACCACACGGGAGAAGCCGCTGGCGAAAGCTAGTATACCTATAGATAATTAAACTTAATGTTTTTGATATCAAATACACCAAAACAGCATCGAAGTATGATAGAAACCACTACAATAATAAATCACCATCTTACAATAAAGACAAAAATATTTATTGGCATTGTTTACTTTAGAATTTAATCTTAAATTATCTTTTAATGAAAAATATTGTTTACTCTTTTTAAAGCTTATTATTGTTAGTCACACATTACATCAATTTACTCGGGAACTGTGTGTTTTAGCTTCGGTCCTCGATTATATAAAGTTTAATTTTATATAACAGTAAGAATTAAATAAAACTCACCTTTTTACGCGCGCTTTCTTGTGCCATATAACATGTCTTAGGTACTAATCCGAATTCCACTAGCGCAAAGAAATACTGCGAATAAAACATAAATATTGGTTTTGTTTTTGAATGAAAAAAGATGACAATTAGACGAGAATTGATATCAAAGAGAAATGAAACTGGGACAAATTTAAAACACTTTATAATTTCAATTTGAATTCTTTATCAGGACGATATTACCACAGTACTTTAGGTAAACTTTAGATGTTTTAAATCTTATTATGTATGTAAACTTGTTATAACTCTCTCGTTATAAACAAGTTCGAGAGAATTATAACAAGTTACACACACATTTAAACATATATAAACGTAAAATAATTTGTCACTCTTCTATCATTCAATCTAACAACTCATCTGAATGATTACATAAGATAAGAGTCAACATCACTGGCATTGTTAAGAGATCAAATAACTAAACTCTTTGTAATATGGAGATCTGAAACAACGATGGTACAATATCATCCAGACCCAACAAAATGAAGAAAATGAATTATTTAAAGTCCCGTTCATGAATGAAATAAACGTGTACTTGAAAGTATAAGCTAAACTAACAAAATCCTAATCGTCTTTCTCCTTTAAAAGTTGGGATTAAAAAGCATAAAATACTTTGTGGGGTTATATATTTCATCTTTGACTTTTCGTTGAATGGACGTTAAAATAAATAAAAATGGTAACCAGGTTACTCCGTTTTATACATTAGATTAAAATAATTACATATCTAACAAGATCCAGACACTTATAATAGAAGAAACATTTATAACATATGGCTAGACTGTGTGGAGTAGATCCCTTTGCCTTTAATTAAATCATTACAACTGAAATTGACAAATAAGGGCAATTTATACATTGACCTGTCATTGTTATAACCGAATCGATTGCCATTCGGAATCCAAAAGTAATGCAAATATTAACGTTACATAGTAGAAGAAACATGGTTAATTGTCAAGCTGAATATTAACATAAATATCAAACTCCACGAACGAACACACAACAAACAAACCAAACCAATCATCCGCTATCATTCCACTATCATCATCATAGAACATTCATAGATGAAATTTCATCGGATCAACTGCAGAACTGGCTATAATCTTCTTAAATCGGTTGTGGTTCCTTAGCTTTCAATTTTGTTATTTCTCAAGTATTCAATACGTAATTTGAACGAAGAAAATAAATATTTATGAAAGTATCCAAGGACCGTATTTCATATAATATATTATATATAGATTTTATATTGAATATATATTTGACGTTCATTCGCTCAGTCTGTTCGCATCATTACATCACATATTTCACTTATTATTAGCAGTAAATGACGACAGATAATATTCTATAGAACATGTTTGAAAAACTCGCGATTAATTGAGAATCGCTTCTGACATCGTTGATGTATGAGATCGATTTTTCAAAAACCATCAAAACTGCAACCCTTTGACATAGTGTGTGGTGTTCAATTAAAGGCAGAGCGGAATCTATTCTACACAAGTCTTATTTTGAATTTATATTCGATTACTGAAGCGTATTAATGGTACTTTAAAGGCAATAGAATTAATTACAATGTAGAGGAAACGATAATATCCATTAAAATGGATGACCCTTGCATTGCCCGGCGCAAAAGTCATGAAACACTCCCAAGATACAGTTTATTATTAAGTACTTCTGCGTAGACCAGAACGTTTCTTAAGAAGATTTTCGCGTTTAGTTATTGCACTATCATCAGACGTTTTGTTATCTTGATAATTATTAGCAGTTATTTTCTATTTGGTTTAATATTTTAGTTTGGTTTCCCCAGACATTAAAATTCACCATTTTGTAGAAATAAAATCTATTAATCATATATTATTTATTTTTCATATTGCCATCCATGTACGTTTTGAAATTATGGGGTCTGATTTCATTGGGCCCGCGTGGTGGGTTATGACCCATCCCATCTCCAGCAATGGCGACATTAAATATGTAATCGCTCTGATGATAAAAATATTACGTAAAAATAACTGTTAGGCTATTTCAAGATGTTCTTTACCTTTAGAAATAAATAGACGGACAATAGAACTTGGAAAGCATTATAGAATGCTAAAACACCCGTCAGTTTGTATGCTTCCCTCTTTCTCATGAATGCTGGTCCTATTTTTAATACCAACAACAGATAACCGGCCAATATCATGAGCACTGGTCCAGGGTTCTGCATCAGTGGCAAACTGTCTAACTCGGGAACTGTAATTTAAAACATATTATTAATAAATTGTAGATTGAAAGCTTGGTATATGATGCAGAGGTTAAGCAACGTTCATAAAGGCCTGTCATAGGACGGGTGACAAAAAATGTATTAAATCACGCTCCTCCGTACTTCAGGAAACCCGTTAAACTTATTGTCTCGCCTGTAGTTGTAACCTTTGAACAGCATGATCAGTTATGGCTAGTTCTCCTTATTTTTATTCAATCTGTAGCGGAAAACTGTGCCTCAGCAAAGGCATTAAGAGGCTGATGCTGATGATGATTAACTGGAAATTTTCCCTTAAATTCCTAATTTTCTGTCTTAATATTTTTGCTATATTTCCTTCCTAATTAGCATCACGAACTAAAGTTCATTATATATTACTTTCGCATTCTTTAACGATAAATTGATAAAGTAATATTAACAAGTATTTATTAATGTGACTAATAATTTACTTTATCTATTAATTAAATGTAATTTCTAACATTAAACAGCTAATATTATATTCTGTTGTTGTAATGTAATGTAATGTAATGTAATTAATTTAATTTAATTAATTAATACCAAATGAATAAATGAAAAAATCAATGAAATGAAAAATAAATGTTGCCAAAATAAGTAACTAAAGTACTTGAACCGTGATAATTTAAAACAACCAAGCCAAAGGTGCCAAAAAACTCAGACCCGAGACAGCATAGAATTTTCTAATTGATTAATTTTGCTTATTAATATATTATGCTAATGAATAGATTATAGCGTTATAAAAACATGTCTTTTTGACTACAAAAGGTCAAAATTTTGTCATCGTTGATTTTATAATAGTACAGTAGAAAAAAATACAATTTATTGTGATGGAATAATTACATTATAATTAGAAAAACCGATATAGCCACTTGAGCACGGAAATGTATTGTACATTTTAAATGATGGTAACACAGTTATGGCAATGCCAACATAGTTCTGTTTGTTGATTAATTTTTTAATAATCCACCGTAACATCATCTTGAAAATACACTTACATTATACATTTAGTAATAGTACCGACATCTCTGCCTATTAATACTACAAAGACGATTTTTTTGTTTTCATTGATTTCGAAACTACTACACCGATTTTAAAATTCTTTCACCTACGAGAAGCTACATCATACGCGTGTGACAAAGCGCAGGAAAAGACCTAAAAAATACCAAAACGCCATCGAAATTTTTTATAATAAAATGAATTCAGTTAAAATTAATCGCTGATAAGCGGTATGACCGCTTTTGAATAATGATTTTACGTTTTATTGTTTGTATTGTTTTCTTTATTATTTATTTCTGTTGTGTGCAGCGAAATAAACTTTTTATCTTATCTTAAATCAATCTAATAAGTGAAATGAAACTTTTAATATCTTTTGAAATAAATATTATTTAATTGAGCCTCTAAACTGTGACAGCATTACATTTGACGTCAAGTTCAACACTGATCTTTTCACAAAAAAACAAATACTGGTAACTTCATCATCATTATCATCATCAGCCCTTTTACGTCCCCACTGCAGGGGCTAAGGCCTTCCTTAAGGATGGTTAAGGAGGATGGGCCATGACCCTCCACGCTGGCCCAATGCGGATTGGAGGGTATTAACGACTGCAAATGCAGCCAGGATTAACGGCTTAACGTGCCTTCCGAAGCACGGAGTAGCTCGAGAAAATTTTTTTTTGGTCACCCATCCCGTGACCGATCATTGCGAAAGTTGCCTGACGACAACGATCGCGGGCCGCGGCTCTTATCCACTACGCCACCGAGCTACTCGCTGGTAACTTGGTTTTGTTAATAAGCAATTCGGGCGAAAAGTCGTGGGTTCAAGTCCCCTCACCTCTGGTAGGTTTTTAAGCATTTTTCAATAAGAATATTTTCCAGTATAACATTGTAAATGCAAAATTGATCAAATATAATATGATTACAGCTGTTTACGGTATTAGTTTTATCCTAATGCAAAATTTTAAGAGCCGTTAAAGTTAAACTAATATATACCTGTGCGTTAGTTAGAACGCTTTAAAATTCCAAATGGCAACAAAGGGGACAGTGACCAAAGCCGGGTCTTGTGCCCTTTATCGGTGAAATTGTTTTCAAAATAGGTCTTATAGTTTTTGAGATAAGCCATTACAAACAAACAGCAACAATTTTTTATCTTCTTAATAATATTATAGTACAATAAACATTCTATAAATTGGGCTTGCAGAATCATATCTTTATGTTAAATTTGTACTAATTTTGTCAATCAAAATAGGCAGAGTGATTTCCTTTATTGATTTCTATTCGATATTAATATTAAAAAGGGGAAAGATTTGTTTGTTCGCATTGAATAAGCTCTGGAACTACTGAACCTTTTTGAAAAACATATTCACCTACAGAAAGCTTACGACTAAGAGGTAACACAGGTTCTAATTTAGACGGACGAAACCGCGGAAAAGCAGCTCATAGATAATATAAATAATACTCACATGCACTCTTGCTCAAATCCCAAGCGGGATTTTTAATTCCCAGAGAAAAACTCATATTAATCCTTCAAAAATCTTCAAGTCTCAAATTAAATCAACTGAAATTAAAGAAAAGAAATATTGTTTGAAATACGTATTACGCATTTGAACGCCGATGCCTGACTGTAGTTCTTAATTCAGTATTACCTATAACAATTGCTGAATAGAACTGGATAAAATGTTTTAATGTTTGCAACCAAAATGGTTAATATAATTAACAGTGATTCATTGTCTTAAGATAATTATATTTTAATAGGTGAAAACTACTTATTAAATAATTTAAATTGCATCGGCATAACGTCATGATTTAAAGGTCATTTGCAAAATACTTAAATTTCATATGATTGTATGATTCAAATAACATGTGCTTCTATTTTTATCTTACGTTAATGTTTCAGCTTTTCCTGTTTTATGAGGATAATATCATCTTTTATATCAATAACTTAATAAACAATGTTGCATATAATAATTGTTTTTTATGACCATGATTTCAGGAAATTTATAATGAAATCAACACCTGTAAGAGTTTCAGCAAACCTTATGATCCGTAGTGCTATAATAGAGGATAACAACAATTCTTTTTTATACTATTTTATAGAAATAATCAAATTACTCAGGGTTTATTTACAATGCTCGTCATCTATCGGGCAGAACAATTGTAACATGGTTAAATTACGGTATTATTTTAATTTTAATAGAATAATCAGCTCACCTTATGAGATATGGAAGAATTATAATTTATATCATATAGGAAATTAGTTCAAGTGACAGTTTAGAAATTACATTCCTATGTTTGCGAATAAAGTTTTAATGTATCACTTGGTCCAAATACCAAATAACTAAATAGTTAATTTTCGAGCAAAATAACTGAGATAGACGGACGGACCATCTGACGTTATTTTATAAGTGTTCTGTTCATGTACGAGTACAACGATTGATACATGAACTAGCTTGACAGTCTTGCTAATTATTATTATCTTTATAGGTCTTAAAACAGTAATTTATTCACTTCACTTTAAGGCTTGATTCTCATTCACTGAAATAACTCGATATCCGCGATAATACCTTAATTGCAATATGTAAAAAAAATAGTGAATATATTAATTCTTTGCGATACGGATCTCTTAAAATTATGAGCGGCGTTAAAAATTTTACGAATTAAAAATAATATATCGTTTTAAACTATCATAGTCATCAGAATGATCATGGTCATGTTAATGGTAGAATTTTTTTTTAATTAAAATTAAAAATTCTCTTTCCCTAATCGCAATTAGGGAGGGCTTAGCTTTGATAATTATGGAAAATGTGCAATACCCAAAATCAATGAAAAAAAATATTTATGATAGATTAATAATATTTAAATTGTCAAATAAAGAACACACGTGAAAATTATATTAGAATTGGTCTTCAGTGACAAGCGTTAATTAATTGTAATAATAAAATTATAAATTCACATGAACTTATTGTAAGCACCACGTACTACTACAAATACTTCTACTATACGTTGCTTATATCTAAAAAAACAATTTCACTACAAAAACAATATTTTGATAATACCAAATGTGTCCTTTTGTTTGCACTGCTGAAAAACTTATGACCGTCGGCACTCAGTTTCTTGTGAATAGCTTAAATGTTTCTTGGAAGTAAAAACAAGATTATCTAGTTTGTGTCCACAAATCACCAACTTTTATTTAATTTAGTAATTATATATGCATCGGTATATTTTTTTTTTACAATATTAAAATTCAGTTATACAACAACTGAAATACTAATGAGGAAAAAAAAACACGTGATCTTTTTTTATGTCAGGCAATAACCAAAACGTGACGTTGGCAATGACGTTTTTAATTCTCACATATTTTACTTAACATTTTAAATTATACCTATATAGTAAAGTTGTAATGTGGACAGAACTTTTATTTATATATGTAATTATAAGATAAACGCATTGGAATTTTTGTTATGTACTTACGTTTTAGTAATATAAAAGAAACACGTGAGATTTTTTTTTATGTCAGACAAAAACAAACTAATGTTTGTAATCCTAATATTATGTATGTATTATTTATTAGGTACTTGTTTGTTTTAATGCACTGAACGTTAAATAAATAAACTAAATAATGTAATGAAAAAAAAAATACAAAGGTATTATAAAACTACCTTGCGCACGTAAATTATAGCCTACTAGTTTTCTACCAGGGACTTCCCCTGCGTGGTCCCTAGGGAACTTTTCAATTGGATATCCATGCATAATTCGTTATACGGATATAATTACTTTGACAAATTGTAAACAATGGATGCTATGATAACATTTTGATTCCATATACAAACTTTCATTCCCAATTTCATTTCTTTATTGGCTGTGTCAGTAAAATATAGCTTCTGCTCACCGCATATGATGTAACTTCCTCAGTACAATAAATTTGGAGCCTACTTAGTAAACAAAAAATGAAATCTTTCCCCTTAATATTAGTATAGATGTAATTTTACCCTCCAATCCACATTGGGCCAGCGTGGAGGGTCATGGCCCATCCTCCTTAACCATCCATGAGGAAGGCCTGAGCCTGCAGTGGGGACGTAAAAGGGCTGGTGGTATATATAAAAAATGCATTCACAGTGCTCACCAGCAACGATAGTAAATAAACGGTTCATCCATTACAAACAAAAGAAAGAAATTTTAATTCTCCTCTTCATCAACAACATGTTTGTATGAAGGATGAAGGAGTCACAGCTGTTTGACGACACTGTTACTTAACTTCTGCTGTCAGTTTGTTGACACGAAAAGTAGGAGGAACTCAGGAACTTGGAACCTTTTTTTTTTATCGTCGAGGTAATGCTTTTGGCACTATCCCTGTTACCTGGCAAGCAACAGGGGGTGTGTGGGACTCTCCTTCGTGAACCCACTCGGCAGGTGAGCTGCCCAGTGAGTTAACGGAGGCCTACCCACCAAAACCTATACGGTGTACCCTCTCTTGGGAGATGAATGGAACTTGGAACCTGAGTTACGAAAATCCCGTTTTCGTGCAACGAGTACCGTAGGGAAGAATTATAAAGTAACTATTATTTGCTGTAAAGGAGGTGAAGAAAGAACACGCCAACTTTGACTACCATTTCGACAAAATCAATCAGGTTCTTTTTGTTCGTACATGTTTGACCTTACAGTCGCAAATTCAACGCCTTCACGTTCTAACAAATATTCCTAGGCTAATCCTACACTAGACTAGCTTCAGTTTCACCGCTCTATTGCTCGTTATTACTTCTGACATTCAGGGGTTCAGCCTTTGCGACTACTACCATATGTGGTGCCAAGCTTGTAGCATTACGGAATATATCACTTTCCACCAAAACTGTCTAAACAACTGGGATGTGCTCTGTATCATAAGAAAGGACGATAGCAATTTAAAAAGTGTAAAAAACTTTATAGTTTTGATTCATCCTATTATCCTATTAATATTATAAATGTGAAAGTTTCTTTGTTTGGATGTTTAGATGTTTGGATGTTTGTACGTCAATTACGCCGAAACTACTGAACGGATTTTGATGAAATTTGGTATACAGACAGGGTGCTAGCTGACTTAGATACTTTTTATCCCACTAAACATTTCCCTAGGGTCCACGCGGGCGAAGCCGCTGGCAAAAGCTAGTTATAAATAAATTCGATTATAAATAACCGAAACCTAAATGGAAATGCTCTATGAAACTATGAAGTATCTTACGAGCTTGTTAATGATAATATATTATCCCTGCGGATGACTGAAAGATTTGCTGACGCTTACTGCAAAAGTGATGGGTTGGATGCAGACTAAGTAATCGAGATTTAAAGTTTTATTTAATACTAAAGTTTATAACTGTCGGCCATTAAAAAACCAAACGAAAGAACATATAATAATGACGTCAATGCAATCGCATTTATCTGCTTAATATAGAATTGGCTTGTTATGATGTATTTTTAAAGGTAAATACAAAAATAAACTATATATAGAGAAATATGCACCAAAAAATAAACGCTTTTAAGAAGACTATTATTTTTCCTTCTTTTTTAATTCGAAGTCGGTTCCATTTTTTTAAAGTTTTCATTTCATGCATTTAAGTGATATTATGACTTTTGGGGTAACAAACATCACGCATACTTAATGTAAATTGGAGCCTTATATGGACTAAATTAAAATGTGACCACACGGCAAGCACTTTCATATAAAGAAATAATCATCAAAATCGGATCACCCAGTATACAGTTATGAGATGACAAACAGGAAAAAAATACAGTCGAATTGAGTACCTCCTTTTTTTTTGAAGGTTAAAAAACTGCGATGTACGTCAGTCAGTTCGAAATAAAGTGAAATAAAATGAAGGTTGTAAAAACCTACCGTACTTAGTATCAAAGATATATAAATTGAATAAAATAGTGAGTGTACTGACGTCATTATCATTTTTTATTTCGCGTGACTTTTAATTCCTTATAAACTGTAGACTTCATTACTATCATCACCTACTATGTTAATAGGCTGCTCGACCTCAACCCAATTTTTTCAATTCGCGGCAAGTATCGGCATCTTTTGTATTAGATCAAAATAACTAAAAGATTTATGTAGTCGAAACAAACAAGGTTTTTTTTATGTTTAATACAATAACACGCGGGCGAAGCCGCTGGCGGAAAGATAGTTTATTATATTTTGCATTCACAATGCTATACTGGGAAATATACTTAATGAAAAATGCTTAAAAAGTCCACTTATACCGGGGCTAGTGGATGTTTTAAGCAGTTTTCATTAAGAAGATAACAAATAGAATAAAATTCATATAAGTTGCCTAGCCAAGATAAGGGCTATCATCACTGAAAAAGAAAATGTATATGTTTTTTATCAATATTAAACTATATACTCTAAATGCAGCTGGTATAATATAAATTAAAACCTTCTTCGAAAATATGACAAAATCTACTGCAGTAATTAAGAAATTAAAATATATATAGGTGTTTTAAGTTTAATGAGCCCCTCCATAATATAATACTTTCGAACAAAAATAATCATCAGAATCGATCTGACGAAGATATAAAAATCGTTCTATCAATTGTGAATATCTACTTTTAAAGTTGATCAAAAAGACTTCTGGTTTCTTGAGCAGTTAAAAAAATTGGCTCTAGGATCTTCCTCTAGTCCTTACTTACAAAGGGTTGAACTCCAATCAAGCAGGTAATCTGTTTTTCTTAGTACAGAAGAATGCCAAGATGACAATATCATTCTGGACATTTATTGTGAAAATATCACTACTCACATGTGAAACTTCTTCACCAACAAAGCATTTCTTAGGCTTCATATCTTAATAAATAATTATATACCACATATTGCTTCTTAACATTGTTTGATGTCAACTTTTTTGACAATTTTGACAGAAGTTGAGACGTATGACAAACGTTGACCGCTAGATGAATATTAGAAACAGTATTTACTTATTCAATAATAAATACAGACACCGTTTTATTATAATTTGCATTTGGAAAATTTAAATAGATAAATCATTTCGATCATGCCGCAACAGGGGGGGTCGATAGCTCAGTGCTTAATGCTTGGGTTTGCGAGTCGCATATACACTAACTTTCGTAAGGGTTAGACATAAGATAGGTGGCAAAAAATATTATCTCAAGCTTATTCGTGCTTCGGAAGGTACGGTAAGCACCCAACAAACTGGACTCCCCTGATGGGTCATAGCTAATTCTCCCTTTTCGATTCGATTTCATCCACAGAGAATGTCTGTGCCCTAGCAATGGAGACTAGGGTGATAATTTTATTCAATCAGAAAACTGAATAGAAATTATCATCCTTAAATTTTTTAACACTCAAATAAATAATATGTGTGTGTATGATAAAGATGTGTTAACATTAATATATAAGAGAAAATTTGCTGTAAATAATTGATAGTCATATTCAATTAGCATACAGTAACTAATTACCGTATACGTTATGTTTGATGAGGTCATCACCTTTTGATGATGTGTTATAAACACACAGACGCGTCAACAAAGGCTGAGCTAATAAGGATGTTTTCCATCCATCTATTGACTGAACGGGTGATATCTTTACAAAATTAATGATAATGCTGATCATAAAAGGGCGCTCAAAACGAGAATGCTCGCGTATAAGCATACTCAAAGCAAACAACAGAACACGCATGCTATAAACGTAGGTTCTTGACTAAAATGGACGCTGTCCATGGAACCAGCTCTATCCGTACAGAACTCAATAATATAGAATTTTTGCTCGCATTTCAATTAGGAAGTATTTAAAAATAAAAAGAAAGCACCGAAAAAGCACCTCCACTAGACGGCGACTCTAGCAAAAGTCGTTTTTGCAGGAAATGAACGGACCGAAGATAGTAATTTCCGTTCCTTTTAACTTACATATTAAAAAACCGAAGTTAACCAAATACAAAAAAGTACAAATAGAATATGAGTTGTTCATTGAGTTTTAAAAATTAATTTAGTTTTATACATGAAAGAAAACCGGAAGGGTTGTCATTGAGAAATCAATAAAGTACCGTTGCGACATCTAGTTTGATTTCGGGAACTAATGTTTCTTTTTTTAATAATTCCTCATTGTTTAAGAAAATTTCGTTTTGCGGTAACTTTAAAAAATTTAAAAGCCATGCTACTTTTCAGAGCGGATGTGATGAAAATGTACACGTATAGGGATGTCGTTGTTACAAAAAGTTAACATCGATCCAATAACATCAATGTATTATGTCGCAAAATAAACAACTAATAACAATTTAAATGATGTTTTAGACTTTTATTTTTATTTCACCAATTTGGTAAATTATATGATTTATTAAAAAAGTCTATTATACTTTTAAAAAATCGATTAGTTATTAATTTGATTTAGGTAGTAATTGAAAAAATAATCAATCGCTCAAAATCCATATTGATTTAAAGTGTCATATCTCTAGTCGTGTACTTTAACGTCACGACGAGCGCACTAAAAATTCCGGTGTTTAAACTGCTCGTAGCTATTACTTATTATCATCAATGATTAATGTTACAAAATTTTAGTTTTTCGGTGCCGGGTATTTTTTTTACAGTTATATATTAATAAAAAATATTATATAAAAACATTTTCCAAAAATGTGCATATTCCCTATTCTCTTTCTTTAAATGATATTTTGTAGCTAATGTTATTGACTTTATACGTACTGAGTTACGGGGATTACCCGTATTTTATTTTGTGCTTGGATTGTTTATAACCAGCAAGAATAACTTATATTACATATATATTAAGTTCGATATAGAACAATATTTACGTCCCTTAAAAAAAGTACGTGATGACCATTCAAAGAAAGTTTTATTCATGGATCTTCAGTTGTTTAGTTATTTTTTTTTTATTTCAAACCTTTTTTTAAAAAAGACAAGTTTCCTTTTTAGGATACAAGTCTTGTGTATCAACAACTAAACCACACTAAGTCTAACCTCTATAATACAAAATAATGATGACAATTCTAGCCGAAAATTCTTTAAAATTAATGAATATAATGTATAATATAATTATATAAAATACCTAATTAAAAAAGGGGCGGCAGACACCCACGCTACGCCACTAGTATGTCTGTTAATACCTTAATAGTCATTCCTTGCTTGTAAACCAGTTATTTTATTTTAATTTATATTCTAACAAGACCTCCAACCTTGATTAATAATATATAAAAAAATTAATTGCTGTTCGTCTGCCTCCCTAAAATTCGAAAATGGCTGAGCCGATTTAGCTGGTTTTGCTTTTGAAATGTTTGTCATAGTCCACGTAAAGTTTGAACGTTGAGAGTTGATACGAAGTACAACGGGCCGGGTCTATTTCTGTTATAAAACTAGCCTCAAATTCGACTTCGAGCATAGCGCTGTCATAGCATAGAGGTTCGATCGAATAAAACCTACTTTAAAAGGTTCTACGGGCTATTATATTTCATTGAAGCTTTATACGGTGACGGGGCTGTATATGACGACATTTTCGAGATGATTATAAATAAAAGCTGATATGAAATATATAAATACAAATCCGGTTCTACCTGAATATTAACATTGCCAAAAATTATAATATATTTAACTTTATGGAGACAGCCTTGTATTGCAATAATTTGGATAAATAATTTATGATGACAATTTTTTGTTTACTCATCAGGAGATAGAGAATAATATTAAACACATAATTTTTTTTGCGCAATCAATGTATCACGGCCATAGATTATGTTAAAATTTCCTATGACGTCACACTTGTTTACATTTTCTAATAACGCTTCGTGGCAGAAGTGAGTTTCGACATGACATTGTATTAATCAATGAATCTTGTTTTTTTTTTATTTAAAAAAAAAATATATTCAATTGATTTTCCATACTAAACGACGTCAATTCGGACACATGAGTGAATTTGAATTCGGGTTCGGATTCTTACAGAATCGCCGTGCTGTAACTCGACAGTTGCATTTGTGTATCATTTTAAAAGCTTATAGTAAAATCCTTGGCCCCTTGACAAATGCATATTTCCTGTTTTGCGCAAAAATTTTGATATTATCATTATCAACAAAACTGGGACAACTCAAACCACTTCAAAAGTCAACAGCCTTGTTAAAGGTATTAGGGAGTACGTTCAAAATTAACCTTCGCCTTGTACAAGTCCAGTTACAGGACATTTGTTTTAACGAGTGCACTAACCAGATCGCAAGGTAACTAGAAATGTAAAGAATACAGATAAAGACGGAACGAAGTCGAGACGAAATAAACAGCTTTAGTGTTCTATAATAAAATCAATCTATATGAACGTGTGATTACGGATATTGCTAAAGCTTTCTATAGTACTTGACTTCAAGTTCAAGGCTTAGGCTTAAATAAAATTTAAGTCTGAAATTTTATTACGGATCAGCACAACAAGCTAGACAATGTGACAGAAAAATAACACAATTAGATATCATGCAGTTTATATCTATTATTCAAAAAATATGTATATAAATTATATACCAGATAAGATTGCTTGGACTTAAGATGGTCCAGCAACTGGATAGGTCATTTCTTGTAAACTCATTATATCTCAAAATTATCTTGCTGCCATTAATCAATCCTTATTTTATCATTATAAGATCATAGTTTTTTAATTCTCTAGTTATAATGTATTGATCTGGTTATGGCGCGGTTTTGTGAATGTCGTTACTCGCATTGGAGCTGGTGAGTTTCTTGCTCATTCTTCTTATCAGCCATCATATTATCTCGAGCTCCTCCATGCTTCGGAAGGCACGTTAACGCGTTGGTTCCCGCTGCATCTGCAGTCTATATTGCGCACCAATCCTCACTGGGCTTGCGCTCATTCATCTCATTTAAGTCGATGGCATCCAAAGGGACGGCCTGAGCCTCTTCAGTGGGGACAGTAAAATGCTGGTGATGACGATTAATTAATAATAAATATCAAACAACATCATATAATTATGATATTTGATCAATGTTGCATTCACAATGTTATACTGAAAAATATTATTAATGAAAAAGGGTTAAGAAATAACATTATTCAGAACCCATATTCAGTAATTTAAGCACCTGAAATAGAAATCAAATACACAAAAAGTAATACAATACTCTGATCAAAAACGATAAGAAGTTTAATGTCAATATTGGTAACACCAGGAATAGAACACTGAGCTATACGGTACAGAACCTTGAAATAAATATCTGAATATTGCAATGACTTCCAAAGACTTTTTTTGTAATAGATAACCGTTGCTCGCTCAGATTTGAAGTATGAAAATAAAAGAGATAGACGTTGATATATTACTTTGAAGAAGCGGCATAGCAAAAAAGACTCTAGTTAGAGTTAGTAAGGTGGAAGATTTGTAGTTCAAAACATTTATACATTATTTTGATGGTGTTTATGGCATTCCATGAGTAAAAAAAAATTTCGTTAAAGTCGATAAAAATGATAATACATCAACTAAAGAATTTTATTCTAAGAAATATCTTGTTATCGATTATGTTATTCTGCTACAGAATACAAATATTTAGAAAATAAAATAGCATTCTTATTAGTGTCAGTTGAAATTTATTTATAAAAAAATTATAGTAATATACTATTTACAAATAACCTCATAAATAATAAACACTCTGTGACTTAATATTATTCATAAATATAAGAATATCACATCATTACCGATGACACGCAATTCATTTGTACAATTATATAATATACTATTTCTCTACATAAACTTACTTTACGGCAATATGTTACGTGTTCGTTAACGTATTTCAGTACGTTTCCATAACTCAATTCTTTTCTACTCGAAGGAGTATTTATGTATCTCCCTAAGAAAGAGAAGTCTTTCTTCTTTTCAAATACTATAAGGCTTTCTCCATTTCTCAAATTCAATTTTTCAAAGCGATAAAAAGAATGGGGCAACGGAAAATGCTTGTACTTATCTATACTAATATTATAAAGAAGGAAAAATTCGAAGTTACTTTATTTGTAGGGATAATATTTGTAAATGATGTTCCGATCCTGAAAATTATTGCATCTGCGAGTATCTACATGCCGGACACTATCGCAGCAAAACAGCATGTTGAATATAAAATTAATCACTTCTTCTAAATAACTATGTAACTTAACATTAATCATTTGACTGTGGCTGGCATTACCAATATTTATTTGGTTTGAATTAAAGGAACAATTTTATTTTTAACGAAATTTTGACCATTAATTTTGCTTTGGAGAAAAGCTCCGCTAATTACAATGTCATATCTACATAAAATCAATTGAAATTCCTTTAATTGGTGATTAAAAATTTCAAAATCATATAAAATCTTTCTTTTGCATATATTACGTCGTGTACAAAGGTTCTGAGTAAAGACGGGTTGGCGCTGAAATGTTGCTGGCAGCTACTGGTGGTGGCTCTCGCGCTATCAGCAGTGCGGATCGTGCCCGTCTTTTTGCTGAAAATTATTTTACAATTAATATATTTGATCAATTTTGTATTTTCCAGTATAGCATTGTATAGCAACTGGAAATATTCTTAACGAAAACTGCACGAAAATCCACAAGTTCCAGGTATTTTGAAATTACCCATCTCATAGTACGTAGGACTGATTGATTATCAAGCATATTTCATTTAAATCAATAAATAAAAAGTTGCTATTTTGTTTCAAAAATTTAAGTTAGCAAGAATGATTTATAATAATCAAAGAATATTGTCGTTTTAATGTAACATCATACATTTTCTTTTAAACAAATTTCGTAAGATCGTCATGTCAGTAAAGGCACGTTATCATTATCATCAGCTCCCTAGTTGATGGAACACGCACACAAGATTGGACCATAGCACACCACGTGAGCCCAGTGGATTCATAAGTATTTGTGACTGCAGATGCAGCCAAGAGAAAAGTCACGACCCGCTCTTTTAAAAAAAACTCTTTCGTTAGGAAAATCAAAAGTAATGAGTCAATTAGTACGACTAGATACTGGACAAATAAACAATGTTTTCTTCCAAAATGTCTTTTTTTACGAGTTCAATCTACTCGTAGCACTTCATAAATGTAACAAAACTTTTATTCGTATACAATCGATGGCGACGAAAATTTTTAAATATGTAACCTTTTATATACTCACCGTTGGAATGCATACAGCACAAAGTAAGTATGGCTATTAAAGCTGCTAGCGGCAGTATGCCAGCCAAAGCCAACAGCGCGTGCTGCGCTGGCGAATGCTTGGCGCGTGTGGGGCCACAATTAGTGATATTATGGACATTGAATGATTCCAAAATTTCTTGGAATTCAGTTCCTAAAGAACGAATGGTGGCCTTCATCGCTTTTGGTGTTAGCGCCTCACCATTCTCTGTCTTACGGAACTGGAAGCATGGTCTGAAATAATTTCATTAAACAATGTATATATCTATATATATCTTAAACATTTCATTAAACAAATTATTTAAATTACGGTATATATTGGATGTTTTTGACTAAAATCATGAAATAAATACCCACCCTGGATTTAAGTAGAAAGCGGTATGCGAGGCGTCATGCAACTGCATCCGAAGTCCTCGTGGCGCAAGCGCAGATGACATTCTATCTCTCAGCTGATTAAATTTCGCCCGTGTGCCTCCAGGTAGAACCAGACGTAATAGATCTCTTTCTCGAACTACTACTACCTACAAAAAATAAGATAAGATAAGATCTTTATTTGCCAGAATAAAAGTCATTGAGGTCACAAATAATCAGACAAGTATAATATTCTGCCTGCGGACAAATATTGTTATTATATTATTCAACTTATTACATTTCTTATTATATTAAATATTATACAACTCATTACATTACTAATTATTATCATATATTATCATTACGCCATGGATTCTTTTTTAAAGCTAAAAATTCTTTAACGCTTTAAAAGCAGTGTTCTAAAAGCCACTTTGTCAGTTTTAATTTAAATTTATTCATATTTAACAGTTTCGTGTCATCTGGCAACTTATTATATAAAATTATACACATATTCTAAACGTTGTTTTTATAGCTTTTTTTTAAGACAAGGAGGCTGATACAACAGGTTTCTATATTTTCGACTAGTTTGTCTCGGAATAATGTCCACACATTTACTCCAGTAATTGGAATGAGAGTGAACAAACACACAGATATCTTTTATGTACATAAAAAGTAGAGGCAAAATATTAAGCTTTTTGAAAAGTGACTTACAGCTATCATCGAACCAAGCATCACATAACACGAACACATTTCTTTTGAATTTTAAAAACTCTGTTTAGATCTACAGAAGCTCCCCATAGTATCAGACCGTAGCTTAAAACCGACGACTCATAACTATGATATGCTGTTAAATAAGCTTCAACAGAAACTGTTTGTTTCAGTTTCTTTATGGCGAATACAAACTGGTTAAGTTTTCCACATACATGATCAATATGCTGCTTCCAATTAAGATGTTTGACAATTATCATTCCAAGAAAACGTATTGAATCTACTTCTTCTATTACATCATTTCCGAAATTAATTTTTAAAGGAATAGGGTTTGCATTTTATGATCTGAATTGATATAATGTAAATTAGATATGAAAGATATCATTAACAATATTAACTATCGATGTAAATACCAATAACATATTTGTATATAATTGTGCACGTTTAACCAATTGTTTTATGAAGTTGAAAGTCAATTATGTTATAATTTTTTTAATTTGCGAAAATTCATGGATTCGAATCCCATTTAAGGCACATAGAATTGATGTATTTCTAAGTTTTAATCTTTAAGTCAAAATACCATGTAATTATTAATGATACTAAAATGTAAACTAAGTTACAACTAATATTACTAATACTAGGAGAAGAATGTAAACTAAGTTAGAACTAATAGTTACCTCTACTAAGATATTACTAAATCTTTCAGTGTTATTTGAATTGTTAGCTTTCACATGAAGTCTGTAAAAAAGAAACAAATTAAATAAAAAAATTCCAGATATAAAAAAGGAAAATTACAAAATCTACCAACAAAACAACAGTAATGACATTTACCTAAAGATTCCATCAGCATAATGAATTAAATTTTTCATTATTTTCAGCTCTCCGGTGACGTTGTTTAATGTGATTGTATCGGTGATATTATTCAAGGATTTAGATTTGATTGGAGATTCGAAACTCATATTAACTATTGTATACAGTATAGGTAAGGCTTCCGGGTCCTTGTCTATTGCCTTAACAGTTGCAATGACAGTATCTATTGGCACATTTAGTCTAACACCAACAGTCATGTTTGCACTATCAAATTCCGGTAGGTGATCATCGACATCTAAGATTTTGACTAGAATTTGTATTTCAGTGGGATCCTGAAAAAAAAATTGTTTAAAATAAATGTATTCTAAAACTATTACCACAAAAAGTTATAAAATGGCATCAGAGTTATTTTAAAACTTACTAATCTATTGTAGGATTTCGTCAATCGTGCCTTAGAACCGTATTTGAAGCATTTCACAGTAATCAACTGTCTTGAAATTTCTTCTCTGTCCAGTCTAGCTGCTACCTTCAATATGGCTTTGCTATCATTTTGACGTTCGAGCTTGAGTAATCCAAAATTATTACCAGCTGAAAATCCATAGTTATAGTTAAATATAAACATAGAGATCCAAAACAATTCTTCCAAAAAATAAACAATGATGGTTTGTAAAGTCATTACCATTGGAAGTCATTAAAAGTTTACTGCTTCTATCTATTACGAAGCTGAAAGTAAAAATTAGTAAAAATTACCTGTTATAACATAGTCTATTGCAGCATTTTCTCCAATATCTTCGTCAATGGCTTGTATAGTACCAACAACAGTACCTACTGGAACTTCTTCTTTGATATTCATTAAAATCGGAGGATCATCCTGAAAAAATACTGTTTAAAAAAAAATCTATTTTGATGAATATTTTTGATGATTATCGATAAATTGATTTTCTAGGCCGCCAATATATCAATATTAAAGCGAAAAAAGTTAGTACTTACTAAATTCCTTGCAAAGTGTGGTTTATGATCGTCTACGTCAGCAACATTAATAGTAACTATTCTAGTGCTTTGTTGTGGTGGCTGACCTCTGTCGGTTACTAAAAGAACTAGTGTATAAGATGCCTTACGTTCTCGATCTAATGATTGACGGGTCATTATCAAACCTGAGTGAGCATCTAAAATAAATATAATCCATATTTATGCTATTCGAATTTAAACTAATAAAGTTCAATCTAATATGTTGGCACATACTTTTTTTTGCCAACCTCCTCCAGGATCCCGGGTATTAGTGGAATCACTTACAAACAAGACAATCATAAATCGAATTATACTAGGGTCTTACCAATAGAAAATGTTTTAGCATCGGCATTGCTTTGTTGTATAGAGTAATAAAGCTGACCCGATGGTTGTGTAGGATCATCGGGGTCACTAGCTACCACTTGGAAAACTGGTGATCCTATAGTTGAATTCTGTAAAGTAAATCGTATTGCTAGTGATAGGATTTTAATGTCATGTTAATTTATGTTATATTACCTTAACAGAAACTTTGAATGTTACGTGTTACGTTAATGTACGTGCAATACTTGGTGATAAATGAAATATAAATGTTTTCATATCACCATAGCTGTTAATTTTCAAACTATACCAAAGACAGTTGACAGTTTTGTACATACAGCTGCACGTCAGACTACCAAAATATGTCAAATTTCCTCAATTGATTTTGATCTCTACCTACAATGTATTAAGGATTAAAATATGAAGAAATTGGACTGTTTTTATCAGCCTGTCGTGATGTTGACTATTTAATATAATTTACTTCTAATATTATAGAATTCTTTTTTATTATTTTATAAGATCTGCAGTACTATTATTACCTCGCTTATACTTATTACTTCTCCTACAGCTGGTCTTATAAATCTTGGCACACCGTCGTTAGCACTAACGTCTCCAATATAAAGAGATAATGATGTATCTCCAATATGGCCTCCACCATCTGTAGCACCAATCAGTATTCGATAGGGATCTGTGCGACCTCTACCCGTTAGATCTTTATTAGTTGTTATTTCACCTGATACTGAATTTATAGTGAAAAGACCTGTAACGTTTATAATAGAAATACCTTAAAACAGTGGTCACAATTTTATTAGGTACAATAAAAATGGCAAAGTTATTAGCAACATAAGCGTATGATTTTTGAGAGAATATCAAATCAATAACTTTACCACTTGCTTCGCCTTCATCTAAAAATTCGTATTTAATTTCACCACCTAAACCTTCGTCGGGATCCATAGCGGTAACTTTTGTAACACTTATTCCAATAGGTACGTTTTCTGGTACCACAGCTAAAATAATGAAAACAAATGTAAATTAAAAAAAAGTATCAGAAAGTTAATCTAGACAAAACATAACAAAAGTAATTGTTGTAAATACCTGTGTATAGATTTTTTTCAAAAGTTGGCGTATTATCATCAACGTCTAAAACATCTACTAATATAGTTGCAGTAGATTTTAATCTATCTGCTCCACCTTCTGGCATGTCATAAGCTTCCACTTCTAAGCGGAGAACTGACTGACGTTCACGATCTAAGCTTTTATTTTGTACAAGCTAAAATGAAAAAAATAAATAAATCGGATTTGCTAGCTAAAAAAACAATGTGAAATTGAGATATTTTAGTGCGAAAAATTAAAATTAAATAGGGTCGGCGCCCAGTAGCAAGTCAATTAGGCAACATTTTGACAATATGCCTCTATTACTTCACCAAATTTTGCAAGTAAAATGTACTTTATTCATAATTATCTAATTGCTATTATAAGTATTTTTTTAAAGCAACAAGTCCCAATGTGTCTTGGTTGGACCAGGTTGTAAATGGTATCTGATATCGCTTTTGCTTATAACCACATGATTGGTAGAAGTATGGCAATGTTTCCAAACGTAAGAAGAAATGGGGAAAAATGCATAAAAAGTTAATATTTAGATTTAAAGATTGAAATGGTGTACTAAAGGTTCCTGATATGGGACTGTCGGCTCCAATTTTAATTATAAAGTTTAAACTAACCTGTATAACTCCTGTAACATTGTTGATACTGAAAAGGTCAGAATTTTCTCCTCTTAGTGAATAGCGTACTTCTGAGAAACCTTTTAATTTGTCGTCGTCTGTTAAAATTGCATCTGCGTCGATTGCTTTTACAGTTACTAACGCTTCAGGATATTTGATAGATTCCAATACACTTACTTTGTAAAGCTAAAATTAAAAATATTTTTAAAAGATTATTATTATGATTGTATAAAGAAATAATTAATATGACCTATTTTAAATACCTCTTTGTCGAATGTAGGTGCATTATCATTTAGATTTATAACCTCTATTATGATTTTAGCTTCACTATGTTTACTTCCATCATTGCTAGTCGCTTTCACAGTCAAAGTTAAATTAGGACTCGCTAAAAGTTCGTAGTCTAAATGATTTGTTAATAATACTTGCCCGCTCGAGGGATCAACTTGTAATAAATCCGTTTCTGAATTTATTACTTTAAAATTTGATACTACATGGCCTGATATTGGATCTTCTGCCATCAAAACTAATACAGTACTACCTATTGGTTGATCTTCTTTAACCTTGTGATGTATTAATGGATTTGTACTTGACCAGCCCATATTCATAAACTGAGGGTTTTTGTCAGCATAAGGTTGAACGTAAATAGTATATTCAGTAATTGCAAATTGCTTCTCCGTGTTCAATTCCGCGTTTATATCAACGACTTTAATGGTTAAAATGACTATTGATGCCTGACTATAATCTAAAGTTCCATTTACAAATATTTCACCTGAATCCTCATCAATTCTGAATACATGTTTATAATCATAAACTGAATTTGGTTTCAACTGCACGCCTGCCTTAGAAAATGCTTTTATTGGATCTATCAAACTGAATTTTAGTTTGGAATTAATATCAGTATCATGAGCTACAATTTGAGTAACTAAATAATCAATTTTCGTTTTTTCTGAGATATATGTTGTCGTTTCAGTCATATTAAATTTAGGTGGTTTATCATTAACATCTTGAATCGTAACAAACACAGTAGCAGTTGCAGTTTCTGGAATAGGCATACCACTGTCAACTGCCGACACGATTATTTCATATTTGTCGGCATTTATGTCGCGATCAAGATTTGCGTCGTTTGAAACTGTTATCAAACCAGTTCTGAAATAAACATAATAATATTGATATATGTGTAAAAATAAAAATAAAAATAAATTAAGAGTTTAACATTAAGATTTACCAACTTTTGGTTGATGATAAAATTATCTCTTGATCCAGATATTATGTGATAAGTAAGAAGATCATCCAAACCATCTGGATCATTAGCTAAAACCACTGTGACGTTTTCTCCAGGTTTTGCATCTTCCTTTAAAGTGGCCTTATAATTCATAGGATTGAGGTCAAAGGTAAAGTCTTCATTGCTGTCAGGATTATTTTGAGCTACAGTATATTTATAATGGTGATAGTTGCCTTTGAACGTTGGTCGTTGATTTCCTGGCACTCCAACCCTCACATAAACTTTTGTTTCATTATATAAGGGAGGTGACCCTTAAAACAATTGTAGTATTTGTTTACTTAACGTTAGTTAACTACTTAAGTTTTTATCGTGTGTTCATGTTAATCCATTTTTATTATTCAATTAATATCACTTACATACCGTAATCAGTAGCTCTAATAACTAATTCATATTGTCCTCTTGGTGTATCCATAGATTCAACTTTATCAACTATAATTATCTCTCCACTTTCTTCATCGATATTAAAAACGTTTCCGTTGCGAGTAATACTGTTGTCAGATTCGATTGTATACCGAACTCGTCCACCTCCTTGAGTAGGACCATCTGCGTCAGTGGCCTAAAAATTATAAATTTAATTGACTGCTAATATTTTAAGTTAATACAAAGTTAGATATTTCCGTGTGACTTACTCTTACTACAAGTTGTGGTTCAAAATTTGTTGCTCCATCTCTTATAGTTCGACTATATTCAAATAATTCAAATATAGGTGCATTATCATTGACATCTAAAACATCAATGAAAACACTAGTCGTGGTGCTTCTACCCCCACCGTCTTTAGCAAAGAGTGTCAAGCTATAACTTTTTTGCTTTTCATAATCTAGTAACTGAGCTACGTATACACCGCCTTTGTTTTTATCAGTTTGAAACATATTTGAACCAAACCCAGTTAAAGTATACTCTATTTCACCAAATATGCCGTAATCTTTATCTGTAGCTTGAATGTCTCCTACTTTTGTGCCTATAGTAGAATTTTCTGTAATGTAAAACTTATAACTGGAATCATCAAATACTGGCGAATTATCATTCATATCCAATAACTTAATATTAACTCTTGCTGATGACAACTCTACATCGTATGTTGATGCAACAATATCAAAACTAAAATGTCTTTTTTCATCATTATCGACATCATAATCTAATTTTGACGAATCTTGAACTTTGATGCTCAATGGTGTTCTTCCTTCACCGTGGTCAGTGCTCAACGTAAATACTCCACCTGAATTTGAAATATCACGTAGTTTCAAATTATATTTGCTATTTTGACCAATGTCGTAATCTTCGACGTATATTGACAGTCCAGGAACGGGACTTCCATTCTCTATATTTTCGGGTATTGAAATTTCAAATACTTCTTTATTAAATACAGGAACGTGATCATCTACATCTGTGACAATAATCGTTACCGGAGTTACAGTATAATCTGAAGGCACTTCACTGTTTATCATTTCAGTAGCTCTGATATAAAAACTATACACTCCACCATTTTGCATAACAATTTCACTTTCTCTGTCTATGGGATTTTCAGAAGTAACTAATACTGCTCGACCGAAAGGCCTTTCTGGCAAAAGCTTAAAGTACTGCGCTGAATCTCCTTCAATCGTCAATAAAACTGGACGTGGGTTTGCAGTATCTCCATCTTTCGCAACAATTTCCATTATACTTGTATCCTAGAATAAATTATTTTTATATTATGTTACATGTAAAATCTCCATTATTTCATTCACTTATAAATATTGAAATATCTTAATCAATTGATATTTATATCGAACATTTGTTCACGTAGTAATACAATGTTTTCAATATGCAATTGTTATACTCTAATAGTATTCTTAATACAAAATGCTTAAAAATCCACTTGGTCCCTGGCACCCTGAGATGGGAATCGAACCCACGACTAACAGGACTAACGAACCTTGTTACTTTTCGCTACTACAGAGCGTATTCTCATCAATGTTCAGGCATCCACCCGAACAGCCGAAAGAAATATTATTACAAATATTGAAACTTTCGATAAAGATGAGAATTTTGTTTCTATTACAATATTTTGATTTTTTTGCATTACAATGCCATACTGAATAATATTCTTAATACAAAATGCTTTAAAAATCCACTTGGTCCCTGGCACCCTGAGATGGGAACTACTGAATTTGGGATTTAAGCAAAGTAAGTGATGTTGTCTAATATTTAGTTCATTATTTTTACTATTCATTTTTTAATACACTCGATATTGCAAAACTTAGTCATACCGGCGGTGTGTTCTCTGGCACAGTAGCTGAATAAGGAGCATTGACGAAAGCGGGTGGTTGGTCTTGTACATCCTGTACAGCTACTGATAAGCTGGCTAGAGCTCTCATTGGTTTATCAGAAGCGTCGGTTGCTTCTAAAGTAATAACGTAAGCAGACCTGCTCTCAAAGTCCAATGGTTTGTTTAAGTATAAATGTACTTCATACGTATTTGGTGAAACCTGGAAAAAAAATGTATGAGTTTTGCATCTTTTTTGTTATTTATCACGGAACAGTAATTGTTTTTTTTTACCATTTCGGTAAAGACTCTAAAAGTATTGCAAGCTTCAGCATCACTTCCTTTTTCCTTAGTTGAACACTTGACGTGTATCTTAGCATTATCTCCTTCATCACGATCGGACACAATTACTTTCGGTTCAACCTGAAAAGTATAATATACATATTTTTATATAAATATCAAGCAATTATTTATTAAATACGCAACTTAAATTCATAACGATTAACTGAAATGTTTAATTTTTTTTAAACTTACGTCAATTTCTGCATCTACAGGAGTTGTTTCACTAATATTAACTATGTATGGCCTATTATGAAATATAGGAGGATTATCGTTTACGTCTTTTATTGGAATCACTCGGCGAAGTGATACTGTATTTGGTTCAGTGCCTGCTATACCCTCATCTGCAAAATATCAACATAATGAATTTAGGCGTTATTTAATTTATCTACTTAAATATTTCACAACACTAAAAAGCACAATTTATAAATAAGTTATTACCCGTGATGCTGATGATTACTTCTAACGTTGGCTGTTCCTCCCGGTCCAAAGTCTTTGCAAGAGTTACCACACCAGTTACCTGGTCTACTGTGAAGTATTGACCTGATATCGAATATCTCAGGGGACTGTTTTCGGGATCTATGCCTGATAAAATAATATAAAACCGTATGAATATTTTCAATTTTGTATTCATAATAATAGTTACTTAACGTCTTGTAGTATCTTTAAAGTAACACTAAAATCCAGTTGCTCAACTGTTCATTAAAGTATAATGACGACTTTGAGTTCTAATGAGTTTTTTAAATTTGTATTAATACTTTTGCTTTAGACTAATGAAAACTTTAAGGTTAGGGTCCAAACGCAAATTGGCAAAAACAGTATCAAAACTCGAAAAAAGATTAGCAATGTTTAACACAGGATCATATTCTATATCCATCATAATAAATAATGCTATTTTCAAGCATATAAAAATAATCAACTAATTTTGTTGATTACTTTTATATGTAAAATTAATGTTTTCAAAAATAGCCTAAATAAATATTTTATACAAAAATGATAATCGGCACAGGAGTTTTCCAGTGACACCGGAAGTAATTCTTATCATTAATTTCCAGGGTAGAAACTAACTCATAATATTTTATATACATTAATAATTCCATTTATTTATTTTTAATATAATTTTGGTTTTGAATTGTAATGACAATTTGAATGCACAAAGTTAACTTTTAAGTGTCCATATAGATACATAGTTATAGGGGAAATAAAAACAAGATGAATTCAATTCCAGATTTTTTTTAATACAAGAAATAAAAATAAATTAACGGTGCCTGTCACTAGACTGCAAAAAGTTAATAACTCTTTCAAGGGTCTTTGTGTGCGCTTCTACAATAAGGTCCCAAGCAAAATACAACAATTAGATATCATGCAGTTTAAATCTACTATTAAAAAAATACTTATTAAAAAAGCTTATTATAAGGTATCCGATTATGTAACAGATAAGAACGCTTGGACTTGAGATGATCCAGCAACTGGATAGGTGATTACTTCTAAACTCATTATCTTGTTTCCATTATTATTAAATGATTATGTTATTATTATAAGACCATAGTTTTTTTTATCTCTGTTTATAATGTATTGATCTGGTAATGACATGGTTTTTGTAAATGTCATTACTCATATTAGAGCTGGTGAGTTTCTTGCTCGTTCTTCTTATCAGCCAAAAGACGTCCTGAACGAGTGGTAGGGAAAAAATGTTGGACGATTCAAAAGTACTTTTAAGAAGTCTATTTGAATAAAGATTATTTTGACTTTGACTTTGACTTTTTTGGTCTGATAATACTTTCATGTAGTTTTCTAAAGAGTCAATTGGCTTGTTTATAGTCGAAGTTCAAGGTTTTGTGCCGCAACTGCTTTTTTTCGCTTTAAAGTTGAACCTTGTGTAAAATGGATGAGAGCAAAAAAAAAAAAGATAATATTTACATGTTTTTTTTTTCTCCTACCTATTTATTCCTTGTAATAACACAAACTTCATAATCATATCTCAGATATGCTATGGTAATATATCGACAAAAAGTATAATATCATCATTGACAGTGTTTGAAGTTACGTGTTAAAATGGACACGCTAAGCACTTAAGATGTATTTTTATGTATTTTTTGTTTTGTTATTAAGTACTTAGGAAAGGGTTTTTTTGAAAACTTTCTATCTTTACACAATGTTTAAAATATTTTCGAAAGTGCAGTCTATGACAATATTCATGTGAATGATATATAATTTTGTATTTTATATACCAGAACCTGACCTGTTTTGATATAGAATCTTTTTGGGGCAAGGCAAGGGCAGTAATCTTTATTTCTTAAATAATTTTGATAAATTGAGCCATGTTAATCAATATAGAAGACAAGAGGCGTTGAGTCAGGCCCTTAGAGAAATAATCTTCAGGAGATAATTTAGTGAAATGTTATTATGAGTTATGCATCGAATTATCATCATCATCAGCCGTAAGACTCCCACTGCTGAGCATAAGCCTCCCTTATAGACCTCCACGATGATCGCTCCTGCGGTGCTCGCATTCAGCGACTTCCCGCAACCTTTGTAAGATCGTCAGTCCACTCTTCCGCCCCAATGGCCATCAATTCTTCTCACTACATGTCCCGCTCACTGCCACTTCAGGTGAGCAATTCTTAGAGCAATGTCAGTAACGTTAGTTCTCCTTCGATTACGGAGAGAAATACCAAGCATTACTCTCTCCATTGCCCACTGGGTGAGCTTGAGTCAGTACATCGAAAGTTCCAAACAATTTCATTACGCTATCTAAATACATGTTTCTATTTTAAAAATTATATATCCTTTGCCACTATAGTTTTGAAAAATTATTTCCTTTGTAAATTTTTATACCATGAATAGCCTAGCGTGTCTATTTGGACACATTAATTTTTTTATTCAAAATAAATGTTATCCGCTGTAAAAAGCGATTTTTATTAATATTTGACCAAACTTTACGTAGTTCATCCAAAACTGTTAGGAAAAATGCAAGTCAAATAATTCAGGCATTGCTGGGTTAAAATGTAATTCTATGACCAATTTTACTTTATGAAATTTTTATCTAATTTCTAATTGATGTTATTAATGATACTTTTTAAATCTTTTTTACGTTGACTCTCCCTTTCCTAATTCTTTAGATATTGTAGACTAGCCGACGCCACAAATTTCTTGTCGCTTTTTTAAAGTGGTTCGCTAATAAAACATTACTTTATGTTGGTTATTATTGTTTATATTTTATTTTTTATTTATTTAATAAAAAACAACAAATATTTTCTATATACATTATTGTTTGTATATACCACGACATAGCCATATATAATTATAGTCTTATATATAATTTACAAAAAAGAGAAAGTATCATACAAAGTACAGAAAAAGAGTTCAAATAAATCTAGGTAGTTAAAACAAACCTCTTAAGTGGTATACTGGTGTACCAACGGGCGTATCTTCAGGTAGACTAAATTGAGACATATCCCCAATCTGTGGCACAAAGTGTGGAGCTCTGTTTATGACTTGGTTTGAACACTGTCCCAAAAGAGATATTAACAATAGAACTATCAGGGGAGAAGGCTCGGAGAATACGATCGCCGCGGTCCGTTTCTGGAATATAATTTCAGCCATCTGAAATTAAATGAAAACGAATATTTAAAAAGTTTACATAAAATAAAATCTCTAAGATTTTGTTGAATTTTTTTTTGTTATTTACCTATTTTCCTTGTAAAAAAATATTCTCTATATAATCACAGATTGTTATTGACAGAGATCCACGTCTGAATGAATGAAAAAAAAAAAAATTATTCAAATAACAAAATCACTTTTGAATCATCTAAGTTTTTTCCTAACTCGTTCAGAATGTCTTTCGGCATCTGGCTTTCAAGGAGTACCAACAACAAAGGATCAGTGAAAACTTTGTTTTATTCTTTCAGGAAAGAGTTTGTTTGTAATTTTTCCGTGTAAGTATAACAATTTTACTAAATGTCCATTGGCTAACCGGATAATTGATTAGACAGCCAGAATACGCAATATTGAACTCTGAAACAAGATCACCCGGCCAGTACGATTACTACACGAACGGCCCGCGAGACCGCGACGATTACCTAACAATTGTTTTAGGCGGTATACTAACTTTGATACAGTAAACATGCCTATTCAGTACTTCAGATGTCGCAACACCTTGAAACTGGCGTATGAGCTTAGCCATAGAATTTTTTGTTTGAAAGAACTTTAATAACCTCATCAGTGTACCGTGTATCATTCAATTATGTTTATTGGTGTACATTGAACGATTTGAAAAACCGTTTGAATTGTCAATCAAACAGAAATATATAATATAGACTAGACTGGCCCTTAAAAACTACTACAAAATACTTATATCCAGTCTTTATTTGCTTTATATATATAAATACTTTTGCGCCCACAATCATATATCTACGTTATTTACCGCGTTGGTACTACTGTCTCTATCTGCACTGTGGCAAAATTTACACTTGTTTTACTAGCACCAACAATGCTTTAATTTTGCAACTGGCCAAGACAATTTACACATCAATGAAACGTGGGTAAAAAATTACAATTGTTTAAGTAGCCTAATATCGTGTATGATATCAGCATGAAGTATTAAAACATTGTCTTCATTTTAATAATAACATAAAATTGGTATTGAAACATAAACCTGTTCTTCCCTTTTTCATAACTTACATCTTTAAAAAAGCCTATACAATAGTTCAAGAAGAATTTCTGAACTTAATGGATCAGGATTTATAGACGCCATAGATGATACGACTTGACGACGCTGATTATATATATAATATTTTACAAAGCTAAATTATCTTGAGTCTTATTATTAAGTACATAAATAATTGAACTAATGAATAATTTTATATATTAAATAATACAAACTTGTTTTTTGTATTCTGTCAATTAATAGTATTTTTTAAGGAAAATAATTAAAGAGGCAATGACTGTATTTCAAATTGATAACTTATTAGCAACAATCTCATCACGAAGCGTGGTAATTAGTGGGTTTTAAACCACAAGTTTTTTATTCTACGGTAATTCACGCAATGTTAAGGTACCTAGTCGTTATGTCAGAAAGGAAACATTTTTCTAACAATCCAAGTGTGACCGACCTCTTACAATAATGACCAGCCAGCGAACTATATTTCTTTTTGCGCTCTTGAACTGTTATTATGTAGAATCTAAATATAGCTGTAATGTTACTAGAAGCGAAAGGTGTTTTTGGCTGAATATTTTAGGTGTTTAATTTTTTTATTTCTTAATGTCTCATAATATTATATTTATATAAAAAAGTCGATCTATACATTTACTGTATTTTAAAATTTGCCCATTACTGTGTGAACTTAACTTTTAAAAAAAGCCGAGTATGTCTATAAATATTAAAGCTTTTTTTGTTCCAATTATGTAAAACCGAGGCGTAATCATCATCATCAGACAATCAATTGTAGTTATTGACTGCAAATATACCAATAATTATACGCTCGACATGCATTTTTAGATAAATTTTTGGTCACTCATCCTCTGACTGGCCCTTGAGAATGTTTCCTTAGACTTTGAATCGCAGGCTTGTACTAAGCACAGTTCCATCGTCAGATCAATGCAGATTATTCGTTTAAACTTATACAGATCAACATCTCGACCACATTTCTAAGAAAAGAGTTATTATTGAAATTTCTAAAAATTTTATGTTCATTCGCTGCTTCTTTGAATCGTGACTTATATAGGTTGAGTAACAACAACTATCTATTGTTAACGTGACTTCTCAAATCCGTGTCAGTGAACCAAAGACAATGGTGCTGGGAAGTGGCGATAATTGCCTACTATAATAGTTCCCTTTTGGTACTTAATCTGTTGGCATACTGGTGGCATTTTTTCGAAGTATTGATTGGCTAAATCGTCTGTTTTTCGAAGTATTGACTGATCTTTGAGGGAGACCTTAGGTTCTGTTGCCAATTGGATTTATATCAAAGCCGTAATCTGGAGATTTTATGAAGTCAAATTTTTAGACCAAGTATATTTCCTATTTAATAATGACAATCGATCATTGTGGGTTTGACAATCGATCATTGTGGCACGTTTAAAGTTTATTCAAGAAGTAACACATTTAGTCTTTGAATATATTCATCAGCCACTAAGAGTGTAAGACCATCATTCAATTTTTGAAACGTAGTCTAAACAAGTCTTAACAGCTTTTCAATAGAAAAGACTTCACTAATATTTGGGAAGTGATTCCCCACATTGAAGTGACTCCTGATTATTTTTGTATACCCTCTATTGTTAATTGTCAGTATTAAAAATGACTAAGAGGTATATGTAATGTTTCTGTTTATAGCATTCAAATCTATTAAATAACATAGTTGACTCATATATGACTAAGAGCTTTCTAAACTACATAAATTCTTAAAATAAGCGTCAGCTTTTCAATGATGATTAATTTGGAACTCCGAAAAAAAATAAATCAAAAAAGAATCAAAACAAAAACTGCCAAAGTAAAATCATCGTATTAAAAATAAAGATATAACTTTTTTAGTGCAATAATTAGTTAATTTGCGAATATCTATCAAGGTACTTAAAAAGAAAATTTAGTGATTTCTCATTGTATGACTTAATATTTTAAACTTAATAAAAAGCTCGCAAGGTCAAATAAATTCACCTTTCGATATTAACCGGATTTGTAGTCCAAATTTAAGAATATCAACATCAAATCTCTTTTAACTTCATAATCTATCACATGATTATATAGAATTTATATTACCTTTTGAAAATGATAGATAACGAACATTTGTACTATGCAAAGAAAGTTTTACTCGTAAACACACCTTAAATAACTGTAATTCACAAGTTATAAAAAAAAACAGTTAGTTTATCTTAATACACACCTTGTTATTATGATCCTTTTTAATTCAATCACTACACAAATACAAACATTATTTATGATTTATTTACACACACAGAAACCCTTATAAATATTTTATAAAAAACATTTTTTTTTCTATCTCGTAAACTTCACTCCGCACCGTTTGATATGTACTGTCAAAAACTTGCACCACCGGTATTCTGTAGTGGTTTTGTGTTACGCGCGTCTTGCTCATTCGCTGTTTGGTTTAGTTTGGAGTGAGAAAGAGATGGCAGTATACCGTTAATTCCGTCGAATATTCTCCGCAGATAGAGCCTTTTTGCACAGGTAAAAGTAACGGGGGTTTTCTTAAGATGCGTGAGTTGCGATATAGAATGTAGACTCGTGTTTGTTAAAAAGAGATAGATGATATACTAGGTCATGTTCTAAAGGGTATACGTCATATATATGGCTTATATTAAGGTCACAGTAAAAGTTAAATACTATAGAATATACCATAGAAAATAACTATTGCTTTGTGTTGATTGTAAAATAAAATAAAAAAATTGATATTTATTCCTCTTGTCATTGTTAGCTAATACAGTGTAAAATGTGTTTAGCGAAAATATAAGTTTCTTATTTTTTTTTAAATATGTTATTTATACTTTAACCATTTTCTTCAAATTTTATTATAACCAGGGATCAACAGTGATAATGATTGATTGAGTTGTTATTTTTAACTAAAAACGATAAAATCAATACTTACTTTACTACATTTTGAATAGGAACGCCATCTGTGAACATGCAGCGATAATGAATACCAGAACTCAAATGCTTTATCTTTGTTGCAAGCAAAGTCGCTTTCGCAATGCATTACTATTTTATAGAATAGTTTGTAGAGTTGCCGTGGCTCTACCGTCACATCTTAGTTACAATCCACAGGTTCACATATTTTTGTTCCAATATCATAATGTATATTTATTAATAATGAATACAAACGTTTATTTGAAAGTTTTATTTACAAAAAAAAGTGCCCACTCTTTCTTCTATAAACGTAAATAACTTAAATACTAGGTAAAAAATAGTCGGTGGGACACTAGTAGATATGAACGAACTTAAATGAATTTCGAAACCAAAGAATTCAGTTTTGGTCAGTGATTTCCGACAGATTAAGTTTTACTTCTTTTGATTTCAGTATAAGAAAGTGAGAAATCTGGTCTTCGAAAACCTTTGGCTAATAAACTAAGTCTTCGTTTCCTATTTATTTCTGAATTAGGATCTAACAGAGTATTTAAAATTTTGGAGTATCTATACATATTCCTATAATGCCCGTTAATTTGAGTTGTAGTCGTAATTGTTTCATTTAACCTAGAATCATCTTTTTCGATAACTGTCTCTGCAGTGGTAGTAATATTGTCATTTTCAAGGATAGTTAATATTGTTTGCTGTTCAATATCATGAAAGTCAATTTTATCTCTAGAATTTCTTCTATTCAAAACTTTGTTATCTTGATATTCTGATTCACGATATATTCTATATTCGTCAGATATTCTAGCGTCTTCATGACTAAATTTAAGTATATCAGGTGGCTTTGTATACCACGCTCCTTCGGTGCTTGACAATGTGACGTCAAAAATAGATGGCACAGTAGTTGTGGTGGTAGCAGGAAGTAATAATGGAGGTGGTGGAGGGAGTGTTCTTGCTTCGATAGGCACAATGCCAGAACTTCCAACATGAAAATCTTCTACTTGTGTTGTTGACAAATAAATTGGAATTTCAGTAGTGTAAGGCGATATCGGCACAAAATGATTAGCGTGCGTGGTGGTAGTAGTAGATTGGCTATTATTAAAGAAATATTTAAGGTTACTCATTTCAGTCGTCGTTTCACTGCTTTTTTCTGGTGTGTATAAATTAATTTGCACTATCATACTTGAACTTAAAGGTTTATGATTTATCATCGGTAAATCCGATTCATGCTCTGCATTGTGGGAAGATACTTTATTCTGGCTTAGTAAACGTGGTCTTTTTACAGGAATCGTTCTTCGTCCAACTGGAATTCGTGTTTTCTTTTTAAAAAATATAAGTGGTTTTGAAGTACTTATATAGATTTTGTCTGAATTCGGTCTTAATTTATCTTTGTTTTTGGTATTTTCGTTTTTTACGTCACTTTTGATTGGAAACAAATTAAGCATAACACTAAAACTTTTTGGTTTACTAAAAATTGAAGAATCTGGTATAAGTTTTTCACTTAAACCTGTTTGTGTACCAATTTTACTGTGATCTATGTTCTCACAACTGTTCCCAATGCAACGTTTTTTTTGGTCTGGTATCGGTCTAAATATTGGTAACTTATAATTTTCACTTTCAAAAAATGTTGGTGAAAATCGTAAAAAACTGTCAGCTAATAGATTGACTTCACCGGGGTTATCTGGTTTGTATTTAAAAAGTGGATCTGACTTGTGATTAGATTTGTAAATGTCAACTCTCTCTGAGTTTTCCCCAACTATGTTTAGATCGGCTTCACCTGTGCCAGAAAGTGGTGTTTTATTATTATTTTTTGGTTCTATATATACCCCTGTAAATGCGATTTGTTTATTGGTAGGTACAGTATACATATCGCCAATCTTTGCATTGATAGTTTTTTCCAAATATTTTATCACTTGTTGAATATTTTGGAGTCTTTGTGCATTTCGATAACTTTCAATCCAACTCTTTGAACCATATGTCCTGCTAAATGGCACAGGAGTCGGCGATTTGTATTCAAAAATAAAGGGTCTAGGGCTTGTTCTTCTTAATTGATACGGTTTAAATAGATCCTTGCTTATTTTAGGACCTGGTTTTAATTTTCTTAGAAAAAGATTACTTTGCTTCTCTTCTGGGACAATCTCTACTGTAGAATCTACATAAGTATTTTCTTGCATTGCATTTACCAAAAGAGGCATTCGTTCGTAATAATCTTGGTCGAATCCAAAGTAACTTCGGTCGAGTCTATCTGCCACTGGATTGTCATTAGTTACGTTAATATTAGCTCTTCTAATAGCTTTTCTTTTTACTTGTACTAGACTTGATTCTATCGCAACTGCATACTCGTAAATTAGTAGTATTACCTGCAACAAATAGTAGTGGTTACTAATAAATTATGTCAATAAAAAAAAACAGTTGAAATAAACTATAAAAAAATATTAATAATTTTTAAGTGAACATTTAAATTTACTTATGAAAAAGTAATTATGAATATGAAATTGTTGAAATATTTAAATAAAGAATATGTAGATTTGGAAAAGTTTACTATTATAATGTTAATGTTAAACAAACTTTACTACCATTTTAATCTTTAGTGAACATATTTAAATACTGATGTTGAATTTATGACTAACAAAAATATATTGCGTATTGTTTCAATTATGTCATTGTTATATAATAATAATAAATAACTGTTCTTAGTTACGAATTAAGGTAAAATAATTTGAAATAACAAATAAATCTAATGTAAGAAATATCAAATTGTTATTTTTATTTTTGAAGCGTGAGAGATAGAGTGTATACATATATTTATTTATTTAAAATTAACCGATTATTTTAATTCAAACATGACTCACAGATAAATAACAATGTACCTATATTTATATAATATACAAATATTTTATGTATAATATTAAATTTCACAGTTATAGTAAATCGAAAACGTTATATTTCATATTTAAATCGTAATCCTCATTATCATCAGCTTGCCATCCATTGCGATGGATCTCTAAATAAGTTGGTTTGCCAATTGGTATCATAGATCTCAACTTCGTACGGTCATAGTTGCTTGAAAGAAAATCCCACATATCTTCCTTTTTTGTTTTGATGGTTAGGTCAGTACTAACTACTGTGTTATTTATTACAGTAAGAGGTAATGAAGTCATACTTTCAGTTGGTTTAAAGTAGTTTTCTTCTTGATAGTCATTATCGTTTGTAGACTCAATTTCTTCGGTCTTACTAGTGTGGATATTGAAATTATATCGATTTTTCTTGCCATTTAATGTAGATTTCACATTAGTTCTTTTAGTTGATGGAGTATAAGCTTGATAATAAAAGTACAACGATTCATTACTTTGAGATTCATGTTTATAATCTTCTTGTGCAATAAAAGGTGTAGAATTTATTAACTCTTTCTTTTCAGTGACATTTTCTCCAATCCGTAAATTACTAACTACACTTGTTTTATTAAACTTATATGTAGTTTCATGTAGAAACAACTTTGGAGGAGGTTGAGTTGTTTTGTTTATAGTAGGTAAGTGATAATTACGAAGCCTTGGACCAACAGTAAATGTCTTCAGATTGCTGTGATATCTAGAAGGCAAGATTTTTGATTTGAATAATTCTATGCTAGATGCATCGAGATAATTAATTTTTTCAGTGATAGTGGGATAATACGAATTGAAAAAAGGTTTCATTTCTTGGTTTAATGTTGGTTTAACAATAGGATATTTGTTACTATGCTGACTATTAATCTTTCCAATATTTTTTTTACTATATTGTGAAACATATTTTCTTGTTGTAGTAATGAGATTTTTTGTTTGGAGAATATCTAGAACTGATGTCGGTGATGTCGATATCGGTTGTGTTAAAAACAATGGTTTTTTATACTCAGTAGGCTCAGCACTTTGTTTTACCGTAGTCAATGTTGAGGGGGTTTCTTTCTCATCAGTTGCATTCATATCAGATTTAAAATTTATATTAGCACCACAGTCACGGTCTATTATTTCAGTAGTTAAATTTTCTTTGCGCAATTTACTTTTGAATTCGATTGAACTGATTTTATCTTGAACCTGGAATATATTATCAAACTCTGATAAATGTAATGGTAAAGTTGTCTTTTTTTTCTCAATTAATTTAGTATTAATTCTCTTTGTCTTATTGGGCGTCGAGTTTGTAGAAATTTTTTGCTCTAAATTTAATTTGAAACCAGGTAAAAAGGTTTGAAGGCTGGAAAGAATTTTATTTAAGAGCATACTCAATTGTGATGGTTCACATTTACAACCTACTATCTCATTTTTATTATTTTTGCTATTTGATATTATTTGCAGCGGTTTTAATCTTTTAGAAGAAGGTTGGTTTGAATAAGTTTTGACTGTTTTTAATGGGCTGTCGACTTTGGAATTTAGCGTTTTCTTGGTTACGCTGTTATAATCATCGCTGTACATCGACAAAGTATGATCATTATCTTTATCGGTATTACTTTTTTCAAAGTATTGCATGATTCTATTGTAGTCCCTTATTTTTCGGATTTTTGTAAAGTAAGCTAATTTTGTATTAGCGTTGTTGTAAGTGAAGAGTATTGGAGACGTCTTGTATTCTATCGCGTACAGTCTCGATGTAGGTTTCTTCATCCAACTATTTTTATTGATGAAAATATTTTTTTTTAGTATCGATTCTGTCGTTACTCTCCTTTCATAAACAGGACTAGGACTAGAATAATCTTCAATTATCTTTTCTAGAAATCTATTTTGTTTCAAAGCTTTAATCAAAAGGGGTAATAATTTGATTGTTGCTCTGTCAAAGTTCAATTTGGATTTAGAGAACTTTTCGTCAAAGGATGAAGAGGTGCTGTCGTTGATGAGGCCGATCCAATTTGATTTTGTAATAGGTTGTTTACTTGAATCTCGATTTATTCCTGTTTCCACGTAGACCAGGAAAACTGTCTGTAAGAAAAAAGTGTAATTTAAAAAACATTAATTATAATTATCAGAGTTAGTGTTACACAACAAAATGTCAATATATTTACCCACCTTTTTATTTAAGTAATCAATAGCAACATTAATATTAGAAACAAAAACAATGATAAACCAATTTTAATACACAGCAAAGAACATATATTATTCACATTTTATGTATGTAAAACATAATTATTCTTATTTATTGATGTCTTTCAATTTCATTAGTTCTCATTACTTTCCTTAGACTGCATTTAAACTGGATTGATCGTCAACCACCGAATGAATGCGAGCATTACGCAGTTTATTGCATCTCATCCTTTCTTTTTTAGTTCACTTCAATCTGACAATAGGTTAAGCGCAAGGACAAGTTGATGACAGAAAGGCATAAAAGCTAGTTTATTCGTAAATCAAAAGTATTTCAGGAAGAGCACGACCTTCAGTAATTAAGAACAGAAAAAAGAAGAGTCATTATCCCGCCTTCAAAGAATCTCCGCAAGACTTACTCATTGATCAATAAAAAAAAATGACAAATGGTTCTTTTATAGTGACCAACAGTTATTTCTGGCACTCTTATAATAACACGAGAATTAAATTAAGTACTTTCTTCAAGCTATTAACCGCCTAAAGCAAATTGACAATGACAGAAGGGAAAACGTCTGTACTAAAGTAAGTTTTATAATGGAACCAATGACTGATCGATTTAAATGAACCCAAAGAGATACATTATACGGTATGTGTTTACTCAGAAAGAGTAATCACAATAGTGTTTATGGAATCAAAACAATGACAAACAAATGGAATTATGCACACAACACGTGTTATAAATAACAATACGCATCTCCACAAAGTTTTCAAAATATAAGCTATGATGAAAATAAATTTGAGTTTCGAAATTTTGCCTATATTAATTAGATGAACAAATTTCTTGAATTATAATGGGAATGTATGTACGAGTATGTCTGAATGTTTAAAAATTCTGTTCGAAATGAAAATAGAAGAATCTTTATGAAATTCATAAATTATATAAAGATATTTGTTAGTTATATTTTCGCAAGTGCTTTATAGATTTTCTCGTATTATCAGACGTTTCGATCCATTGCAGACTGCGACCTCATTAGGTTAAGATATTGGCCATGTTAAAGTCGTGTCTTGTTATTTGTAGTGTCATCAATAATTTTTTAAATATCGATTTATAAGTGTACTACTTTTATATAAAATAACACAACCTTATTTCTACTTCGTTGAATTCTTTTTGTTGCCGTTTCAGATAAAAGACATCAACGCGTTTCCCAGTTGCAATTGCTTGTACGTCGGTTTCAATATATTACCATTTCTGTAGACCCAAGTTTGATTCCCGGTCGTTTCAATAAAGAAAATTAACTTCTCTATATTGCCAAGTTCAGATTAAGCATTTTTTAATAATGTTTTATGCAAAGAAGAAGTATTATTTTTGATTCCAAAATATATCATCTATCTATATCACAGATTTAATTAAAATAGATTAAAATTATAGAAAATTCTAATTACAAAAGATAATAAGATTATATATTTTGTAGGTTTTTCTGGCTTCGTGTAATGCATGTGGCTATAAGGAAGACAGCAGATATCTCATGAAAGTATAATCAGCAATTTTCCTTGAAAAATTACTACTTTATTTATCGACATTGACACGAATAGTATCGTTATAAATTTCTTCTTTGTTAGAACATTTATTATAATTAGCATTAGTATTGAATTCCTTCAAGTCAATACCAAATTTATATAATTTGTTAATCACCTCGTTAATATTAGAACTATGTGAACAAATTGCAAATGGATGCTTTTCAAATTTGATTATGAATGCATATCTTGGCCAGTGTTATAAATCACAGAAGTCTTTTGAATTAATTGAAAGTAATACAAGAAACAACAAATAAAAAGATTAAAATTTGGCATATACTCATATTTCTATTAGAAGGGACAGTTTTTCACTTAATCATTCGAGTTTATCAAGTGGAACGCGAAATTGGCCATTATCCAAGTATACATGCAGAAAAACTCAACATTAAAGTATCGTTTCTAAAAATAATGTTTTAGTACTAATCCACGAGAAATAATGTGTAATAAAAATAGATATATATGACCTTTTTATAGTTAAGAAATTCTTCGTTCATGCAAAACTTCTGTTTCTAAAAAATAATTTTAAGAAATTAAATACATTTTTTCCATGACAAGATAAATTTCCTATTAATCAACCTCTAATCAACTTTTTAAGGAAGTCCGTTAGTTATTAAACAATATTATTGAAACTAAGCAGTGTAAATAATAATACAACTAACACGACAAATAATTAGTTACTCTGCTCTAAATATGCGTTTACTCACAATTACAACCGTAACAGTGATCGCCGTCGATATAGTAGCGCACACACAGCCTTGTTTGACTTGCCGTTTCCTCGACTGTTTGAGGAACTCCTCAGTTCGGGCATCGATGGTCCTGTACAAGCCGAACTGTCTTATTCGGGAGCTAGCGCTGAACGACACCGAACTCTCACTTGACATATCGACAGCTCACATCACTAGTAAGAAACTGCTAAATTTCTCGGCACACGTGCGCTTGTTTCAGTACACACAAGAAAATGTAGCGGCATATGTGTCCGCGAACCACAATGTGTTTTCTTTTGCTAACTGTGTTTAGTGTTATGATGGTTGAGTTTTATCGATATTTTTAATTTGTCACATTTAAGAAAGATAAAATAAGCTTCTGTTTATAATTGTTGATAGAATGCTGATCGGTTCCATTAATATTACACATGTAATGTTAAAAATTTAATCTACCAGTACATTCTTTAATGACTGTACCGTTTAAAAAAGTCTTGGTCTAATAATAATCTTAGAGGGACTTTGTTTCTTTGTGCATTGCATAGTGCTGTAAATAATGTACATTATTTTGTAGTTTGTCGAAGACTCGCATATTAATAAGTATAAAAAATATTATTCACAAACTTTAAACACTTTACAATCTCAAAGTTGGTAAGAAAAACGTTTATTTATTCTTATGTATCACAACATCTGCTAAAACAATATAAAAACAATGCGTTTTCCACATCAATCAAATTAGTAATAAAAGGCATTTAAATTGATGACAGCAGATTCAGTATCTAGATCCACACGTTAGAAACTCAATTGCCATTGCTAGATGATTTGTTCGATATGCCGCAGCCAATTTTGTTCATAGCGCAGACTTTCTGCAAATACTCCTTACATAAAATAATAATGTTTTTATTATATGAGCTACAAAGATCTCTCACGATATACATGTAGACTATCAATTATTGAAAACCTTTCTTTGAATGATGGCGAAAGAACGAAAATCGTCCAATAATAATAATAGTAATTTATTTGCTTTCCAAAATCAGCAATTAAAAAGGTAGTCGATATTAAATATCGATATTCGCTCAACACTAGCTCTCGTATTCGGACGCAATTCACTGGACCATGTAGTCGACAAACGCTCGCTCATACATTCATATTGACAAGAGAAACGTGTATAATGTGCAATTTATACAACACTGCACAAACATTACTGTCTTTCATCTCACAGTTATTATATAAGGTTTATAATAAAAATCAAATCACAATTAAGATAAGCATTTATTACAGCTATCGTCAATAAATGGAGTTGCTTAATTGTTATGAGTCATTGCAAATTTATTTTAATGTTGTGTACATGTTTGTTTGTTATTATGTAAACAAGACAATATTTATAAAAAAAATGAGAAATGTAATACTTACTCCATTGCATTAATTTGTTGGGATCATAAGTAATCGTTTGATTGTTTATTCTAAATTTGTAACATTTTAGCATGCAATTATCCACTAGTAACTTTTCGCCGGTGATTATTGTGTGAGTCAAAGGTCTTACCTCCTTAATACATTTTAAAAACCCAAGACATGACTTTGATTAGGGCTAGGACCCGGAAACCCGGTCTGGGTTAATTACTGTTACCTCTTGTTCTGTGTCTGTGACCTATAAAGAACACAATTTCGACGTATTTATTTTTTCTAAAAAATACTAAAACTTTACTGTGTAATGATTCTTAACTTAGACGGATAAGAATTCATTATGTCATGAGCCGATTGACTGATTATAACTTTTTAACTTTCAAAACACGATGAGTAATTTCATATAATTACGCTTATAAATCGGATCGCATCAATGCAGTTTATAAAGAGAAATCTTTCCATAATTAAAGCATGTAAAATTACATACGAACTTACGTTTTACGAACAGTATTTATTTTTATATGATAGGAAGACCTAAAGCTAACAACAAGAATAATATTACGAATAGGAGGCCGATATTCAGTTACAGGTTCTCATAAATATTATAGACTATAATAAGCAGATCGATGTGATTCTGCTTAGTATATTTTCTTCTGTACATTCTTTAAAAACAAAGGAGATTAGCTTTGCATTCTATACATATTTTATTAGAGAAGGAAGCCTACTCTAATTCACCGAAAAACGAATTATCGTTCGAAATTTCGGACGTTTCCTACCACAATTACGTTCGTTCCGAATATTCAACGAACGAAAATGTTTGACATATTTATTTTCTAAACCTACTCTATTTCACGAAATGACAAAACGAACATTTGAGTTTGACATCTAATTGTTCGGAATTCTTACCTCAAATTGACGAAGTAAAAAATGTTACCTTTTCATTTTCGTTAGCAATTTTTTATTTTCGAAATGGGGTCTATATTACTATTAACCTCTTGAGTGTTTCTCTCTCTCTACCGGACATATGGCTAGCATGTCGTGAATTTCGAAAAAATTATTACCTTGACTACTATGGCTCACAAAAACCGTTATTAGGGCATTCTATTGCAATAATAATTACATAATACGCATATCATTGTCTTCGCCATAAAATTTCTGAACGTGTAAAATATATTATTTAGTTCGAAATACTCACGTTTATGCGTAAAGATGAAAAACAAATGACGATTATGATTTTTCGACTTGTTAACTCCAACAACGAATGATGATATATCGGATTCCCTCACATGTACACTAACACAAACACTGTCATATTATCACACATATATTCACGCATCTATTTCATAAGTTATTCGTTTCTAAACAATCAACTGATACCGTAAAACAAATATTTACATTATGTTAGCACGGGAATTCGTAATGTCGGCCATTTACTGTCCGCCGGGCCGGTTGACCGTTGGTGCAGTCGGACCACGTGATATCGCAATGGTACCATTGGCAAAAAAAATATGAACAAAATTATGTAATATATTTGAAGTAATTTCGATTTTGTTGATGTTGACATTAATAAGTATAAATAATATCCTAATCAAAATTATATTGTTATGAACGTATTTTAGTTTTTGTTCACTAATAATAATGATTTTTTTATTATTATTTTTTAACATGCCTGTCATATAGAACAATGGTCCCGGCTGAATGCTAGATGATAGCCTTATCTAAAACATTGTTTTTTTACGACATTATTTATTACTAAATACCTATTTCTTACGACCAGCTATACTGTAAACGATTTGAATAGATAGTATCCTTACCTGGCACAGTATAATGGTCAACAAAAAAGATCGCAAAGGCAAAACTAAACAAAATGTCTGTTATGATTCTTTACAAACAAAATACACGTGCTTGCAGTATAATCAAAGTCTTTTGTCTTGTGTTCTAAACTGACAAAAAATACGGATTTTATGAATACAAGAAAATAATGTTTTTTCATATTATACGTTTTATCTGAAATAAACAATGCAATGGTTCTACAGAGACTGTTCTCAAGAATCGCATTTCTATATATGACTCTTTAGATATACCTACTCACGTCCACTTTCAAACATCAGTGTTGGATAGATAATGTCAATTTATTTTTATTTATTATGAAATAAAAAACGTCAGTTTAAAAAAGGTTGTGAGTATTCATATGTTTCTTACTACTTTTTATATAGTAATTCTTTTATCTATTATAATTGATAATAAAGAGTGTACTTTAAAAATACTAGTGGCAACTCGCGGCTTCACCCGCGTAGTGCCCGTGCGCTTGCGAAAATCGGGATAAATTACAGCTTATGGGATAAATAATATACTGATGTATAACCTATATTATTATGAAATGTCATCCAAATCTTTTTTCGTAAAAGAATAACAAACATACATCCATACTAACGTACTTTCGCATTTCTAATACTATTATAGTAGGACACATCCAAACAATTTTTATGCTGGTGGTACTTCATTACGTAATACACCAAAATGGCGGTTGGATTTGACAGCTAATTTGTTTGAAACGAAGTTATAGTATAAATAACTTCGTTTCTATCAAAATATCTCAGAAAAATGAGTAACGATTGGTGACGTTATGTTCCTAGATAAATAATCTGACTACTAATGATCATTTGAAAGGAAATAAAAGGATATTTCACAGTAATATATGACAAAATATGGTCGACGAAACGATGAAAATAAACACCCTTCAAAAGTTACAGCCCTTTTTCAAGCATATTTTTTGCTTTTTTTTAACTTTTCTTACTTTACAAATAAACTATAATCATTTCTCAGTAGGTATTTATAAAAATTCTCACCGTTTACGTCTCGAAAACATCACACTAACACTCACAAAACAGTCACAATAACAACGTTAAATTTCACTTCGACAATGAATGACAGACAATTTGTTTTTATTATTTTTGGTTTGGCTTGGCGGTCCGAATCCAGCTAGAATTGTTCCGAGTGTATTAAATATTAGTAAAGAAACGAAATGTAAAGTCGGACCGTGATTCGGACTAAGCTAAGAACAAAAATCAACGACCAATTACATCAATCCGCTTATGCACATAGGGTGTGCGTCCGACACTTTAGACCATTTTATTTTACGAACATACGTATGTGCGTACGACACTCAAGGGGTTAATCGAGTCAGCTCTCAGTAAAGAACGATTAGACCGTAGAAGAAATCGGCAGCGGCTTCGAAATAGCCTTAATATAAGAAATATTCTCGATACTGAGTTTGTAAGTATTTACAGACTCAGTTGTGAATTATTTCAAGAACTATGCCAAGAGATTATACCTTTACTGCGTCCACAGGCAAGATCTCATGCCATCGAGTCCACAATTAAACTTGGAAGATATTTTATCGTAGTTCTTGATAAAAAAAAATTGCATGCCTACCATTATGCATTTCATATTTTTATGATTTTTACAGCGTTGAATTTTTATGCCCGAGGTAGTTACCAAGGATTCGTATCTCAAAACGTGGATGGGCCTATGGCCCAACAAACAGTTTCACGGTGTTAGGAGGTTAGGACTGTCCTCAATTCACCAGATAGGTATTATAAGAAAATATATTATTCCCTCAAAACCAAAATGAAAGGAATCTTATTAAGAGACAGTGAGTACCTAATAGTTTATTGTTTATTTTGGCTTTATGTATGAATTGTGAATAAATACCTATAGAATTATGTCACTAATATTACAGATTTTACGAGGCATATAGGCTATGGCATTATACCTGAAAAATATGACTGATAAAAAGTAAATTTATTACTAAAAACCTTATTTTGTGCCGAAAAACTAAATATTAGTTTCATACTTACTTATAAAGTTTTTTACTGAATTGTCTAGATAAATTTCGGAACTCACAATAATTAAATAAAAAATTAGTAACACTGAACAGTTTGGTGAAAACTTGTAAAACTTTTGGCGGGATGAGAATCGTTTGTATTATATGGATATTTAAGATTGCCATACGTTGATTATAGCCATCGTATAAATGAAAGGTTGTTTTGAAATATGTCGGTTAATACTGTGGATAAAAGAGTTCTTTATAGTGTCTTGATTAGTTGTAACGAAAAATAAAATTCATTAATATACTAAGTTTTTCGTTATATTATTATAATATTTCATGTTTAAACAATGTTTAGCCACTAAAATTTTATTTAAAAGAAATATATGTATTGTTTAATATTATATATTTCAAGTTACGGTAAAAACCGGAATTGACATTATAAGAAATCCAATAACGCTATTCACTCCAATCGATCACGAACATTGTCTTTGGAATCGAACATTCGTTGGTGTATACGAAAATGATAAAGAGTAGCGTTACATGCGAAATTTTGTTTTAATTTCGTTCGTAAACGAAATTTCGTTTTCGAGAAAGCGAGTAGGCCTCCAGGTCAGGCCCTTCGATATATTTTGGACTATTTTGTTGTCAAAACACATTTTTTATAATAAAGTAGGAAAGAGGAACTCAGTGGTAATTACCTACTTTCGCAAAAACCGGTCATGGGCTGGGTGACCAAAGTAGGGCAAATCAAGATAAAATCAAAAAATCTAATTTAAAGTCATTGTTTCATTATGTTTGATCAATTTTGGAAAAATATTCTTAATGAAAAATGTTTAAAAAATAAAAAGTCTCTGGCACCCTAAGATGGGATTCGAACCCATGACCTTTCGCAATCCGACTGCTCTAACCACTGTGCTACCAGGACCTAACAGGACTGACTGACTGAATCTTTCAAGCAAATTTATTGAAAGTTAGATTTAAGGGTACAAATCCTGGATTTATTTTATACTATTATAACAGAAGTATCGTAACAGTTTGAATAAAGAAGTGCCGTCTAATAATATCCACTAATTTTAAAAACTTTTTTTTTTTTTTTTTTTTTTTTTTTTTTTTTTTTTTTATTTATTTATTTATCTATCTACAATCAGCCCAGCAGCTATAATCAGATTTTTTGACATTTATTAATGACAATTTGGGTTATTCACATCCTGCGATGTGTCACCTCATATACAAAAGTTTAAACAGATGTTTACAGCGTAGCTATTCTCTTTCTTTTTAGCCGGTAAGCAGATGCTTTATTATCTAACAGCATTACAGCAAGCTGGTTTCTATGATGCTGTAGCCTTTGTTTATAGGCCATACAAGACCTTTCTATATCTTCCTTGACGGTTGGAATCTGTAAGTATTCATGTACTTCAGTGTTCATTGTGAACCATATTGCACTGCTTAGTGTTTTTAGGGCTTTATTTTGAAAGCGTTGCAGTATTTCTATGTTGGAGTGACTTGCAGATCCCCAGAGCTCTATACCATATGTCCATATAGGTTTTATTATGGATTTATAAATTATGATTTTATTCTCCAGACTAAGTGTAGATCTCCGGCCCACCAGCCAATACATCTCCATAAATTTTCTGTTAGCCTGCTCTCTTTTATTTTTTATGTGTTCGCGCCAAGTGAGCCTTCTGTCCAAGTGCATACCTAGATACTTGACCGTGTTTTGCTGTGGTAAAATACTTCCACCAAATGTCACTGGAGGACAGCTATCTCTTTTTAAAGTGAAAGTTATGTGCATAGATTTTGTGACACTAGTTTTGATTCTCCACTTTCTTAACCACGATTCTATAACATCAAGTTGTCTTTGAAGTTTCAGCGATGCAGTTATAGGACATCTATCACAAGACAAAACAGCGGTATCGTCTGCATAAGTTGCGGTGATGACTTGATTGGAAGTAGGCAGATCAGCAGTGTATACTGTATATAATATAGGCCCGAGAACAGATCCCTGCGGTACTCCAGCTTCTATTTGATGGCATTGGGACAGACAGTCTCCGTACTTTACCTGGAACAATCGGTCTTGTAGGTAAGACTTGAGGAGCATGTATGCAGTATGTGGCAAGGAAATCTTCAATTTACATAAGAGACCCTTGTGCCACACTCGGTCGAACGCCTGTTGAATGTCAAGGAAGACAGCCGAGCAGTATTCCTTCCTTTCCAGAGATTGACGTATTGTGTGGGCCACCCTGTGTATTTGCTCAGTCGTTCCATGTTGTTGTCTGAAACCGAACTGGTGGTCTGGTATTGTATTTCGTTCTTCAAGTATAGGAAGCAATCGCTTCAGTAGCAACTTCTCGAACAGTTTGGATAACAGGGGTAAAAGGCTTATAGGTCTGTATGAGGTAATTTCTGTAGCCGGTTTGCCTGGCTTTCCGATCATATTTATGATTGAAATTTTCCACATAAGGGGGAAATAATGTAATCTGAGGATTGCATTGTAAAGGATTGTTATGAGAACGATTCCCTTCCTTGGCAGACGATTCAATATCTCTGACGTGATTAAATCAAATCCTGGGGCCTTTTTCTTTTTTAATTGTTTGATACTATTTCTGATATCAAAAGGAGTAAATAGCCGTAACGGCAGGGACATCTGCTGATCGCTATCAAGAATGTCGTCGAATTCCTTCTCTGGAAACATTATGTCAGGCTCATTTGGTTTAAAAACTTCTTCAAGGTTTTGAGCAAATAGTTCTGCTTTTTCTACAGGTTTCCTAGCCCAGTTACCATCTGGTTGTCTTAATGGAGGTATGTGTTCTTTTGGCCTTTTTAGTGATTTCGTTATTTTCCAGAGTGAGTAGTCGTCTCTTTTAAAAGGTGATAAAGTTTTTAGTTTATCTTGAAGTGTTTGATTTTCATTTTCTTTGATTATTCTTTTCAGATCTTTTTGTGCTTTATTAAACGCTTTTTTATCATGCATATTCCTGCTAGTTTGCCATTGTCTTCTCAATCTTCGCTTTACAGTTATCATATTTCGTATTTCCAGCGTAAAGTCATATTTTTGTGGGCTGTACTCAATATGCGGAGTAGATAACCAGGCAGCTACTTGAATAAGATTAGTAGTATACCAGGCAGCATTTTCAATGTCCTCCTCAGTTTTCAACGGCATATGTAGATCTGCATTTTCCTGTATGTATTCCTGGAAAGACCTCCAGTCTGTTTTGCTATTGTACAATTTTTCATTAGTATCTTTCCATATTACCGTGGTGCTCAGTGTACATATAACTGATGTATGATCGGAAGAACCATCCAGACATGACTCAACTTTTGTGTATAAATCTGACATTCCATTGGTGATGAAGAAGTCAACAAGATCGGGTGTTTTATTTGGATCTGATGGCCAGTAAGTTGGTTCCCCCGAGGACAAGGCGTTTAGTGAGTTTGTATCTATAGCCTTTTTTAGTTCCCTACCTCTAGTTGTGGTCAGCCTAGAACCCCAGAAAGTATTTTTGGAGTTCCAATCTCCTCCAGCAATGAATCTGGCACCAAGAGTTTGGAAGAAGTTATTAAACATTTGTTCATTGATGCGATGTCTAGGTGGGCAATACAGCGCGGCGACTACAAGCGGACCCTGCCAGTCATCGACTGATACTATTGCAGCCTGGAGAAAAGATTGCTTGAAATTTGGAAGAGCATGCTGTTTAATATTTTCCTTTATTATAACTGCAGCACCAGCATGTGATGTTCCGTCCGGATGATTGGTGTAGTAAATATTGTAACCCTTAATTTTGATGATTTTCTCATCAGTCATGTGTGATTCTGATAGTAAAAGGATATCTATATTATTGAAATTAATGAATAATTCTACTTCTTGCTTATTAGGAGACAAGCCATTGATATTCCATGTTGCTATGCGAAGGAACTTCATTTTTTACCTTGGGCTATTATTGTCGTTAGAAGCCCCATTAGGGTACTTAATTGTTGTACGAGAAGATCTATTTTCTCTGATTGTTTTATGATTATTTGCTCTAATGAGCTTGTTGGCTGAGATTGTCTATCCTCTCTATTTTTCGCCCAATATCCAGTATTATTTGGCTCTGGAGTAGGACAATCTTGTCTATGCAGTCTTGCAAAACTATTTGGTTTTAATGGTGGAAAATCATCTGCTTGGAAGAGGGTTGTGTTGCGTTCTTTAAGTTTTATGTTTTGTGTGGGTTTCCTGTTGGCAGATTGTGCCAGTTTTCTCGCTCGAATTTCCTTGTACACTTGACAACCCTTGTAGTTAGCAGGGTGTTTACCAAGGCATAGGGTGCACGTAGCTGGTGTACTTCGGTCTTTCTTAGGGCAGTCAATAGTTCGATGTCCCTCGGCACATTTAACACATCGAAAGGGTCGCATACAATTATTTTTCGTATGTCCATATTGTTGACATCTTGTACATTGTGGTATTTCATTTGTCTTTCGTGGATCTTCTATTTTTACCCTCGTGTTGTAAATAAATTGTATGCGTTTTGCTTCAAGATTATTTGGCCCAGGTTCTATATTTACAAAAAACATGTTTAGGGGCTTTTTATTCTTTCTAGACAGTGCGCCTATAATTTCACCTCTTACTTTATTGCCTGTTTTCTCTAGTTCTTCAACAATGGCTGTTTTTGGAGTTGTGTGATGTAGATTTTTAATGACCAACCTACAGCACCTTTTTTCTTTTTGTGTGAACGTATGCCCTATGAGTCCATTCTTACGTATGACGTCTACCATATCTTTGTATACCTCTGCAGTTTTTGTCATAATTCTCAACTGATCTCTGTTGATTTTTAAAAACTTGAATGTTAAAAATCAAGCAGAAAACACGCACTGGCCAGTAGGGATATATAATTTTGTTTTAAACTAGAGTTTCGCAATCTATGGTTCCCATATCTCTGGAGATCCGCATATATTACGAGCTAGCAGAATTACAATTCAATAGTAACATCAACCTCTGACCGTTTCATGAATAAGTTAGTTACCAACAATTGCCATTTTACTAAAACATTGTGCTTGTTTTATGTTAATTTCTCATTTTTGCTATGCTCATTTAAAATAACCCTCTAAGATTAAGTTATTCTTTAGCTGTGATATCTTGCAAGGTTTCTAGTTAAATCAGTATAGACAAGACGAATGAATTAACTAAAATACTAAAAAGAAACAATTAAATATTTATCATGCATCGTTAAATTATTACGTAACCACGTTTAAATTTTTTCCTTGAGACAAAAATTACAAACACAACTTCCAAAGTCCAACTAAAAGTAAAAGAAACAAGCAGTATTAAGGCTTGGCTTAAATTCTTATTTTGATCACGGGGACCTTTCTGTGGAATATATGTAATCTAAGAGGATTCCCAATCGCATTGAGAATCGTCTATCCTTTCATCCATCCCCTTTACAAGGTCCGATGTGTACGATATTACAGCACATCTACTGTATTTCTCTGAAAACGAAATATTATTAAAAATATTCAATATCATCTATGAAAAATTCACTTTCACTGTGACAGACAGACAGAGAAGTCTTAGCAATAGGGTTTTTTTACCCTTTGGGTACGCTGTAGAGTAGGCCCTCAGGTGCCCCGAGTGCTATTCTGTTATAATATTAGCGTTTAACTAGAACTTAAACTAAGAGCTTTCACATAACAGAGATTGAATGAAATAAAGCCTACTTTGTAAGGTAATAAAGGTATAAGCTGGTCTCATTGCTAGAAATTTAAACAAAACTTTAAACAAAACGAATCTGTTAATGAATCGCAAATTTCCTGGACTGATTGATTGATTAAGAACTTTATCCTGTCATAGGAATAATTTAAGTTAAATCCCATATTCGATTACATTACTGAAGGAAGCATTATAAAAAGTAATGTTTATAACGCTTCCTTTAATGTCTAATATGGGTGACTCTGGAATGCGCTCCCGACTTCAATAAGACGCGCACAAAAACCGCTTTTTGTCCACATAACTATGCTGCTACAAGCAGTTACAAGTTCATAATTACCTAGTACACATTATGAATATATATTTTATCATTATTATCTACGTATGCAAATATAGTTTTATCAGTGGTATGTAGTTAATTATGTAAATGTTATTAAATTATTTATATATTATTAATTAATAAAACAACATGTAGCTTGCAGCGATGCGGAAAGCGAATAACATAATAATAATTTATTTAAAAAAAATGAACATGACATATAGACTCCTTCCTTCCGGACAACACACACAGTACATCTTATTCGCAGTAGATGGCGTTGGTGGTTTCGTTTGATGTAAAAAAAAATAACACCCCCACTACATCACATGAAACCATAAAAATAAATTACATATTACAAATTAACAAGTCCTAAGGCTTTAACACATTGGTAATGCTTAGTTGTACCAAGTGATTTTGTAAAGACATCAGCTGGCATATCATTGGTATACATATATTTAATGTTTATAACATTGTTAATGACAGCATCTCTCAAAAAATGATAACGAATGTCTATATGTTTACTTTTTCTATGTAAAGCATGATTAACAATAAGTTTTGGGCACTCTGGCTACAATTGTATGAGGTAATAGGACATATATCCTAATTAGTGACTTCAGACAATAATACTCTTAAATACATGGATTCTTTACATGCCTTAGCCATTGACATGTATTCAGCTTCCATGCTAGATAATGCTACTGTATTTTGTTTTCTGCTCTCCCATGATATGAGACCCCCTGACATCATAAAACAATACCCTGTATATGATTTCCGATCAATACAATTATAAGCTCAGTCTGCATCAGCAAAATCTGACAATTCAGAGTTACTATTTACATACCTTAAACAATAATTTTTAGTTCTCTTTAAATATCTAAGAATGCGCTTAGCATTATTCCAGTGAGTGCTATTATGACAAGAATTAAATTGACTTAAAAAACTAACACTAAAAGCTATGTCTGGTCTTGTCAATACAGACAAATACATGAGGCTACCTATTATTTACTGATATGGAATATTAGTATCAATAACATTGTTATTTTTATCAATATTTAGTTTTAACTCCATAGGTGTACTTGCCTCTTTGCAATTTAACATGTTAAATTTAATCAATAATTCCTCAATATATTGTTCTTGGTCTAAAGTACATACGGTACATTATTTATATTATCAATATTTACTCTCATTCCCAAGCATTGCTTTACTTGACCAAGGTCTTTAATTTGAGATTTAGTATTCAGAACTGAAATTAAATTATACAATAATACAAAGCAATAATAACTTTTACATTATTGTGAAACTTAGTAAATACACATGGTTCTATACGACTTCTCTTAAAGCCTAATTCTGTCAAACATTGATCAACTTTATCATACCATAACCTTGCTGACTGCTTTAAGCCGTAAATAGCTTTATTTAATTTGTCAATTTTTCTGTTATTATTACTATCTAAATTAACTTGTGGATAAGCCATATAAATATCTTCTTTAAGAATGCCGTTTAAAAAAGCAGTTTTATCATCCAAGTGAGTAATTTTTAAATCTAATTGCACAGAAAGTGCAAATCACAATCTTAAAGTACAGTGACGTACAACAGGTGAGAATGTCTCGTCATAATCTATTCCTGGTTTCTGGGTGAAGCCCATTGCCACTAAACGTGCACGATACCGAACACTATTTTCACTATCGAACTTTCTTTTATAGACCCATTTACACTGAATCAATGTTTTTCCTTGAGGCACTTCACTCACTACTGTCCAGGCATTGGTCTCCTCAAATTCTTGAAGTTCCTTTTCCATCGCAGTTACCCACTTGTCTTTTTCGGGGCTTCGTAAAGCTTGTTGGATACTGACTGGATCACTTTGACTCTCAGCATTCGACTGTATGCACAAGTTTGAGTAACCGTAACGCTGTAGTGGTCTTCTCATCCTCTTTGGTTCTTCTGGGGGTGGAATCTCATCTACATTCTGCAATATAAGATTATTAGTCTGATTAGTATTATTCATCTGGTTTTATTTCCTGTTTTGGTTTTGTACTATTGACTGTATCAATAGACTTATCTATTTCCTTCTTTACTTCTTTTGTTTCTGAGATTTCCCCCACTGAAACTGATATCCTTTCATCTACATATGTTACTCTTTAAATTTTCTTGGATTATGACATCCCTGCTCCCAGACACACAATTCTTATCTGGGTCATAAATTCTATAATACCCTTTGACATTTTCGGCATAACCAACCAGTATATGTGGTTTAGACTTAATATCCTACTTAAGTCGTTTTTCTTTTGGGATGTGCACCATGACCTGGCTCCCAAAAATCCGAATGTGACTAAGATTTGGCTTTTTTTTTAGTCCATAGTTCAATCGATGTAATATTTTGTAAACCTGATGCTGGTGATCTATTTTTAAGGTAAACAGCTGTATTCATCGCCTCAGCCCAAAACCTTTTGTCCAGTTCAGCATCAAACAACATACAACGAGCCCTTTCCACTAGAGTTCTTTTCATGCGTTCACCGACAGCATTCTGTTGTGGGGTATATATATTAGTCTTTTGATGAAGTATACCAGCCTCAGTCAAGTAACTGTCAAACAATGAATTACAGAATTCCAGACCATTATTGGTTCTAAATATTTTAATTCTCTTATCCTGTTGATTTTCAACTAATGCTTTAAAATCGTTAAAGTACTTAAGAGCTTCATTCTTGGACTTCAAAAAATAAACAAAGGTCATGCGTGTGTAATCATCAATAAAAATCAGAAAATACCTGCAGCCACCAATTGAAGTCACCTCCATTGGTCCACACACGTCTGCATGAATTATATTAAGTACTTCACTGCTTCTTGTACTGACATGGTCAAACGGTAATCGTGACTGCTTACCTTGGTAACACACAACACACAACCTTTATCAACAACAGCTTTATCCTCGAAATCCATACCCACAACTGCACCATTTTTCATTTTATTAAGACCACTACTGTTCAAGTGGCCCATTCTTCGATGCCACAGTTCACTTTTCACACTGTCTGATGTTGTAAACAAACAGTTGTGTTTTTTTCCACATTAAGTTTATAAACACCATCAACTAATCTTGCTTCTCCAACCAGTTGATTTCTTCTGTTATAAATATAGCAACAATTTTTCTGAAAGTCCACTCTGTTTCCATTTCGAATTAATTTACTCACAGATAATAAATTCGTTGCGATATTGGGCACACATAACACGTCTTTTATTGTAATATTATATTTGCATTTCGACGTGGTTGTAATAATATCAACATCACCCGAGCATAATACAGCCATTTTTCTTGAAGGTTCTGGGCAAAAACAATGCAGAAAAAGTATTAGAATTGTTTTTGTTTGTGTCTTGAGCTTGTGTACACTTATTTTTGTAGTGCCCTATCTGTTTACAACGATAACACCTGATGACCTTCTTTTTGCTATTGTTTACAATTGACATATCGACATCTTTGAATGCGTTTCCGGTTTTACTGAATGGTTTATGATTGTCACGTTGACGCCCTCTAGTGTATAAAGCAGTAGTTTCCACTGAATCTTCATTTCCGGTCAAATCTAATAATTTAGATTTTACAACATCCGCCGTAATGGCGATGCCGGAATGTTCAATTGCCATCAACATTGGAAAATATTTTTCGGGCAATCCGGCCAACATTAAACAGCCAATCCACTCATCATTCACCACAAAACCCGTTCTGGATAATTTCTGCCCGGTTTCTATTATTTGAGTGATATAACTCGTCATAGAATCCGAAGTTTCGAGACGTATTGAAATTAAATTTCTCAATAACATGATTCTTCTCGAAAAACCGGCGTCATCAAACATCTGCTGTAATTTCTGCAATAGTTGTTAAGTTGACTTAGCATCTTTAATTTGCACGTATAACGAAGGATCTATAGTTAGAATCAACTTTGCTTTCGTCATGGCGTCCTCCGTAATGGTATCGCCAACCCCTTCAGTCTTGACAAATTTGAGCTTTCCTTCGAGTACTAGTAGGTTTTCAGCAGCAAACGCCCACTCGCTATAGTTTTCTCGACCTTTTAGTTTCAGCACATTTGCAATAAAGGAGTTTGTACTAGAAGCCATCTTTGTTAATCACACTAAACTATAACGCGCCACGTGCAACAAGGATATATAGTTTACCACTGTAATTTCAACGATGCAGTCGCTCACTAATATACTGATGCTAACTAGAACTAACTCTATGAGTTTGAATGACTAAACTTTACGGGCCTGGGCCCATAACCTATTAATAAATAAAACAACTTGTAGCTTGCAGCGATGCGGAAAGCGAACAACATAATAATAATTTATTTAAAAAAAAATGAACATGACATATAGACTCCTTCCTTCCGGACAACACACACAGTACATCTTATTCGCAGTAGACGGCGTTGGTGGTTTCGTTTGAAGTAAAAAAAAAATAACATATATTAATAGTGTTTTTGTTTCTTTTTTAATTTAACTAAATATTAGTGATTTAGTATCTAGGAATTATTTAAGTTTACACTGCCGTTTTCTGATTGTCATACAGATCACTCTATTTAAATGTTGTCTGGTAGAGATCACTAAGCGATAAGACCACCGATTGTTACACTGTAATATTAATATTCGTGTATGATTCTGTTGAAGACAGCCACGTGCCGAAAAATGTACAGATCGAACGACCAATCACAGCGCCTACATTAGCGGAATTATCGGGGAGCCCATTGGCTGCGTAGGCACCGTCCGCACGGTGGGGGCGATTCCCCCACCCGGCGCGCGGGCGTAAAACGCGCTGTGATTGGTCGGCCGCCGCGCGTCACTAGTATCTAAGTTAGATGTTAAGTTTAGAATAAGGGTAGGGCCAAATTTGTAAATATTTGTAGTCAGTCAAGCAGTTCAGCAAGTAGTCAAGTCAAGTCAATCAGCAGTAGCAGTTAAGTCAACTAGCCAGTAAGAAGAAAAATAAATCGTCAATAGAAGAAATCCGTCTTTGTTTTTCACCATCATCAACGGTTATACAGCATCCTCTACAGTTTGGTCCATAGAGCCGGATCAGCACCCTCAATAGTTTTTGGTCCTTCGAGCCGGATCACCACCCTCAACAGTTTTTGGTCCTTCGAGAAGCCGGATCTAAACACGCATAGAACCTTCGAGATCCAGCAACAGCAATTCAAGATGGTGCTTACAAGAAGCCAAGACGAAGAAAACCAACGTCGTGTCTTCGACCAGCCGCCGAGATCGCCCTCAAGTACACCGACCGTACGAGGACGCCTCGAGACGGGTAACGCCGGGGAGAGCCTACGCACCGCACCGCAAGTCTCGCAACTAGCGCCTAACGCGAACCGCGCTGGGGCAGACGTTGCCGGAGCACGCGTCGCCTTGGCAGTGACTACGCAGCCGCCGAGCGGAGCGGACGAACGCGCAGCACACCCAATGGACACAGCGGCGACTACTGGCATAACGACATCTGCGATGACGTCATCGGTGCAACCGGCGAGGAGAGTGCACGTCGCGCGTTCGACCCGCTCGGCAGCGAGCAACGCGGCACGCCGGAAGCTACGCATCGAAGCAGAAGAACGACTGGCTGCCATAAGACGCCGAGAACTCGAAATTGAAGCGGACCTCATAAAAAAGACGCTCAATATCGAGTTAGAAACACTAGACGGAGCAGAGAGCGAACCCGAAGCTGAAGAACCGGCAAATAAATTACAAGATCGAGTGTTCGAGTGGCTCGACGACGCGAACGTCGACCAACAACGGGGGGAGCTCTCAAGAACCGCCGTGGCTGAACCGCCACCTGAACGCGACACGCGACGCCCAGATAGGGAAGAACGAAGACGGTCGTCATCGCGAGGCAGAGGCATCGATCAACTCGCCTCTGTCCTCGAAACCCTCGTGAAGTCACGACCGCCGCCGCGTCAAGCATCGGATCTACCGATATTCTCTGGTTCACCGCTGGAATGGCTACAGTTCGCGACTGCGATGCGAGAAACAACGCGGCTGTACGAGTTCACACCTACAGAGAATATGGCAAGACTAAGAAACTGCCTACGTGGAGAAGCTCGGGAAAACGTCGCATCATTGTTGAGCACCGCGACGCACCCCGACGAGATCATGCGAACACTGGAGCAATGCTACGGAAGGCCAGAAAGACTAGTGGACATGGCTTTCGCCGATCTACGGAAGCTGCCGAAGATTGGACCTACCGCGAACGATCTTAACATGTTTGCGGTAAAGCTACAGAACATCGTGGCCGTCCTGAGGAACGTGCAGCCAGAGTACCTGCTTAACCCACTGCTGACCCGGGAAGTCTTAGACAAGATGCCAAGTTACCTTGTATCGAGTTGGTGCAACTTCGCCGAGTCACAGCCGGGCCCGAACGCCGATCTACTCAAACTTTCATCGTTCCTGATGAAGGAAGCTGACCGCTGCATGCGATACAACTATGTATCGAACCTCACCGCACCCTCCACATCGCAACGAACACGAGAAACGCCTCGCCCCGCCCCCAGACCGGAGGCTAAGAAGAAGACGGTGTACGTCGCCACCGAAGAAGCACCGCAGCGCAGATGCCTTTCATGCCAGGAAGCCCACACACTACCTAGCTGCCCAAAGTTCAAGCAGCTAACGTATGATGACCGATGGGAGCTGGTGAAGAAGGAGGGCCTTTGCTTCAAATGCATCGTGGGCCGACACCGTCGATTGAACTGCCGACAGAAGCTCTGCGGAATCAACGGATGCAAGCGACCGCATCACCGACTGTTGCACGCAGATGAGCGTGGAACGACGAACGACGTGGCTACGAGCGCGACCGTCTCAAACGCGGCCGCAACAGAACCAGCCACCACCGAAACGACGACGGCTGCCGCGACGACAAGCCGCGCCGTCAAATTGAAGATTTGCCCCGTGACAATCACGGGCAAACGTGGGAGCTGCGACACCTACGCGCTCTTCGACGAAGGCTCGACGGTCACCTTATTAGACGACGACCTGGCGCGACAGATCGGCGCCGACGGACCGACCGCACAGCTCAACGTCCGAGGAATTAACAAGAAGCAAAGTCACGTGCAGAGCCGTCGAGTGAAGATTGGAATAAAAGGAGCGCGCAGTGACCAGATCTTCAAAATCAACGCTCGCACCATGGTAGGCCTGGACCTCACGCCGCAATCGATACCGGCGGAGGCGATGAAGCTACGACACCTAAGAGATCTCGACGAGCGAGAAGTCGTATACAAGAATGCGAAGCCTCGCATTTTGATCGGGACGGACAACTGGGAGCTCATAGTGACCCGCGAACTACGGTCAGGAAAAACCAAAGAACCAGCTGCCTCCAAAACCGAACTCGGATGGGTAATCCACGGGACGGCGCCATCGAGATCGCTTCGCCGCACCGAGGATATCCTACATGTCGTCACGACCGAAGCATCAGACGACCGACTCGAGGAACTCGTGTCGAGACACTTCCGGATCGACTCACTCGGAGTGTCGCTCGACGCATCACACGTCCGCGAAGAGGACAAGCAAGCCGTCTCCACGTTCGAACGCACCGTGAAGCACAAGGACGGCAGATATGAAGTGGGCCTGCCGTGGCGAAACGACAACGCCAGACTGCCACGGAGTTACGACTCAGCACTCCGCCGGCTCACGAATCTGGAGAACAAGTTGAGAAAAGATCCACGCGACAGGGAAGAATACCAGCGGAGGATCGACAATCTACTAGAAAAAGGATACGCCGAACCCTGCGACGGCTCCGAGGACGCTAGCCCCGTCGCATGGTACCTGCCGCATTTCGCCGTCAGGAATCCCAATAAGCCCGGGAAGCTGCGACTGGTTTTCGACGCAGCAGCAAGAATTCGAGGTGTCAGCCTGAACGATCACCTACTCGAAGGGCCGGATCTGCTACGATCGCTGCAGACCATTTTATTCCGGTTCCGAGAGGGCGCATACGCGGTGACAGCTGACATCGAGGAAATGTTCCTGCGAATCAAGATACGCCGCGAGGACCAACCCGCACAGATGTTCCTGTGGCGCGACTGCAGGCAGAATGAACCACCGCGCAAACTGAAGATGACGTCGATGATCTTCGGCGCATCGAGCTCACCGTTCCTCGCACACAGCGTGAGGGACCACAACGCGAGACAGCATGCTGAGACACACCCTGCAGCACTGCGCGCAATCACCGAAGCGCACTACATGGATGACTTCGTCGACAGCTTCAATGATCCGAGAGAGGCCCACGAAGTCATCACCCAAGTCGACGCAGTGCACCAGAAGGCTGGATTCCACCTGAGGGGATGGAACAGTAACAATAGGAAGCTACTACAAGCCGTGAACCCGGATAGTAGAGCCAAAGGCGGGACGACGACGTTTGGAGACACAGAGAAAACATTGGGCCTGCTTTGGGATGCAAATACCGATCGGCTGGGCTTCAACACCGCTCTGCCTAGAGTCCCACTGCCAGTGAAGTCTCGACAACGCCCGCCGACGAAAAGAGAAGCATTATCGACGGTGATGAGCATATACGATCCGCTCGGACTGCTCAGCTGCTTCACAATCACAGCGAAGATAACTCTTCAAAAACTCTGGCGCCTCAAGACCGGCTGGGACGACCCTCTACCATCCGACTTGAGCAAGGACTTCGATGCATGGTTGACAAGCCTGCCAGCAATCGACCAACTACGGCTACCCCGTAGTTACAACGGGGGGAGAGAAGTGCGTCGCCGTGCACTTCAAATATTCTGTGACGCCAGCGAAGAGGCCTACGCAACGGCGGCGTATTGGAGGTTGCACTACGGACCCGGCCATGTCATCGAGACAGTCCTGATAGCGGCAAGAGCTAAGGTCGCGCCCTTGAAGACCCAAACCGTACCGCGCCTGGAATTTCAAGCGGCACTACGAAGAATGGCAGCACGACGAGGATGGCCCGCCGTAATATACAGCGACAACGGCACCAACTTCCGAGGGGCTGTCACCGAGCTCAAGAAGGCGTACACCGAGTGGCTTCCCGAGCTGAAGAGAGAGGCGATGAACTACGATGCCACATGGAAATTCATCGCGCCGGGAGCACCTAACCAAGGCGGAGCCTGGGAACGCATGGTTCGCTCCGTGAAAACCGCGCTCAACGCCACATTAAACGAACGAGCACCGAAAGAGGAGGTCCTGCACACTCTACTGGCCGAGGCGGAACATGCTGTCAATTCGCGACCACTGACGCATGTCTCCGTAGACCCAAGCGATCCGGAGGCGCTAACCCCAAACCACTTCTTGTTGGGGTCATCGACCGGCCTTCCATACACCGGGCCATGTGAAGAGGGCGACCGCAGGACTTGGAGGGCGACGCAAGCACTAGCCGACGCCTTCTGGAAACGCTGGCTACGAGAGTACCTACCGACCCTCGTACCACGCCGCGACCCACAACGTCCACGAAGCAGCGAAGTACGGATCGGAGACGTGGTTATCATAGCCGACCACGCTCTGCCTCGAAACACGTGGCCACGCGGCATCATAGCCAATACCTACCCTGGACCTGACGGCGTGATTCGGAACGTGGAGATAACCACAAGAGGAGGAACATTTCGGCGGCCGACATCGAAGCTGATCGTCGTCGAACCTGCACTCTCCACGGAACGATGAGAGAGGACGCGCTGCGCGACGGGCACGGGCTGCCAACCGGAGGAGGCTGCGGAGATCCTTCGCCGGGGGGAGACTGTTGAAGACAGCCACGTGCCGAAAAATGTACAGATCGAACGACCAATCACAGCGCCTACATTAGCGGAATTATCGGGGAGCCCATTGGCTGCGTAGGCACCGTCCGCACGGTGGGGGCGATTCCCCCACCCGGCGCGCGGGCGTAAAACGCGCTGTGATTGGTCGGCCGCCGCGCGTCACTAGTATCTAAGTTAGATGTTAAGTTTAGAATAAGGGTAGGGCCAAATTTGTAAATATTTGTAGTCAGTCAAGCAGTTCAGCAAGTAGTCAAGTCAAGTCAATCAGCAGTAGCAGTTAAGTCAACTAGCCAGTAAGAAGAAAAATAAATCGTCAATAGAAGAAATCCGTCTTTGTTTTTCACCATCATCAACGGTTATACAGCATCCTCTACAGTTTGGTCCATAGAGCCGGATCAGCACCCTCAATAGTTTTTGGTCCTTCGAGCCGGATCACCACCCTCAACAGATTCTTTGTATCCGTATTGTGGACAATAAAATTTTATTATATTCTATTCCGCTACGTTATTAAGTTTATTTTTTGTCAATAAAATAGACCATTTTTTACCTTTTTTAAGCAAAAAGTTTTAAACGAACAGCTGAAACATTGATTCAATGTTAAAATCGATGTTCGCATAAATTAGAAATAATGAAGTGATTGTTATCAATAAACGGCTTTGGCTTCAAACATTCGGTAGTAGGGTTGTAAAGGTTCAATTACATACCTACTCCTTACCTAAAAAAATCTCCTATTTTTTATATAACAATGTTTTTTATTTAAAATATTCATTTACCTTTTTATTTTGGTATTCTGTTGTATTTCAGAAAAAACTCACAATGGTGTATATTCTTAGTGGTGAGGCTTGTACACATTAAGACGATTAAACCAAAACAAAGATGCAGTTTTAAAACGCTGTATAATAATAAATATATAATTAAAATATCCATAAATAAATTTAAAATATAAATAGAAATTTATATCAAACATATTGCACACTTTTTTACAAGTATATGTGAAAAATTGAAGTTCACATTATTTTATGCGTCTCATGAGCGTGATACAAGGTAGAGTTGGCCATTACTTAATTGATAAAATTCAAAATATATTAAAATAAACATAAATACTGTAGCAGTAGTAACAACCCTGTTAATAATAAACCAAGTGTGACGATCGAGCATCTATTTAGTATCGGTTTGATTAATGGCACCACAAGAATGCCAATACTCTTCCTACTCGTTTGTTGGATAGAAAGCGAGAATAATGGAAACGCCTAGTGTTTACTGGAGAAAATATTATTATTATGATCGTAATTATATGACACAATGCTGACCATCTTTACATTAAAGTCTGGTTGAAATGTAATGCTTTGAGGTTTTGTATAACTTTTCCGGAGTTGTCGGAAATTATTATGTCGTGTCGGAGCTTACTACCTATTTAATTTATAATATCTGTTAAATATAAATTAGACGCGTCATGGCTACTAAACTCAGAATCGGCGAACTGTCTGCGCGGTTTGGCTCTTTATTTTTGTTTTTACCTTCATTGTTATTTACATTGGAACTCGTTTTTTATTTTCCCATCCCATCTCGGGTTGCAAGGGACCAAGTGGATTTTTTAAGCATTTTTCATTAAGAATATTTTTCAGTATAGCTTCTTCAAAAAACGGTTGCATCGAAAGTGGACCTGGAAGAGTCCGGATGGGTTGACAAAAAGCGAGATTGACGTCATCATGTCGACTAAGACTCGGATATACAATGACGTCTCAGTCATCAATTCGTTTAATACGGGAAGCGATCAACGTATGGTAAGAAGCGCATTGAATCTAAACGTAAAAGTCAAACGATATTGACTGGTGAAGTCTATGCTTCGTCCTGAAGCCATCCAGATCCTGGGCTCCGAGCACTTTCAGCTCGAACTTCAAAACCGTTTCGATTTCCTGGAGAGCTGCTCGGATGTGGACGAATACAATGACAGAAATAGAAGCTGTCCTTACAGTGGGTTCGAAATTCCTCAAACCTCGCCGTACTCAAAAAAGAAGCAAGATCTCGGAGCAGACAAGCAAGCTAAAGGAAGAAAGGCGTGGAATGGTTCTGCCGTATTCTGAAGATGCTCGTCAGCAACTCAATAGACAGATCTCGAAATCTCTCATACGTGACATACGCCAATTTAATACCAATTTATATATTAAGGAGGCGATTGAGCGGAATAAAGGCTCCAAAGTGTTCGCTAGAGATCTGTCTCTCTATAAGCTAAAGACAGAGGACGGCAGAGTCGTTACATCCCGTCCTGAGCTTGTGGCGGAGATCGAACGCTTCTATGGACAGTTATACACAACATCACAGAAACCTGTCATTGAGGCTACAGACCCTAGAGCCAAATTAACCCGACATTATACTGAAGACATCCCGGACGTCAGTCTATACGAGATTAGTGTGGCTCTCAAACAGCTCAAGAACGACAAGGCGCCGGGGGATAACGGAGTCACAGCGGAGCTTCTGAAAGCGGGTGGACTACCAGTCTGGAAAACGCTTCAAAAGCTATTTAACTCTGCCATATTTGAGGAAAAGACGCCAGAAGCATGGCACAGGGACGTGGTTGTACTTTTCTTCAAAAAGGGTGACAGGGCCCAATTGAAAAACTACAGACCCATCACGCTTCTGAGTCATGTGTACAAGCTGTTTTCGAGAGTCATCACGAATAGTCTCGCACGTAAATTTGACAACTTCCAGCCTCCTGAACAAGCCGGTTTCCGAAAAGGTTACAGTAGCATAGACCACATTCATACGCTGCGACAGGTTATACAGAAGACCGAGGAGTATAATCTGCCACTGTGCTTGGCGTTTGTGGACTATGAGAAAGCATTTGACTCCATCGAGACCTGGGCCGTGCTTAGGTCACTCCAGAGGTGCCAAATATCAAACTATCTATACATCCAAGAGCTGCAGTCACTGTAAGAAAACGCCACCATGTCAGTTCGGCTCCAGTACCAAAACTCGAAAGCAATACGACTTCAGCGTGGAGTGAGACAGGGCGATGTTTTATTGCCGAGACTGTTCACTGCCCCCCTGGAGGACGTGTTTAAGCTTTTGGACTGGAGAGGACTTGGCATCAATATAAACGGCGAGTACATGACGCACCTTCGTTTCGCTGATGATATTGTAGTCATGGCTGAGACCATGGAAGATCTAGACACAATGCTCGAAGACCTCTGTGGAGTGTCCCAGCAAGTGGGTCTTAAAATGAACAGGGAGAAGATAAAAATAATGTCAAATTCCCATGTCGTACCCACTCCAGTGAATGTTGGAGGCTCTACACTGGAAGCTGTCGACGAGTACGTTTACCTAGGACAAATAGTCCGATTAGATAAGTCCAACATCCAGAGATAGGTAAATCGACGGATCCAACTCGGTTGGGTAGCGTTCGGGAAGCTACGCAGTGTATTCTCGGAACACTGCGTAGCTTCCCGAACTAATTGAGCTAATTGAGCGATGCTCCTTGTCACTTGTTACATCATTTATTGTTACTTAGAAGATCAACATTTTTTTTATCAGATGTAACCTTTATTATTATTACAGAGTGTTAGTTTAATACATTAATATAAAGCCATTAAAAATATATAAAGCTTATTCGAAGTGGTATCAATTGGCTGCAAGACAGTCCTTTAACGTACAGGCCAGTTATCAATAGACGCACGCACTCTTTCCATGGGAAAATTCTTAACTGTAAGAATTTAACTTAACTCTTAAACGAACTAAAAAGCAAGCCTTACTGTCTTAAACTTTCTGTAAAAATCCAAACCCAATTCGAATTCACTTAGGTTGAATTGGTAATAACATTTCATGTCATAAGTGAAGTGAATTTCGAAATGACAGGAATATAATATCTGAAACACGTATAATTATACAATAGAGTTTTGTATTTTTATACGAAAATTGGTATTAAAACAATTTCTTCACCAAATGACGTGGATACACATGAATGAATTAAAAAAGAAACTGACGAACAAATAAACAAAAATAAGTCGTTATCCCAATCGTCAAGGTGGTATGTAGCCAAATATCCATTACGCCATTGCCATTTATAAAAGAAAATAAGAAAATAGTGGCCGGGTTGAAATACGTTTGTACTTTTGGCGGAAAGTCAAATTAGAAATGCGATTTAATTTTGTTCCCAAAAAAGTTTGTTTCTAGTTAAGTTTCTTGATTTATCGGAAGGAATAAACGCGTATTTGGAATAAACTTGATGACTCTGACTTTTGTACGTAAAAAAGTAATGACAACATGCCTTCCGAAGCATGTAGGACCTGGAAATGGTAGTAAATTTATGGTCACCCATTCTATGATTGGGCCTTGTGAAAATTGCTTAACATCCGTATCACTGACAAAAATAGTAAGTGTATAGACATTAAACCATTCCATTAAAAATTCTTATACCTGAATGTTTTCTTCCGCTCATTTAAATTTCCCGCGACTACTAAAATTTATCTCAAAATACTAAAAGAAAGCTTACTAGAAATTTGTGACTGTTTGTGTTCCATAAACTCCTGTCTGATATGATAACCTAAGTGACTACCAAACCTGTAGTGCAGTTTGTGAGTTTTGCTAGCCGGCCGGCACGCTGCCAATCCTTTCTATTCCTGCCTATCCAGGTTAGTGTATGCATTTTCTTACATTTGCGATCACAGGGTTTCTATGGAAATATCATCAGATAAATGCAATAGCTTCTCCAGCGAGTTCGAATCAGTAAGTATACTGAATCTTTCAAGCTTTATTTCTAATATATATTATAGATTTCGGATTAAGTGGATAAGCGCCGCGGCCCGCGATCGTAGCCGTTAAGCAACTTTCGCAAGGGTCGGTCACGGGATGGGTGACCAAAAAATTATTATCTCGAGCTACTCCGTGCTTCGGAAAGCACGTTAAGCCGTTAGTCCCGGCTGCATTTGCAGTCATTAATATCCTCCAATCCGCATTGGGCCAGCGTGGAGGGTCATGGCCCATCCTCCTTAACCATCCATAAGGAAGGCCTGAGCCCCTGCAGTGGGGACGTAAAAGGGCTGGTGAAAAAAAAAAATTATAGATTAATGATTAAACGAACTTACCGAGTGAAGTTCTATCATAATTATACGAAGCGCCTCCTTCGAAGAGATTAGTATTTATTTGATTAGATTATATTACTAGTAGCATTTGTTACACTGCTCATAGTTTGTCTCCAGCTGAAGACAAACTATGAGCAGTGTAACTTATTTATTAAGTGATTATGTAGTCTATTCTTATAAATAAGTGTATTTAGAAGTACTGTCTTTTGCTTGTAGAATTGTATTGTCAAATTAAAGGTAAATATGTGTAAATCTACAATTTCTTTATTTAACCATGTCTGCTTCTTATTCCTAACATAAAAAAAAAATATTATGATGATAATGTAATTAAAGTATTTTACAAAATAAAAGTTTTTCTTTACACCATTTATGGAATACTACACATGCTTATATATAAAAAAATATTAAACTTTCCCGTGAAAATATTATAATAGTTACTTTCCTTAAGATATGAAATATTGAAAAATAACATTTTTTATAACTGTAGACAATGTCCACTCAAAGCCAAAGTGCCCATACAAACTGAACGATTCCCTTTGACATTTATTTCCATTCTAAATTATAGTATAGGTAGTAATTACGAAATTTTGATACACTGATTTATTTATTTAATGGTCAATAATTGATTGGGCTAATGATGTACCACTATGATTATGAATAGGCCTGTTGTAAAATCGTGCGAACACGGTAGAGTTGCCACTCCAGCCCGCAGTATTACGGATCGCACGGCTTTTTAATACCTATAAACAGAGCATCAGATTTTCTTAAGGAGTTTGTCTCATTAATATAACATAGAAGTGTTTTTGCTGGACACACATTTGGCCTACTATTGAAAAATGGTAGATAAAGTATTGGTTGCTCACGACCTGGTTTTGAAGTCTTAATAATTTGTGGTATTTTAATAATAACCTAACTGTGAGATATGTGTATGTTTTTGATTTTTGACAACGTTTGCATTCTATGTGCTGTAGTTAATGCCAGTAAGGTTAATGTCTTTTTAGTCAATTGCTCTAACGTTAGGTCCTCATTTGGGAACCATTGGCTTATCTGATCTAAAACACAATTCGTATCCCATGTAAAGTTCTACGTTGGAAGGGGTGGTTGAAGACGAAACACACCCTTTAAGAATCTCTGAACTCTGTCATCTTTACATATGTGTGATCCTAATAAAAAAGATAAGGCAGATCTGCATGAATTCAATGTGCCGAATTGACCACCATCGTTAAAAAACACAGTAAGGAAGTAAATAACGGTAGGAACTGAAGCTGTAAATACGTCAATGGAATTACTATTGCAAAAGGTCCATCATTTTTTTTTCTTTTTTAAAGTATGCGTCATATTGACTGAGTGAATTAGGGGATAATGAGGCTAACATTATATCCAAGGAGGAAGTTGGTAAGCTCCTTCTTGATAACGCGTTCCTGATAAGGTTGCTGCCACCAGGGTAATCGATTCGTGAATCCTTCGGGAATGTATTCAGTAGCGACGTCGTCCCTGTGTTTGAGACGGTGGCGGCGGTGGTGGCGGCGGCAGCAGTTGCGGACGCGGCCACTGCCTCGATGAGTGCGCAGGTGGAGGTGAGGGAGGTAATATACGCGGGAATGCAGGCTCGCGACTCCTCTGCGATGGGCCTGGTTGCCTGTACGCCGGCCCGGGAGCTTTCCGGTTTAAATGATTCTGATTAGATATTTTTTGCCGCTTACTTATATTTTTTGTAGGAGGGTGAGCCTTTAATTCGATTCCAGACTTGTTTATTGATTTTGCTGTCTTAAGAGTTTCAGTCAATGTTTCGCCGAATAAAAACGAATCGATCTTTGTTAATGAAAACATTATAAAGTTTCTTGTAGTAACTGAATCGCTATGTTAAATATCGCACAGTAAGCGACTGTGGTCCATTAGCTAAAGCAGTTCTTCTTTATCCTTTTCCTTAGAGTTAAGTTCCCAAGACAAGCAATAGCACTGGCCATTGGCGTTTGTTTACCCTCTATGCCTTTGTCCCTCTTAAGAGTATTTTCAAGTATGGCAGCCTTGATTTCAGGTTTAAGTTTTGGAGCACCAATAAGAGAGTAATTAGCAGCAATTGGGTACTTCGCTATCAGCTCCTTACGGATATCCTTATTAAGCCCCTCTATGGTAATATGAGTTGCATAGGTGGGGCACCATAGGTGGGGTGGCAGAGAAATATGAAAATCGTTTGAGATTTTCATTCATATTATGACTATGACGATCATAGTCATCCATAAAAGTATGCGACGAATCAACCCCAACGGCAGTTCAGGTGCATACTTTTTGTTTTAACGTAAATACTTTATAGTCTGATAGGTACGATATGAACAGTGCACTTTTAGATAACGATAGTGTTGAAATATTACAATTTGACTTTATCGATTCATACAACACTATTGGAGAATGTGTCACCTCTATTTTGATATAGAATATAGACAATCTGTACTCTGTGGAATCTCGTCAATTATTAAACTACGTTATAAAGCTTTTTGATCTTTTAATTAGTAAATTCATCAGGTTATGGGCCCAGGCCACCTGATTGCTTTCTCAAAACAGTCAATAGTATAAAACAGTATAAAAGTTTCATTGAATCCGTAATAAAAGTAGTTCCGTAAAGTCATAACCTTAAAGTCAACACGTGTTTTCTGTTTCTTGCAATCTCTTCATCAGCAAAATGTCTTCTACAAATACGATGGCACTGATTGAAAAACTGACTGGAAGAAAGAACTATCCAACGTGGAGATTCGCCGTTCAAACGTATCTAGAGCACGAGGACTTGTGGCAATGCGTCACAGCGAAAGAAACAGTTGACCCTAAACTTGACACAAAAGCTAAGTCTAAAATAATTTTATTGGTACATCCTATCAACTATGTACATATACAAGAGGCGAAATCTGCCAAGGAGGTGTGGAATAACCTCACTAGAGCTTTTGATGACAAAGGATTGACACGAAAGGTTGGCTTATTGAGAGATCTGATAACCCTAACATTAGAATCATGTCAGAGCATAGAAGACTATGTAAACAAGATTATATCAACAGCACACAAGTTAAGAAATATAAAATTTGATGTGAATGATGAATGGCTTGGTACGCTATTGCTAGCTGGCTTACCTGAAGTCTACCAGCCAATGATTATGGCACTTGAAAGCTCCGGTGTGGCAATAACTGCTGATTCTGTGAAGACTAAACTATTACAAGATGTAAGAAGCTCTGAAAGTAATGCATTATATGTGAATAAATACAAAGGGAATCAGTTACAGGTTGCCAAACAAGCTTCAGAGAAAACAACTAAAAGTAAAGGTCCAAGATGTTTTGTGTGTAACAAATATGGACATATAAGTAAAAACTATTGGCATAAGAAGAAACAGTCAGGTCAAAGTGGAAACTATGTAGCAGTATTTTCTGCAACTGAAAACAATGAAAATGGATGGTTTATAGACTCTGGAGCGTCAATGCATATGACTATGCACAGTGACTGGCTATATGACAAAATACCACCACCAATAAATACAATAAAAGTGGCAGATGACAAGAAACTTTTAGTAGAATCTTGTGGTAAAGTAAATTTAAATGTGATTGGCAGTAATGGCAAGATGAATACAATTCAAGTTAAGGATGTTCTTTATGTTCCTGGTTTGGCCACCAATCTTTTATCTGTCAGTCAAATTATTAAAAATGGATGTCAAGTACAATTTGATCAGAAAGGTTGTAAAATATCAAACAGAAATAATGAACAAGTTGCCACTGCAAAGATGAGTAATAACATGTACAAACTAAATACCCACAGTATGCCTGCCTACACATCTGTAACAAAAGAAAAAGACTGGTATTTATGGCATCAGAGAATGGCTCACTTAAATTTTGAAGACTTGAATAAATTAACAGAAAGTTCTGGATTGAAGTTGGAAAATAAAGAAAAAGTAATATGTATTTCTTGTCTACGAGGAAAACAATCAAGAATACCTTTCCCTACTGAGGGATCACGAGCACAAAATGCACTGGAACTCATCCACTCCGATGTTTGTGGACCCATGGAGGTATCATCTCTTGGAGGTGCTCGTTACTTTGTTACATTCATTGATGACTTCACTCGAAAGGTATTTATATACATATTAACTAAGAAATCAGAAGTGTTTGAAAAATTTAAGGAATTTAAAGCCTTAGTGGAAAATAAACTTAGTTTTAATATAAAAACACTCCGTACTGATAATGGGAATGAATATTTAAGCAATGATTTTCAGCATTTTCTTAAAAAATCTGGCATTTCTCATCAAACTTCCGTCCCCTACACCCCTCAACAAAATGGTTTGGCGGAGCGAATGAACAGAACTCTATTAGAAAGAGCAAGATGTATGTTGCTTAACGCAAAACTACAAAAACAATATTGGGCTGAAGCAGTGACAACAGCAGCATATATCACCAATAGATGCCCCACAAGGGTGTTAGATTATTTAACACCAGAAGAAAAATGGACTGGTAAAAGGCCTGATATTACTAATATAAAAGTTTTTGGTTGTGAAGCTATGGTTCACATCCCTAAAGAAAAAGCCAAGAAGTGGGATCCAAAGGCAATAAAGATGATTTTTGTGGGCTATAGTGAACAAACAAAAGGTTATAGGTTCTTTGATCCAAAGACAAGAAAAACCTTAATAAGCAGAGATGCAATTTTTATTGAAAGCTCAGTAAAGAGAGATTATGCTGTGATGCCATTATCTGAGTCGGTCTCGGAATCAAAAATTGAAAATGAAAGCCCGACTAATAATGACACAACATCTGAGAGCACTGAAGACTCCTACCATTCAGATGATGGATCTATATATGAACCAGATGAAACAATTGAGGATATGGAAACAGAACGAAATATAACAACTAGATCTAAAATGCGGACTGCCAAAATGCAGGGTAATACATATATATGTGCAGATGAAATAATTGATCAATATGATGTTCCAGAAACCTATGATGCAGCAATATCCACTGACAATGTGCATGCTGAGAAATGGAAACGGTCAATTAAGGAAGAACTAAATGCACACCAAAAGAACAACACCTGGAGTTTAATTGAAAAACCAAAAGGAGTACGTCTAATTGACTGTAAATGGGTCTTCAGAGTAAAAGATAATGGGTCAGTTTTTAAATCAAGACTATGTGCTAAAGGATGTGGACAAATAAAAGATATTGACTACACTGAAGTTTACTCACCAACAGTAAGATATGATTCAATAAGAATCTTACTCTCAGAAGCTGTTCAACATGAATATGAAATGATGCAGTTTGACATCAAGACTGCATTTTTATATGGAGATGTGAAAGAAGACATTTACATGAGACCTCCTGAAGGTTTGGATGTCCCACCAAATCAGTTGATCCACATACAACTCTAGAAAAGGGAACTGAAACACCAGACAAGAATATACAGTACAGAGAAGCTGTTGGTTCACTAATGCACCTTGCAGTGGTTAGCAGGCCTGACATCATGTATGCAGACAGTTTGGTGAGTCGCTATTTGAATAGTTATAATCAAACACATTGGAATGTTGTCAAGAAAATATTTAGATATTTAAAAGGAACAAAAGACTATGGCCTATGTTACACGCCCTCGAAGAGCTGTCTTGAAGGCTACAGCGATGCAGATTATGCAAAAGACACTTGCACACGCAGGTCTTTGACAGGATATGTATTCATAAAAAATAGTGCAGCTGTGACATGGGCAACACAACGTCAACACAGTGTGGCATTATCCACTACTGAAGCAGAGTTCATGGCTGCATGTTCAGCAACCAAAGAAGCTATATGGTTAAAAAGATTATTAATAGATATAAATGCATTTAACCAGAACTCTATTTGTTTAAACATTGATAATCAAAGTGCAATTTGTTTAATTAAGAATGTAGATTACCACAAAAGATGCAAGCATATTGATATAAGATATAATTTTATTAAAGAAAAATATTTAGAGAAAGAAATAGATCTTAAATATGTAAATACCAAAGAACAATATGCTGACATCTTTACTAAGGCTTTACCCAAAGAAAAATTTCAAAATCTTAGAGATAAAATTGGTGTTAAACAATTATCATTTTTATAAAATTGTATTAACTAAGTGTAACAACTCAAGTTGTAAGTGTATTTACTAAGAGTTTATTAATGTAAGTGCATAATGGTTAAAGTTAAAATGAACATTTTTGTATTTTTGTAAAACTTATAAAAGTATGGTTTAAATTTGGTGAGAGTGTTCAATTCTTTTGTTTTTGTATGACTTGTAGGTGTAAAGTTCAAATTTGGTGAGAGTGTTGAAATATTAAAATTTGACTTTATCGATTCATACAACACTATTGGAGAATGTGTCACCTCTATTTTGATATAGAATATAGACAATCTGTACTCTGTGGAATCTCGTCAATTATTAAACTACGTTATAAAGCTTTTTGATCTTTTAATTAGTAAATTCATCAGATAGTTATCTTGTCAAAGTTAGGTAGCAATCCCCAATGGATTGAACGCTAACTAATTTACTGAATGCGTTGAATAAGCCCCAATGACTTATTCTGATTGCATTCCGTACCAATAAATTCGGGCATTTTCTTTTGAAGATGGCAGGGAACGGTATCGAAGAAGATGAGAACTACCTTCATAATAAAAAAAAATCAAATGCAAAGAAATCTCAACTATAGTGCCGGAGTAGTGACACATATGCGATACTACTAGTAATATAATCTAATCAAATAAATACTAATCTCGAGAACGAGGCGCGAAGTATAATAGGAGATTTCAAATATTTACCTAATCTCATAGATAATTCATAATCTGCCTAAACATGTTTATGTGTCGAAAATTGTCACCTTGATGTCGACCCGTATTTATAATAAGGGCATGTGCGTCTCTTAAAATACTTAGAAAAAAAACGAGATATTACATATACAGTTTTAGAAAATTTTACAGTAAATTCGATTACTACTTTGCAACTGTTTATTGAAAAGTGAATTCGAGTTTCGTGCATCGAAATGAAGTTTCGTGGAGCTCTTTAGAGAGTTTATTAAAATATTGCTCAATTGTGAAAACTGTTTCATCCGAAAACATAATATGGTTATAAAAATCTTTATTCTCAAAAAGAATAACGGCAATTTAGTAAACATAACTACAAAACACATAAACAATTATAACACCAAAAACGTAACGTACGATTGGATTTTTAAATCACTATATAAACTTTTTTTTTTCAGCAAAGAAGGTAGTCTTATCTATTAGAGCAATACATAGATGTGCGAAGCATTTAGCTGCCCTACATCTGCCCTGCAGATTTGGCATTAAAAATATCTAATACTGTAAATGAGATAGTATAATATTTTGGAAAGTCAAAAATGTTTTATTAAATCACGACTGTAAACAGAAGGATGGTTATGTTTTAATAATATTTTATTAACACAATAAGAATAAAATATGTATATAGTTTATGCTAGTAATATATGTTGTGTTATTTATTATTATTGGACTATTGTCTTTTTTTTCGCAAATATTAATAATATATTTTACTATACATATATTATTATTAATTTTAAAGACAATCGCTTGGAATAGAAGATTTAGGCATTTTTTTTAAACTCGTTTTTAAAAAACGTCATTGTTTTAGTGTTTTTAATAATGTTTGGAAGATTATTGTATTGTTTACAGCCCTCATATTATATATTTTTTTGCCATAATTTGATCTAGATAGTGTAAGAACCAAGTTCTTAACACTGCGTATTCAGATTTTTTGGAATTGTAATTTCCATTTAATACTTATATTGGTATTAATTTCTTCAAATTAATTTCTTCAATTGTGACTATGCAAAAATTAACAATTATTTGCACGATATTGACTGGGATGGTCTTCTAGTTAAAGAATCCTCGATCGACAATGCCTTGGAAGTTTTTTACTCAAAATTAAGGGATTGCTTTGCTCTTTTTGTGCCTCTTAAAAGAACTAAAAGGAATAAATGTCAGTTCCCTATATGGTATAGCCCAGCTTTGTTGAAAATCATACATGAAAAAAATAAAGTACTAAGCGATGGAAAAAGTATGGCAATATGCGGGACTATGATGAATTTTCTTTCTTACGTGCTCGACAGAAGCGTGTACAAAACAGCTGTTTTACCGCATTCAATGAGAATGCAGAGGACAACATAAAGCATAATCCAAGGTATTTCTGGAAATACGTAAAGGCTAAAAAAGGTCGCTCATCTTACCCTAATTGTTTCACCTTGAATGGAGAATCCTTTGAAGGTGGCCTCGAAATATGTGAGGCTTTCAATGGATTCTTCAAAAGTGTTTTTACTCAGTCATCTTCTACGTATAGTAATAATAACACTGTTGAGTCAACAGCTTATAATGGGTCGATTTCCAGCGTCACCGTTTTTGAAGATACAGTACTTAAATTGCTTAGTACTTTGGACCGTTCTAAAGGACCTGGCTGTGATGAAGTTCCTCCGTGCTTTCTTACCTATTGTGCTGACAGTCTCGCTAAACCAGTAACCATGTTGTTTCGAAGATCATTAAAGGAGTGCCGATTCCCTCTTATTTGGAAAAGAGCCCAAATAGTTCCTATTTTCAAGAAAGGGTCTAAAAGAGAAATTAAGAATTATCGCCCTATTTCCATTCTAAATATTCTTGCAAAATTGTTGGAGAAAGTAGTGTATCAACAGATTTATCCAGTAATTTGTCTCAGTATACCCGAGTCTCAGCACGGTTTTCTCAAGGGACGGTCTACTACGTCTAACCTAGGGCTATTTACTGATTTTGTACTTAATAACATGGAGGGAGGTGGACAGGTGGACGTTATTTACACCGACTTTGAGAAGGCTTTTGATCGTGTTGATCACAGCATACTTATTGGCAAGCTGCAACAACTGGGTATTCATGGGGATTTACTTAGATGGGTAATATCTTACTTATCAAATCGATCACAGGCAGTGGTGCTGGGTGGATTCCGTTCGGAGTATATTTGTGTCCCATCTGGAGTTCCACAGGGGTCGCATCTCGGTCCTCTCTTCTACAGCGCTTACATCTATGATATATCTAACTGTTTTGCTAATGCTAGTCATCTACTTTATGCCGATGATAAGAAAGTCTTCATGCGAATCAATTCAATTAATGATTGTATACTTTTACAGGACGACTTAAACAACCTTTTTAAATATTACAAAGACAACAATATAAACTTAAGCATAAATAAATGTAGCACCATTACTTTTAGTCGGAAAAAGAAGCCTATATTGTTCCAATATCAATTTGGTGGTGTTGTGGTTGAGAGGGTTGATGTCGTGAGGGATTTGGGAGTACTTCTGGACTCCAAAATGCTTATGTCTCAGCATATTGATGTGATAGTTAATAGGGCGTTTCGAAGTCTGGGCTTTGTGATGCGTACTTGTCGTCCGTTCAGCTCCTTGGCCACCATCAAGATTGTATATTATGCTTTCGTGCGTAGTATACTTGATTATGCCAGTCCTATCTGGAGCCCTAGATATGCTATTTACATCTCTAGAATAGAACGTATCCAGAAGAAATTCATACGACACCTCAAGTATAAATTCAATGTTGTGGAGACGGAAACATATGCTGAAAGTTGTCATTATTTCTGGCTCTTATCTCTTGAGGAACGACGTCAGGTACTTGATATGGGGGTTCTATGGGATATAATACATGGCCGTCTAGATAGTTCTGATCTTCTATCTGGCTTGTCGTTCTGCGTACCGGATTACCGTACGCGGCACACTCCACTTTTTCATATACCGTTTCACAAAACGAATTACGGAATTAACTCGATTCTAACTCGTCTTCCACGACTGTATAATACAAAGTTTTCCAAAACTGATATTTTCTTTGGGACAAGGGAACTTTTTAAAAAAGGCATAAAATTGACTCTTCTACCTCCACCTAACCAAACTAAAACTTGAACTTAACTATGGAAACATTTGAGTACGTTTATGTGTGTATGGGAATAAGTGTATACGTGGAAAAATATTTTTTCTTTAATATTCATATATTCATATATATATATATATATTTTCTTTCCAAGATTATGCAGTGCATGTTTGCAAGTAGGGCAAGCATAATATTAATATAATAATGAAGGTATGTATCTATATTTTTTGTTGTGTGTATATATATGTATATATATATATATGTATGTATATATCGTATGTATATATACACATATATATATATTCCGCCGGCCCCGCACGACTTTACGACATATATATATATATATATATATATATATATTTCTTTCTCATTGTTATGCAATGCATGATTGTCATGCTTTTCTCAATGCATCTTTTAAACTCGATTCCTCTCACTTTTGTTATCGAGCTGATTTTACAACTTCTGTTTTGTTTAATGGTTAAAACATTGTTGTAATAATATTTAAGCTAGTTGTGTACATTTGTATTGGCCTGTGGCTGTTTTATGTACCAATCAAATAAAAATAAAAATAAAAATAAAAGTATCTTTATTTAAAATTTTCCTTATAAGTGTGCATTTTGAATAAATTTTTGTCTTGTAGTATATTCATTATCTTAGTTTCTTTGTACATTTATTTTATCGGTAGATGTGCGAAAGTTATAATTGAACATTTTTATTTATTTGTTTTGCTTTGTTTGAATCGTTATCATATTATTTGACATTTATTTTCTATGACTAATTTTGAATTTATCATATAATAAGTATAATAAGTAATGATTATGATGTGAATTATGATGTAACTTTTTGCATTGCCTTGATGAATATTGATAGTGCACAATTCACATTGGAGATGCAACACTCGACGTCGTTTTGGCTAACCTTTTAATTAATAATTCATAACTACCTCGTTCCTTATGACCTGAACTTTTAGATAAGACCTTCGAACGATAACTGGTATCCTATTAATAAACAAAAAAAAATATAGTTAACGTATTTATAACGCCCAAGGAAAGCATAAAACATATATTTTCGTAATAATCAATATTATGTATAATATGCAGTGGGCTGAAATGTCCCTCTTAATCGACTTTTAAAAAGAGGAGATTCTATAATCGACGCCTATACATTTTGTATGTTCGTCGATTTGTCCTTAACGTGTATACCGATTTTTAAAAATGTTTATTGGCAATTCTTTAATTTTCTGATTAATTTAAGTTTATGGGAGTGAGTATTAAACTAATGGGAGTGATGTAGTTTTATGAATAAAAATATCAAAATCAAATAGCAATTTTTAAGAGAAATAACTGAAAATTCGTCAAAAAATTCGTGGAAATAACGGTAAACATAAATAAAAATAACATACATCGCCGTCGAACATATAACCTCCTATTTTCGATTTTGTGGTAAGTGAAGAAATTGGAACCGGTCTGCCAATGACAAATTAATGGGCGATAAAATAGAACTTCACTTAGAGGGTGAGTCGTTTAATCATCAATTATTAAATTATGCCGTGTGGGCTATCAAATGAAAGGGCTCAATTAGCACATTTCAATTAATATACAAATTGATAGCTTTTGATTGAGATTTTGCATAAGTATACATATATAACCAAACTTAAAGGACAGCGTAGTCGTATGCGACTGATCATAACAAAACAAACTGTTGTGGCATACGACTACGCTATCTTTTGGTCATCGCTATTATAATTGAGGACTCGCTGACTGTTAACATTAAACATTTCTGGAGTTTCGTTCATGCTAAAAGAAATTCTTCATATGGTTTTCCATCTACTATGAAATATAAAAATCAAAATGCGTTTGACAGTAAAGGCATATCTGAACTTTTTGCACAGTATTTCAGCTCTGTTTGTAGTGATGACGCATCCATCGAAGATACCTTGGATCAGTCTGGTATAGCTAATATAAATCTAAATCAGGTTATTAGCTTGATAAGCATAAGTGAAGCTGAGATAGAAGTTAAAATAAAAGAACTTGATGAGTCTAAGGGTGCTGGTGCGGATGGAGTTCCTCCAATAATACTAAAGCGACGTGTCAATACAATATCATCCCCTTTGGGCATCTTATTTAATAAGTCATTGTCTTCAGGAGTATTTCCTGCGCCCTGGAAAATTGCTTACATTATACCCGTATTCAAGTCTGGTGATAAGTCAATTTGTGATAATTACCGTCCTATTAGTATTTTGTCCTGTGTTTCGAAGTTATTTGAGAGTTTTGTATACGATGCCCTATATGACCACTTTAAGTTATTAATACATGATAATCAACATGGCTTTTTAAAAAATAAGTCAACAACCTCTAATCTTTTAGAATACAAAAGTTATTTATGCAGTGCCTTTGCTAAAAGAGGACAAGTGGACTCTATTTATACAGACTTTTCGAAAGCCTTTGATAGAGTGAATCACTCCTTACTATGTCAAAAACTCGAAATTTTGGGTGTTCACGGAAACTTGTTAAGGTGGGTCAAGTGTTATTTGAGCAGGAGGAGCCAGTTGGTTGCGTTGAAGGGTGACCTTTCGTCGGAATTTATTGTCCCTTCTGGTGTACCTCAGGGTTCACATCTTGGTCCTCTCCTTTTCATAGTTTTTATTAACGACCTCATTACCCAACTATCGTGTCCATGTCTTTTATACGCCGATGATTTAAAACTATATACTACCATATCTTGTGTAGACGACGTGGTGAAACTTCAAACTGACTTGAATTCTATACTTAAATGGTGACAGGTAAATGGAATGTCTCTTAATATAAGCAAATGCTTCGTAATATCTTTCCCGCAAAAAAATAATTCTATACACTTTGATTACACTTTGGACAATCATATCTTGGCTCGTAAATCAGAAGTCAAAGATCTTGGATTGTTATTTGATTGTAAATTGTCACATCGTAACCACTATGACTATATTTTCAATAAGTCTTCTCAAATGCTAGGTTTTATATGCAGAAATGCGAGGTCATTTAAAAACATTTCTTCTGTTTTGACGATTTATTTTGCTCTTGTTCGCAGTATATTGGAGTATAATTCGGTAATTTGGTCGCCTAATTATCTAGTTCACATTAACAATCTCGAACGAATACAGAAGCGTTTTATTAGGTTCTTATGTTATAAATTTAACCTACTACGCACTTACCGTTCATATGAAGAGAGATTGAAAAGATTTAATTTGCAATCGTTGGCAATTAGGAGAAGGGTCCTAGATTTAATGAAATTATATAAAAATGTAAACTTTAAAATTGAGTCCTCTAATTTATTGTCTCAAATTAATTTTAACACTAATTATCGCACAAGAAGACCTAAAATGTTTACACTTAATGTGTATCTTAATAACAGTTCTCACTATAATCCTATATCTAGAATGTGCCGCCGATATAATGAACTCATTGGTAATGGATCGGATATTGATATTTTCAACTGTAATATAACTTTTTTGGAGAAAACTTCTTAACGTATTGGTGTAATTTTTTACTTTTTTTTAATTAATATTTAGTGACTTAGCGATGTTATTCAAAATTCAAAATTATAATTATAAAGAATGTAATAGTTATTTAAGTATATAAATGTATGTTTTTGTTTAATTTGTGTTTGCAGTATGTACATGTGAAGGGTCGCAACCTTGATAACTGTAAAATATACTTTTAATTTGTATTTTCACCCGGTTGTCACCTGTTTTGTACATCTTAATAAATAAATAAAAAAATTAAAAAAAATATCTATCGCTATAAAATAAATTTCTTGTTTCAAGCTTTTTAAAGCGTCATTTAGATGTAGTCATGTTTTAGTTTTTAAACTTAATTTATTATATATGGTTAACATTGATTTCATAAAAGTATTTATAATGTATTTATCTGGTAATGACATGCTTTTTTGAATGTCGTTACTTCCATTAGAGCTGGTGAGTTTCTTGCTCGTTCTTCCTATAAGCCAGGCGTCCTATACAAGTGGTAGGGAAAACCACTCGTTCAAGCTTTGTCTTCGTTGACTGATTTTGCTCTTTTTATATAAAGTGGAAATATTTAATTACTTGTTTGCATCAAATTGGCTCTGTAACTGCTAGACCTATTTTTTAAATTCTTTCAACTTCGGAATGTTACGTCATACACTAGGGATAATTAAATAGTTGGTTAGGAGGAAACGAATAAAATGACAGACATAAATAAATCATATTACTACAGTCAATAGCATCTTTTTGGGCGGTAGGCAAAAAAACGTAAAAGTTCTTCTCCTGATTTAATTTTGCTTAAAATTAAGAACAATAGTATTTTTCTAATAAAAAGTTATTTAAACAAAAGAACAACTTACATTTCATATCAAAAAGTGTGGGCAACTTTTTTGGATGTGTATTTAGACACCAATCCAACACATTCCTGGCACTACATTTGTACTCACTATAGTGCATAGCTGTCTCTTCTATTTACCACTATCTTACATCATGGCTAATGTTGCGGCAGTGATGGAAACTCAAAAGTGTCTGGAGTCAATGCTGCTGAAGAAGATGAATGATATGGAATCTCAACTAAAGTCAGTTTCTCCCAAGAAAGATATGGATAGAATCTCTCAGATTGAGAGTGAATTCAGAAGTTTTAAGGATCTTGTTTACACCACCTTCTCTCTACTGCGTCAGCAAATCAGTGAGATCCTTAGGTCTCTTGATGAGACTGAGATGAGGCATCGTCAGAAGTCGCTTCTTTTGAGTGGAGTCGCCGAGAGATCTGATGAAGACTTGTTTGCAACAACTATTTCCCTCTTCCAGAGACATCTTGGACTCTCGGATATAAAAGAGACAATAAAAAGATGTTACAGGTTGGGTCGTTATAGTGAGGGACATGTACGTCCCATTGTTGTCCAATTTTCAAACCTAACATGCAGATCAACAGTTTGGAAGAACAAGACAAAATTGAAAGGCTCTTCTATGGTTTTGCATGAGTTTTTAACGAAGAATCGTCAAGTCATATTCAGGTCAGCAAGGGATCATTTTGGCATGACTAAGGTTTGGACTTTAAATGGCAGTATATACATCTTAACTCCAGATGGCAACAGGGTACGGCTTACATCAAGTGATGAGCTGGATAAGATCAAGAAGCAGTTTCCAAAACCACCGACTAGTACATCAACAACAACTCAAGCCTCTAATCTCAAACTAGTGCAATCTCGAACAAGAAGAGTGAATAAGAAAACTTAAGTCTTAAACTGTCTTCTAACTGCTCTTGAATTAATTAAGCTAAGTATTATTTTATCCCGAGTATTTGTATGTACACTTTGAAGTATTTGCCACAATAGTATAACTTTCTATTGTTTAGTTTCATTGCATTCATACTATATAGTATTGTTTTGTCGACTCTTAACATAACAATGATAATTCCAATACAATCCATCTTAAAACTGTTAATGGTAGTTCGGTAACTTTAAACTTATTTTCTGTAATACACTTTTTGTACTTTTCTTCAGTTTTACGAGCACTATACAGGTACTTTCATAACTTTTCATGGTAACATTAATATTTTAGTTTGTTTGTTAATTTTATAACTTCTATCAAATGCAATGACAATGACAGTTCTGTGATTTGACAGGTTCGTAGTATCTATTCTTTTTGTACAAGCAAAGGCATATTATCTGTACAGCCATTAATTGTGTTTGAAATTTGTATAAATAGTTATGTGTGAACAGTCTGCTTGCAGGATGTGTGGATTGCGGTGTAATGAATATTGTTGATTGGTAGTGATATAGTTTTAGTTTATTTATTGTTACGTCTACAGTTTTTTTTTTTTTATAGATATATTAAATTTATTATTATACAGAATGTCGGATGTGGAAAGTTGCGTGTCTGCTAGTGATAATTCATCTTACCATTCCCTCGATGACTCATTGGATCTGTGCATTTCTCTAACTCGTGAATTTGGTCAGTGTCATGACACATTTAATACTTGTCACATCAACGCTCAGAGTATTCCTAGGCATTACTCCGACTTACTTCATACCTTTTCTAGCAACACGGTTCATGCCGTGCTGGTGTCAGAAAGTTGGCTTAAGCCGTGTCTAACTTCTATGTCCTATGAGCTCCCAGGCTACAGTCTTATTCGAAATGACCGTATGGGTAGGAGTGGTGGAGGGGTAGCTATTTATTTGTCTACGTCTGTTTCCTACAAACTCTTAAGTTCCTCCTCCTCTCATTCTGGCTATATGGAGTATCTTTTCCTTGAAGTCGACATTTTGGGTGTCAAGGTTGTCCTAGGAGTAATATACTGTCCACCTTCTATTGACTTTCTTAATGATTTAGATTCACTTTTCAATTCAGTTGCTACTGACTATACTCATCACATTATCATGGGAGACTTCAATACTGACCTTTTAAGAGACTCTGTTTCTTCTCGCAAGTTACGATCCTTAGTAGAGTCGGTGAACCTCACGATTCTTCCTCTTGACCCCACTCATCATAATCTCACCACCTCGGACTCGTGGATCGATCATATTTACATATCTTCTGCAGAAAATGTCTCTATACACGGTCAATTGCCTGCGCCTGGCTTCTCTAGGCACGATCTCATATTTCTGGCTTATAAAGCAAAACTTCCTAAACCCAAATCCCTCTTAGTACAGATGCGCAATTTCACAAGGCTTGATATCGGTAAACTTAGAGATGACGCTTGTGCCGTTGATTGGACGCCTATTAGTGAAGCCACTTGTGTTGATAACATGGTAGGTCAATTTAATGATAGTGTGTTACAGCTTTTTGATAAACACTCGCCTAAAAAGTTCGTCAAACTTAGACGGCCACCTGCGCCATGGATCACCCATGGTGTGCGTATGGCCATGAGAAGGCGTAACAAGTTGTTTCGTGTTTTTAAAAGATGTCGTACTGACTTCAATTGGAACGCTTTTAAAACTGCTAGAAATCGTTGCAATGGGATGGTAAGAGCAGCTAAACGCCAATATATTCATAACAACATATTAAATTCCAATATTGCCGATGCTTGGAAGTTTCTTCGTTCGTTGGGCTTTGGTAAAGCGGCTCCTCAGTGTGGTTCTTCATGCTCGTCGGAAGAACTAAACAAACATTTCTCATCTGTAACCCCGATTTCTAATTCCATTATTAAATCCACCGTTTCTTCTATAACTTCCACGGCACCCTCTAGTTCTGTACCGTTTTTTTTCAGCCCTTTGTCTGAGGAGACTGTCCGTAAGGTAATTTGGTCCATCAAATCCAACGCCGTGGGTAGTGATGACATTGGTAGAACAATGATCGTTCTCATCCTAGACTGTATTCTCCCGGTTCTTACCTTTATTCTTAACCACTCACTTTCCTCTGGCAAATTTCCCTCCATTTGGCAAAAAGCTTTCACTATTCCTTTACCTAAAGTTTCTAATCCTTCTACTCCAAATCACTTTCGTCCTCTCGGACTGTAATTGTATCGTTCGCATTCTGTATGTTATTAATGTGTATGTATTTGTAATTAGTATTCATGTAATTATTCAATATTTATATTTATATATTTTTTTATTTTGAAATTTTATTTTTTACTGGATATATCAATCTTTATCGCCTAACATGCAAATCCAACATTCGCTCAGGTTGACTGGTAGAGAATGCCCTTGGCATTAAGTCCGCCATTTGTATTATTTTTATTTAATGCAATAAAGAGTAAATAAATATAAATAAATAAATCATCATCATCATCATCAGCCCTTTTACGTCCCCACTGCAGGGGCTCAGGCCTTTCTTATGGATGGTTAAGGAGGATGGGCCATGACCCTCCACGCTGGCCCAATGCGGATTGGAAGGATCAGAGGCCTAATAGTCTAATTTTAAAAATCTATCGCCAACCCTTTTAATTTGAATTTTGAAAAATATTCACGAACTTCACACTACAACTATTTGACTTGTGATAGAGCTTGCAATCATAACTTGTTTAAGATATTGAATGAACGATATCTTTAATTTGACGTTAATTGGATTCAACAAAAGCAAGCTAAACGGCAAACTAAAAGTTAAACGCAAATATAACTTTGAATTTATGTTACTAAGTTTTAATTATTATATTTAATTTTTTTTTGCATTAATAATGCTATACTATTCACATAAATCTACCAACACCAGACTATGCGATGGAACTTGAACCGTCTACTTTTCACCATTCGGGCGACTTCGCTAACCGCTGAGCTACTTAACAGGAATGACGTTTCAAATAATCATTTTTTTTTCTAAAGATATTGCGACATCACTCCATAAATAGTAGTCACTCCACCGTTGCTTCTTTTTCTAAAGAGATTGCTATTGTTAATGAAATTAGATAATTATGTCATTGGTTATTCAATTCAAAACTTACGAATTACTCCATAATTAATAATGATAGAGTAAGACTTCCAACTCGAATATCATCAAGCGGATATTCGAATTGTTTGACAGTAAATAATTTGACGAAATTTCGTTTCATTTTACTAATTTGACATATCTTTTGGTAGATTAATTTTCTATAAACAACGAACTTAGAAACATTGCTGTCAAGTCGATATTGAACATTGTAAAGTAGTAAAATGAAATTAATAGCGCTATAACATCGCTAATCTGTCATATCTTACGTCTAGAGTTATGCTAGAGGAGTTACGCGATCGCTCTGTAGGTATCGATCTGAGACAGTTATTCTGAAGTATTCTTTAGATAAATATCAAGATAGCATGGTTGATGCAAAATTAAGAACAATATTAATATTTTGGCATCCTAAAGTGCTGTTGTGCAATGTGTATACATAGTATTGTTGAATAAAAAAATAGACAATTATATCATTTTGTTAATGATTTCTATTCTAGGTTATAGTAGTTTTTCAGTAAACATACGTTTTCCATTCCTTTTCACATACCTATAGACTAATATATACGATTGTTCGCTTGCATCGAATAGGTTCCGAAACTATTGGAACAATTTTAAAATTTCTTTCACCCATGGGAAGTTTTATCATAAGCTGGCTAAGATTTCTTAAAAAAAAGTTAATTGCATCACCGACAATAATTTAAATTGAATCATCATCAGCCCATATTCGTCCACTGCTGGACATAGGCCTCCCCAATTGCACGCCATCTACTTCAATTCTCGGCTGTTCGCATCCAGCTCCTGCCAGCCATCTTGCGCAAATCATCGCTCCACCGCGCCTGAGGACGTTCTACACTACGTTTGCCGAGACGCTGTCTACACTCAAGAACTCGTTTACCCCAACGGCTATCGGTTCTGCGGCTAATATGGCCAGCCCACTGCCACTTCAGCTTGCTAATCCGGTAGGATATGTCGGTAACCTTGGTTCTCTGCCAGATCACCTCATTATTTATTCGATCCCGCAGAGAAACGCCGAGCATAGCCCTTTCCATAGCCCGCTGAGCGACCTTCAACTTGTGGACCAGCCGTGCCGTCAATATCCACGTTTCGGCTCAGTATGTCATAACGGGTAGGACGCACTGATTAAAGACTTTCGTCTTTAGGCACCGCGGGATCGACGATGTGAAGACCTGACGTAGTTTCCCAAACGCCGCCCAACCTAGCCGAACTCTTCCATTTGTTTCTACCTAACTGCAATGTTTGCCCGAGGTATACATATTTTGGAACAATTCCGAGAACGGCACCGCATACTGCAATCGGTTCCGGTAGTACGTGTTCGTTGAACATGACCTTGGTTTTATCCAAGTTCATTCGTAGGTCGATGCGCATAGAAAAGTCAGCCAGGTCATTCAGCATCTGTTGTAGGTCCTGCAGATTTTCTGCCATGATGACGATGTCATCAGCAAATCTCAAGTGAGAGATGTACTCGCCATTGATGTTGATGCTACGTTCTTTCCAGTTCAGCGTCTTAAACATATCCTCCATTGCATTAGTAAACAATTTCGGAGACATAATGTTTCCTTGTCTTACTCCTCGATGCAACGGTATAGGACTTGTTTGCTGTTTCTGTACTTGGACGGTCATGGTGGTGGCCTCATAAATACATCTTATCACTTGGATGTATCGCCAATCGACTTGGCATCGCTGCAGGGACTCCAGAACGGACCAGATCTCAATCGAGTCAAAGGCCTTCTCATAGTCCACAAATGCTAGACACAGGGGCTGATTATACTCTTCAGTCTTCTGTATAATCTGCCGCACTGTGTGGATGTGGTCTATGGTGCCGTATCCACTCCGAAACCCAGCCTGCTCCGGTGGTTGGAATTCGTCAAGTCTTTGCGCAAGACGGTTCGTGACTACTCTAGAAAACAGCTTATAGACGTGGCTTAGAAGGGAAATGAGTCAATAGTTCTTCAGCAGGGTTTTGTCTGCCTATTTGAAGAACAGGATGACTACACTCCCACTCCATGCCTGCGGAGTTTTCCCTTCGAAGAGGACAGCATTAAAAAGCTTTTGGAGCTCCTTCAGTACCGGTTTACCTCCTGCTTTTAATAATTCAGTTGTAATGCCATCCTCTCCAGGGGCTTTTCCAATTTTAAGCTATCTCAGAGCGATCTCGATTTCGCCGATGCTAACTCCTGGCAGATCTTCGGTGTAGTGGCGTGTTAATGTGGCTCTATAATCCTCATTTCCGGGATCAAGTCGAGGTGCATGCGAAGCGTATAACCGGGTATAGAAATTTTCCACCTCTGAGAAGACCGCTGGCTTCGAAGCAACGATTTCCCCGCTTGCTGTGGTCAATTTCGTCAAGTGGCTTCTTCCAAGATATTGTACGAATACTTTTGACCCCCTGTTTTGCTCGATCGCTCTTTCTATAGCGTAAGTATTGGAGCACCGGAGGTTATATCGTACGCGTTTGCTGATCTCCTGGTTTTGAGCACGTTTTCCTGACGAAGTGACAGGTGGGTTTTCACGTCGTTCCTTTATTAGCCCCAAAGTTCTATCCAAGAGCTTAGACTTCTAGCCCTTACGCTGCATGTTACAAAATTTCGTACCTTCTTCCCTGAGTATTCGAACCACATTTTCAAGGTTCTCGTCAACGTCAATTGTGGTTTCCATGGCAGCGAACCGGTTCTCAAGATTTGACTGGAACGTTTCAGATTCCATCATGGTTTGGAGTGGAGTACGTCGGAGCCTGGCATTCATCAAGCGGACACGTTCAGCTTTGAAGTCGATATTCAGAGAACCTCAGACAAGTCGGTGATCGCTGCCGGTATTAAACCTATTGATCACGGAGACATCTCTGAATACGTGTTTTTTGTCCGTTATAATGAATTCGATCTCATTTTTTGTCACATTGTCGGGGCTTTGCCACGTCCACTTCCTTTGGGGCTGTTTCTTAAAGAACGAGTTCATAAGGGAAAGCCCCTCCCGTTCGAGGAAATTAACGAGCATTTGCCCCCCATCATTCCTGATTCCAAATCCATGGAATTCTACTACCGATTCGCCGCAATTTTGTACTCCCACTACGTACTACTTAGTAGTGAAGCGGATTGCCCTCGATATATCATCGTACATATTCTCCACTTCATCGTCCGAGTGTGTCGAGCTCGGTGCGTACACTTGAACAACCTTGAGGCTATACCTCTCAGTAAGCTTTACAATCAGGTACGCTACCCTGTTCGACACACTGGAAATTTCTACAACGCTGTCAGAAAGGGACTCATTGACAAGAAACCCAACGCCACCTTGGGATTGTTGGTCTCCCTCGCGGAAGTACATTAGGTGGCCTGATTTGAGGGTTATGGTATCCTCCCCCTCTCTTCGGACTTCACACAATCCCAATATGTGCCACCTAATCTTTCCAAGCTCCACCTCAAGTTGAGCCAGATGCCAGTCAAGCCGTAGCGTGCGTCCATTGTACGTCGCCAGGGTCAGTCGGTTGTGGTGGCCTCCCGTAGCCCGGAGATTCTAAGCACCCCCTGCCTCGCCGTTACTATGGTCGCCACCATGACCAGGAATAGCGAGGCCGCCGGGAACTAGGGGTCGTGGCCTTTTGTGCTTTCGAATTTGGGGGATATGCCCATAATCGCCACGCTGGGCACGCGGGTTGGCGATCGCAGTATGATCCGGTTCTGTGGGCCGCACAAGAAGACGCTGCTGCCCATCTCCTTGGATTAAATTTCCCTTAGTCGCCTCTTACGACACCCACGGGATGAATAGGGGTAGTAAATAATAAAACAAATAAAACGAAATGCATAAAGTTTGCATTACCTAATGTGAGGCATCTCAGTACACTTATAAATGTAAATAGTGAAAAAGTTGAGTTAGTAGAATCGACAAAGTTCCTTGGTATTACACTAGATTCCCGACTGAAATGGGATCCTCATATTGATAGTTTGTCAAGTAGACTGAGTTCTGCAGCTTTTGCTGTTAAGAAAATTAGACTCCTGACAAATGTTGAAACGGCAAGATTGGTATATTTTAGTTATTTTTATAGTGTAATGACGTATGGTATATTGTTATGGGGTTCTGCGGCTAGCATTCAGGATATTTTTTTTTTACAAAAGAGAGCTGTCCGTGCTATATATAATTTACGGTCTAGGGAATCTCTCAGAGAAATATTTAAAGAAATAAATATTCTGACTGTTGCCTCTCAATACATCTATGAGAATATTATGTACACAAGAAAACATTACGATTCCTTCATAAAAAGTAGTGTTCATAATCTTAACACAAGAAATAAAAATAAACTTGCCGTTCCAAGTTCAAGACTTCAAAAAACCAGAAGATCATTTCTGGGTAAATGTATTGCTATGTTCAATAAAGTTCCACAAAATATAATTGACCTACCCATAAATAAATTTCAAATTCATGTAAAGAATATACTTATGAGTAAAGGCTATTATAAAGTTAATGATTATTTTAAGGATCGCAATGCATGGAATTAATAGCTTTCGCTTTGTTCTATAAAGACTAATTATATGTTCAACCTATGTCCAACAGACTTTGAAAGTTGTATTTACTATTGTGATAATACATATTATTTTGGTAATGATGACATGATTTATGTAAATGTCATTACTTATGATAAAAAGCTGGTAAGTTTCTTTCGCTTGTTCTTCTTGTCAGCTTAAAGACGTCCTGAACAAGTGGTAGGGGAAAAAAGTTTTTTGGACGATTCAAAAGTGCTTGTAATAGCCTACTTGAATAAAGATATTTTCATTTCATTTCATTTCAGTACAATTCTATACCGGTACTACACGGTTAAATTGAATGATTTTTTATATAGTTTCCTTATTTGCTCAGTTTGCTCAGGAGTTGCATCAGCTCATTCCGCCGTCACCGTTTTACCATCGGCAATCTAAACACACGGCCAGATTCCATCCCTATTTAGCAAATATTCCTAGACGCCGCACAGAGCGCTATTCTTCTTCCTTTTTGCGCACTGTCAAGGCGTAGAACTCCCTGCCGGCGTCTATATTCCCAAGTGCATATAACACAGACCTATTTAAGGTAACAGATAATAGGTTCCTTATGAACAAACTCGTGCCACCGTAGATGTGATTTATGTGATATATATATACTGGGTGGAACAGAACGAGGTTCCTGGAGAGTACTATTTGTCTTTAATATAATGTAAAAAAAATATATAAGTCTAGGTCAAATAGTTTCGGCGATATTAAATTACAAAGTTTTTGAAAACAAATGAGTGTTTTCAACCCTGAGTCAGCTGTTTTTGGGACGTACTAAGGAAAAGTTTTAAATCGCTCATTGACTTCTTCATTTCTAAAAACGAAATAAACTAGTTTGTGATTTAAAAGACTGCTTTCATGCAAATTCTACCAGTCAATCAATAAACAAGGCAGTCAAAGTGCTTAAATCGATTTACAGACTAACAGCCGGTTTATGATTTGAAAAAAGTAGAAAATTTCTACTGCTTATTCTCAATAACCTAAGTTTTTTTTAATTTCACAAGTCAAATAGTCTTAGTTTTATCAAACTGCTATCAACTGATCATCAAAAAACTAAAATCGGAAACGAAAACTAAGTGATGTTAGTTAGTTTTTAAATACTCAATTAAGAAACCGAGTGTAAAATTTCCTAAATTATTAACATTAACTTACGTTATTTTAAAAAAGCAGTTCTCCATAAAAATTGTTTGAATGGGATAATACTCCTTTAACAACGGGATCGTTAATTGAACTCGATAAACTCACAAATCTTCCAGCGATTCATCATTAACACAAATGAACTTTGTTTTAAAAACATTGAGGAATTTGTTATTAAAATAGCATTTAAAAAGAACTTTAAAAAACGAGTGATATCAAAAGACGAATAAAAAAAATATGAACCGAGTTCGTCCCTCAATATCAAAGCCCCGCCCACCCGCCAGCCGCCAGGCGGCTTCATTATTCTGTTGGTATTGTCCGGTCAATCAGTCGCCGCCGACCTTTTGCGCTGGAGTGTTGTTGCGCATCGCCGCCGACGCACCGCTGCGAAGCGTCTTTTTTGTCGATGTTTGTTTTATTCTAGTGCATTTTTAATTGAATTGTTGTTAATAAGATACTAGAGTGTTCATCTTGAGTGTTATGTCTAGTTTAGTGAAGATTGTGTATAGTTTTGTGTGAAATGTGATGTGTTTTGCGCGTGCATACACTGGCATGCAAAAGAGCGTGCTTAGCTGTCTTCAGAGAAGAATTGAACATTTTCAGCATCGACTATCATTAAGATATCGGTAAATAATTAAATTAAATTAATGTATTTCGCGGTCCGTTGTAATCTAAGCACAATCGATATTGCGCATGCGCGTTAAAGGGCTGTCAACACTTATAAATTTAAAATTTTTACTCAATTTTCACACCTTCTGTATTTTTAAATATTTGTCAAATAAAATGAACGTTTGCATGTAACCTAACTTGAAACTTTCGGCTGTGTCGGTCATTTTGTTCCTCCCTGTATATATATATTTTTTTTGCAGATCACTTTTCATAATTTTTGATTTGATTAACAACATGTGATTCACTTGACGAAAATACAGTTTTACATTTATATTTTCTAACTAGCTGTGCCCGCGACTTCGTCTGCGTGGGAAATATTTTGATAGAATTCTTTTTCTCCTATTAATGGAATTGAATCGAATAAGATCAGTGAAGGCATAGCTCATTATGCGGGCTTAGTGCGGATCGGTGGGTGTTAAAGTCGCTAGTAGATGGTTATTGGGCATTCTACCCCACTTTCGTTCGCTCGGGCTTGCGCCCTCACTCCTCGTGGGGTGAAATGCCCAATAACCATCTCGGATATTTGTTACCTCGTTTTTTCTTTCCACTTCAATTATCTAATAAATAAGAAACCAAATCTACCACCAGTTCGTAAATTGAGAGACCCTTTGACAGAGAAGAACTGGCCAAAGAAACTCTGAAAGGTTAAGAAATCTCTCCCTAACATTAAAATCGTATAATTAGCGATCTAAAATCACACACCGATCGCCTCCTAAACTGTTCAGTTGGAAGCACCGTGGTAAGTCACTCCCTGCGAGCCCGTGGTAAGATCACGCACTGAACAGATTCCTAACTAGTGTTGGCTGAGAGAACCATGGTAAGTATCTCCCTGCGAGCCCATGGTAAGATCACGCACCAAACATCGTCTAAACTGTTCAGTTGGAAGCACCGTGGTAAGTCGCTCCCTGCGAGCCCGTGGTAAGATCACGCACTGAACAGATTCCTAACTTGTGTTGGCTGAGAGAACCATGGTAAGTGTCTCCCTGCGAGCCCATGGTAAGATCACGCACCAAACATCGTCTAAACTGTTCAGTTGGAAGCACCGTGGTAAGTCACTCCCTGCGAGCCCGTGGTAAGATCACGCACTGAACAGATTCCTAACTAGTGTTGGCTGAGAGAACCATGGTAAGTATCTCCCTGCGAGCCCATGGTAAGATCACGCACCAAACATCGCCTAAACTGTTCAGTTGGAAGCACCATGGTAAGTCACTTCCTGCGAGCCCATGGTAAGATCACGCACCGAACAGACTCCTAATTACCTAACAAATAAAATGCTTTTGGGATTCTCTGAATCTTACTTTAGATTTATATATTTATACTTACGTTACCATTACAAATTCTTTACCTTCATGATAAAAAGTAATCCCAAACTCGATGTAATCTCGTATGAGAATACTTTAATTATCAATTACCTCTTAATATCTATAGGAGAATGGGATGGGGTTTTTAATTTTATTTCAATGTCTACATATATAAAGAAAAATGTATTAGATTTCTTCAGAGATTGATCTTCGATGTCATCATGCAATGCACAGCTACCTCATGTCTGGTTTTCTGAAATAAATAACAAAAAATAATTATATTACGTAATAATACGTATTATATAATAAAATTAATAACAGTCTCATAAAATTAATGACCTTGATACTACATAAAGAAAAATCCATTTCTCCTATTAATGGAATTGAATCGAATAAGATCAGTGAAGGCATAGCTCATTATGCGGGCTTAGTGCGGATCGGTGGGTGTTAAAGTCGCTAGTAGATGGTTATTGGGCATTTTACCCCACTTTCCATTCCACCATTCATTAAAAATGTTGAATAATCTTTGATAAAAGATATAATTAAAATGAATAACAGTATTTCTCTACATTAAAGAATATTATCTGTTTTCATCAAAAAAAAAAAACTATATTTTACTAATCTTAGAGAAAAATGCATAAAAATACATTTAACTTTCAAATCTAATGTTTTTCTTGTTTTACTGATGTCAATTATCATAGACATTAATTATAATTTGTGTGAACTATGATTTTGATAATAAGTCTTACTTTATAAAATCAGGCTGACATGGATTTTTAAATTAAATTAAAATCATGTACTCACAAAGACATTGTATTGGCTTCACAATACGTAAGTACATATAGTTTGTGAATTATTAAAAATGTATAATTTTGGAGAATTTATCCTTTATAATTTTTCTAAAAAACGGTATATGAAAATTTAATTTATAATTAAAAATCAAATTTTGGATTTGCTTTGTGACACCTTCGTCATTTCAGATAATACACAATACGAAGGCTTTAACTCTTATCTTAGAATCTAAGCAATGTATTTGATTTTGCCTAATATATTTTTATATATTTTACTTGAATCTAAATTAAGTATTTTATAACATATTAGTAATTTATTTAGAAATATAATCATTACTTACTTGATCTTCTTTTTCAACAGTTTTAGACCACTTAGTGATGATTTCTTGAATTCACAAGTAAAATTTTTATATTTACTAAACAGTTAAAGTTAGCTATTGTCGCTCGAGTGTCTTTACAAATGAAGTAATACGCGGGAATCACTGTGGGAATAGAAACACGAACCCGATGGAGTTCGGTTGCACTAACGATAGTCCTAGAGCAACACATCAAAGTTCGCTTTAATACCGGCTTAGTATTTTATCTACATTAGAGTTACAGTTTATTATCAAATAATGATTCATTTCATTTGATTAGTACAGTAACTTATTTATTTGAAATAGTAAAAAATAATATTTAAATGTTGTATGAATACTACCTATATTTAGTTATTTAATTTCAATATAAGTATTCACATGTCACCTCGACTAATTGTATGAATTACTTTATTTTTAATTATTATCAATTTTAAAAATAGTTCCGGAAATATTATTTTGTGTACTCCAGTATCACATTTTACATGAAATATTTAATCCAGCTCTAAGACTTTAAAAGAGATGCACAGAATTTATCGATTCTTCTGAAAATGGATTAACTCGAGATGCATCGATTCATATCATTATGAATATGATTTTGGTTGATTAACGAAGCTTATATACGTAAAATATTATTCATTTATTAATTTCTAAAGTAATATAGAGATGAAAATAACAATTATCTACATATAAATAAAATAAATTGTAGGTACATTATAAGTATATATACCTAAACCAGTGATAACATTATTTTGTAAAATTATTCTACCTTTAATGCAATTTGCAATTAAATTGTTAGTACAAAGTAGCAGCTCTCTACTGCATACTCATTCAATGATATTGATTGCTAAAATTTAGACAATTCTCTAGTAGCACATCGATTATAATTTTTGTAACTACTTATTATAACTCGAACATCTCTACGGATACAAATAGCAAATGCAGCAAATTTACAAGTAGCGGTAAATAAATTAAGTTACAAAGCAATATCGTTAAATATCATCAACATTATGCGCTCACATGCAGAATGTCCTATGTCATATTAATCAACAAGGGATCATTTTATTGTATTCTAGTTGTTAAAGTTAAAAATTAAATGGAAGAAAATTCTAACATTCTAATTTTTATTATATTATTATTTCGTTTGACAAACCGACATGTTTACGCTAAAAATATAATAATTTATCCTTGGTTCGCTTGTATGATTTAAGTTCAACATTTAATTGAACATTATATATGTTTATCAATAGACTAAATCAATATAGGTATTTACGATTGCAGTAGTAAGTAAAACAGATGAGTTAGAAGTTCTATAAAATTTCAATATTTTATTTTTAATCACCATTACGATCAATTAAACTTAATAAATATGTTGTGCAATAAAGCATTCGCGCTTGACCAGTTAGGTGTTTATTTTGATGACAACAACGATTTTCTTGCATAAAAACTCGGTGATCAAAGAAAATTATTCATTTTCTGAAATTTATAGATTGGTAATCTACCTATCTGCATTGGTCAACTTAATATATAAATTATATATATATTTTTTAAAGTGACGCAAATACAAAGTATAGAAAATGTACGTAAGTAAAATTTATTTCTTTACAAGGCTTTCAACTGTATCTCCAATGTTTTTAGAGTGATATTTAAATAAGTGTTTATTCCAACAGGTCTGACTCTGAGTTTGAAGCGTCTGTTATCTCCGAAGTTCCAATTAAAAAAAAGAAGACATCGTCTGCTGGTATTGCAACAGGCAAGCGCAAAACCATAGATACAACAGTTGCCACTGTTGACACCAAGAAATATCGCTCCAAACAAGCCCCATATGAATTTTCTCCACCTCACAAGTAAGTTATGTTAACCAGACATTTATCGATCTAAATATAACATACTCCTTATTAAACTAAATTTTAAAGATACAGTGTTATAATAATAGAAATTTTTTTTTACAGTACATATACATAGTTTTTTGATCTCATAGTGTTTTTATTATAATGTTATGTACGGTCATTTAATTAATTTAATAAAATGTTTGTTTCTACTTTGCAGAGTGAACAAGAAACGGGACTTGTTCAATATATTGCAGTCGAAAGAGATAGCTAGCGGCCGACCGAGGAGTGGTGGAATCGTGACGTCCAGTTTCGCCAGCCGTGTATCAACGGGTACAAGTCGTCGCACCGCAGCTACTACAGGCGAGTTTTTTGTAGACCTTAAAGTCTACAAAACAGGAGACTACACTTCCAATCCCGTCGATGTGCGCTACAAGACAGCATTAGTAACAGTTAAGTTACAGTGTGAAGACTCGTCACCATCGTGGGACGCTCTTCAAACCTTCCTAGGACAAGCTTGCACGGTATTTGAAGATTCAGAACCTATACATTATTCAGATAAAATTAATTTTAAGTAAATTGGGTACCAAATAATTGTTTATTTCATTAAACAATCAATTTATGTAAGTGCTTTCTATTTTTATTCCATTATTAAATGACATTAGTTTTTTATTGTAGCAATTTATTACTATAAGATGCCTTTCTGTGCAACGTGTAACACAGCTGTTCTCAATAAATCATGGGTGGGTCATTTGAGAAGTAATTTGCATAAGCAAAATAGTCGCTCAATGAAACATAGCGAAGGTGTAGAAATCATAACATCTGCATTTCGTAATCGTATAATAACATATAGAATAGTTGCTATAAATGATTTTCAGTCGGGTTCTGTAGATGGATTTTTTTATGAGATTCGTGATAAGTTAAAAATGATTTTAGATCAATTTCTCAAATCGCATACATGTGTTAAAGTAAATTTAGAACTATTCGCAACGTTTTTAAAATTTAAAGATAATTCTCAAGAAATTAAATCTTTTGGAACAAAAAATAAAATATTATATTCTAATTATGAATTTAATAATTTTTACATTGAAGTAGTAAATTACCTCAAAAAATGTCAAAACATTTATGAAAAATTGAATTTTAATACGCGCATGATATTTACCGAGGAAGATAGAATTGATTTTATAAACGTTAAAGTCTGTCATATCTGTCGAAATTTCCTTTTTTCAGATAGAGTGCGTGATCACTGTCACGTGACAGGCCGGTACCGCGGGGCAGCGCATTCTTATTGTAACTTACAATTTAAACGACCTTCATTCGTTCCTATATTTTTCCATAATTTAGCTGGATATGATTGCCATTTGTTTATAAAAGCTTTGGGGGAGGTGCCTGGTGACATAAAAATAATTCCTAAAACAAAAGAAAACTATATTTCTTTTACAAAATTCGTACCAGTATCTAATAAAAAGTTTTTTCAACTTCGTTTTGTTGATTCGTTTAAGTTCTTAGGGACCAGTCTAAATAAATTAGTTAATACTTTAAAACCTGAAGAATTTAAACATTTAAAAAGTTTTTATCCGAGTGATCATAAATTTAAATTACTTACTCGCAAGGGTATATATCCTTATGAATATATGAACTCATGGGAACGCTATCAAGAACAATCCCTTCCAAAAAAGGAATGTTTTTATAGTTCACTCACTGATGAAGTCATTTCTGTTGAAGATTATCAACATGCGCAATTAATTTGGTCAATATTTGAAATACAAGATTTAGGATGTTATACTGATTTGTATTTGAAAACCGATGTCCTTTTATTAGCAGACATTTTCGAAAATTTTAGACGCACTTGTAAACAACATTATCAGCTAGATCCTGCCTTTTATTTAACTGCACCTAGTTTGTCGTTTGACGCGATGTTATTGAAAACCGGGGTACAACTCGAACTTATTAATGATCTATCTATGGTGCGAATGTTGCAAAGCGGTATTAGAGGTGGTGTGTGCTTATGCTCTCATAGATATGCTAAAGCAAACAATAAATATTTAACAGATTACGATTTGTCTAAACCAAGTTCTTATATAACTTATATTGATTGCAATAATCTTTATGGTCATAGTATGTGTCAATATTTACCTTTATCAAATTTTAGATTTTTAGAAAAACATGAAATAGAAATCCTCGATGTGACTAAAATTCCAACAGATTCACAATATGGTTTCATATTAGAAGTGGACTTGGAATATCCAAAAAAGTTACATCACTTGCATAATGATTTACCTTTTTGTCCAGAAAAATGTATTCCTCCTGGAGGGAAAAATAGTAAACTAGTTCCAAATTTGTATGATAAATTCACTTACGTTATACATTACGTGTATTTAAAAACTTGTATAAAACATGGGTTAATATTAAAAAAAATTCACCGAGTCATTACTTTTAAACAAAGCCCATATTTGAAACAGTATATTGATTTGAATACAGCTTTACGACAAAAGAGTACATCAGTATTTGAACAAGATTTCTTCAAACTTTTAAATAATAGTGTGTTTGGAAAAACATTAGAAAATAATGAAAATCGAGTTAAGGTTGATCTAGTCAATCGATGGTTTGATAAAAACAATATCACTAAAAGACGAAAAAGTGCTCAGCAGCTCATTGCTCGTCCAAATTTTCATAGTGCAGCAGTATTTAGTGAAAATTTAGTCGCGATTCAATTAAAACCTGATGAAATTATTTTGAACAAACCAATATATATTGGTTTTACTGTTTTGGAGTTATCAAAGAACTACATGTACGATTTCCACTATTCTGTTATTAAGCCTTTTTACAACAATGATGTACAGATGTGTTACACGGACACAGATAGTTTTGTCTATCATGCAAATACCACAGATTTTTATTATGATATAAAAAAATATTTTTTAACATATTTTGATACTAGTAATTTTCCTAAGGTGAATGAATATGGTCTACCAATTCAAAATAAAAAAGTACCTGGTTTATTTAAAGATGAAATGGGTGGCAAAATTATATCAGAATTTGTTGGACTTCGTTCAAAGTTATATTGCATTAAAACTATAGACACTACAATAAAAAAAGCGAAAGGTGTCAAAAGAAATATTATTAACAAACTGAATATCACAGATTATGAAAATACATTATTTAAAGGTGATACAGTGTGCAAAACAAATATTTTATTTAAATCAATTAAGCACGAAATCTTCACTTGTGCTGTCAATAAAATAGCTCTGTCAGGTGATGATGATAAGAGGTTGATATTGAATGATAAAGTTTCTACTAAGGCATGGGGACATACTAGTATATTTAATTTTTAATTAATTTTGTATAATTATTATAGTAATTAAACTACATAGTGTTAGTTCATTTAAACTGATTATTTGTCATTATGCGTATCAAATAATATTAAGATAATGTTCTTTTAGTTATCGAAAAATGTTAGCATTAATAATTAAAAATAATATTAATTTAATTCTGGTTACTATATAATATAATAATAGGCTAAATGGAATACATGTATTGTAATGGAATAAAAATAATAAATAAAATTTCATTTGTTTGTTTTAGCGCTCTTAACAATCCTTTTAAAATCGTTTAAACATCTACATATGTACTAAAATTATGAATTAACACAAAATCAAGTTCAAACCTGTTATCGAAGTGCAGGTTAATGTTAGTAATATGAGATGTCAATGCCATTTTCCATGGTAATGAGTGTGAGTGAAAGAACATGAGACAACAAGCTCAAACTGGAAAGTAAGCAAAAAGACAATACAGTGGATTATAATTTATTATTCATTTACATTTATTGTTTTGCTATCATTAGACTGGGTCACAGCTACAGCTAGTACAATCAAATAGCAATGGTACGTATGTATTTAGTTAATTTCAAATATTTTAATTTAATTTATTATCTTTTTTGATCAAATATACATTTAATTATTTTTTATCTTGTTTCAGAATATAGAACAAGAAAATATCACCACTGTTTCGGACGAAGAGTGTGCTAATTTTGACCCTCACCAATATTTGGATTCATTTCAATGTGCTCAAGATCCCCTAGAAGGGTTTACGGAAGATATTTTAAAAATGCAGAGCTCATCTAAGTCATTAAAAAGGACTCGACACAATCGCAAAATAAAGTGCAAGAGGAGGCAGAGCATTCAATTAGATCAAACAGCAAAGTACTGTGGCCCACATTCATTCGTCATCAATAGCGCACCAACAAAAGGACTTCGCCTAATCAGGATACAAGTTATCGAATTGGATGGATTACAACGAATTAGTGATAGTGTAAATGATAACAGTGTTCTGTTAAATTCTCAATATGTAGTGAAGGATGTTGGTGATGAAATAATGGATCAGACTGAGAAAATTATCAATAATATATCAAAAAAAATATGTGGTTATAGTTACACTAATTGTTTTTAGAAGTGTGGTTATGTTAACAAGTAAGTAATATATATATATATTTGTGAAATTTTATTTGATTTTCTAATTAAAACATAGAAACAATAATTAAACATAGACAAGAGTAAATTTACTTTATTAATGTGAATTACATTAAAATTATAGATTTATCTTAAATTTTATGATTGTATTAATATTTAGACTGATGTGTCTATTTAATTTAATTACAATAAACAGTTATTATGTAAAATTCTATTTTGAAAATGGAGAACCGATATATATAAGTAGATAATTTATTTAGGTAGGTTAAATCTTAAATAGAATAAGTAATTAAATAAAATATCATATAGAATAT